>JAOXXN010000001.1:18534020-18555138 GCA_026770055.1 Myrmophylax atrothorax | reverse complement strand
ACAAAATATCAGTAAAAACCTCTTCTTCTGTTGAAAAGAAAACCTCATGCGGCTTCTCATACAGTCATTGCATTTGTAAATCACTCAGGGCACATGACCTCTTAACTGTATCTTGTTTCCGACGTGAAAAATGATGTAAGGTGATTGGGCTTCATATGCTCACCAGCACTCTCCCCCCTTCTCTCCTCTATACAGTTTTCCTTCTCCTGAGTTGCTCTGACAGAGTAAGCCCAGCTTGCACCAGCCTTTTCCATCTGAGGGGCAGCAGGCACAGAGCAGCTTCATGCGCTCCTTGCTCCCGCGAAGGGCAGGGTCGATGATATATTCCTGTCTCTGTCATGGAGAGGGACTCTGGCAGTGGGAAAAAGCAAGCCCTTTGCATTCCCTGGGACATCAGCGAAGTCATGGATGAAGGGGAAGAGGAGCAGTTTTGCCCGTGAGTAGTTAACACTTAATTTGGTAGCCACTTTCCATGTTTTCAAGAAGATTCACAGTGTTGAGAACTGCCCCTGCATTATGTGGGGACAGACTGAGGTCCATGTGCCCTCAGAGTTCCAGGGTGTGCACACAGCAGCAGGTCTCCAGCCCCTCAGAGGGTGACCTGGACAAAGGACAGCTGCGGGGTGGGAGGCATCCCTTGTGCATCTGCAGTGTCACAGGGGGATGTGAAGTTTTTGGGACCAATTGAAAGAGGAAGAAAATACAAGATAGATGTATTTCTAGAAGAGAAGACAACTCTAAGCTAACTCGTATGCCAATACATTTAATTTTTTAAATGGCTGTGGGAAAGTCTGTTTCTTTCTTCTCTGAAGAGATCAGAAGTCCTATACAGAGTAAGAGGGCAGAGAGCACTTGTTTCTATCTACATACTGTCTTTTGCTGTTGAAGACCTGAATATGCAGCTGCAAAAACTGCAGCAGAGAATGGGTTTGGAGGGGTGAGGGAAGGGGTGGCATGAAAAGGAATATGTTGACAGGATTTTAGGCTAGTGTAGCGACAACGTCAAATTTTGCTTCAGTTTTAATCTTTGATAAGATGTACAATCCTGGCTGAATTTCAATACTAATTGAGGATGTCTCTTTTGATCATTGTACACACACTAGACTTCAGCACAGTCTTTAGAACTGCTTAACAATACACAAAAATATTCAGATGTCTTTCATAATCAAGGATATGGGCATATAAACAATCAGATTTTTTAAGTGGAAAAGACATTTTTCTGATACAGAAATTGTCAGGTGAAAACCTGTGTTTCACAACACTTACTAACCTTTAATTTCCTTCTGCCTGACCAAGCTTCCATCATCCCTGGTAGGACCTGGGGTGTGGGATAAAGATGGATTGGCTCCGCCTGTTCTTTGTTCATTTTACCTTAGCAGATTAAAAAGAATTTTATGGGGAGGAAGTTTTGTGTCTGGGAAGGAAAGAGGGAGGGGGAGAACTTCTCTGCATGCTTTTGGAAGGCTGTGTGTTGGTTGATGTGCTGCTGTACAGTCAGACACAGCTTGGTCATTCAGTTGTGACTGTGTTAACTGCACAACAATGTTACTGTTTCTGTTTTTTCACTGGGAATCAAGGGAATGGGGGGAATTGAATACTTTTTTCTCATCCAAGATATTCCTTTAGTCAAGATCATGTACTGAGGCTTGGCAGACACACTTGGACACGTGACCCTGCCTATTTGCTTGTAAGACCTCTTACACTTTTCTGGTTTGGGGAACATGGAGTGTATCTTTGTCCCCTCAGAGTAACAGAGACCATCCCAAGAATCGTAAACTACACCAGCAGTTTGTTAGGGGCTTACTATAAGCAGGTATCATAGACATTGCAAGAGTGCTGGTCACAATCTTCTTTCCTATCACACACATATATATATATGAGAGAATATATCCCAACTTAGATCTGGGATAAATTACCCTCTGCCTAGGTTTGTAGGAACAGGAGGCTCAAGAGCTGCCCTGCAGCACCCACTAGAGCCAGGGCTTAGGCTTCCCTGTGAGCACAGGTGAGAGCTGCCACAGCAGCCACTCCCTGGACTGAGGGTAATGCTTTGCTGGTGGCCATTTCACACAAAGGAAAAGAAGCTACATTTGGGAAAAAAATTGCCACCATAAAACCTGTTCTTTCATTTACCTTAGGAATCAATGGGAAAAAGAATGAGATAACACAAACCACATCAGCTTCTTGCAAGAATAATTACAATTCTCCTGCCATTATAAAGACCAAAATAAAAATCTGTAAAGGGCAGCATATAAAAAAGGACAACAAATTAGGGTAGTGTGGTTACAAATCTTTATAACAGTGAGCAGTATCCATAATAGTATCTCTTCATTATTGCTATCAGTTTAGTGTCAGGTAAATAAATCCTGAAGGATCGTTTATATTTGCACATGTGGTATTTTGCTTCCATCCTCCCTCCATAGCACAACATGCAGGGCCCATTCAAATGGCTACTAATGGTTGAAAATAGATAGCCCTAATGAGACACATAATAAACCGCTAGCAGAAATGTCACTTTTGTAATCATGTGGATATTGTACCACATGAGGTCAACTCCAATATGTGGAATAGGTGTGGGAGGTGAAGATACAGAGGTTTCAGTAATCTTTGCAAACTCTTTCCATAACTCTTTTCATGAACATTTATGTCACACAGTGAAATGCCATCAAACAGAGCTAGTTGCTTTTGACTCCTGTTCTGCAGTGCCTACACATTTCAGGATAAAGCATCTTAAGATGCTGAAGTGATTTTAATCTTCCACTTCATTCAGATTTATGTTTGTTTGCCTTTAAGCTGAAGGTAAGAATTTTTATATTAATCAGTCTAACTCTCATTGAGGTCACTGTTATAGGATGAACTTTAGCAATGACATAGCTTGTTCTTTCTCTGTTAGTTCTAGGGTAAGTATTATTAATTTTATATGTGAATAGAAACATGGCAGCTGGCTGAACTTCACATTAGGAGGTATATGATTTGTTAGCTGCCTGTGAAACCTTTGACTCACTGAGACTCTTGCTCCACTTGCAGTGAAGCTTCCAGCAGATGTTTTTGATGGATTTCAGGGTGGCAGAGAAGTGGTTCAGTGAGCAGTGGAACCAGTCTTATGCTTTGATTCCCTGAAGATTTATGTCTTGAGGTTGAGTCACCATGCGGACACTGGTTCAGCTTGGGTGGCTG
Organism: Myrmophylax atrothorax; assembly: GCA_026770055.1. Lineage (NCBI taxonomy): Eukaryota > Metazoa > Chordata > Aves > Passeriformes > Thamnophilidae > Myrmophylax > Myrmophylax atrothorax. The sequence continues at coordinate 18,551,961 of JAOXXN010000001.1, read as the reverse complement.
TCATTTCTCTACCTCACTTTCTCTTTTCATGAATCATGTTCAAACCAAGCTCCCTTGATTCTTCTGCTACTCGGTCAAATCTCCTAGAAATTGGCCAGCGGCTTCACAAGCTGTTTGGAATGACAGGTAGACATATAGATAGCAATGCTTGGTAAGCATAGTAGAACATAGTAAGTATGTCCAGATATTTCTAAAACAGACTACTTTCAGTTTTAGCGTTTTACTTTGGAGGGAAGGAGCATGATGTGTACAAACCAAGCCCTAAGAAGTGCTATGTAACTTCCATTCCTATTAAATTCCACATACACTCATCATTATTCTTCACCTTTCAGAGTCTGGCCAGGGATTTGGAACTGCCCATGACTTTCTCCAGAATTGAGGCAGGTGCTCTAATAGATATTGTAAGTTAATCTGGGGGAGGAAAAACAACAACTCCCCTTGATTAAACATCTCGGAACTGTAGTAATTCCAGCTGTATTTTAAATGATGTGCAGACTTGCATTTGTCACTGGGTCTCCTGGAGCTCATTTGACCATTTCCTGTCTCACTTTGGGGCAGATGCTATAAAATGCCTAAAGCAAAAAAAGCTTCCCCTTGTGATATTCTGTCATATGACAGACTTGTGATCACAGCTGCAGTATGAGCACCACTTTAGTTGAGGAGGTAGAATGTGCATTCCTGAACCCCTCCAGTAATGGTCTCTCACCTCTCAAAAGTAATTAGCTTCCTCAGAGCTGGTATGAACCAGTGTTTTCTGTGTAATTGTGCCCAGCCAGGGCTGATGAGCAACAGGAGTTCAGGAAAGAGGGTGGGAGAGAGGGGGACTTATGGTGAGATGTGCCCTTCCATGGGGTTGTGAGACTGTTTCTGTGGTGGCTCAGGCAAGGGCTCATGTAGGTAAGTGGGAAATTTTGGCTCAGCTGTGTCTGGGACTGGAGGGAAAAAGGCTGAGAGGCAGCAAGGAATGTTTTATGTTTTGATGTGCAGTATGTTGCTCTGCAACTTCTGCTCATCTAAGGCTGAAGGTCACCTTGGATTCAGGCATGATTTAGATTTGGGTCAATACAGGAATTGTCTCATCTTTCCGTTGGTGGTTACATTAAACAGCTGGGGTTTTGTCTGAGAGGCTGCATTTTGCTGCAAGCCCCAGCTTGTGCCGCAGAGATATCGAGCCTGGTTTAGAAGCTGCAGGAATGGTGGTTTCTCAGAAACTTGTGCCTTTTGGGTCCTGGTACTGCAGTTAGTGTGCCGATGCCCACTTCAGTCCCATGCAGTAATACATTCCTTTTTTTAAAAAAAAGAGAGTGCTTGTGAGTTGTACAAGGCAGGCAGAGTGCAATGGGAAGATGGCAGATGTTTAGAACTAAAATGAAATGGAGCAGCAACTTTAAGGCTACAAAATGTTATTGTTTAAAATCAGTTTAATAGCATAGGCAGCTCTACACAAATCCCAGTATTACTTTTTATTTTTTTACCAAGCTGATAGTGTTTCGTTTTCAGAAAGTAAATGCCCAATATGCTTCTAGTAGCTTCAATCACAAATGTATATGATCAAAAGATTATTTTACTCATTTAAGCTGGAGAAAAAATTCTACTTGATTTTACCTGTCAGTTAGCCAACTGCTAATTCAGAATCCACTGAGAAGCTTTTGATTAACTAAAAATTGTCCTTTTATTAAGCAAATTAGATCCATTCAAGCAGCACATGAGACATTTGTAAAGCCACTATTAGAAGTAACTTACTTATGATTTTACAATAAGAAATCAAACTGCCAGGAAGAGGAAACCATTTTGGTTTCAATGGGACTGGGCATAGTCAGAGGTGTAACATCACAACAGATGTACCGGGAAGCTAAGCAGCTGTACTGCTCAGGACATTCCTAATTATTTGTTTCTTGTATGAAAACTCTGCTTCTTGTATGTTAACACTCAAAAATGTTAAAATATGAGGTAAGAGTAAAGAAGCTGAACTGCATTTAGTCATTACACCAGCACTCTCAGTAAGAGTTGGCCTTAATTAAGCAGAAATTATTTTCAAAGTGATATAAACTAAGTGGTGCAGTAGAGGCAGCAGGCTATTTGATTGAAAATCATTATGTATGAAGGATCTGCAGTAATTGTCAATGGTTCTTAATATATAGTAAAAGTGAAGTCATTCAAAGTAGTGTGGTGCTGAGGCAGAGACCACAAACAGATGCTTATGAGGAGCTGGCATGCCATAACCTGTTACCTCAAAACTTGTAGTCCACTTGATCTCTCTAAGACCTTTTAAATTCTATATGAGGACATCTGCAAGAGAATTCAATGAAGTTTACCTGCACTGCCTTAAAAATGGATTGGGATTAACTCTTCTGACTGCTGTCCATAAGTAGGCTATGATATATGGATGGGATCCTGGAAGCAGCCAAAGAACCACTGAAATATCTTCTGCCATCTCTAGGGATGTGCTGAGATGCAAGGGATTCAGGTCTCCCTTGAGAATGGAATTGCAGAGATAACTGAGCAGGGTGTGCCCTCTGGATGAAGAAATGGCACGAAGAAATGCCTCTACTGTTGAACTTCTGGGTGTGGGGGAGCTGGGGTGAGCAGGCAGCTCATAACACCTGTCAGGGTGAAAATTCCCATCACCAAATGTCTTCATTCCACATTTCATTGCAGGGGAAGTCGCCACCATGTCCAACTCCAGAACTAATCTGGCAGTGCAGATTTAACTCATGTATTACATTTTCTGTGAGTAACACAAAGGAACCGGAAAACTTGTCTGAATCTCCCACTGTCTCCTTGGTACACTTCCCACTTTCCCTGTCTCATTTAGCATTTCTGTGCTCACTCATAATCAGCATTCACAAACAACAATAAAGAGGAAATTTGGTGAAGAATAAAGGTAAATTTATGAAGTCTAGTAAGTGGGGAGAAAGATGATGTGTACTGCATCTGTCATTTTGCCAATAACACTGCGACAGAAATAGCAGTTTAGGGTTTGTATTCAATTTATGCATCTGCATTTCTTCTCTGTTGCTTTGCAATCAGACTAACAGCCTCTGCAGAGACCATCAGTGACAGCGATTACATTATGACCTTTTAAAGCTTACTTTCAGAGTAAAGATTTTTATCCCATATTACCGATAATTGCTGACTGAGTTTAATACAATCCTCCCAGTGCACTGAAGCTGCAGGGTTTGTGATTTCCATGATTTAATAGATCAAATGTCTTGGCCGTGGGGGAGACAAACTGTTGTAACAGGATCTTTGCCATTTGGTGATTTCAAATTTCCTACCAAGAGGCTCTGTATTTGCTGTATGACTCTGCTGCCCCAGTCTTGCAAATGACATTACCCTGCTACAGAGTATAGCCATGTAAGGGGTGTAGCCAGAGCCAAACCTCAAGAGTTTGTCAAAGCTTTGTGATAGTGGGAGTCCTGTTTAGTTTTATCTCCAACCAATCCATGGGAGGAGAGAGCAAACGGTGGTATGTTAATTCCATGCTTCTGCCCTCCATGTCGTGCCCTTCCCTGGCAGCTGTATAATGCATGTGGCCCAGCAGATGATTCATGTGACACCTGTAAAAGCCCAGACACAGTAATCTGTGTCTCTGTGTAAAAATGCTTTTGTGCATACTGTGGTCATTCATGCACCTGACTTTAGTCATGTGTAGTGTTTTTAGTTTGGACTTGTGACATACGTGTATGCCAGACAAAATCTGTTGGGCACAAAATAAAAGCACAATCAGGTCACCAGCTCTGTATAAACCAACTATTCTAGCACAGTGTTTTGGAACGAGCACTGTCTAGAGGGACTGAGTTGAGTTGTAGTAGACTGTGTCTTATATATTTCCTGCTTTTTATTATAAGGGACACTAGCATTAATACAGTCCTAATAAACAATTTGCTTATGAACAATGAAAGATGCCATGGCAATAGCTGAAACATTTTCCCTGAGGAAATCCTACTAGCCTGAGAAACACTTGGTAAGGCAGGCTTTGTACACAGTGCCTGGGACGTTTTGTGGCTGCTGAACAAAAGCAAGGAACACTTTGGCTCCTTCAGCAATATGTTTCCTCCAGGGCTAAAGCTTGTGTGTACACACATACTCCTTCACCATTCCCCCTGCCCTAGTCAGTTCTCCCGGAACAGAGCAAAACTTGGGTGTGGTGGAGTGGCCATTCCTGGTGCATATGCCAGGGGCAGGCTGCCTTTGCTTTTGCCATGTACTGAGCTCAAACAGGATAAGAATGCCCTCTACAACCAGGGGCATCCAAAACCACCTGGAGAAGGTGCTACGGTCATGCTAATACTGTGAGGAACCAGGATGAGCTGGTCTGCGTGAATTACAAAACAGACCTTCAGTGAAGACTAAAAATGATCCCAATGATTTTGAAATTATGTGAAATTTGGAAAACCTGATTTTGTTAGTTTAAGTTTTGCATCCCCTGAACTCAGGTGAAGATGGGAATGACTGACCAGCAAAGCCAGTGCTGGGTGGCTTTGAGTGCTCAGCACAACAAAAGCTGCTGCGAACCCTCATCCTGCTGTCTTTTGGATAATGATGTCCACGCTTGCCTTATGGCTGATGGCAATTCGTTGCCCCTGAGAAGCAATTAGCATACCAAAACTGTGCCAAAGCTACCACTTCTAGGGGCCTTGTGGAGATGTGCTTTTTCACCTACTTAGTTCTTTGTATTGGTTTATGGACAGCTGATGCTTTGCCAAACATGTCAGTGGCTTACAGAGTTAGAACATGTTCCCTGGGTTCTGGATGAGACTCCTGAGCTGAATCATGGGTTCACTAATAGTAATTACTCCTCTTCATGGTAATTCCTGTTCTTGGCATCAGGGCAATGGCTCTGTATCAACAACCTCAAAGAGAAATCCTTTATAGCCCATTCCTTACAGGTTTGCTGAACTGACCAGTTCCCCCAAATGATTTAATATCCCTACAGTATAATTTACTCATTAAACAGAGAACCAAATATTTTCCCACACCTCCACTTGATAGAATCCTGTATAAACAAGCTGAGAAATCTCATCTCTTAAATTTTCTAATGCAAGAAGCTTCTATCATTTTCTGAAATACTGAAGTTGAAATCTATTAGATATAACAACTTTAATGCTTCTGTTAAACAGTTCTGACATCTAACCTTTCCATGCATTGTTTAAAAGAGCATTAACTACATGCATGGGAATTATGAAACTAGTCAGCTAACATTGAAGCAAACATTTTAGCATCACGCCCCCATGGTTTTCAGCGGCTGAACTTTTGTTTCAGCTGTGATGTTATACAATCCTATTTCCATGGCAAACTTACAGATACACACTTGTCAAAATTCATGGTTTATCTAGCAAAACTGTTGAGGCACATATGTGCCATATATATTCTCCCATTCTTTATAGATATGCTTTTTAAAGCAATTTCCTACAGCAATTAAGTATATTGCTCGGACTTCAGTAGATGTGTGTGGCATTGAAAAGGAATCTGGCTTGGATTCCTATCACTAAAAAGAGCACTAGTCAAAAAATATCACGTGTTTCTCTACTGTTGCATCTCCTGCCTCTTAGTCTTTTAAACATAGTGTTTTACTTGATTTTTTTATCCCCCACACTGATATTTAACCTGTATTCAGGAGGCACTCTTTCCCTGAAGAAAACTGCACTGAGTACTTGAACACACCATAGTATCAAATATTTTGAGCACTGTCTACCCATGAGTCTCAGACATCTGTGTTATCTGTCCTGGCTTCTCCTTCATACAACCCAGGATAAGTATATGGGTAGTTGGAGGACAAAGAAAAGCAAGTGCCTGCTTCTTCCAGCACAAAGGTGTGTCAGGCAGGAGGTGGGATTTTGTGAGCCCTCACTCTACCCTGCAGTCAGAGGTGCCATCTACATGCTAGGTCTGGAGCAATAGAAAACAGTAAGAGGCTATGAAAATTGTGTGCTCAGGCCTTGACTTTCAGTTGAGTAAAATCTGGGAATCTGATCAAAATACAGAAAACTTCATGGGGCACTCAATTTTTTTCTTTTGTTCTTTAGTTTGAAAATATTTTCAATAGTTTCCCTTTCTGCCCTTATGTCCTTCCTATTTCATTTTCCTTATTCCAAATCATCACCACTAGATCCTGGCTCTGTGGTCTGGCACTAGTCTCTGCATCCAGCTAGGATGCATCCCACCTAACCCCAGTTCCCCTGTCTCAGTTCACTCACACCTTTGCTCCTAGCTGGCTGTCATATTGCTGTCCCCCTCATCACTGTGATGCCATCCTTGTGCCTTGCTTTCTCCCATTTTGCCTTCCAAGGTCCTGACCTAGGATTGGCCTCCCCTCCTCTCATCTTGGTACCTCTACCCCCCTGTCTGCAGGGTCTTCATGCTCTTCACTATTAGTTATATTTGCAACTGTCCCTGGGCTCCAGGCTCAAATGTGGCTTGCTTCCTTTGCACATGGTGCCCCATGGCAAGATGGTAGTTGCCAAAATATGGCAAATATAGGCAAAGTTCCTTGCTTCATGGATAAAGGGCCTATATCCATGACATTGGGCAACACTATGCCATGGAGCCCCTTGAAGGTATCCTGCACACATATACTGGGGTTTAGCTGCCTACAAAGACAGCAGTGAACCAGTGCAGATGGAAACCAGGCTCTAACAAGAGAAAGCACATCGTTGTAAAGGATGATGTATGATTGCTTTTTTAGAGGATTACTATCAGACCTGCCTGAGACAACGAAACCCGAGCAAAAAACTAGCAAAATCCAAGGCACAGAACTGGGGAACTTCAGCTCTAATTTTCTTAGCTCTGATCACTAAACTGACATAATTTCAGCTGATTGTGGAAAATATAATTGAGAATGAGTGGTGAGCCCTTTCCCCCTTTGCTGATTACTCCTCCACCCCTGACATTAATCCAGTGAATGCTATCAAGGCATGCCTTAATTCTGAGACAGTTGAAAGCACAGCCACAACAAAGCCAAAATGAATTTCAGTGCTTGAAGAAGAAAAGAAAAAATCCATTCCCGGTCCTTGTCCATGGTGTGGGGAGGCAGCTTTGCACAGTGGCAGAGCCATTTGTATTGTGAGAGGAAGGGGAGAGAGGAGTAACTTGAAGACGGGCTTGTGCTTTGCTCTGCAGGAGGCTGGGGGAGGGCAAATGGGAGCTTACAAGGGGATGCATGTCACTTTTATTTTTTCCCCATTAAATAGCCCCTCCTAGCACAGCCTTCCCCTTCCCCACTCTAGCTCATTCAGTTGCCTCTCACTAGTGCCAACTTGCCTTTCTTCCCAGTTTTACCACGTGAGGGACATGTGGAATGGTAGAGCGGAAAGAGGGTCTGGCAAGGAAACGCTGATCAACCAGACGTATATTAATTTTATTTAAAAGAAAAAATTAATAAACTAGTTATGGTGAGAGTGTGCAGAAGGTAGGAGATTAAGCCCCAGAGGGAGCATCTGAAGCCCTAGTAGATCAGTCCATATAATTCAATATAAACACCTCACTACATGTTGTAGCCATGCGCTCCTTTTAGTACCACCAGACTGCCAGCTCAGATACTGAGATTAAACTCCTGGACTAGGAAGTGAGAGAGCAGATGCTTATTTTGTTGGACTGATACAGAGGAAAATGAAGAGACCTACCTGAATTAGACAGATTGCAGCTTTGATCAAGGTATGATATAATTTAAAGTAGCCTGTTTTAGAGTCAGCAGTTCTGTCTTTGAACCTTCCATATGCCATTAGTAGTAATATACATAGCAACCTTCAAGCAACCTTAGTTTTGCATCCTTTTCAAGACTTAAAGGTTTTTTCCTACTTGGTTTGTTTTGCTTTGTTTTTGGAAAGAGGGGGAGAAGAAAAGGAACCAAATGTTAGTGAGATCATGTGGAAGAGAAAGAAATGTGCAGTTGTGAGGGTTGCCTGTGGCAGAAATGCTCCCTGAAAGGGCAAGCTGTTACAGCATTTCAGTAATTTTCCTGTTCTATGAGATTGTTAAATAACCAAATCCTTAGCTGAAATTGCTCTGTCCCCACTCTTGTCTGTACTACTGTACAAATAAATGTACCCATTGTGGTAGTGGGTAGTTGAAGTTTCTTGTTTGACACAGATGGAGTTTGATGCACTCACTAGTAGCAAATGCTAAAGGATAAGCAGAAGCTAATCTGGATAGAAACCAAGTGAAGTTCCTTAGTTTGTTCCAGAATAAATCAAATGGTCTTCTGAGATAGCTGTCAGAGGTGCAGAATTAGACACATCCTTCCAGTGAATTGAGCACAATTTTTTCATAGATTTCCCCTTGCCTTAGAAGGAATGACAGAAGCATCAAGGAAACACAGTCTGTAACAGTAGTCCCATTATCCCATTGTGGCTCTTAGGGGAAGAAGCACATTTATTATTCCATTTCCACCTGCACCAGCACCCTCATACTTCATCCTTCTCCCTTCTTTCTAGAAGTGCTATGTGTCATCTAGGGAAGCACACAGCTCAGACGAGGTTTTATGTCCCTGGCTGGCTTTTCTGCACTACCTGCTTTTAGATGTCCAGAAACTTAAAGGTACATTAATGCATAACAAGGCTCATGCAATTGACTTGAATTATTCATGCAAAATACTGTCTAATTACTTTTTGAATTGATTTAATTTATTCCTCCCCTTGCTAAATGTAGAAAAAATACATGTATTCTACAACCACTGTTATTAAGTAGTTCAGGCTATTCCCTCTGATTGTGGTTGCCTGAACATCAGTCTTTTTTCCTTGGGAATTAGTGATAGGTTACATGCACTTGGCCTGAGTCTTCATTGCTCTGCCCTACACAAAGGACAAAAAGCTACATGTAGAGATAATGGCCTTATTCCCTGTTGTTTTCAGTGCATGTGTGAATCCAGTCCCTGGAAGCATGCTCCCAATTTGTGAGCAATCTGTTCATCCGTTCTTTCAAATAAAGTACTTTTCTTTCAATGCCAAAATTTGAAATAACACAATTGTCTCCTCTGCCTCTTTTCTTAGTCTTTTGTGCATGTAGCCACCTCTGCAATTATAAATAATTAATAAAAACAATTTCCAGATAATGCACTGCTCTTCCTCACCTAATAATGAATTTGAATGTTCTTCATTCCTGTCACATGGAGAGTAACTGGAAATACCTGCATACGTGTTAGGCTGAAATATGTATATGAATAAATTTAAATAGTTCTTTTTCATGTCCAAGTTGTTGTGAGGGGCCAACCTCCTATACTACAGTCACTGGCAAATTTACAAGAGCATTATGCCAGATTTTTAATTTCTTTACGAAATGAGCCCTTATACAGCTCAGCAATACACCAGCAATCACTTTATTAGCCATAAAAAACTTCCCTCACTGAAGTGCTTACCATTTACATGCCTGAGACCAGGACAGAGAACTGTGGCACAGAAACAGTAATGGGGGAAGTCTGAGAGGTGAAGCCAGATTTGTTGCATGAATAAATACATACTGAGTAATAATTGAATACAGGCTGAAATAAAAGCAGTTAACCTGAACGACAAGTATTTATCTTATTCCTTTTCTTCCTTTTTGTTTTCTTTTTCCAAACCAGCCATTTATTTATGTTACACAAGTTTGCAGGTAAAGTAATTAAAAAAAAGATGGAACAATTGAAAATAGATGTTGGCATCTATGAAACTATGTAAGTAAAAGTACCAGGATGCTGACTCAAATATAGACAACTAAGCTGATAGCTACTGACAGTTACCATGGGTAGCTTTTGATATATTTAACTAGTATATATCTAGCATGTTACATCACTTTCAAAATAACAGGTTAAAGTAACTATTGCTATATAAGCAGTAGGTGACATCAGTGAGTCTTCTCCAGTAACGCTGAACATGTAAACATATGTGATGATCAGTTTATTATTGCCATACCCAGGTATACCTGCGAACAACTGGCTTAAGATTTGTGGGTGCTTATTTCATGAATTCAGCAGAAATGTCTGTTTGATGCTCTTTTGTTTTCATAGATAAACTGACTTTCTTTTGAAAAGTATTTTAGGTGGCTTTTTTTCCTCTGCAGCTTGAAATATTTTCCCCCATAAAGTGTTTTAGGGAAGTGTTTAAAATGGGTCTCCTTTGGCTGCTATGGATACAAAATATGCTTAAGTGCCTCTTAGGAATTTTTTGTGTTCTTCGAGGCAAGAAAGTAAGAGGAAGGAGTTAAAAAACAGAAGTGCCATAAGCAGAAATAGATTTTACAGTTCTTCTACTGGAACGCAGTATCATCCCAGTGGAAGTCATTAGACATTTTTTCTCCATATATAATGAAGGACTGCAGTGACTCATTCCTGAGTTGTAAATGAATTTTTAAAACCTTTCAGAGCCATGGTCAGGGACATCATAAAAATGAACAGCTCAGGATATTCTTCCAACCTGTAATTTCATAGCAAGGAGATTATACAGGTCAACTGCTGAGTAAACCCTGTTTATGGTCATTGAACTTTTGGTCAAGTGTATTGCTAGGAAATTAATTTTCACTGGAAAGTTAAGTGCTGATGAACAAAAATCAAAAGAAATTTTGACCAATTATTCCTGTATAAAGCTAAACATGTAATTTTGGTTTTGCTCTTTTAAAATATTAGTGACCAGAAATTATCAGAGACAAATCAACGAAATCATTTCCACAGGTTTCTTGCCAAAGTGCCTTCTATCTTTCTTTTTCTCTCATCTCTGTGGGATGCAAAATGACACCATGTCAGTCTTTCTCACATAAGTACTGTATTATTGCCTTGCTACAAGTGGGAAATCTTGTTCAGAGACTATTGTTAAATATTGTCCTTTCCAGCCTGTTCTCACTTAGTCTCTACTTTTCAAAGTAACTGTTTCTTCTAATGTGATTTTATTCATTTTTTTCACTCCCTGGCCTAATAATGGCTTGGTAACCTGGAGAACAGTGGGCAGAGAGCTGCACCTCAGCCGAAGCACAGCATCCCTTCCCCTATATCCTGACATAATTTTCTTTGTGTGTAGCTCACAGGAGTGTATCTCACTAGTAGCCTGAAGGGTAGGTATCACTTCTCAGCCAGGCATCTGGTCAGGCTGGAAGTGGTACAGAAGGATCATAGGACAATATTTTTATTCCTTTCTGTGTCTCTTGGAAAGTTACTTCAATGCTGTGTGCCTCAGTTTTTGCATCTGTAGCAAGCACATGGTTACTCATCTCACAGAACTACTAAAACTTAGTTCATCAATAGCTTTAAAGCACTCTGAGCTTCCCAGATAAAAAATACACATATTTTAGAAGATTAAATTTAATACTTATAAAATCCTTTAGAAGTTTTAAAACCTCTATTCCATCCATTTGGGACATCTCCTCCAACCTACACAAAGCAGCCCTTAAAACATCCCTCAGTCTTTTCATGAAAACCATGATGAGTCCAAGCACCTTCATTCAGTACTATGTTCAGAAAATATTCAGAGTGAAATGTTACCCCTGAAAAAATGGCTAGGGTTTTGTTTTCAATTTAGATTTAGAGTCTCCAGACAATAAAATACTGGTTATGTCCTTTGGGATCATATCTAATGGCTTATTGCCCTCATGGCTAAAAATCTTCAGCTTAGAGATGGCATTTCCCAAAGGAGTGTGCCCATCCTTAGACTTGTTTTGAACCATCTCTTCTGTCTTGTAATTGAATATTAAATATATTCAGAAATACATTTAATAACATCTTGTGGCTGTTGGCCTTTTCAAAAACAATAATGTAGCTGTTTTCTAATAATCTGAAAGCATATTGCCATTCCAAACATCTCAATTTATACACAGGAAAGAGCTCAAGTGATGGGAAAAAACCCACCATTTTCATTCGGAGAACTATTAAAGTGTTTTTCAAAGGCTGATACTGAGAAAGTAGAGGCAATGAAAAAGTGAAAAAAGAGTTTATTAGGGGATATATATCCCTTCTGTGCAATATAATTCTTGAGTAGAAGAAAGTACATAGCAAGTGTTTCACTCCTATTAAAAGAAAATGAAGTCTGGATGCATGCTTTCACTCCAGTAAGATAACATTGGTATTAAGTCAGCAAGCACTACAGGAATTTATAGTTCCATACAGATGGATTGCAATTTCAGCTACAGGAGTATGGAACAAAGGAAGGAAAGAAAATTTACAGAGCTTCAGGCATTGACACTTTGATTTCCTCAAATGATCTTGTATTGTAGTGACAATGGGTGATTGGTGTTACAATGTTTTAGTTAAATGCTTGGGTTATTATGCTGCAAGAATTCCAGTCAGCCATAGCTGCATTGTTGCTGTGAGCAGAGCCTCAGCGAATTTTTTTCCCCATTAACAAGGTGAGCTAGACCAACCTATATCTCCATGTAGCAGAAGTGTGGCACTAAAAACTGCTTTAAACCATAGAAATTTTACCCAAACTAGCCTGAGGGCTAGATCACATCTTTAGATGTTGCTTCCTTTTATTGCTCTGTTGCATCTGTGGTGTATGATATACATCTTCCCATCTGTTCAGAGTTGTATGGAGGAATCAAGTTCTGCTCCTTGGAGGAATGGAAAGGGAACGAGAAGCCGTAGTGTTTACCTTGTTAAGGATGGAGACTGCCCAGAGTAAATTCCTTGTTAATCGTGCAGCCTGCAAAAGGGACACTAAGAAATGAGGCAGCTAGAGGAAAAAGGTCAAGCAGTCTTACAGCTTGCCTCCTGTTCAGAAGAGCCAAGTACAGGATAGACAGCTCGTCCTCACAAGGAGAAGGAAGCTCGTGGCAATGCAGAAAGGGGGTCGCTCATGCTGCCAAGAAGTAGTCTCAACAGGAGAGCTCATCTACTCTCTCTTCTTTGCCTGTATCCCTGAGGTGTTCTCAGGCTAAACTCTCAAAGTTGTGTTTTATAGCTAAGTACAACTGTTCAAGTTGGTGTGGCTTCATGTTTAATGATTTCCATTTAAGGGAAGTCGGGAAATGTTAAATGTCTGGTTACAGTGGTGTACCTGTGTCTCTTAAGCAATGAAAGTAGCATGGACAATTTAGTTCAGCAAACCCTAAAACATGCTGCATCTACAGGTGTTTTACTGCTATATTTTAAATCATTCAACAGAAAAAGGCAGTTCTCCTGTCTAAATGCATGTCTCAGCCCTTTGGATCCAGTAATAGGTCTCAAGAAAGTTTTGCTGATGCTGTTATTTCAAAGGTGAGCACGACTCTACCTCCTGCCCCTGTTATCAGCTAGTTTCTTTAATAATTCAAAATTCTTGCTAAAATCCTGACCTTAGAGATTAGTAAAATGATCCTTTATAGCCTTTCCAAGTCAGGCCGATTAAACACAGATTTGGCACAGGCAACCTGAGAAACTTCAGTAATGTTATTCATTTAGCTAACAGAGTTACGTCCCCTGCTGACGCACTCCCAATTAATGCCAAGAAAGGCATCTGAGCCGGTGGAAGGGGACCGCTTGTTCCGTGCTCTCTATTACCTTGGATTTGTTCCCAATTTAATGATAATGTAACCGTGTTTTTCTTGAGAATTATAATTATTTTATGGAAGTGGGTAGCATTCTGTCCAGCTTTCAAGCCTTCCTGAGACAACAGCAGGTCCCAAGCCTGGACAACAGCAGGTGTTTTGGAGGGAGGCATTTGTTAGCTCGACCAAAAGCACCTGAAGAAAGGCTTGTTCGGTATGGCAGTGGGTGATTAATTTATACCCTGCAGCAGGAGCTGAAGTATTTTATAATTACAACTGATGGTCTTACTTGTATCAGTAGGTCAGCTTTTCCAGACCTAGGCTCTGCTGCAACCAAGCAGCACCAGCTTAGCTTAACTCTGCCTGCCTGCCGCTCCGCTTAAACTGATGAAACCACACACAGGATGATGGATTTAAAATTAGTTTTTTGTTACACTAGTGTTTATGAATGCCAGCTGAGTCACTGCAAGCTGAATTTAAACCAGTTTACTAGAGTTCATACCTAAAATTAGCAGGGTTTAGCTGCACCAGTTTAAAACTTAGCTGCGGGGGCGGTGCTGGCTGAGAAAGTCGTGCTTCAAGGCTGCCAGGGAGGAGGGCTGAGCTCAGGGAGAGGGGATACCTCTGGCCACTGCCTGGCAGCCCATTGCCTCTGCTATGTCTCCAGGGGTAGAGATGGCTGTGCTTGCCCCTTGGTAAGGACCATAGGAGGAGGAGAGCAGGAGGTCTGATCCCAGGAGGAGTAAAAGGAATAGAATCATAGAAATATTTAGGTTGGAGAAGATCTCTAAGGACATCGAGTCCACTTGTTAACCCAACACTGCCAAGTTCACCAATAAACCATGTCCCTAAGTGCCACATCTGCAAGTCTTTTAGATATCATCAGGGATGGTGACTCTTACTGGAGTTCCACCAGTGAGCACCAGCTGGGAACTTGACTCAATGCAGAACTCAGATATTATTGGCCTTGCCTGAAGACCAACACAGGATCAGGAGGTAAAAGCTGGATCTTTTGGGCTATTTCATACAGTTTTCCAACCAAACCTTAGTGACTCTGCTTTCAGGGTCCAGGCCCATTTCTAGAATGTAAGATTATATAAAGTGATGCCATGCAGAATGAGAGCTGATTGTTTAAAATATGCCCTTTTAATGCTGAACTAGAGGCTTCACATAAGATCTCATAACGAGTGGTTGAGGGGCAGCTCCCAAGCCCCAGGCAGAGAGGAGGGCCCAGGCAGAGGCTGTGGGACACATGAAGGATCCTATGGAAGGGAAGGCTCAAGGTTTCTGACTCCTGTCAATGGCAGGGGGCTGTCCTTCCATCCACAGGCCTGCAAGGAAAGTGTGTGCCCCGAGGCAGGTGGGGGCAGAATCCTGTGTCTGGAGAGGCATCCCAGATTCACAGCAGCACCAAGAAGCAGCAGTGAGGGAGACTCCCTTCCTGCAGGGCCACGGTACCTTGTCTCCCAGACTGGCTTGCTGATGAGGGCTTGGACAGGCCCTTGGACCACTGCTCCACACAGACACCTCTGCAGTAGCCATAAAAGATCCTGGTGCTGTGCTCCTCAGTCCTGCCACTGAGGGGAAGGGGCTTTAGCTGGCTGCATAGCTGTTGTCAGCAACAGGTTTGGCTTTTACAACCAGAGGCCTCTCTTCAAGAATTGAGGATGGCTTTGGGGGAACCTGACAGACACCTTCCTCTAGGTGGATGGTCTCCATAAGGAGATGGAGTCAGGCTTCTCACAGCAGTGCGGGGTGGGAGGGCAAGAGGCACCAGGTACAAGTTCAAATTGGAGTTTCAGGCTGGGTGTATGCAGAAACTCTCTACCCATGAGGTAGGCAGTGGAGCAGGTCACCTTGAGTGGCTGTGTCATCTCCATCCTCAGAGGGTTTCAAGGCCCAACTGGTCCAAGCCATGAGGATCCTGATCTGCCCCAGAGCTGGCCCTGCTCTGGGCCAGGAGGTGCACTGGAGACCTCCTGAGATACCTCCCAGTCTGAATTATGTCATCATCCTCTGATAATCAATAAGTGTTTTTAAACCAAGGCAACTTTGCACATACAGCACATTACAGTCAGCCCTTAGCCTCAATAAGGTCTTACGGCAGCCAGTTATATAGATTACATAATTATATAATTATATAGCTAACCATCATTTCACTCAGCTTTATTTTCACCCTTACTTTGATGTAAGGAAACAAGACAGTTTCAGTTTTGCAATCCCGTGCACTTAAGGTAAACTTTTCAACATGCATACATAAGTAAGTAACCTCTTTCTGAGAGTGCTGAGCTCTCATCAGCTGTCTCTTGAAGGGAAATTATTTCCAACTGAGCACTTTGGGAAACTTGATCCTATGTTTTCCCACCTACATAAGACTTCTGGACCCTAATTTTTTGGCACATCTTCTTCAGTGTCTCTGTCACAGTAGCTTCTATGTGTTCTCTCAAAATGCAAATTCTTTCCTTGCAAGAAGGTGCATTATTATCATAGAATCATAGAACATCCTGAGTTGGAAGGGATCCACAAGGATTGAGTCCAAATCCTAGCCCTGCACAGGACAACCCCTAGAATTACATCATGTACCTGAGAAAATTGTCCAAACACTTTTTAAACTCAAGCTTAGTGCTATGACTATGTTGCTGGGGAGCCTGTTCCAGTGTTCATTGTATTTATGTTATCATTCTCCCAAGATCAAAACCAGTACCTGGCCCATCAAAAGTCTCACAGCAAGTGAAAACAGATACTTCCAAGCACAACCACTCTTCTGTTAGCCATAGACTTCAGAGAAGCCAAGATCCACCATCCTTATCTAATCAATTATAAGTTTTGTTATGATATAAGGGAATATATATTATATATGAGCATTACTATGTTTATATAAACTAATAAATTTTGTGTATAGTCTATTTTTAGTCATATGCTATCTGTAAAAGACATTTTTGTTTTCCAACTTTTATTTATATGTCTGTTTTCTTCTCTTTTTGCAGCAAATTAGTCACTAATTTAATCATCTTTAAGATCCATATGCTCACCCACACCATCCTTCATATGAGTACAATGAGATAAAGATTCTTATTTGCTGCACTAGGGTATAATTAAACATTCTGAATTTCAATTATTTCAATTTCTTACCATGAGAAATCACATGGTTATCTGAAGTACAGGGAGATCATGTTTTCATTTTAAATATTTCTGAATTGTCTACAATCATCTTTTAATTTAACTTCCAGTCTTTGATAAGAGAGTTTACTTACATCAAACCAGTAATACACTGTAATGAAATGGTTTCTTTTGTTTTCTTTTTTCTTTTTTTTTCTTTTTTTCTTTCTATGGCCATATTGGCAAGTTGCACAGCTGAGCAGTATGACAAATACCATATGTTCACCTTCAGGCCACTATGTTATTTGCTGGTAAATGTAATTCCTGCTGCTGTAGTTGCTCTGTGAAATTTAGAGTGACTATGACACTTTCCTTCTATTATCTTATGTCATCTTATGTATCTGGGCAACTTTCTAGAGTCACTTCTCCATGAAATGGAGGTAATGTTTGTAGATTCACATTTTAGATCAGTAAAACACAAGCAACATTTGAATTCTCAACAGAAATGAAAAACATTTCAATTGGAAAGTTGCCTGCAAAAAATTCAATACCTTTCTGCCTTTATTCATTTATTTCAGCTTATATTGCTTATGAAAATAATGGAATGCTAGGCTAGAGCTCCATTTCAGTATGAAATGACTCAAGGGAATAGTGTAAATGTCCAGCTTCATGAACAATATATGACAAAGCTGTAGAGTAAGTCCTTTGATTAGTTTATCTAGTGGCTTGTAACTTCACTTTAAAATAAACAGGAGTTGTCAGGCTGAGATATCAGAAGAGTTTGCTATGAATATTAAAGCGAACATACCCATTCTGTCTTCCACAGTTTAATGAAGCTATTCTTCTGCCTTGCTTTGATTAATTTGCTTTATTAATGAG
This sequence comes from Myrmophylax atrothorax, assembly GCA_026770055.1. NCBI lineage: Eukaryota > Metazoa > Chordata > Aves > Passeriformes > Thamnophilidae > Myrmophylax > Myrmophylax atrothorax. The sequence goes on along the minus strand of JAOXXN010000001.1, from coordinate 18,534,558 downwards.
TTTTTGTTCATTTTTGTTTAAAATTTCCAAGATTGAGGGCACAGAAGAACAACTGACCAAATTGTCATCCCCTGAAGACCAAAATAGCTGTCAATAGGAGCTAACAGTTCAATAGAAAGGCAGAGTTGAGTCTCATATTTCCCAGTCTTTTTTTTGAGTCTTGCTTCCTTCAGGACCACAGAAAAAGGGCTGACTAAGTAAGAAATTTCAGGTTTCTTGCTATTTTTGATCTTTAAACAAGTGGTACAGTCCACCCAGAATGAAATTCTAAGCTAGTTCTGGGCCAAAGGGTTTCCTTTCATATTCCACTGCCTCCACAGAAGCTCCTGCTGGTCCTTCTCCGTCCAGATCATCAGCTTCCTCACCTTCTCTGATTAGGGAAATTCTCCTTAATGCTTTAGGCTGACTCTTCCTCCTTATGCTTATATCCTTTATTAGCTGCAGCCATTCACCTGGGGACATGAAGCAGCTCTTTAGTTAGCAGCTGCATAGGACATTTACAAAACTGCTTTATTAGGCACATGCTCTCCCAAGTTAA
>JAOXXN010000001.1:18520979-18533938 GCA_026770055.1 Myrmophylax atrothorax | reverse complement strand
TAGAAGGGGTTATTTTCCAAAGCAGCTCCTTGGTAGAAGCTGCTTCCATCTAATAAAAATAGCACAGTAATGATAGTCATAGGGAGACTTTCTACTAAATAGTAATAAATAGTTCAGTCTGTACTCATAAGGAGGATTTACGAGGTGTTCTTACAAACAGTCAGAGTTTCCTTATGGAGGTGTGTCCGCTCTTTCTACAATGTGTGAGGAAAATTAGCACCGTAGAACAGAACAATGTAAAGGCAAAAACAAGAGCTGTCTAGGTAGCAATAGAGACATACAGAGCTTTAGGTCTGCTTCCCTCCAGGCAGTGTTATTTTGGGCTGACTAGAGATGCCTTCACACCTGTGACCTCCCTCCTGGACTAAGCTTCCCTAGAAACCAGGACAGCTTGTTCTCAAAAGAACAAGCAGGTGTTGTTGTCCTTTTGTGGAAGTGTCCAAAATTTGATCACTCAGAAGCAGTGGTGGCACCAATTCTTCCTTGTGGCTTTGTTTGCTTCTTCAAGTACTCCAGGTTCCACTGAGATGCAGGACAATTGCAGATAGTTTCCAGATGAAGTGGGTATTTTGATGAAATTTAGGCTCCTAAATTAATAGCTGTTGTCCTGTAAACCTCTGGCTTATCTGTTATATATTATTAGTAGAAAATGTGATCAGAGTCTATGTTTTGGGTCAGTATACAGTAATATGTGTAGTACAGAAATTAAAAAAAATAGTAAGAGTTTGCCTGCAGTGTTCTTCAACAAGGATAACTAAAATGTGTTAATTTTGTTGCTTGGTATTGTCAAATCCAAAGGTGCTTCATTTTGTGTATTTTGTGACCATCTAGTCCTTGGATGAAGGGCACAGATCAGGGATTTGAACCTAGACTTCTCCCTTCCCTCTCTTCCAGACATGCCTACATCCCTTTAAAGTTGTAAAGGAGGTAGATGAAGTCTCAAATGAAATTATTTTCTTGTGTGCATTTTGATTACAGAAAACATTGGTAATAGCTGTTTTCCAGCTAATAAAGTTGAAACCTAGTGAGACCAAGGTGTCAAAAGAACAGTTGTTAGAACAAGCTGCTGTAATTAAGCAGTAGCATATTTAAAAGAAGACTTGGCTGCTGCTCCACCAAGTATTCTGTGGAAACACAAGAGCAAAATGGTCGAGTTGTTAACAAAATACACAGTGCTATTTTAGCAGCAGACCTTAGTGTAGTAAATTTCAGTCCTATCTCTAACAGAAGCTCCATGGTAACTGTGGAAATTATAAACAAGTTTGTCTAATGTCATTGTTGAGTTACAGGATGAAACAATAATTAAAAGAAGTTATTAGAAGGCAATAAGAACATGAAGAAGTGTAATACTCACAAATCAACATTGATTCTGTAAAAGGAAGCTGACTGCTGTACATGATAGCCTAGCAATGTCTAAAGCAAAATAGCCTGAAACAATTTATTTAGAATTTTAGAAACTATTTTTGCTGAAATTCTTGAAATGGGGGCTTTTAAGGAAATTAAGTAATCATGAGGTGAGGAATTATGGTTAGGGAACAACAAGCCATAGAAAAGCAAGGACTGTAAATAAATACCCAGGTACCATGCTGGCAAAAGGCCAGCCAAGTGATGATTGCAAAGCTGCACTATGAATGTTGTCAAATACATTTCAAATGATGGAAGAGCTTCACCTGAAGTGCAATAGAGTATGAAAAACACCTAACAAAGGGACCTAACAAAACTAGGTAAACTGGCAGTGGGATGATAGATGGAATATGTCAACAGAACAGTATCGTGGATAACATTGCTAGTTTAAAACTGTTGGTGTTTTTATTTTTTTTTTTTTTAACTACAACACTTAGAGATGGAAAGGGCCTGGAAAAAAATTCACCAAGGTGCTGTCTATCTACAGTGATAGTCAAAGTGTGACAGGATGTCTACATAGAAATAGAAGTAGTAATAAAATTAATACTACATTGTATGTGTAAAGTACTTTATTACACATGTATGAGGTTTCTTAAGGCAAAATGTGTGGGCACATGGGTGGGAGTGCATAAGTACATCTGTGCACATACATGCACTGGCATAAAATATCCCCTGTCTACAAAGCTGAATTTTTGAGGCAATAATATTTAATACAATAGTCCTATGATTCAGATGTTCTGTGCAGTTTGTGATACTACACCTCCAAAGTGCAGTGCTTCAGATATTCTGCATGTACACATATACTCACAGGAACATATACATGCAAATTTATGATATACATATAAAATATTTTTCACCTGTTTCAGTGCCTTTTATAATATTTTGCCTGTTTATGGGCTCCTTACAGAAATGATTATAAGCAATGAAAGTTTTCTATGGGAAAATAAGCTGAATAGATAGGGACACCTTGTTTCTCAGAGGAGTTGAAGAAGTGTATGAAGGATATGTGAAATCATGGTACAGAGGAAGGAAATCAGGTGGTGTGTTTAAGGAAATATTTGAGGCACCTGAAATACAAGCCCTGAAACACACAGAGGTACTCTTACATTTATCACTGGAGGAATATATTTACTGCTATAGGTAGAACTTACTGCCATAGGATAACCACTGAGCTCAGGAGTTTAGCAAGATTCCCCAAGCAGTTAAATGGTTGTATGAATGACAGAAACTTGGAATGAATCAAGTAAAAAAGACATTAATGAACACACATGGGGACAATGAGGCTTAAAATGATATTTTCGTAGCAGCAGGGCTTTCTACGGGATTTTTGAAGTGATAGAAGGCACCTGAGAATACAGGTGAGCATTGGATTGGTGGGTAACAGTGTGATCGTACAGTGGGAAGGTAGTTAGAAGTGATGGAGTAAATTCAGGGTAAGTAGGAATCCCAAGGGTTGTTTCTATTGCCTTAAAACTGAAAATCATTCAATCTGATCAGAGATAAGCATGTATCCATTTTGGATTCCTGAAGTAAGTGTTGAGTTACATAATTTCTTTCAATGCAATTTTTTATTTAGCTTGTCAGTTTTAATACTCTAATTAAATCACAGTGAAGTGTAATATAGAAAGTTAGGCTGAGGCTCAAATCTACGAAGGCCATTTAAGTATCATATTTGCTGATAATATACATATTATATTTGTATACCATATATTTGTATCTGTTGCCAAGTAGATGAAATCAGTCATTCCATGGTTGCTCTGTACAGTTACAGGATGGCACTGAAGTGAGAACCATGTTAATTTGCTTTGTATTTGTGTGGGAACTACTTTATATTCACTACAGGATCCTTAACACTGTGTTGTTTCAGCTTTCTTCATTGAATATATCTCACCATTGCCTTATAATTTTGCTCCTGATTCGGAAAGTCTGCTGATTGGTATGCTATTTGCCTTTTTGGTTGCTGTTTTTGATTGAGAATCAGCAGTAGATATCTATATTTACAGACTGAAAAGGAGTTATAACTCTCTCTGTTACTGTAAAATTTAGTTTTACCTTTTTTTCCCCCTCCCCTCCCAGAAGCAGTAAGCTCTTGAAAATGGCCCTTGTTCACCATCAAAGTAACACACTGGACCTATTAATCACAGGCTGTCATTTCAAATATTATTTGGAAGGTGAGTCAGGTGGTTCTATTTCAAGTAGGCATTCAGATTTTCCCCCCTCTTATGAGTAAACACTCAGTTTCAGGAAAATGCTCCCAATTGTCAGTATCAGGTGTGCCAGCCTCAGAGAGGCTGGGCAAGCTGGATAGGCAGCAGGAGAGATCACTCTCCTCCTTACTCTTGAATCAGAATCCATTTCAAAGATAGAGTGGCTTTCTAGCAGCCCAGCCTGTGTGTCACTGAAGAGCTGTCCTAGGGCCTTTGACCGTTGTGCTTATACACCATGGCACTAAGTGCCACATCCAGTCTCACCTTAAAAACCTCCAAGGACAACGAATCAACCACTCCCCTGGGCAACCTATTCCAATTCCTGATTACTCTCTCCATAAAAATTTTCTTCGTTAATGTCTGTCCTAAACCTCCCCTGGCAGAGCTTAAAACTGTGCCCTCTGGTCCTAATGCTGATTGCCTGGGAGAAGAGGCCAACCCCCATCTGGCTACAACCTCCTTTCAGGTAGCTGTAGAGAGAGAGAAGGTCTCCCCTGAGTCTCCTCCAGGCTGAACAACCTCAGATCCCTCAGCCTCTCCTCACAGGAGTTGTTCTCCAGTCCCTTCACCAGCCTCATTGCCCTTCTCTGTACCCCCTCCAGCATCTCAATATCCTTCCTGAATTGAGGGACCCAGAACTGGACACAGTCCTCATGTGTGCTTACGGCAAATAAAACAAGGGTTGTCTAGAATACTTGCAGATCTGGTGACATTGATTTCTTATTCAGTGGTTGTGAGCTCTGCTGGGGTTGATATCTGGGGTTGCTATCCCTCTAGTGTTAGTACTGGAAGCAGGTGTTACAGAGCCACACATCAAAAGGTGAAAATACTCATTCTAACTCATTTTGGTCTATGACTGGCATTGGACAACTTTTTCCCTTCTTGCAACTTTCTCCATCTTTCTTAATATGTGTGATAATTACTAATGTATGCTGCAGTAAATATTATTTACTCTTATTCTCTCTGGGCAACTTGTAATTCATAGAGGGTTGGGAACAGCTGGAAGGCAAGGCAGTGATCCTGAAATTTTCTGGGACTAAAGTCAATGATGTTTTTATGGTCATCTACATTTCCTGGGAGTATTTTGTGTTACAGTAAGCAGTTGTTATGCACCAATGAGCATGCCTAATGAATGTAGCCCTTCCCTCTGCTAAATTATGGGGACAAATTTGAATGCTTATTAACATAAATTAACTGTGTGTGAACATTGTAAAGAGTTCTGCAGGGTACAAATTCTTGCTGTGGCTTACCCTATTGTTTGGATCTGGGCTTATCACTTGTCAGAAGGAGATCAGCCTTAATGAGAATAAATGAATTACTTCTTTCTAATAAGGGAAACTGTATTAATATAAAACTAATTTAAATGCCCATACCTGTGGGAAATTCCTTTCCTGTCAGTATTACCATTGAGAAGATAATAAGAGAAATAACTGCACAAATCAGTATAGTAGTGGAAGAGAGGCAGGGAGGGCTCTCTGTGACAGTGGCAAACTGAACCAAGTAGAAGTGTCACTCTGCTGTATTTCAGAGGAGGCTGGGTTCCTTGGGAACAGTTACCTGCTCAGGTCCTTTACAAGGCCATGACATATGTTTGCTTTTTAAATATGCTGCTAATTTTCTATAGCCACATGCAGATGTTTTTATTGTTGCCATGAGCTGAGCTAGTCTCTTACGGGGAAAGGAATACTTTTCTCCTAGGAAAATTCACCAGGTAAAAAAGTTTTTAATCATAATATGCAAAATAAGTCAAAAGGAGTAATTTAAAAAAGTAGCTTTTGATCCCGTATAGCTTTTCCCCAGGAGCTCTGATCAGATAACTGGTTGCATTAATTGGTACTTGGTGTAGGAAGAGATGCTGAATACTTCTGCCTGTCAATTCACCTAGATGTACAGAATAATCCAAAAAAGCACATGCAGTAACTGGCAGCAATGAATTCTAAAACAGCTGACAATCATGAATAATGCAGCAAAGTAAAAAAAAAATATTGCTGTTGAGAGGTATTTCAGAGGTTCCTTTACTAGCACCTTCTTTAAATGTAAAGTATTTTTCATAAATGGAACTTTTCCTACGAATTTCACTAAATTAGGCAGCAAACTATGAAGGCAAACTTACAAAAGAGTCATATTGCATCTGAAATCTTTGAAATATAAAAACCTGGGGCCTGGGAAGGAAACTCTACTAAAATGACTTGTCTTTAATTGTAAAACAAATATCATTTCTGTGCTGCCTGTATGTATAACAGAGACAGATTTCCACAGATTGGGAAATTGACATATTAAAAAGATGCCCCTGCACAGTCTACTTTGTTTGATGCAAAAACAACTGAGGTCCTGTAGAAAGAGACCCAGTGACTTCAGTGGATACTCACAAGGGAAAATTTTCATATTCTCTATGTATGTAAAAGCATTTAATTTGAAAACCTGGGTGATGCCAGTATTCCCTGATACTTAAATCAACACATTATTCTCTTGTTTGATTGTAGTTTTGGTAGAGTTGCTATTGCTGCCTGCATAGATTTCCTTTTCACCTTTGTCAGCTTGCTGTAAGGTTGTACGAATGGAGGTACTGACTTGTCAATTGTTTCTCAGAAATTACAAGAGGGAATAGTAAGAGTAGAAAATAAAAGTATTTCAAGGAAATTGTGCTACTTCTCTAAGGTGGTCTTCTAGCCTCTGACTCAGAGTCTGAGCTCAGAAATGGTGACCCTATATTCAGATCCTCTCAATGGATGTCTCTTCCATAACGTACCCATCTGTACCAGGAATCACTGCCAACCCTTGTCAGAATGACCTCCACAGTTTACTGTGAAAACTGTCCTTTCACTTCTATACTTCTGACCTGTTTGGTGTGAGGTTGTGTGATTGGGGTTTTGTTTTTTTCCCAGTCCGTGTGCAGACATTCATTATCCAGTAGAACTGTTGATGCCTGAAGGTGGCCAGGAGGCAGTTGAAAGCCTGGTAAGATCTACTGAGGTGCTGTCTGACTCTTCCATGAGTTTGTGAGGCAGGATTTTCATCACAAAGTCCATGCTAACTCCTCCTTGATGCCCTGAAATTATCCACGTCTCCCATTCTTTTCTTTATTATAATTAGGTAGGCAGTTTCACCAGAAAACCAGTTTAGGGTTTTTTTCCTTCCTCTGGTTGCCTTGATCTCCTACAGAATTCACTTCCTGTTTCTTTTTCTTTTTCTTTTTCTTTTTCTTTTTTTTTTTTTTTTTTAAAATAGATGATACCTTTACCACCCTCTAGTTCAGAGGGTCATCCAGGAAATATGGTGGACTGCAACAGAACACAATAGCCATTTCCCAGAATGTAGTCTTCACTCTATGAGAAAAGGAGAAGTGTTAGATTGCTGTGTCCTGTCCACACAAGAAGATAAATAAGTACATTGATTTTTAACAAAGAAAGATAAGCATACAGAAAAGTGAACCAAGCATAGTAGCATGCACCATCATGCCTAGAGTTCTTGCACTGGTTTCCAGAGTTGTGCTGACCCTACCATATAAGAGATGACCAGGTTTCAAACCATCTTCAAGCAACAGGGACGGGGACATGTGTATGCTGTAAAGCAGCAGCCTCTTGCAGATAAGGGCTGTCTCGCAGACAGCTGTTTGGAGGAATCCGTACCGGAACCGAGGGCTTAAAGAACAATTAAGCTGTATGGACAATCAATAATCAAGCTTGGTCTTGTTTTATTTAGGGGTATAGAGGCACTCAGTATGATCCTCTAAATAAACAGAGACAGCTTGTAAAAGGATAAGTGAAGCAGAGTGATTTCTGAGTAAATAATCTGATCTAGGGAATGATGCAAATGACTAGCAGAGACACTTCCATGCAGCATGAAATCATTACTGTTATGTAAGAGCTGAAAGCATTCATGAAAGGCTGGTGCACTTGTATTGGGACATGGATCATGCTCTTACTGACATTTAGTGTCCTTTTATTCCCTGGATCTGCAGTCACTTGGGAAGCTCCATCCAAGTAAACTGTATTTAGACTGTAATATTTTGATGTTAACTGAGCTGAAAAGGACTCTCCCGATGAGCTTCTTAAAGAGAAAAACAGGCAAATCTGAATTTTGGAAGGAATGACTACACATGTCTTTTTGACCTGATTGCATGTTGTGAAGTTGGATCTGAAATGTGACCTAAGTAAAACTGAAATGGAAATGGATGGGAGTGTTTCTGCTTAATCCACTGGTCTAAATAGCAGATGTTGGTTTTGGTGTCTGAGAGCTGTAAATACAAGCAAATGCAAAGGGGGAAGGCAGTGGTAGTGGTGTTTTGAGTGTCTTTCAGGCCAGCACTCTAGACAATGAAATAAGCTGTATTTAACATTAACTGCTTTTCAGGCTGAGATCTCTTTCCACAGTCATTTTTCTTGAAGGTTAATTAACAAAGGTGTTTTCATAATACAGTTCATATTTCCCAAGAAAAAATCTTCACTTTTCCTGGTCTAAATGGTAAGTATAAATTAATTAATACAAGCAAATTTGCCCACAAAGTATAGCTTTCAAAAGCCTAGTAGACATGCCTTGTTAACCAAATGAAGAATTTCAGAGATATAAAAGCACATGATTGACACAGAATGTGCAGTCAAGGGAAATACTACCCTGAGAAGCTTTCAACAATGTGACACCAAATGCTGCACTATGCAAAGTTCAAGTAACAGAATTAATGGGCTTCATTAGAAGAATCCAGAGCACATTGATCCATCACTGATGAAAACACAGCTCAACACTCTCTAGAAAAATCGTGGTTGTGTTGTTTCTTTTCTAGTAGCAAAACATTTTGTCTTTTAGGCCTGAGAGTGCAGTCTCCACAATGTACGAGAAAGAAGGTGTTACCTTAAAAAAGCTGTGGTTTGCACAGCCCAGGACACCACAGACTCATAGAATATAGAATAGTTTGGGTTGCATCGATCTTGGATGTTGCCCTCCCTTACAACCACCTCAAAGGCCTTTTGTCCATGTCCTGTTCCTGGTGCACAGTGGCAGGACACAGCTTGCTGTCCTGGAGCAGAAGAGCTGGACAGAGAACTGAGCCAGAGAAAGGTGCTGCATATGTGATTAGAAATCAACATCCTTTTGATAATGGCAGTCAATATTATTACTTGTGTACATTCTTTATTCCCTCAGCATCTCAGTAACTGTGCATGTTTTGACTCTTCCCTCTATACTTCAATCTTTTTGAGGGAAACCCTAAGTCATAGAATCATTTATGTCAGAAAAGACCTTTAAGATCATTGAGTCAAATCAAGACTGAGAATGTCAGGAATGTTTTCTTCATATACAATCTTTTCTGAACACAACTGAGTGAAAACTCTGTAAACCAAAGGGAACACAGCCTGACAGCATATACAGAGTAGTGTTTATCCCCATGTAATTTTCAATCAATGCAACTACACTTTCAATTCAGGGATACAGAGAAGCTGTTATTTTGGATAGCTACAAATTTAGGCAAATGGAAACTGCAAATACACTTCTTCAGATTTAGACATCTTCAAGAGACAGGCTAAGATTGTTTTCATGAATATTCCATTTAAATCAGTTGCAGTGGTTAGCTGCAAAGTATCTCTTGGATACTTTGATTTCATTTGTTTCAGAACACAAATTAGGTATATTTAGCTAATCCTCTAAAATTCCCCTGTATTATCTTCTTTCATTAGCCTCTCTGAAATGCATTTTTACTGTTATTTTTTAAAGTGGATTAATATTCCTTAATATAAATCACAATAGTCTCTTTAGTTATGGTGCATCCTAAGGTTTACAGAGTTTAAACTATTTAAATGTCAAATTATGTTGTCTAAACTATTTTGTTAGAGTTGCTGAGAGAGTAAGACTATCATTAGCAATATTTTACTGCTTGATGCATCAGATGCATCGTTGAAGAACTGGTTCTTTCTTGATTATTGTCCAACATGTCATCCAGTCCTTATATTTTTCTTAAAAGTTTGAAAACAACTAGTGATGGATGTAAAATTATAAAAAAATTAAGTTGTTAGAAAAGAATATTTGATAATAACCCTCAGCAGATGCATTCTCTGTATGTCACTGATACCTGGAAATGCTAGCAAGCCCTATTCTGCCTTCTAAGAACCTGAACTTGAGCTGCTACTTGAGCGTATCTGGAATTCTTAGATGTCATTCTGCTACAGATATTTATCAACTATTTTTTCCCATCTGATGTGAAAAACATGGGACACTAACTTCCAGAAAAGACTATTTTTGTGACTCTCCAGAAGTTACCCTCTTTTGTAAAATGCAATTGGGGTTGATCTGTGAAACTCTCAGCAGAGGTCTCCTGTCTCCCACATGTGCCCTGTTTACTCTGAGTCACAACTACAGAGTGCCTCAGAGTTTCTCAGAGGCCAGACACAGAGAAACACCAGGAAACCAGTAAGCCAACATCGCCTAGGGTAAAATGAGGACATGCATGTTTTCCTTTGAATGGAGATTTTAAAGTCATTGCAGTGGCTTATGTATGATTCCTTGGATTTATTTAAAAACTTGGTTTTAGTAGGTGGGTGGGGCTACAGCAAGAATGAGGAATCTAGTCACAGTTTAACCACTGATCTTCTGGGTGATCTCTTAACGGTCACATGCCAGGACTTTCAGAAAGGGCCTGAAATTTGGGGTGTCCCACTTTAGACTCCCACTTCTGAATTTTATTTAATTTACTTTTTATTTATTTAGGAGGAACATTTAAAAACACTACCTGTTTTTTTTAGGTGGAAACACAAACCAATTCCTCTGAAACAAGCTGAGTGCATCTTAGCCCAGGCTCTTGGTGAAAGAAAGTATTTTTTGGAAATTCCCTTTTTGTTGTTTTCTTATCCATATTATGGACACAGCAATGTTAATTGTGTAAAGTTTTTGCACCTCTATTAAAGATATTTAGCTCTGCTTCATCTGAAATTGCTACAAAGCTGTGAAAGCTAGAATTCAGGCATGCCTATCTTTTGAGCCTACACTCAACTGTTTGTACATCAATTTGCATTTTGAACCCATGCATGTTTCAAACTGATTCACAGTGTGCTGAGAGTGGAGGCAGATATGAGATGTGTCTTAAGGACAGCTTCTCAGTGTGCCAGTTGGGTGCTCTTCCAAAGAGATTGCTCACGAGTACTCATTTGACTACACTTTGCTGGCAGGAGAGGAGAAAGGAAGAACATCACAAACCCTTCATATTGCATGCTGGGGTTGACTGGTGCCAAGAATTCAAACACATGAAGGAGAGAAAGGGGGATGTAATCATTACACCTTTGACTCTTTGCCAGCTTCACATTCCTACCAGCTTTCCAAGGGAAATGATTCACTTCTGACCATGATAGCATAGGTGGGTCAGGGTCCTGTAACAGTAATTCCTGAGAGCATGCCATGCTCATGATGGCATGAACCTCAACAAATGGAAAACTTCAGCTTCATTGACCTCTTGGGTGCATCCCGATCTTTGTCGTTAAAGAAACTTTGGTAGAAAGTTCAAAGAGGCAGTGACTATATGTTTATTTCAAGCTGCAACAGAGAAAAGGAGCACACTTCTGCAAGTTCTCCATGTAGGATTATTTCTTGTAGCCAGATCACCTACGAATTACACGTATAGATTTATATTCCTTGTCAATAATTGCAGTCTAAAGAGGGGGGCTTCAGCGTTTCACGATGGGTGTAATTCCCAAATTCAGGGAATCCTTAGGCCTAGGTGGGAATTACCTGTTTTGGTGGAAAGGACTTAATGCAAAAGGCCTGTGGAGGCAGCCATGCACGAACAAAAAGTAGAAACCTAAGTCTGGGATTTGTTGTTTGAGGTAAAATTTAGAAAGTACTGAGGAATGTAGGGTATTTAGGATCCTTGGTGGAACAGGGAAAAAACCAGAGGCATCTGAAGGCAAGAGCAGGGAGCCCAAGCGATCTGACAGATACGTAACTGTCCAAGACAGGTGTTTTATACTACTGTTTATGAGATGCTGCAGATCAGATCAACTGTCTACCTACAAACCATCTCTGTTAACTAGAAAAGCAAATCTGCTCTGGCTCTGAGACTTTCTAACAGTCAGGACTACTAGAAAGTAGAACTGATTTTTTTAATTTATTTTTTTTTAAATTCAGATTCTGATTTAATGCAATTCGTGTGTGAGTATGTTTGTGTAAGACTGTAAAATCAGACACAAATTACTATGTTCATTTGGTCTCCACCACAGAAGAAGGTACTTGAAAAGGTGTGAGGAAAAAAGGAGGCATAGTGATAGTACAGCATTGCAATGTTGTGTAAAGTAATTAAATAGAACAATTTAGAGATCTAGCAATTTTTGAGTTGTTTATTTTTTTTAAATGTGACAAGCAGAAACCAGAAAGGAATTGATGTAAGTTAAATAAATTAAAATGTATCTTACAGAAAGCAGAAATATCCTACTTTTTTACCATAACTCTTGACATTTAAATATATGATCATTATTTGAAAGCTTTGATTATACTTTAAACAAAACTAAATTTTGTTTTAATCAAAGTTATTGCATTAACTGCCTATTTCACAGTTAGTTTGTTTGTGGTATATTAGCAGTATGTTTTTATGTAATGTAAAATATTGATAGATTAAATGCTCTCTAGATTGATTTTTAATATGGAATTAGTTATAATTTTACAGATATTATAATAATTATATTTATAATTTTGAGATATTGTCTAGACTAATATAGATAGATTAAGTATTATGTAATTACCTCCCTTCTTGTAAACAGTGTCCTCAATGGTTCACTAATTCAATATTTAACATGGGTTAATGCAACTTCTAATTTGAGTTGAGGGGTTTTTTTCCCCAACTTCTCTTGCTTCCCAGCCACATATTTAGTGGAATTTCAATATATAACTATGTATTTGATACAGCTCTGTCAATGAAGAAAAAGTCAAGTCATCATGATTTAGTAATAAAAGCAATTTGTGGTTATCTGTAGGTGGATGTTTGACACTCTGGATTCGTCTTTTACTGGTCTCCAAGAAAATTCTTTTATCTTTATCTTTGCAATTTCACTGCATTTGAGGGGCAGACATACAGGCATATTCCTCATCACAGAATATTAGGAATGTTAGAGATATTTTAGATTCAAGCCTTGTAGGTGAGGACAGATATTTTGTATCTGAGCCTTTTTTTCCTGGAAAGTCAGCATAGGTCAGCATAGGTGTGATGTTCCCATGGTGACCAAGTTAATCCTTGAATTAATTTCATGCAACACTGCATGTTACACAGAGTTACACATGTTACACAGGGGTACAGACTCAGAATATCATAGGACAGAGTTGTACAAAGGCAACTTCTAAGACAATGGCAAAAAAAGCCACCAGTAAGGAATGATG
>JAOXXN010000001.1:18499274-18513095 GCA_026770055.1 Myrmophylax atrothorax | reverse complement strand
ACTGGAGTTGGACCAAGGGTTGGACTTGATGATCTCGGAGGTCTTTTCCAACCCAATCGATTCTATGATTCTATGTGCTATATTTGAAAAACACAGGAAGTTCAGAGGGCTGGAGCTTCCTATTCTTCACAGAGATGACAGAAACTTCATTCTGCGTTTGCGTAGCCTAAGAAATGCTCCGGTTACAGGTGAGCAAGGATTATTGCAAGATGCTCTTAGGAACTTTGTTTTCCAGATTAGCTGCAAATTAAAGATACTTTAAATACGTGCAGACATCGATGCATTTGCATGTAAGCTTATTTTACTGCAGTCCAGTAATGCTCTGTTGACCTCAGGCCCCATTACAACACTCAAAATAAAAGCCCTTATAATTATATATCCATATCCCTGATAAGAAAATCTGCCTTTTCGAGCCCAAATTCATGTAGAAAGGACTAACTCTCTAAATTACAGAAAAAATCCACAAACACAGTGAATTTCACTGCACGTAGTGAGTGTCTAACATTCATGAAAATCAGAACACCTCATTCAGATGTTTGAAAAATAACCTAAATATCTAGTATCTAAGCAGGCTTGTTCCAAAATGCTAGTCATTAAAATGTGTCTCTTTGTAGGCATTTTAGAGAAAAAAATGTGGGTTTGATTTTTCCAACATGAGTTCCTATTGAACCTATCTAAGCTGAGTTTGCACTTCTGCCCCAAAAAGAAAACATGCAAAGATTTAGCAAAGGTGAAAAAGTATGCCTTCAAATATGGAAGTTCAATTAAATTCCCTGGGCTTCAGTTGCTTTTAGCAACTGAGAAGAATAAGGTAGAAAAATAGGTTGATTTTCATGTATTTATTTAGATTCAGAGAAGAGGAGAGAAAAGAGACATCCATCCAAGGCTCTGCATTTCTACTGTCATAAACCACACAATAAACACATTCTCACCACATTAAATAATCACTTCAACAGGAACTAAGCTAGCCAGCCAGCTACTTACAGGGAGTCCTGGGGGACAGATAAAGGAAAAATAAGTACCTGTGAATACTCAAAAAAACCACTAAATCTCCACTTTCCAGTAGCACAGCACTCCTGCTTCTAGGCAACGTGAAGGGCAAAACACTCAGTCAAACTTACAAACTCATTATGAAACAAGATGGAATATTCCCTGCCCTGATTACTTTTCCAAGTCTTATTTTGTTGATGTTAAGTGGATGGTAATATTTTGGGTGGCTAGCAGAGCTTTCTGCTTTGGAAGAAAAGAGAAAACCTGGCTGACAGTGCTAACAGTCTGATCAAAGGTAGGGGTTGTGTGGACTAACTCAGTTGAGGAAAAAAGCCTGTATACAGAAGAAAGGATGTTTACTAGACATCTGCTTCAGGACACAAGAAGAGTATGTGCACAAGCAAGGGGTTGCATTTGTTATTCACTTTTTGCATATGTAGGTAGATTTTCAGGTATTATATCATCTACTGATTCACTCATAATACCATACATAGTAATGCAAATGAAATATTTAGCTTACCAAAACGTGCTAATGACCTAAGGGTACAATACCATGTATCTAGAACTAATTAGTGCTGAATGCTGCTGCAGGAAGGCACAAATGCCATGCATGGGCAAGTGTGCAGCTCTACACTGCAGGGGAAAACTCTGCCTGGTCACAGAGGATGATCAATATGTGTCCAAAGCATCCAGACTGACAATGTTTTGTGTACCTACAAAATACATCTTCACGTTCTTCAGTTGTTTTGCTACTGAATTTGCGATACTTAGGTTAGTAGTGACAGGGAAATGCTCCTTTGGTCTTCTGTGCAACAAAACCACAAATGTATAAACTTCCTTTTTCTTTCTGGTCACAGTATTTTGAAGATAAATATATTTATAAATAAACTTCTTAGTTTGGAAAAGAAATTATTACAGCTATAGTAAGAATTCTGAGCCTTATGAAGGAATCCTTCAAAGGTTCTGCATAAACCAAATTAAAACCCCAAACCTTTTCATATATTTCTCTTTGGTTTTGTAAGTTTTACAAGAAACTGATAGGTTTCATTATGGGAAGCAGGTTTTGGATGTTAATTCTTTGCTCATCGCTCTCCCCAAACCCTTCAGACATTAATTAAACTTTTATAGCCATTCAAACTAACATCTAAACATTCCAGCTCAGAGCGGCTTAAGTACAGCCTCAGGCTCTATCTGGCCCAAATCCACTGGAATGGCTCAATGCCCAATCCTCTGTTCCAGCTATTGACTGTTCTTGACCCCTTTTTCCTTAACTTTTATAATCTATTATCTTAAGGGGGCTTATTCCCCCCTGGTTCAATTTTGTCTAATTTCTTATTTTTTCTGTACCCCTCTTACCTGTGGCCAGCAAGTATTCTTTCTGGTAACCCTTTCAGAGACTTGAAATATCTATTGACAGTTTGACTGTATTGAAGTTACACAATGGGTGATGGTAGCTATTTGAGCTTGTGCTTCCAGATGGCATGGGATCAATATATGGGATGTGACTCACAGCTGACTAGGTATTTGGCCTTTGAAGCACAATGTTGCAGCTCCTTAGTAAGTGTTCCAAGCCTTACTGTTCTGAAGGAAACTGCTTGCTGATATTTGGTGAAGGAGGGTTGCAAACCACCAGAGCTGAAGAACATTTGGGCTGAGATTTGCTGTTTGAGCCTCAGTTTGCCAGTATTTAAGACTGAATTTTATACTTCCAACATCTAGATGTGCTATGACTTACACAGATGTCTCTGCTCCCATTAGTGTCAGAGGAATTTTAGAGAGTGATTCAGTGAATTTTGGGTAAGACAATTATTCAGACAACATCAACCATGGGAACTACATCTCCATTGCATTTATTGGGACCTCAGACAAGCAATGTGCACCTGGGAACACCTGTGTTGCAGACAAAAGTCAGCTCTTTTGCATGCCCGTGTGCAAATCTACTTACACACCACAGTTGTGTATTCTTTAGTGGAGAATTAAAAAAGTGTTTTCCAGCACTTGGAGGATCCCTCAACTATTTGGGTAATGTTTTCCAGACATATAGTTAGCCCCTTTTTTTTGCCAGTTGAACATTAGAGTTTTTCAGATTTGGTAATTAATTTGCAAAAATATATAGCAATAAAATAATATTGCTCTCTGGGACAAAGCCCAGTTTTATTAGTAAGGAATTCAGGTTTGTGGTAGAAAGCATACCACTTCATGTGAAAAGAAGATGCTGTCTGGCTATCAGTGGATTCCAACAGAAATAGTGGGATGACTGTGATACCCTTAGGAGTCATTTGTTCAAGAGCCTTTCTGATGTCAGCAAGTATTAATGAAACGATTTTTCCATGTGCATTGCTTCATTTTTTTTCTAATTTTCTAAATCTTGGTTTTGGATGTAGCAAAAATGTTTCTTCTATTAAAAAAAAAATCTGTTTTCCTTACATGTCAAAGTGTTTCTTGAACTGTAAAGCAATAGATGACAGTGTCCATTTTGCCATGATGCTAGATTTCAGAGGAGGACATAAGCTCTTAGCAAGAATTAGCAGTTACTGTTGGCAGTGGGACTTCAGGTAGCTGTACTACAAAGTCTGACATCCCCCAATGCCAGGATGGGGCCGAGCCAGAGAGGGAGAAGCTCAAGGAAGAACAAGTTCCTGTTCCTGAAGGTCCACCTGCTTTGACAGAACAAGTAAGATGCCACCCAGCACTGTAACAAGTATGTTTAAAGAAATATTAATGATTGCTGTGTAAATCATAATAAGCAAAGTCTTAGGTATTCAGCAGTTACAGAAAAATAAAATGCTGTCTGAAAATTTGATACCTGAATTCTAATGACTCCGTTTGTCTCAGCCATTTTAAATCAGTTGAAATACCTGCCAGCAGTTAACAGATACCTGGTACCCAGTACTACAAGAGTGAAACTTTGCTATAGGTAACAATGGTATTTTAAATTGCTCTTCCAGTGTGTAACTATTCAATCATTACACTTCATTAATCACATTCAATAAAGAGGTACTGCTATTTTCTAACACAGGCTGAGAACTTTAACAGCTCCACTCTTCAGAGATTACTTGTATCCCCAAAAGTACTGTTATCCTTTTTACTCCAGGCTCTCACCAAAGCAGAAATCCTCAGGTTTTATGTTTTGTAGTTACATTACCAATTATTTGATGTGTCAAGCAAGTGCTCCAGTATTTTTTAGTACCCAATATTGCAAACTGTTTACACATAAAGCTAATAGCTATAATTATGTTTATTGCCCATTCTGCATTCAGAAAAACTTAAAGAAATGAGGAGAGAATGCCTTTGTGAGAAACCTACTGGCCAGTCTGTGAAACCTATTGCCTATGGGCAGCTCTAATTAAAAAGCTTGTTACTGAATCCTATTTTCTAATCAAGAACAGGATGTTAAATTTGCACACTAAAGGTACTGGGGCATAAAGAACTGATTATTTAAATCAGTCTTCTATTTAGAAGGGGAAGGAAGTCAAAAGGTCTGTATTTTAAAAATGCAATTTTATGAGGGTTGAACATTAATTCTGAATCCTGACACTTTGCAGTTCTGATATATTAAAAAAGGTGCTAGATGAATCTGGCAGATGCAAAAGTGAAATAATTAAGAAAGAAAACTGTAGCATTTAACTTGTTTTTACTAAAGTTGCATGCAGTTATAATGGGAATGCTGAAAGAATTTCCCCTCTCTCCCAGTCCTCCTTCATTTTTGTAAAGATTAATGATGAAAGATCTACCAGAGACTCATTAGGTGCCAAAAAATGACATATATGTTAACATCCCTCTAGGAGCTGTGGCTGTGACTCCAGGACATTAATTTATAATTCATGTTAATATGGTTAAGATTCCTTAGTGTTTCTTCCTGGATGTTACAGGACACTCTAGATATCTAAATATCTAAACTTGCAAAAACTATACAATAAATAAGATCAAGCTGTTCCTTGCACCAGAGAACTAGTACAGAAATTGGTGGGGTTTTTTTCCTCTGCTTTCTTCTGTCATCTTCATCTTGCTTAAAATACACATTAAGGGCTCTGCCAATTGGGATGTGAAATGCCTTCTTGATTGTAGCATATAATTAAAACTTCCCTTTCAGCTTTTTTTCCACATCAGTTTATAAAGGATCTGCTTGAATTTGAGGCAAAAAAAAAGACATCTGGCTTCATGGTTTTGTGTGGGCTGAAGCTAGTTATATTCTTTTTTTAAATATATATATTTGTACTGAGTCAAGCCTAAAATAATGAACACTCCTTACCCACTGGAATATATTCCTGCATACTGAGAGGTGAAATAAATTCTGCCATGATCACTGTAAATGTGCCAGAACCATTATTGCACATTGCACTACCTTGGCCCATTACCAAAAAGATTAAAGTCCTACACAAAAAATAAATGAAAACACAAATACTGGATCTTCAATATAAAAAATTCAGCCACCTCAAATCCTTTTCTTCCAGATCCAGCTCGTTGTTTTAATTAAAAACAAAACAAAACACCACAAAAGAGTTTAAGACTACTACTACAGCATATTATATGAGAGAGAGTTTGTAACAAACCCCTGTCTATATCTCTAGAATATGCCAGAACTACAGGTTTCAAAGTGCTGAAAATATTTTTGCTGGTTCAACATCCTTGCAGCCATGCATTTGTACAATGTCCTTGATAGCACTCACAAGGCTGCTTTACTATGAAGCTCATTAAAAATGATCAATATTTAAAATCTGTTAAAAGAAGCAGCAAAATGTTTCTTTGATGTAGTTTTACATGCTAGAAGGTACTGCACAGTTTTGAAATAGTGCTGGAAATTTAAAACTCAAGTAGTATAATTAGAAAAATGCATGAGTTCTTAATGTCTTACAGTCATGAGGGCAGAAAAGCAGCTATCTGCTTCTGGTGGCTAAAGAAAGCCATAAAACCTGGAAGGTAGAGCTGAGGAGGTGAGCTGGAATGCAGCTGCCCTCTCAGTGCTGCGCAGAGGAGCAGGCAGGGGGATGCAGGGGGCTCCCTTACCAGCCATTGAGCTGCACCAGGAACAGTGCAACTCCTGCTCAGCAGTCACACAGCACCTGGAGTATCTGAGAGGGATTTGGGTTATTCTTAAGCCATCTCCCAGAGTAAAATAAAAAGAAATGAGAAGTTTTAACAGTGTGTTTCAAAGACGGTTGTGCTTTAAGTCTGTCAAACCTTGGCAAGCATCAGTCTGGACTGTGTGAATTTTGTTGCTTGGCAAACCCTGAGTGTTTTGCCAAGTGATAAACTGGATCTTTCAACAGCCTTTCTAAACTGTTGGAATTGGGATTACAGCCTCTCAAAATATTAAGGCTGGCTCCTCTGCCTCGTCTATGCTATTCTCTCAACCTTTGCCACCTCTGTGGTGCAGCAGCAGTTTATCCTGTGGGGGGGATGTTAGGGTTGAGGCAACTGAGGGATTCACTCACGAGTACCTTGTAGCTGTGAGAATAGGTTTTGAGATGCTTCTGAAAGAGAAAAGAAGAAAGGTCTGTTGGGCAGCATCCCATACGGTTCTTGAAGACGGAGGAAGATGTTGAATGCCAAACACACTCCGAAAAGAGCCATGACAGGGCCTATTCAGCACTCCAGCACAAGGAAACTGGCAGTGTCCCTGGGGGACCATACACCCCACAGCAAACTCAGGAGCTCCCTTGACACCCCACTGATGCTGCAGGGAGAGGTTTAGGAGTCAACTGTAACAAACTCATAGAAACCCCTGTAGCTCCCTTTGCCCAGAGGCAAATCACTTTTTTTCAGAGAAAGGCTAAAATTTATGTTCTTTTACAAAATTTTCACTCTTATGTAGAGTTGTTGGTTACAGCAGTGTTGCTAATTGCTAAATAGGCACATGTAAAACAGCCAGATTGATAGTTTCTTAAACTGGAGCACTTGCAACAGCTACATGTTGTTGCCAGGCAGCTGCTGGGCATGGGGCCATTCAAGGACATCAGTCTGTTGTGAGCAACGTGGTTTCACTTCTACCTTGTGAATTTTGGTCACTGGTAATGCCAAATGGAACCCAGCTATGGCCAGAGCTCTGACCCCTCAGTGACAGAGCTCTCCCATTCTGGCAGCACACAGAGCTTGACACATCCACAACCCCAGCCTCATGGGAACAGGAGTTCCAAACTGTTGCTGAGTGAAACTTCAGTTAAAAGAAAAACTGTTTGCCCTATGAAGACATGAAGAAAAAAGGATGAAGAGAGGGAAAAGAAGAATACTACTTTATTCCCAAGCAGTAAGGTAAAATAAGTGACAGCAGATAAGTCTTTCCAGAGTAGCACAGCTCAGATGGGATTGTATCTAGACCTTCCTTCTGTAGCGTGCTTTGCCATGCCACACCATGCAATGCCATGCCATACCACACTATTCCTCCATCAGCCCAACAGTGAGAAGGCTGCAGCATGTGTTTTGGGCCATGTGGCCAAATTTCCCTTGCAAAGGGAGGAGATAGAGCTTGGGCATGCTTGGAACTTTCTAAGGAGTGGAGCCAGGAGATGTCCAGGGCATTTTTTAGGAAAGTTTCCCTGACTGGCACGCTAATAGCAAATTAACCCCAATGAATTGCATACACACAGCTTAAAAAATCTGTGACTGAGGTAACAACAGACACACCAGTTTTTATTTCAATCCGTGCAAGGAAAGCAATATAAGCTATACTGAATGATTGTAATTTTAAGCACCTTCTGAATTTTTTAGAACTCCTCTGTCTCCTATCTTGAAGGACATGCTAAGTGGAAAGCTTTTCTGGTCTCTTTATAGATTGCCACATACAGTAAACCTTTAAATAACCAAGTGTCTTGAACACATGGAATCACTATATTTTGCAGAGTCTTGGACCTTTACCAAATGTATTCCTCAGTCATGTTGGGGACAGTTTATAAAGGCTAACACACTTTTAAAAATATTTGAAGTGACAGCTTTTTGCATGCCCATTATCCAAGAGGTCTGAGCTCTCTCTCCTGCGGTGAGACTGACAGACTGCATGCGGCAGGGAGGAGAATGAGCAGGGAAAGCCCAGGAGAGCTTTATTGCCAGTTCCATTCTTGTGCACATACCTGGCTTCCCTCTGCAAAGAAGGGATGATTTCATTTTAATCTAGCTCTACATTTTCAAAGGGTTTCTTTTTGACTTGAAATGTGACTGCAAAAAAATGTCAAGTTTTGCGGAACAAATTCATTCCCTGTGTGGATCCAGTCACATCTGCTAACCACAGTGATGAAGCATTAGCTAGTTCTCAGCTGAAATGTTCTGGCCTTCATCCAAAGCATTTTGGTTTTCAGCCTACAAACAATAATGTTCAATTCTAGTGTGTACTTTTTAAATAAAAAGACTTTTTTTTTTTTTTTTAAGTATTGAAAGCAAGTGCTTTTGGTCCTACATTTAGTTTCAGTAACAAATACAATTTTGTGTATGAAGGTGGCTTTGTAGAAAATTTTGCCACACTTGCCATGTATCAGCTCCAATTACAGCCAGCTAAGCAGTGCAAGCTATTAAAGTTAATAAAAGGAAATTTTTTGGCTGTTAATTTTGGCATTAGTTACTTGTAGTCTTCAGCTGAGAAACATGAGGGATGGGAAGAAATGTGAGAGCCTGGGAGGCAGAATTGGCACATGTCACAGGAAAGAGCTCTAATAAGGGATTGCCATCTTGGACATCCGAATGACCTTGTGAGGAGGTAGCATTTCTGTTGCAGAAGGTGTTGCAAGGCTCACTGCTTATCTAGCAGGAATTAAGGCCTGGGAGGAATGGGAAAAGCGATGAGCAACAGCTAGTTCTTGTTTATTGCCTACCTGTCTGGCTGCCTGACTTTTAGGGAGTTACTGCTAATAATCAGTTGTCTCTGCACATTCATTCTGTCTTGAATAGCAGGGTTTTCCTGTACGAATGATAAGGAGCCTTGAATGTTTCCCATTAAATTCACAATTTCTCCATTGGCATTTCAATATGCCTAAGAAGATTTTTGTCATCAACTCTGATGAGCATAAGTTGTAGTGTAAGCATTTCCCATGGATACATCTCCACTTAATCACCACACTAGACAAGCATGAAGCAAGCAGAAGAGTTCCTCACATGACAACAGATCTTGGCACTGATGCTTAGAGGAAGATTTCTATATCTTTACAAGACCTCTTAGGAACCTGCAGGTTTGAAGAAGAGTAACTGAGGAGATGATAACATCTTTTGTAGAGAAAGAAATATCTTCCTTCTCTGTGGAAGAATGATCTCATGAACAACAGCCAACACAGCCAGTTCTGCTTCCAGTCTGTATCTTATCTGCTAGGCAGATTGCAGATTGCAGATTGCCCACAGACATCCTGTCTGGACACACTAGGGAACATGGTAATTGTCTTATTGCATTCAAGCATGCAGCATCCTGAAGTATGTGCCTCTGACCATGCTGGAAGTCAGGCTTAGAGGCTTTTTGGCTGAATAGCAGGTAAGCTGAACAGCTCTACAGCTGCTGGATATGCACAGTATAGATGCATCTGCTGTTGCAAATTAGGAGATCCTGTATTCTTGCACTGAATCTTGGGAGGATTAGAAGGTTTATCTGCTACTATGGAAGGCTTGCAGTGCAGATGCAAAGAAGATAGGTAGGGTATGCAAAAGGGTAAGATATGTTTTCAGCTGATGCCGTGATGAGGACTTAATGCCATTAACCTGCTTCCACAGAGAGAAACCTGGATTGCAAGAGTGCAGGGGAGATACAGAACTGGATTTGGATGCACTTCATTTCTGAATTGTCTATGGAAAGCTAAGGAGAGGTAGACCCAATTATCTGAAAAATATTTCCAATAAAATTTAACAATTTGAAGTTTTAAGATAGCTGATGTTGTGGACATAAAGTTTTATAAGCCATTTTCTGTCATTTTTTAAGCAATTTCATATCATTGGAATAACACCCTAGTAATTTCTATAGTTTGCTCTAGCAAATAAAACTCAAGAGAAAATTCCACAGAATGAGTTGTAAAATTGTCATTAGGGAAACTTGAGGACATTTCCATTCTTCCATCTAACATTTAGTTCACACCACAAAAGTGGCTCATTTTCCTCTGATATGTTTTGCATACTAGAGACATCATGTTACATGTGGATACTTTCTTAAAAATATGAATGTAGCTTTAACTTCTTAAGCATTCTAATCTCTGGGACTCCAGCTTCTGCCAAATTTCTGGCCATTTAGTGGTTTTGGTTCCTTGTCTTTACAACCAAACTGGACGACAGATTTGCCATTGGCATCAGTAGGAATATGGACAGAGCCTGGCTTGCCATAGAACACAATGCTTACTTGTATACTGATGTGGACTGACTTTGATTTGACTTTGGATCAGATCTCTGTGGAAAAATATATACAGCTAATGAAAGAAATTCAACATTATAGTAAAGTCATTTGCTCACCAGCTGTTAAAAATAAATAGCTATACAAATGGTGTGCCATAAACTAGGATTACTGGTATGCATAAGAATGTATCTCTTTCTTTGAAAATTGTTCTTCACTTTGTGATAAGGTGGTGGATGTGCATGTCCTTAGGAAAGGTTTATCATTGTTGGTGACATTCATTAATTGTGCTTTTATGCAAGATTAGTGCCACTCAAAATGCTTCCAGGTCTTCAGTAAAGGGTAACTGTAATTCTTCTTCCTGTTACACTTGAAACTAGAAGAAGCAGCAAGTGGTTGTAGGCAGCACTCCCACCATCTCCCAGGGAAACAAAGAAATTTATCACCGAGGCAGCATTCACACTCCATCCAAAGTACACAAAACCTAACTGGAAATGGGAAATAAGCTGAATGACATGTAAGTGAAAAGCTGCATTGTCTTGTCTTGATATGGAGAATTTTAAACAAGATAAAAATGATGGTGCTGACCATTTAATTGGTGTCCTTTGATGAAATTTCTTGAAAGAAATCTTTATATATTTTACCATTGTGAGATATGACAAATGGGTACATTTTTCCCTGTTGTGGAGAAACAAAATCAAATATACCAAAGTTGTGAGGTAGTTACTCAGCTATGTATTGTAGCACTTGTGCAGATGTGTGATTGGAAAGCAAGACTCTCTTTCCTCTGATTCAGTAAGTGCTATTCTCCTTCATCTTATTTGGTTTCCAATATGAAATTGCTCAGTAATATGACTTACAGAGCCTTCTGTTTGAATTATTTGACAGTCATCTTTGATATTTAAGCTGTGATATGTAACGCTTCGTGATTTTTGTTCGTATGCAAAATACAAAGTAGCACAGCTGAAAAAGAGAAATTTTAAAAATAAAAACATCCCACTTCACAATATTCAGGCACATGCTGATTTTTCCTTATATCTTTGACTGCAAAAACTTTTTTATATCAAGAGCTGAAGGAAGATAGAAGAGGAGGCATTCATCACAGAGCTCTATATACAGACCTAAGCTTTCACAAGGGCTTTTATATATGCCACTTGATTGCAGGTTTCAGCTTACCTTATGGTATGGGAAGAATCCATACAAGAAACTGTGTCATACTGAATAGAAATATTAAGTGGAATCCCACTGATTGTTGGTCAAATCTTGAACCTCTGAGGCATGCAACAGATGTATTAGTGTTCCAAGGGAAAGTGTGAAGTGGTTCGTCCTGGGAACAACTTAGAAGTGAGAAAATAATTAACTTCAGGAGAAATGTGAAGGGATTTCAGTCAGATGTATAACTGGTTTGATAGAAAACTACTGTCATTTCACTCTGACAGACTAGAAGCAATAAAAAAGTTCTAGTGCAATATGAAAGGACATCAAACAGAAGCAAAGTACTGTGTGAAAAAACTGACAAGAGAGTACATAGCCTTTCTACTTGGGGGAAAAAAATAGAAAGTTGGATTTCTTCTCTCTTCCAAAGCACTAGTTATTTGTGAAGTCAAAAAAGAGAATCTTGGTTTCACAGGCATTCGAGTGGATGCCAGGCTGTAATGATCAATGCTTACTGTATGTACACAGAGCATTGAGAGAAGGCAATGTTATTCAAATGAGCTTGTGGTTTACTAGATGAATTTAATTATTTCTGGTTTGTTTTTGCCCCAGGGGCTAGTTTTTGATGGAATAAATTCAATATTGGTACTTAGATGACTTGCAGTATACAAGCAACACTGCTGAGAGCATACCAAAAGCAGTGTTCAATTATAGCTCAGTGAAGTCAGTAAGGACAATGAGGTTACATCTGTTATTCACAGCCTTCAGTGGAGAAAACTAGGTTGCACATAAACTGAATATATAAGGAAAAAAAAGAAGATGCTGAGATCAAGCATGGATACAATTTTGAGTGGAGACCTATAGCCTCAGATTAGATTTTCCCCACAATAATTCATAATATTTTCTCATGATAATAAAGAGAGAAAATTTACAAACTCAGCAAAGTCTGTAATTCCAGACTTCTCATATCTAAGGTGCCCACGGCCAGCTGTTTCAGCGGGAATGATTTTTGGAAGGAACCAGTGCCGAGGTTCATAAAGGAGACTTCTTCCCTGTATCCCACATTGAAGCTCCTCAAATTGCTAACTGCTTTTGAAAAATCAGCCCTGTGAACAAAAAGCAGAGAGAGATACTTTGGGGTTTAACAGAGTGATAGGCAGTGCTCATGTACATTTACAATAGTACATGTCTACTGGTACATGTAGTTGTCAGTAATTAAAAAAGAGCATGTTTCAGCTGCAGCTTTGCCTGAATAACTTCCCAAGCAAGTGCAGGAATGAGTGGGAGAAGGAGGTGTGCAGCAGTGGGCTTTTAGTGCTGGTGGGAGAGGCCCTAGCTACTGTATGCGTGTTTGTGTGGTTACCAAAATTAGTAGCCAACCCAACTGAGCTAACACGAAAATGCTCTACAGAAGGGTTAGAGCATTAGGGAGGACAAATGTGTGTGAAAAGGTTCCCTTATTCCTCCACAGAAGATGCTGCCACATACAGATGCATGACAGAAAATGCTGAAGGAGATAAAGTCAGAAATGCATCTCTTATTCTCTACCATGTTTTGTTATCATGGAGGATCTTCACATTTGGTGGACTATTTGTGACTGAGGCACTAACCAAAAAGACATGGAAGAAGAAGCACTGACCACCGAAGACCAGCTTGTGGCCTATGTGTGTCCTCTGCAGGACCAGGTCACTGGGCAGCCATGTGACCCAATGCAGGAGTGCTGGTTGCTCTCTCATTCACCTTGTGGATGGTTCTGGCAATGGTCAGCAAGCCCATTACCAATATTTAGGACACCTCCCTCTCGAAAATGGGGTGGCATATTCCAACATTGCCTTTATACTAAAAAATTCTATAAGAAGCAAAATTGATATTAAAATGAAATATTTGAGCAATTAGTTACTCCATTAAAAAGCAGATAGAGTGCAGTTAAATACCTTTCTAAGATGTATTTTGCTGCTGAGTTCTGTCTGAAGAATTTTCTGGTTCATAGATTGACCTGTTATGCTGGCTGCCAAAATATCCTACACAGCTTTCTAACATGGGAAGCCTCTCCATTAACAAATCTGTTCCTGAAATTTCCCTTACTTGGAGTAGAGACTGACAAAGTTTCCTCTTCCTCTTACTCATTTTTTCTAGCAAGTGAGCTGGCCTACAGGAGTATTCACAAACACTTATAAGTATTTTAATTAACACAATTGTTCAACTCATCACTTCCTTTCTTCTTGTTAATTTGTGTCACATATGGTTTCTCTTTTTTTCTTTAATGATGATTTGAAATCTGCCATCCAGCTGGGAGGATATCACATGTCTGGGTGTTTTGGGCTGAGCTGGCAAAATGCCAACTGCCCAACACAGAGTCAGTCTCTTCCCCCCCCCGGAGAAAA
>JAOXXN010000001.1:18484540-18496315 GCA_026770055.1 Myrmophylax atrothorax | reverse complement strand
AGCATTCCCTGCCACCCAGTCCCAGGGTCACAGCTGCTGGAGCCCAGTCCCATTCAGGAAGCTGACAAAAGGAGGATCCACTGATTTCTGCTGGGGCAAGACTAAAGGGTGTACATCTGTTCTGTTTTAAATTATTTCTGCAGAAGAACAGCAGGAATTTGCAAAGCAGGAGCTTGCAGAGATGCAATTATTCCAGGAGGGTCACACTCCTGGAATGTGGATATGGATAAACATCTGTATCTCACTATGTCCCTGTCTTCTTTTTGTTTTTCTACCTGCACAATCAAAAAGTACCCAAGGCCTGGCACGTAAATGGCTTCAAACAGAATGGTTACACATTCAAATAAGTGTACACATATTTAGTAGGAACTGAAGGCTAGGAGCAAAAATATCTCTGTTTGGGGGTTTATCACACTGAAAAAGGTGATTGGGGAAGGAAGTAAGAAAGTACATCTAAGTAGATGCCTAATAACTTGATAGAGCATAGAAATGCAATCAACTGCTTCTAGCAAATTCAGTTTATTCCATCTATGGAAATAAAAACTAAATATGAGAAATAAAGTAACTGCAGTAACTTACTCTAGAGCTATCCATCCTTTCAATATAAAAATATAAACATGTCAATCACTATTAATAATTTATATGACATACACAGAGCACATGCAGACGAGCACAATAAACTGCTTTCATTCTTCTCTGATCCTGAGCCAGCTCTGTATCAGGCCAATATTTTGACACTAATTAATGTACTCTTAAAAATCTTTACCTTGTGCCACCTGCCTGAAGGTCCAGTAGTTCTTACAAATGAAGGGGCTGTTACAGCAACTGTACCTCACCTACCACAAGTCATCATTATCCATGGCCCACAAGGCTGACTGTCCTCCCCAGGGCCCTCTCTGAATGACCACCATCTTATCTGGTGCTAGTGCTGCTCTGAATCCTGCCAAGTCTGACCTAAACTGTTTGTATCATTACTCATCTGGCTATACAATCAACCTTCAGTCTGGCACTGGGGAAAATATTTAGGGAAAGGGTCATGCTTTGATGTCGTGTTTTCAGTTCCAATTAAACAGTCCACACATACAAAACTAAAGCTGCTGGTAAGCTTTATTTTAGTTTAAATCCTTGCTGAGAAAAAGGGAAGGGAATTATCAGTGCAATAAGTTGTGATCTATTCAATATCAATGCCAAATTTTTGAACAAATCAATAACTTACTGAAAGAAATGCTGCCAGCCTGGTTTCCTAGAACATTTGTTTCTAAGTATGATTTTTATTTACACAAGGAAAAATTGCAACAAGCATTTGAAAATTACTACTTTTGGAGACAAACAGAAACATTAGTGTTCTTGCTGAATGTTTCTTTGTTACATCGTGTACAAGAAAACTGCATACAATTTGTGGTTGCTTCTTGAAAGGGTCATTTAAATGTCTAAATGAGAGTGAAAACTAAAAGGAGTATGATAAAAAACACTGTTAAGCAGCATCTTAAAGTATTATGGGACTGGTGCATTGTACTGACTACAATTTTTGGCAGAAAGATTCTGGAAATGTTTATTTAGTAAAATCTGGACTCCATGTATAATTTCAGTTGCAGGATGTTTACCATGGGGTAAGAACTGCATCAGATTGTTTGCAATCAAGGAGGAGAAGGCTGTGTTGACATCCACTTACACTGACCACTAAAGCGTTTCAGATTGCAGGGAAAAATGGCACTACTATCCCAAGACATAACAAGAAGTAACTTTCTGCTGACTTTTGTTGACGTGCAGCTGTAACCGTTTTCTAAACCTCAATTTCCTTTTCAAAACAGTGCAATCCTCTGTACAGTAGCAATCCCACTTGTTGCCACATTCTCATTCTTCTGACTGTCCCCACATTCTCATTCACTATTTCTTCAAGGGCAGGTTATGTCAAGTTATTTTGCACTTCAAAGTTACAGGTTGTTACATAATTTTATTTACTCCAAAGGGACTCTTTCAAGAGAAGCTTTTTGTAAATACAATGTGTGGCATCCACAACCGGGCCAAATGATAATGTATTCTAAACAGGTACCCTAAGACAACATGTATTTGCCCTTGCAACAATCCAGAATATAATTCATGACATCCTATTAAAAACTTAATTTAACTTTCAATATGAAACATTCTTTTTAGCATCACATCAAAATCAAGTATAAAATGAGATAATCAACTTTGTCCCAAAAGGCTAAAAGGATTAATAAAAGTACCTAAATGGCACATTAATAATCTAATCATAAGTTTCCCAGGACACACTGCAAGCCAGAATCTCATTAAATACGATGCAAAAGTTTAGCAGAGCACCTGATTCTCTGCTTGGAATCTGCTTGCCACCATAGGAACAAGATTTGTGTGGCCAAAGCTCAACCACAGTTCAAGCTGGCCAGAAATGTGAGGGACAATAAAAAGAGGGTTTTTCATATATAATAATTGTAATAGGCAGTATAGAAATATCAATGGCCCATTACAGGATGAGGATGGTCACCTCACAAACAGGGACAGAGACAAGGCAGAGGTGTTTAACACATTCTTTGCCTCTGCCTTCAACATGGATGACAGACCAAGCGAGTCTCAGTGCCCTGAGCTGGAGTATCTGCTGCTTCTACAAATCTTTGATGCCTAATGGGATTCATCGCAGAATCCTTGAAGAGCTCGCTGATGTCAATGCACAAAACTGGGCAGAGCTGTTGACTCCCTCAGAGGCAGAGAGGCCCTGCAGAGAGACCTTGACAAAGTAGAGGACTTGGGCAATCATTAACCATATAAAGTTCAACAAAGGAAAGTGCTGAATTCTGCACCTGGGATGGGGCAACCCTGGGTGTACACACAGCCTGGGGAGTGAGATGCTGGAAAGCAGTGCCAGGGAAGGGGACCTGAGGGTGCTGGTCAATGACAAGTTGAATATGAGTCAGCAGTGCCCTGGCAGCCAGGAGGGCCAACCATGTCCTGGGGGGCATCAGGCAAAGCATCACCAGCCGGTTGAGGGAGGGGATTGTTCCTCTCTGCTCTGCACTGGGGCAGACTCACCTTGAATATTGTGTGCAGTTTTGGGCACCCCAAAATAAGAAAGATACTAAGCTATTAGAGTGTACAAAGGAGAGCAACCAAGGTGGTGAAGGGCCTTGAGGGGAAGCTGTCTCAGGAGTGGCTGAGGTCACTTAGTCTATTCAGCCTGGAGAAGAGAAGAGAAGACTGAGGGGAGACCTCATTGAAGTTACAACTTCCTCATGATGGGAAGAGGAGGGGCAGACACTGATCTCTTTGTGGTGACCAGTGACAGGACTCCAGGGAATGGCTTGAAGTTGTGTTAGGGGAGTTTGAGGTTGGATATTAGGAAAAGGTTCTTTACCCAGAGGGTGGTTGGGCACTGGAACCGGTTCTCTGGGGAAGTGGTCACAGCACCAAACCTGACAGAGTTCAAGAACTGTTTGGACAACTCTCTCAAGCACATGGTGTGACTCTTGGGGATGGTCCTGTGTAGGACCAGGAGTTGGACTCGATGATCGTTGTGGGTCCCTTCCAACTTGCATGGTCTCTGATTTTGTGCTTCCGTGCTTCTGTAAATATGGTAAGTGATGGAAAGAGGACTCTTGCTGAATACAGTCAACATCATGGTCTACCTGAATTATGCCCAAACTCAGTGTGTGGATCTTAATGTGCTGGGGTTTGGGAAGAGGGGAGAGTGTTGGACTTTTAAGAGTAGAGCCAGAGCATTGCCAGAGCGTGTTTTTCACATGATTGCTAGTAAGTCTATACTTTCTGACATGTGAAAGGTTTTCTTCAAAAAACCTCTTTCCAAAACTATGGAAGGCAGGATTCAGTCATGCTGGCAAGCACAATTTTATGGACTTCATCAGGACAGCAAGTTTTGATAGTGGCAGCTTGGTAGACCAGTGCAACACCAAAGGCCATCGAAGTTTGCATTGTGCTTTCATGCCTCTACCATGACTCTATAATATGGAGCCACAGGGGAGGCTCTGACACACAGACCTTCACTGGATGTATAAAGTTCAGAGTTTTTCCTCTAGCACCGATTCTTCTTTGTTGTACACAAAGTATTGCCATCTGCAGGACCACACACGGAATAGCTCAGATAGATAGACAATGGAAAGAAACAGACACTTCTAGGCATTATTCATCTTAACTGTAAAGCATCTGGCTGAATTAGGTCAGATGAATCACATCCTAGAAGTGGCTGTGAAGGCAAGCAGTGGGTGACTGGCACAGACAGCCAACTACATCATAGACATCTGATGTTAGACGATACAAGTCCTCTGTTTATGAGGATTGTTGCCAAGACCAAATGAAACTATAGATAAAGCACATGTCTAGGCTAGCTATTTTATAGAAAAAAATCACCTCTTTCTTGCCCTTATATAGTATTCTTAATATTTTTATTTTTCTCCGAACTGAATTTACCTACCATGCTACTTAGTAATTGCCCTATGGCATTGCCGCCATACATGACCTACTGATTATTCAGAGACTTTCATGTGTTGAAATGCCATCAGAGCTGAGTCACTGACACAACATGCAAAGTTTTAATTTTTTAATAATTCTATAAACTATCAGTTAATCTCCTTTGCCAGTACAGTCAAACTGGCAACTTATCAGCAATATTCTATGCCTTCATTTATTTAGCAAAGCCTGCATTTGGCTTTGCAAAATCATATTTACACCTTATTCTTAGAAATGCTGTTCCAGCCAGTGGACTGAAACTGATGTAGAGTAAAAACAAGTGCTGGCCCCATTGTAACCTAAGCAGCCATAGGAACTGGGGTGAGGCTTCACCTTGCCTCAGTTTAGATGGCTATCTCTAGCCTTATGATGGGATTCATTGAGCCCAAACATATCTCTATGAAGCTGAGATGCATTAGGTCTCTAGGTGCCTTATTCTTTGACAGTTTCGGAGTCTTGGGTGAGGGGGTTAAAAATTTGCACTTGGTAAGTGTCATTCTTCTGGTTTAAATGGAAAAATGTTGGACATGAGAACTGGTGAAGAATTAATTTTGTTGTGAGTTCTAGAAACACTGTTATTGTAGGTTTAGTTGATTTTTGTCTTTTTTTTTTTTTAATACCATGACATCTTTTCAAAGGTTAAAGTTATAGTCATGTTCATCTCAACAAAGTCAATCGTATTAAAAACAAATCCTGTACCAGAATTACCAGTTATATAACCCTTTATTAAGGAACAGTTGTCAAAGCTTCTAGTGTCTATATATTATTGTTGCTCTACTGGTTTGTGCATCAGTTTATTCCAGATGAGCATCTGGCCCCAAATGTTCAGTACATGCTTCTCAAGATGCTATTAAGAGAGTAGTGAGAGGAAAGGATTATGTTAAATACTGGTTTATTTCATCATTAGTTCATTCACAAGAGATGCATGGAGAAAAGCAAATAACTTAACATACGTGCCTTTTACCCCCCCACTAGCTCTTTCATTGTCCCCCTTGCTGGGACTGCAGAACAGGGAAGCCCAGAGTGGGGAAAGTGCTGGTGCTGAAGGTTGGCTTCTGGGACCTATCTCATTTTGTATCATGTTATCCCTAAAATGATCTACTGAATTTCTTCAGAATAATGAGCTTGACCTCAGTGCCTAATGGTACATGAATAACTTCTGCCATGTCTTACATAGTGTGGAGGGACAGCAAAATTGCCATGCAGAATAAGAGAGAATCTGAAAAATGAGTAATGAAAAGATCCGGTGAAATCACATACAACGGAGA
Organism: Myrmophylax atrothorax; assembly: GCA_026770055.1. NCBI lineage: Eukaryota > Metazoa > Chordata > Aves > Passeriformes > Thamnophilidae > Myrmophylax > Myrmophylax atrothorax. The sequence goes on along the minus strand of JAOXXN010000001.1, from coordinate 18,490,571 downwards.
TAAAATATGAGAGTCATCAGATTATCTAGCTTAAGTGCCTGTGAGGAAACCATATGGGGTAACTACCTTCATCAACCCTCAGATTAATCCAAAAATATTGTCTGATTATTTTAGATATTTAAGCTTTTACTCCTGTTTTGGATATGTAAAAGCTAACAATGCAGCCTGAATAGCTGTCCTGAAGCCTGTTGAATTAATGGGATATTTCGAAAAAGCACTTGCTGAGTTTGAGATGAAAACTTGCTTTTTTAAAAAGTAGCTGTAATTACAGAAGTTCAATTAGTGATAGCTTGTACATAAGCTTTAGAGAAAATGATCATCTGTAACTAACCCTTAAGGACGGCACTCACTTTGAAAATACAGCCCTGCATGTCTCAGGCTAAATATCAGCAGCTCTGAAGAAATGTCTCTCCAGGTTGCCTGTTAGCAATTTGCCCATTGCCAGAAATTAAATTAGTTTCAGAGCTAGGATCTGAATTCAGAAATTATGCCCAAACCCATATTTGTACCACACTGCACCTGGAGTTTTTCACTACCAGTATTTTAACAAGAGAGGTGCTGGCTTATGATCAGACTCTGTCTGGAAAATGAAGACTCTGGACTCTCCATTATCACTTTTGTAATGAAAATATTTGTACCAGTCTCCATTTCTTTTCTTTACTGTGTGAAAGTATGAGTTGTGCAGTACAGTAAAAACCCAGCAGGTTGTCAGCTTTGGTTTTACAGGGAAGTTCTGGAGCCCTGGCATGGATTTTCCAGGTATGTCCTCCATCCACCACAGCCACTGTGCTCCCTTTTCTCTTCTGTTGTCTTGGTCTTCTTGGGGCCTTCAAGAAAATGTTCTTGGTCTTGGTCATTAGCCTTTAGCTGAAATGATCTTTGCCAAACTGTGGTCCCTTCCAACCTTACCTACTCAGTGATTCAATAATTCTGTAATCATCACCTTTATCAATACTAGCAGCATTTATGATCTAACTGCCTCTACATCTATGTTTCTCCTCACTGGAAGACACTGCATTTCTTTGTAATGAGCCAAGGTGAGCGCTGTGGGAGAGCAGGTGGGTCTGGCTCGTTAGAAATGGGGATGCCATTTAACTAACTGCTTTCAGCATATCCATTTCCATAGTGCCTGCCTGTTATGCCCAAGACCCACATCACTGGTATGCAGTTCAATGACCAGATCCATCATTTTCTTTCTCATTTTGCTTTTCTTCATCTACTTGGACACAGCAGTTTCTATCACCCAATGCAGTCTGAGGGTAAAGGGTGCCCTCTCACAGCTTCCTATGAGCCTGTTGCCCCATTGTCACTGTATCATCTGCCTTTCTTTCTTCCCTGAACGAAGCTGTGCCTAGTGCTGTGTTCCTAGAGTGCAGGAACTAGGGAATCTGAAGGGTGGAAGGACAAAGACTGCTTCCTTTTAAGTGCTTAGCTGTCATCAGATGTACTCAGCTGAAGAATTTCTTCATGCAGGATCACTGGAGAATAAGTTGTTATTCCTTCAGCAACTGTCTTACCACTGTTGTGTTTAAATTGCTATGTGGATTGGTAAGGAAATGTCTCTTTACATGAAGAAACTGTGTTTCTCACAGGTGTTTGAAAGATGCTTAACTTCTGGAGTTGCAAGCTCTTTAAAGAGATCTACTTTTCAAGATTAAAGGCATCTCCTTTGAAAATCAGAGATCTTCAGCTGGGCAAAGGAAAACTTGGATATTACACTCACTGGGTTCAGTGGACTGGTTTGCAGCATTCTTCCTGTGATATTTAGTTGACAAAGAGGCTTTCTCTTATTGTTGCTTCATTTTTTGCATAGGTAGAAGAAACCTTTATTTCGTTACAAACCCAAAAGTCATAACCTATTATATGAATACTAATCTCACCCAAAGCAAAGAAAGCAAAGCACAACTCTGTATCACTCCTTACAACAGAAGACACTGACATTTTGTTAACATTAAGCTAGAATCACACATCACACTTGCTGTATTTTACAACAGGCTGCATACATATACTTTTCTATATTTGTTAAGGTTTAAACTCAAGGTTTGTTTCGAGGTGAAGCAGCACAACAGTTTTAAAAATTGTCATTAAATCATTACAGCCCAGACCATGGGACTGCAATGTTCACATTGATCCTCCTCTGTCAGCAGCATTGACATGGACTGGCATGTGGGAGCGTCACTCCCACAGAACCCCCACTGTGTCCCTGGTTGCTGGCCATTGCCTCTGGTAGCTCTTAACCAACAGCAGTGTTTGTGGTTCAATAGCCAATCTGACACAGGCAGCTGAACCAGGGGGAGCTGAGCAAGATGTACAGAGGAGGGTTGTATGCACGTACATATGTATGTTTGTAAAGGGTAGAGCCAGAGAGGAGGCACAGATTCACTGACCAAGACTGCTGACTCTCAGGAGCTGTTCTCGTTGCCAATTGCTTCCATCAACTTTAAATACAATGGACGTTTATGATAATCCATTGGGAATCTTTACTGTGATTCAGTAAGTAAGCTGTCCTTTTCATTTTAAGTTAATGGAACTATGAATATTTAAATATATGCATATTTTGCAAGGGCAAAATGGTTTTAAATACTCACACCTCTGTGCCCTTTGTGATAGGACATGTTTTGAAATGACTTAGTTAAACATTGAAAATAGTTTGACCTTTGAGTTAAACTAATCTAAGTAGCATTTCAACAAGAAGTAACACAGACATTCTAGATAATTTATTGAAAATGCCATAGAACTTCAGTGAACTTCAGAAAGTGAAGAAAGGAATTAGGCATTTTCTTTCTCCAAAGAATGCTGACTCTCTCAGAAGTTTTAAGAATCAGTAGCTTTTTTAGTAAGCATGTATTTATGCTACAAATACAGTTGAAAGATCTTGAAAGTTATGAAACTAATGTCCCATTATACTGAGTGGTATGTTTGTTTTTGAAGAATGAACTCATATCAAAGATGAATTATTCAAGATTTCACTGTATTGTATGTATGTTCTGTCATATCATAGGAAATGATGTTTTTTTAAAGTGTATCTTTCTGCATTTATCTGCTAAAAGTGTCTGTACAATACTCGTGAGGGCTGGAAGTCAGTATGCCCAGATTCTGCTTCCCGTTCCACCATTCTTCAGCTAAAGCCTTGTTAGGTTTTCTGGGTTTTTTTTTTTGAGTATGTGCTTTTTCTTTTTTCATCTCTAAAATGGGTGTAAATCTAGAACTTAAGGAATAGCAGTGTGTCAGAAGACTTAAATTTTGCATAATCCAAATCTTCAAGAATTGTAAAGCTTTGGACTCATCTGGCCCCTTTCTACTTGGGTAGAATTGTATCTTCCCATGGAACTGGACTGCAGCTGAAACAATTTTCTCTGGATGTTTCAATAATGTGTGTGGGTTTTTTGTTGTTTGGTGGTTTTTTGTTTGTTTGTTTCTTTCTTTCTTTCTGAATGATTTAACTTGCTTTGCCTATATTTAATTTCCCGTAAATGAGACAAAATAAGATAAGCCAGAAAATATTTTCATTAACCATATGATTGTAATATTTGTGTATGTTTTCCTTCTGCATTGTGTTCTCTTCATTACTTTTTATCACGTTTTAAATCACGCCAGAAATCTTTTTTAGCAGGGACCTTGTCTTTGCAGGTCTCCAATGAAAAGGCTAGTGTATTCTGGAGCACATTAAAATAAATGTCAAAATTCTGGAGAGTTTATTTATTTATCAAGTGAAAGTCTGTCTTTCCTCCTCCCCCTGCACTCAAGAGCAAGTGGGCCACTGCTGTAGGGTTAGCTTGCTTCCTCATTCTGGATGCTGCAGGTGAATACAGGAACTGGGCAGACTGAAAAATGAGAGAACAGAGACACAAAAGGGATAACAAATACAGAACCATATAAATAAATATTTCTCTTTCCCCACCTTCCCCTCTCCAAAGACCAGAAAACAAAACCTGAGCCTGGAACAGGCAATGCAAATACAAGCTGACACATTGTTGGCAGCGGCAGAGGGACAGCCACTTCAGCTCCACGCATATAGGGCACCTGCTCAGGGCAATGCTCTTGCCCTTGGTCTTCCAGAGCCTCTGGATGCTTGGTGTTTGAGGCCTGTTCAGCTGCTATGTAAGGCAAAGCAACTACTGCCAGTGTAATGAGGCATAGCAACTGAACCCCCGCAGGAAGATTTGCTGAGTAAATCGGTGGAAAGACCTTCATCTTACTATATGATCCTTCATATTTCACTGGGGCTGAAGTATGTTGGCAAATTTTTACCTTTTTCAGCAAGGGTTAAGAGTACTCTAACCCCAAAGACTCTGTACAATGGGTAGTTATTAAAGTTCATATGCACTGGAGCTATGTTCAGCAGGCTTAGAACTGCTCATTAATTTTTTTTCCAAGTGAAATTCTTTGATGTATTACATCAGAACAAAAGATGCTTGGAATAAGTGGGCAGTGGTTGTGCAGACTGTACAATAGAGCCATTAGAAAGAGGCAGAACACTCTATTATGCACATTCCCCTTAAAACATGAAGAAATCTGGCAAGTCCTGCACAAGCATAAGTAATACCAATGAGGAATTTGAAAGCTTAAAAAGAAAGAAAATATTCAGACATAGTCTTTACAGTCTCATTTCTTTGATTATCTGGATGAGGAGTGCCAGGGATACAGAGTGAATTAAATGAGGGCTCTTGTATAGTCATCAAACCCCTGTACTATCTATTGCAGAACAAGAAGTCAGTCATTGGAGACATAGGCTGAGGTTTTTTCCAGAGAACTGAGCTATCTCCCTGGAAATCAATAATATAGCTCCCTAGCTGCTTGTGGAAAACCTAGGCACAGAGTTTGATTAGGTATATGCTCCCTGATATAAATGGTTGAGTCTTCATTTCTGTGAAAGCTATTTACCTCTATAAACAAACATGCTTCATTGTGTTCAGAATGGAGACAGGCAAGAAAACACAACCAAACACTGAAAAAACCCAAACAAACAAACCCCAAACCCCAAAACTCAAAAAAAACCCCAAACAAAAAAACAACCAACCAACCAAAAACCAAAACAAAACCGAAGAAAACCCACCCCCCAAAAAACCAAACCAAAAAACCCCAAAGAAAGTAGTATATCTCATGATCTTCCTCACAACAATTGAATAGTAAGACCCAGGCCTGTATGTTGAAGTGTTTTTCTGATTCTGTTCCTGACACTCTTCTCTGAATGCCCATGAAGCTGACTGTGAAGTGAGCTTGCAGGAGTTTAACCAGAGGAGTCAACTTACTGCAAAACAAAGCTTGTGGCTTCTGTGATGTGGCAGCAATAAATATCTCCCCTATGTGGATGCACAGTGCTGTCCCCAGAGCACCACTCCTGACTCATCAAGCATCATAAGAACAGGTGTCCCTCCATGGACATGCTTGGAAGATGACAATGTCTGGCAGTGATGGCCTGAGACAAATACAGTTTAGGAGACAGTTAGTATAAAAGCATGACAGAAAAGGTTCATGAAGTAAAGGACTTCAAAATCAGTGATTTGTACTGCTCACTGTTAAACTTAAATTTCAAAAAAAGGCAGGTATTTCCTAATTTGAATGTAATATGTAATATGTAGCAGATTGTAGTCCTTGCATTTTACACTAAAAAAGGAAAAAAAGTTTACTAGCTATCATAGTGGTTCATCAAATGTAACAGTTTTGTGTTTAACCCTGTACAGACAATGTGAGCAGCAAATGATGCTTTTACTAACTTGACAGTCAGAATCCCTTCCTAAGGATTTACCTGTTCCAAGACCCCTCCTAAGAGATCCTCAGATGTGTTTGCCATTAGCATTTAGCTCAGATCAGGAGTGTACTCTAGAAGCAAATATTCTATCCTGTTTACTGTACTTGCATTCTCAGTGTGAGGTGGTCTTGAAGCACACAAACTGAATGCCCCTCTGCTGAAACCAGTAGATGGGGTCCAGTAAGGCACCTGCTACACACCAACCATCCACATCCTGTGTAAGGCCCAAACGAGAGCTAGTCTGAAGTAATATCCCTAAAATGTGTACAGGTTGGCCCT
>JAOXXN010000001.1:18451934-18475907 GCA_026770055.1 Myrmophylax atrothorax | reverse complement strand
AAGCACCTGCAGAAATATTTCACAGAATATTCTGAGTTGGAAGGGACCCACGAGGATCATCAAGTCCAATTCTTAAGGGAATGGCCCATACAGGGATCAAACCCAAACCCTTAGTGTCATTAGCACCATGCTCTGACCAACTGAGCTAACCCAAACAGACTTAATCCAAAAATCTTGAGAACTGCAAAGTCTAGCACGAGTTTCCACAGGCAGGAGAAGAAGAGGACAGACAGAAACTCAGTCATTCACTGCAGGTTGTGAAGATTCTTTTTCTGGGTATTTGAAGCATGGTTGAGAGATGTCTTCCACCAAAGCCGTTCTAAGTGCAGCTGCAGACACCATTGATGCAGGAAGTATTTACTGTTCAGACAGCTTCCCCCAACTGATCAGAGTTGGCAGTAGCTTAAATTATGAAGGGTTATGCTTTTACAGAGTTTTATAAATGTAGATTGCCACTGTAACCACACACACACCAAACACCAGCTTTTTTAGTTAAGTCAGTGACCAAGATGGAAGAAGACCTCAGAATTCCTGGTTCCAGATCCTTCATTTAATGTACAATAAAACCTCTTTCCTTAGACACTCAAAATATTTTATTTGGAAGTACAAAAATATATAACTCTTGCTGTGTTATGTCTATTGAGGGCTCATATAATGTATTTTTACTGTCCTAACCCAATTGATCCAGACATAACTGAAATTAAAAAGTTATTTAGAGAAGCAGGTAAATATTGTGTAAAACCAGAAGCACTCCATCCAGAACTTCAGTTCCTAGTAACCTACACAAAAATACTGGAGTGTTCAGCTTATTTACTCGAACTATTGCTTCTGGTTTAGGTTTCTGATCATAAGTCAATCACAGCACTTAATTAAAATAACAATTAGAACAGCAATTTAGAGGAGAAGTGATTTTAACTTCTCACCACTAATACAGCCTATCCTAGCAGAACATGCAATGGATGAACTTGCTTGAAACAGTTAGTATTTGTATTTGGTGGATATGCTTACAGTCTGATGTAAGGGGTCTTCTTTATAAGAAAAAAATAAAATGAATTGCAACAGAAGAGATACTGACCTTAGAAAAAATACAGGAAGACAGCACAGGGACACTTTCACATAGCGGAAGCAATAAAAAATGATTTGTCCAAGCCTTCTGTCTGCTCTTCAAAATGAAATTCATATGATCAGACATCCATGCAAGCGATCAGACACCCATGTGTGCTGTAGTATGTGTTCTTTGCACATTTTCGTCAGTCTCATCAACTGAGCAGCTTGTTCAATAAATACTACTAAAAAAAAAGTTAAATTTTCCTTATAGTTCTGATAAGGGTGTTACATTATCTACATTATCAGCATTTGCAGCAACAACGCACCAGCTTGAATCTCCTCAGAGCTAACAAAACTAGCTGAGCCAGGTTTTATTGGCAGGGAGATGGCAAACTTCCAGCAGCTCCCAGGTGCCACAGAGTTCAGCAGCGAATAAAGATGTGCCACTCTTTGTGTCTTTGCCTCTGAGCCAAGACCATGCTGGCTTGTAAAGACCCAGAACAAAACTAGGAATATAATGTCAGCTTTTGGACACAACATAAAACTGAAGTCCTGGCTACATGTGGTCATTAAAATTCCTTCAAGCCCTTGGAAGATATAGTTCAATAACTTCTTTATCCTGGGTAGATGCTGCTCCTGTTTACTGCCTTGCCTGACAGCTGATGTTCCCTCTGTAGCCTCCAGTGAGTGAGGGAGTCTGGTTTTGTGGACAGGGCTGGTGGGTGTGAGCTCTGCCTCTTGCATGGCTTTCATCCTCTACCTGCCCAGTGGGACTGTGCTCTTCAGCTTTCAGGCTTGCCTGAGAGTCTCAAGCAAGGAAAGCTTGCAGCTAAAGTTAACATGAGGAAAATAGGTAACCTCATTTCTTGAGAAGCATTGTCGCATAGGAGTTTTGTGGAATATTCTGAAATTTTTAATGTAAAACCTGTTTACCAGTCCATTCAATCACTTCAGGACTTACTACCTCTTACAGTTAAGACTCTTAGTTGGTTCCAAAGATATTTTAGAATATGTGAAGTCAACTATCCTTTGAGTTCCTATCCCCTGCAGACTGGACTAAAAATCAAATGGAGTCATAGAATTATCTAGATTGGAAAAGACCTATAAGATCATTGAGTCCAACCATTAATCCAGCACTGCCAAGTCCAACACATCCATGTCTTTAAGTGCAGCATCTAAATGCCTTTTAAATACCTTCAGGGATGGTGACTACCACTTTCCCGGGCAGCCTGTACAAATGTCTGACCACTATTTCAGTGAAGAAAGTTTTCCTAATAGCCAAACTGAATGTCTCCTACTGCAACTTGAAGCTCTTTTCTCTCATTCTATCGCTGGTTGCCTGGGTCTCCACCTTGCTGCAACCTCAGGTTGTTGTAGAGAGTGAGAAGGTTCCCCCTGAGCCTCCCCTTGTCCAGGCTAAACAACCCCAGCTGTCTCAGCCAGTTTTCATAGTACTTGTGTTTCAGACCCTTCAGCAGCTCCATTGCCCTTCTCTGGACTTGCTCCAGCACCTCAATTTTCTTTCTTGTAGTGAGAGGCCCAAACCTGAACACAGGATTCAAGGTATGGCCTCACCAGTGCCAAGCACGGGGAGTGATAACCGTCCTAGTCCTGCTGGCCACACTATTTCTGACACAGGATGATGGTAGAACAGTATACACAGTTTGCATTGACATGAATAACTACTCAGCATCCACAGTCACAGAAATGAACTACTTTTTATCTCCTGTCTGCCAAGGTTGTTATGTGAATAGTGTATGCCCAGCTCTGTAGTTACACCGCAGAAAGTGAAAGGTGTGAATGGTAAATGCTCTGAGGTCTCTAAATTACCTAAAGTAGTCTTTTAGTAAGTGTAAGATGGTTATGGTCTCACCAACTGCATCACAACTAACACTGTGCATGCAATTGAAAAATTGGGGTTTGGCAGTTCCCAGTGCAGTATAGCTCCAATTTCGTGCTCCTTTGAATTTTGGATAACACAATAAAGCTGTCACTGGTTTCCAAACACATACATAGTGCCCATTCAGAGCTCTAAGTATATGTTGGAGAGAAGAGAGGCAAACTTTATGGACCGGCTGCAACGTTGGGGGAAAAAATATTTAAAAGAGCAGCTCTTCAAAGCCATAGAACTATTTCAGGCACATGGTGTGATTCCTGGGATTGTCCTGTGCAGGGTCAGGAGTCAGATTTCAATGATCCTTATGGGTGAGTTCCACCTCATGATATTCTATGATTCTATGATTTAGAAGTTACAAAAATATGGTGGAGGTGAAGTTGTCAGTAAAGTGACTCTCAAATGGCCAAAGGTAAAAATAAATAAAATCTATCACCATGATCTATCTGCCCTTCATCAACTAGATATCACCACTGAATTCACAGATTGTTGCTAAAAGGTCCAGGAATAATGTGATAAATTAAAAAAGGGAGCAAAGGTTTGTACTGGAATACAAATATTTTTTTCTGAGTTATTTTGAAACCAATGGGGAACAAATTACTACCTGCATTATTTTCAGTCCTATCAATAACAAAGCCATAAATAAATACAAAACCTAAATGAATAAGAGCATTGCTTTCCGCAGTTCCTGCCCTTGATGCCTGCAAATACCTGGAATCATTCTACTTCTCTTCCACATGGTCTCGTTAAAACTATTTTTAAGTTCCATTTCACAGCTTTAGTGTTTTGAAGATGTTGTTACCCTCAGTCCCTTTCAATAGACAGAAACAGAGATCTCCAGAGAGCCATTCATCTCATCCTAAGACAGGCATCTAAGACAGGTCAGTAAATGTCTTCTGAAGATGATTCTATTAACTATAAAGGGACAGTAGACTTCGATATCCAACTTTTATGACTCTGTAATTAGACAAGATGATTTTCACTCATCAAGCTACTTTTAGACAACATATACTCCTTTTTCCTCTCATAAACCCTCAACTTTTTAAGTTAGAAAAATATGCTATTCCCTTGCTAATTTTAAAATCCTACATATAGTAAGATGGAATTTACTCATCTGCAACCTAGACAAGCTCAAGCCTTTCCTTTTCTCCCCAATCAAAATGCCAGAACAGTGAAGGGGCATTGCTTTCTCTGTATTTTCAGGTGTAACTCAAAGCAAAAGTGTCTGAAAACTCGTGAAAAATGCTGTACTTTTCACATTTTCAGCTCAGGTTCAGAGATTTCCAGTTCACATATTATTCAAAGGATCATCTAAATATTAGGATGCCTGTCCAAACTAAAATGAAATTCCAGATACTGGAGATTCATCTGTCATTGATGATACTGATGCCATGAAGAAACCCACTAGCAATGAAATACAGAGAATAACAGCAGTGAGAACGGCACTTACAGAATTTACAGTGATGTAAAGATATGAGCTACCAGGAAGATGAGCAAGGAATGTGGGAGACATTTCCCATTATTCATATTAGGAGTTATACCCTGCTCCTTGCTGAAAACACACCCCTCCTATACAGTATGCAGAGAGCCAGATACTGTCCACCCCAAACAATTGCATGTGTCAGTTCAATTTGCCCATCAAATGGTGACACCTCACTCATTTCATGCTCTTCACCCTTTTCTCTGTATCATTCCTTTGTTGTGACCCTTTCTGTCAGAGATGTTAGTTTTAAAGCTAGCATGAGATTAAGTGCATAATGCTCCCCTTTCAAGCCTGCCTTTGCTTTATCTCCATCCAGCTGAGCTGGACACCAGGATGCATCGAGCCCCCCCGAGGGAGGGATGGCCACAGCTCCCTGTAGCCTGTTTGCATAACAGCTCACTTCTCTTTCTAACATGACCACAATAAGAAGAGGGGCCACATTGTTTCCAGAAATAGAACAGATTACTTTAATCCTAAACCTACATGTAGTGCCAACATAATAATTCCATTTTTTTAACCACGTGTTTAACCATTTCTAAGGAGGCTAAAATATCTAATCATTTGTGTGCATGTAATTACTGTTTAAGGAACAGTCCTCAGCTGTGTTTATGGGGTTTGTTTTTTTTTGCCCCCAGTTTAAAAAAATACATTCAGAAAAAAAAACCCACAACAAAATCAGGATGCTACACAACTATTTGCTAGTCTTCCTAAACCAAGCATATTTAGAGTTTTCTCTCAGTGTGTCCACTGTTTCTCCAGCCAACCATTACTCAAAGGTATGTTCACTTTCTTTCAAGGAACTATTATTACTACATTTTTCCATAAGCACATCTGATTAGCCAGCTAATTGATACTTTCTATGAGGAAGGTTTTTTCCATGTTTTTTTCCCTGCCTGTTTATTCTCTGCAAAAGCCATTGATTTTCTTGTGTTTCCACTATCCCAGGCAGTTTTGAATTCTTCCCCTCAAGCTACACTGTAATAAAACAGGTCAAATGCTTCAGTACTCTCTCCTTAGAAAAGACTAAGATTTTAACATGGATGGTATTTACAAATAAAATCCACCTCTCTTCAATTTATGCCTCTTTAAACTATGTTTCTAGTAATTTAAGTCTCCATAAACTGATCATTTTTGTTCTCTACAGTCTACATGGATAGGAACTTCCTGAGAGTAACTCATCCCCTGCTAAGATGGGTGCTCAAGGCTGGCTATCTCATTCATTAATAAATGTGGAACCTTGATGAACTGGCTTAAACTTGACATACACAGTTTGGCAGGCTCAAGTTATAGGAGATGAGATTTGCTTAGTGTGTCTGAATACCTTTAAGAGTGTCTAGTAGCAAAAAAAAACCCAACAAAAACCAAAAGCAAAAGCAAAACAACCAACCAAACAAAACAGATGTTTTCATATAATCTCAAGTAATCAAGAAAAATGAGTAGTGCTGGATCATTTATCACAGTTTAAGACAATCACAGAGGAATGAGTTCTCAGTGAATAAATACTTTTTTTTTCATTTCTGTATCCTTTTGGAAAGATAATTGGTCAGACCCTGGAACAATTAGTTGGTAGGTTTGATTGCACATCACCCAGTGATACCCTGTCTGTATACTTAAGAAAGACATATTTGTTATGGTGATGCAGTATCTAAGTACTATTATGGTGATACAGTTTCTAAGTTTCTAAGCTTTATGTCTTGATGAACAGGGGAAAAAAAAAATGGAAGAGTTATTTTTTCTCACTCTTAAATCTACTTTTATATACAAATTTTATCCTTTCTTGAAGAAATTTCAAAATGTCAGCTTTCTCAAAGTTTGAAACTGCAAGCATTCTCAAGCAATTTTTCACATAATATATATAGTGATATCAAAACTACTGATAAATATCAGTTCATGTACAAATAGTGTCCTACTGAAGCTGTATAGCAATGTTGAACAGGAAAGTGTCAGTAGATTCGGGAATTAAAACTACCAATGAATTACATAACTTATTCTAAGCATAAGCTCATTTCTAATTTTTCAGAATAATATAAACTTGCACAGATCAGAAGTCGGAGACATGAGTTGAGTGATTTTTATTTGTCATATGCATTTACTGCATTGGGTTTTCTTAATAGCATCTTCCTTCTGCCCCTTACTATAGACCTAGAGCAGATGCTGCAAACCTAAAACCATCCCAAACAGCAGGATCCCACTTATCTCTTGCCTGCCTATGATGCTATCAAAGCATTTTCTGATCTCCATCCCTGTTGCCTTTTGACATATGTATGCAGGATTAGAGCTAAGGGAAGGAAAATAATTTCTTAGTAATATTAGAAGGTGGAACTTTTGAACAGTTTGCTTAAAGGGATATCTTTACTCTCAGGTCAGCAAGCAAGGAATATAGTAGTTTTAGGATACAGAGTTCTCAGAAGTTTAACTCTTGTATTTGACAACTGAATTATTGTAGCACAGTATGGAAATACTGAGGGAACTCTTCCTCTTTTAGAGAAATAAACTGTGGCTCATCACAGTGATCTGTATATAAAGTATGACATGAGAAGAAATATTATGGAATTAATCTGATATATGAGGGGAATCAGACTGGACTCAAAAGAACAATAGATGCCTCCAGTTGTCTTTCCAAAATGTCTTCTGCCATTTTAACTTGTGGTGAGCTCCTTTTTAAGTTAGTGCTTTATCCTCAGGAAACCTGACTTATGATGAACCAATCTGAAGATCATGAGGTCTCAGCCCACTCTAACTATGTTTGTTATCCCTGAGTAGCAATTCAGGCTTTATGCTATTCAGAAATAAATGAGAATTTTTATCTGTTTGTGTGCAGAATTTGTGAAGCACACAGAAAAAGTCCCAAGTCACAACATTATTTACTTAGTACTGCAAGGGGAGTTCCCTGGCAGCAAAGAAGAGCTGTGATATAACATCTCCTTAATATTCCTCTCTTCCCATCCTCATTATGTCCCCACAGCACTATGGGCCAAGCTCTCTAACCCATTCTGAGAAATAAGAACAGCTGGATGTCCCCGTAGAGCACCTACAGCATGGGAAAAACTAGGAGGAATTAAGGCTATGGTCTCATCGGGATCACAAAAATGTGTTGGGATTGTTCACACAACTGGAGTGTTGCAATGGATAGATACAGGGTCTTTGGAAAGGATGGCAAGAGGATGAATTATGCTGTATGTGAGAGAGCAGCACAGATGCATGGAGATCTGCAGTGTGACGGGTGAGGAAAGAGCTGAGTGCCTGTGGCTCAGGAGTAGGGGACAAACCAACACAGGTGATGTTGTGGGTGTCTGCTACAAACTGCCCAGTCAGGAAGAAGAGGATGAGGTCTTCTTCAGATGACTGGAAAAAGCCTCATGTTCACTGGCCCTGGTCCACATGGGGAACTAGAATCGTGGTGATATCTTCTGGTGTTCATTGCCAACAGTTCATTGAGTAGGCAACGATGAGAGGGGCTTTGCTCTTGTCATACTTACAAACAAGGCAGGGCCATTTGGGGATATGAGGCTGGGAGCAACCTTGGCTGCAGTGATTATAATGACCAGAGTTCAGAAGCTGGACAGGAGGGAACAAGGCAAAAAACAGGATTACAAGCGTGGACTACAGCAAAGCAGGCATTTTTCAGGGATCTGCTTGGAAGAATGCCATGCAATATGTCCCTGGAGATAAGAGGGGTCAAGAAGAGCTGGTTCATTATCAAGAACCACCTTCTCCATCCTCAAGAGTGGTTCACACTAATGAGCAGAAAATCAAGCAAAAGCAGTAGTAGGCCTGCATGGATAAACAAGAAGCTCCTGACTCAACTTAAGACATAAAAAGAAAACGTACAAGGGGGGAAGCAGGGATTTCAATGATATTAAAGAAAAACCTCATCAAATAACAGCCTCAGCTTCCAAAAGAAAACCTGGTAGGGGTCAGGCTAAAGAAAGTAGAAAAAGCAATGCAGTCTATACACATCTTGTGGGATCACCTATGGATCCAAGTAGGTTTAATTCTAATTTGGGACATATCTGACAGAGGGTAACCTTTACAGAATAAGACACTTACCATCCATTGGGACAAAAAGTGATCTGTGTGTTTTAGATGATATCTCATGATTTTCTCCAGTGCCTTTATATGGATATTGAAAAGAAAGAGTGACTGATGTAGAACTGGAGGGTCTTCATATCTTTAGCAAGTAAGACAAAGCAAGCCATCAGTCCCCTCATTGCATTTGATAGAGTGAATGTTTTCCAGCTCAGTGCTTAACCATCAACTTCCTCAAGGTAAACAACTACTCAGTGCAGTGAATATATTGAACATTGTAGAAAGACATAGGAACCTTTAAATAGGCAAGAGTAGGTCATCCATCACTACAGCCAATAGTGTGTCTGTTCCAAATTTTGTCCTGAAATTCAACTGGAAGGAGTCCATAAGCTTGGAGGTGAATAAGCTGGCTGTGCATAGACACAAATCAAAAGTGGTGGGAGTGCAGAGGTGATGGAATAATGGTAAACAGGATCTAAAAGTGCTTTAAAAATTTGCATTACTAAGTCTGCATTCTCAAAGTGCTCATTTTTTCGCAAGTTTTTTTTTTTTAAATATAGAATGTAATGTCTACTACTGCATTGATGCCTGGGGGACAGAAAACCATGGAGTGAATCTGGTACTCAAAATATAAAAACATATCTTCATTTTGCAAAGTTTCTGACTAGACACAGTGAAAAATAGCAAATATATTCAGTAAAAATACATATACTTTAGCACTTCCTTGATCTGAAAGGAAAATTTACAAGCTTCAGTTTAAAAGATCGTGTAGAAGACTTTCTTGGGCTATAAAACTATAAAAGAGGGTTTTTATATGTTTGGTGAAGAGATAACCACTTCTGTTTCATATAAATATATATACCTATATATACACACACAGTGATGTATGAAGGTGATACAGTCAGGGGGTGTTACAGTAAGGAGTAGGGGTCAGTGCACCACAAAGACAAAAAGTCGTGCAGTAATGGGTTTTTGACTTTGCTGGGAAAAAAAACAGAAGTGATAATATTAGCCAAATGATTCAAAACATGTAATAAAAATAACACTAATGAAAGGTCAAAACTTTGCAAAAGGAACACTCAAAGCCCTTGGAAAGAGTTCTGGGACTCTCAAGGCCTCAGCTGACTCTTGGGAACTATCAAGAAGGACCATGTCTTATCCATATTTGACTGTGTCAAA
Organism: Myrmophylax atrothorax; assembly: GCA_026770055.1. Classification (NCBI taxonomy): domain Eukaryota; kingdom Metazoa; phylum Chordata; class Aves; order Passeriformes; family Thamnophilidae; genus Myrmophylax; species Myrmophylax atrothorax. Next base: position 18,466,275 of record JAOXXN010000001.1, on the reverse strand, counting down.
TTAGTAAACTAGCTTTGCTATCTATATTCACAGTATATTTTTTAAGGTCAAGTAGAATCAGACAAAGTTAGGGGACCACAGAAACCTATCCTCCAAGTCAGACTTAAGAGTTTTCAGACTTCAAAATTGTTATCAGCAACAACACTCAACATGCTGCAAATCACTGTTCCCTCTGCTGTACTCCTTACTTTCTGACTTACTGCGTCCAGAACCAGTGGATAAATTCCTTTCATAGCCATAGATAGGTAGGCTTACTGGAACTAATAAATTAATGTCTGCAGTATACATCTAATGTGCTCAGTGCTCTTATGATTTGTTTTCAGCAGCGAATTCACATAAGTCTCACACCTTTCATCCACTAGGATACATTGCACACTACTATTATACTATTAAATCTATAGAGATTGACATGTGATACAGACCAATTCCAGAATTTACCAAACAACAACACAATGAAGGAACTAATTGGAATTTCTGGAGTAACTGCTATGCTGTCTTTATACTAAAATTAATCCAAAACCTTGTTCAACAACACAATCTTAGAATAATATAAAACAATTGTGTAGTGAGAGTGCTCTTATCCCTGTCACAGCAGTTTTATTACAGTCCTCATTTAGGTGGCATTTGTTTGAATTATTTGTCAGTAAATATGAAGAGGGATAAGGGGCTGAAAGTATTCATAAAGTATTTCTTGCAATATTACTCACAATATTACTCTCTTACAATGTCTATCTGTTGAATTTAAGATTTCACTTTTTATTTTATTTTAATTAATTTATGGAAAGATCTTTGGTACACTACAATATAGTAAAAAATTCTCACAGTATTACAATACTAAAGTTAATTCTAAGGGGTATTATATTTTTAGTGTTTACAATCACTTTGGTCTAAAACAAATCTGCAATGAAACATCTGTCTAATCATGTTCTTATAGTTACTGAGAGAAAAATAAAAATAATCCAAATGACTCCAACTGCTTTTCTAACAAACTACCCTATAATTTGAAAAAAATAATGAAACTATATATAAGCTAGTTTTAATGGGATTTTGGAAATTTTGTTCTTACTAAGGCCATTGACAATCAAAGACAACTCCTGAAAATGTGCAGTGTTCAGTGAATGTGTATTTTATTCACATTAGGATGGTGTGAAAAATATCAGCCATGGAAAATAACAGTTAGAATCTACAGAGATCTTATTACAATGTCAAAACAAAACATCTTTCATGTAAATTATGCTAGCATCAAAATATAAATTATGGCCATAGGAGTAAATGCAGAACTCTTAGTCAACTAATATAGAGTGTGGATTTCTTTTTCTCTGTTCTAGCAGCATATAGCTTTAATAAAGGCTATTTCTATCCTGAAATCAGCATGCAATTACCAGTCCACTGCTTCTGGAACAAATAAGCTCCAGAAGATTACCTATGATGTTTGAAATTCAGACTGGGTATTTCAGGAGGCAGACTGACTTGGATCCTTCACCTCAAAAGTCCTATATTTATTCTTGTAAGTTGCAGAACAAAGCAAAGCAATTAGGGTGATAAAAGGAGTGAAATCTCATTTTCCTGAAAGCTTTTATTGTTCTTATTGCAGTATGTTAATCCAGTGTTCTCAGTCCAGTGTGCCTGGAAGTTAAATTGTAAATTGGAAGGTTTACATATAGGTGCCAAGTATGTCTGCATAGGACCATAGCAGCATATGCTCCTGCTAGTCAACCTTGGAAACTCCAGACGTGCAATTAATGCATACAAAATCATAAAAACTGAAGACTAAATTCCTCAAGTCCCCAAATAAATTATATAATAATAGCAGTTTTTTCTCTTTTTTAAAAAAATTGCTGGCTCGCTGTTACCCTTTCCACTGTGTTGAGATAAGCCTTATACTAAAAATCCTTAGCATCTCAAAGTTATCATAATTAATAAAACAAATTTGAAAAATCTGTTTCTTATTGCTTCCTCAAACTGCTGAGTTTCTGCCCATCTCAGCAGCCTAAAATTTCTGACTGACAGATTCCAAACCCTTCAGAGTGATTACTTATGAGTTGATATGAACAACTTAGAAGTAGAAACAGACATTGTATCTAAAATAGGGTGTCATGTTGTGTAAAATGATTGTGTCTAGTTCTGGAAAATTCTAAGATATAAGGCCATATGCCTGCATTGCTCTGATAGAGAGACAAAATAATTTTTATATTTTGGAGGGCTTTAAACTTATGTAAATACCATTTTTCCTGTCATTCCAAGGACTTTGCTTTGTAACTAGGCAACCATGTTATAGAGAGCAGCATTATAGTCTAATTTTTTTTAATTCTCTAAAAATGATATAGTTATGTCTTCACATTGTTCTCTAAGTTTCTCTAAAATGCTGCATAAACAAACAAATCACAGGTTTGTGCCATTGGACTGTGCTGTCTTTATTGTCTGTATTTACCTATATTTTGGAGGAATTTCAGAGCTTTCTTCTGCCTTCAATCCTTGTTAGCAATTACCAATCATTATTTTTTCCATTTTGTGGGAGTAGATCCAAACCAAAAATACGATAAGTTATTCCTCTGTCCCAATGATTCTTTTGTGCAGGACACTGTGGAGCTCAGCTTGGTCATTACTCCTTTTCCCCTACAAGGTCATGGCTGTTTTAAGCTGTCTTGGCATCATTGGGCACAACAACTCTCAACTGGGTAATTTCTTATCTAAACAGTATTGTGCTCTTTGAATTTTCCCACAGAGTGGGAAAAAATTGAGATTTCAGTGAGAATTTCTGTACCATATTTATTGCAAAAGATAAAGATACTGGCAGGTTTCTAATAATAGAATTTATATCTGTTCCTCTACCTCATGAATTTCATTATCAAGCAGTCATACAAAAATTGCAGAGGATTAATCAGAAGACAGCAGAGTTTTGCAGATGATGTACTTATTGGGCAGTGCAAATGGGATGAACCTGGATGTATGGAATTAACAAGGTATGAATGTAATATTCAAGTTGGCCTTGTTATCTCTTCCTTGTCTTGGACAAGTGCCCAGAAGCCTCCACTGGGAAGTATGGCTGCCTGCTTATTTTGGTAGACGTGCTTGGGATGAGTGTGATCTCAACTTTGCACTGTGCAGTCTTGTAGAGTCATAGAATCATAGAATCAACTAGGTTGGAAAAACCCCCTGAGATCACCGAGGCCAACCTTTGACCTAACACCACTCTGCCTACTAGGCCATGGCACTAAATGCCACATCCAGTATCTCTTTAAATACCTACAGGGACAGTGAGTTGACAACCTTCCTGGGTAGCCCCCTTCAATACCCAATCACTCCTTCTGTAAAAAACTTCTTTCTCACATCTAACCTAATCCTCCCCTGGTGCAGTTTAAGACTTCCCTCTTGTCCTGGTGCTGGTTGCCTGGGAGAACAGACCAACCTCCACCTGGCTACAACCTCCTTTCAGGTACTTTTAGAGAGCTATAGGATCTGCCCTGAGCCTCCTCTTCTCCAGGCTTAACAACCTGAGCATCCTCATCTGCTCCTCATAGGACTTGTGCTCCAGTCCCTTCACTAGCTCCATTGCCCTTCTCTGGACCTGCTCCAGCACCTCAATATCCTTCCTGAATTGAGGGGCCCAGAACTGGACACAGTACTCTAGGTGCAGCCTTGCCAGTACTGAGTACAAAGGAAGAATTACTTCCCTGGTCCTGCTGGCCACAGTATTCCTGAAACAGGCAAGGATCCCGTTGGCCTTCTTGGCCACCTTGGCACACTGCTGGCTCATGTTCAGCCTCCTGTCAATCAGTACACCCAGGTCCCTTTCTGCCTGGCTGCTCTCCAGCCACTCTGTGCCCAGCCTGTAGCACTGCATGGGGTTGTTGTGGCCAAAGTGCGGGACCCGGCACCTGGTCTTGTTAAACATCATACCGTTGGATTTAGCCCATCTATCCAGCTTGTCCATGTCCCACTGCAGAGCCCCCCTACCCTGCAGCAGATTGACACTCCCACCCAACTTGGTGTCATCTGCAAACTTGCTAACGGTGGACTCAATCCCCTCATCCAGATCATCAACAAAGATATTAAACAGTCTGTCCCTAGATTAAACTCAAAGTGTTATTTTTGACATAAAAAATCAGTTAATGATCAAACTCTGGTGACATGACTCTTAATTACAAGCAAATCAAGATTTTACAGACTTACAATGAAATGCAATACACAATTTGCATTGGATATTAAGCCTTGTGCTTCAGGGTTTATATACATCTTTGCTCAGGTGTACAGATGAGATTGGCATGCTTGTGGCATTGTGTGTGTGTGTGCACAGACTGTCTCCGATTTGGTGTTATGGTGTTCCCTTGAAATGTAACATTGGAACTGCTAGAGAGAGGATGCTGGATCTGGAGTCTAATCCAGAACACCAATTGCTGATTGCCCAGGCGCCCCCAATTCCTCTGCTTACAGAACAGAGGTATTAGCAGTGCTATTACGTGAGTCTTCACACGCAGACACACTCTGCCCTTCCCTCCCACCCCAATAAGATCAGTGTAATGTGGTGATGAAATTTCTAGCAGCTGCTTGAGATTAGTCCCTGATAAGCTTCTACCACTGTTTCTGTGCAAGAACTTTCTCATTTGTAGCACTGGCAAAATATTAGTTTGCATGAAAGTATTGAATTACAGTGCTTTAACCAACACACAGTAATAACATTATGAAGTAATGAAAAGACAGTTGTCCAGGAAGCCAATTTATTGTAGTAAGGAAACACAGTCAAGTACACAGAAACTTGTACTAAATGCATAGGGTGGATCTGGTTGGGTTCATAATGGAAATTCAGGCAATATGCTGTTTACTTCTTTACAAGTTGCATGCATGCATTTAGAAAACTGACTGGTAAATATTAGAAAACTAACCCCATTATTTCCTAAGCACTGAAGGGAGTAAGACCAACACTTCTTTATCTTGAAAGCTTTCTGAGAATTATCCTACATTTGTAAAGTTGGTTAAAATACACATTTTTCACATATTACTGTATCCAAAGTTGCCAACTCACTTCCCTATTTTTCAGTCTCACAATGCTTTGTGTTTTTTTTCCTTTAACCATTACTTCTTGAAAAATGGGATTGCCTAAAAGCATTGATATCACTAAATGTAAGTTTCCAGCCCTCAGGTTTGCAGATGAGCATTAACTGAGAGTTCTCTAAAAATTCAGAGACCAGAAAGGAAGCAAACTATAACTTTTTAGAATCTTGTTTTAAAGTCAGTCTCATGATGTTTTGGGGTCTGAACTTCATTTCTGAATTTTTGAGCTGATAATATCTGCATGCTACAGCGTATAGACACAAAGAATCTGTGTTAATGGCTTGTGTCTAGGTTTCTTTTACTGTAAGTTTTCATTCACGTACATTTCTTATTTGATTTTGCTGGATATTTTGTCTGAATCAGACCATGGGATCTCAAATTCTTCTGGTCAGAGATTTTAGTAGTCTCTGCAATCTTTTGGCTACATACTCTGTCCCTGCTCCAAAAGTTACAATGTAAGCCATGGCCTTAATAAACTTTGCAAGCTTCCTAGGAGCAGTTTCATCTTTCCATGTAAAACTGTATCTCCATTTTAAAAAAGGCAAGAGGCTTTGATTTGAGTTCAGTGGCAAATCATTCCAGTTTGCCCAGATATTTCTAGACTTCAAATGTCTGCAGTCTTATTACTACTGTGTACTTCATCTCCTTTGCAAATGGGGTTGGAAGTATATTATTGTTAAAGGACAAAGAGGTGAAGAAAAATATATCAATCCATAGAGGACTTGACCCAAATGGACACAATGCTTAAAAGGTGTAACAGCCTTATCCGGACACCAGATAAGAGTGCAATCTTTAAGTGTCAAAAGATTAGGAATCTCTTTTGGTAGGATAAATTGCCTCCCTATTCTTCCCTATTATGGTGAAGAATAGGGAAAAAAAATGTGAATGATGGTGTGCACAAATGGCAGAGTGGGGATTCAACGGTGCAAGGGCCTGTATTTGGTATAACAGTACTTCTTCTAACACAGCCTACAAGACCACAGTCCTCTGTTTCTTCCTGTTTATTCTGATGAATGGTGCAAGCTTACCTTAACACAGAACTACCTGAAACACCCACCTTAGGAGCACAAGCAATGTTTCAGAGGAGACTAACCCGTATACCCTCCCAGTCCCCCCCCAAAAAACCCAAAACACAATTCAAACAACCAAACAGACAGATCTCAGATAGACAGAATTGTCCTCAGACAGAAAATGCTTGCAGCCAGTTTCCACTGACTTCATAGGGACCAGGAGAGAGCTACAGCTATAAGGTGACTTTCAGGTAAACAGAGTTAGCTCCTCTCAAATAGATGCAAACATCTTAAGCAGGAAGTTGATATGGGTAGTCATGACCCCTACAGTGTGATTATAATTCATCTTCCTACTTCAATGGCTTTTTGACAGTTTGGTGATTTATCTGGCAGAGACGTAAGAGAAATGGGCCTGGAAGATGGCCAGCATGGTGGGGTTGGCCTGATGGATAACCAGAATAATTATTCAAGTGGATAATCTGATACAACTAAATATGTACTTTTCATTGCTTATTTTTCAAAATCTCCTGTCTTCTGACATGTTTTCAAACTATGCCTAAGCCCAATGAGTCCTGAGGAAGTGTAAAATCAAATGTCGTACATCTTTCTCTTAGATGAGTTTCTTTAGTCAGTCTTAAACTATGACACTGGATTCTTAACAAAGGGGTCAGACTTGGCTTGGAATTTCATGGGCATCTGATTTATTTTCCCCAAGAGTATGCTGTGCTCTTTTTAAGAGGGACCTCTTGAAGGAAGGGGAGATTATTCCTTCCCTTAGGGACATTGAGTGTCCTCAAAAAGAGAAAGCTCAGGAGACCGTAGGTTGGACTGAATAAGTAAGTTATAGAAAGGAGGCTGGGCATCGTGCATGATTTGGTTTGAAAAACAACGGCAAAGACGACAGAGCAGTCCAGAAGATTTTGGAAGGGAAGGAAGGAATTTCTAGAAGACTAGAAGAGACAAAGCAGAAATTGCTGCCAATCAGAAAGCTGTTAAGTTAGCTGCAATCATGGACTACCCTTCAAAACACACTTGACTTGTAAGAACCTCATAGAAAATTCAATTTCTTTTTATGTCTTCTTTTGTCTCTGCTTAAAAAAGCTAAGTTTTCAGGTTTTAGTTTTCATTTAGACAAAACTTTTATTTCTGAGCCTAATGTAGATGTGTGCTACCCTAACTCTGAAAGAAGCATTCAGGGGAAAACCCTGCTATTTGCATATTGCACATATGTAGTTGTACTAATCTCAGCAGAGAAACACAAAATGCCATTAAGATGATATTTATGTCCTCTTAAAACCCCTCATAAGGTAATCAATGGATTGATTTAAATCTACAACCACAAAGGTATTTCAGGGAAAATAAAGTGTGCAGGCCCTTTCCCAATGCCTTCCTTACTGCTCTCCTGCAAGTAAAAAGACAAAATCTCACTTAGCTCTGGGCTCCTTACTGCATGAAGCAGCAAGCTTCTTGGCAGTTTCACTGATACTTATTCTGACTGCTAAGCTTCAAAATAGTTCTGAACCTCAGCCATTTTATAAGGTCAGCAGTGATTTGAAAATATCAATGCCTGTCATTTACATGGAACAAGTCCTGATTTCTTGGACTTGACTAAAAATCCATTCACCTGTAACTACAGAAACTGAAGAGGTAGGTCAGACAGTGGAAATGTGTGTTGACATTTGACCATTTTTCCATCAGCTTTGTGGAAATTGTGCTAGGTTTCTTTATTTGCAAGAGCTAGGTAAGTATGTCGCTGCTCTTTCATGAAACAGAATCACTTTTAATTCTGTTATTATTGTATTTGGATGTAAAATGCTTATCTGTAGAAGATCTGGGTACACATTACAAAATTTAGCTCAGAATTAGGCAACCATTTCTGTGAGAACCCCCACATGGCACCAAAATAGCTGCTCTGAAGAGTGATATGAGGCACATGATTAAATGTCAGTGAATTCTAAAGACTGTTTCTACTAGCGAGCACAAAGAAAGTGATCTTGCATTGTGCTCTAAAATGTCTCTACCCTGTAAGCTGATCTGCACAGACTGATGGTTCTTATGCTGTGCATTGGCCCTTTGACTCCCTTGTGACTCCAGAAGGTGCACATGTCCATTTGTGTGACCAAGGAGCATGATCTAGGCTGAAATAGCCTGCCCTAGGGAATGCTCTGCAGCCGACCTCCTTGTTTTCAGCTCAGTGCTAAGGGTAAGGCAGGTCTGAGATAATGAACATGGAGACAATACTGGTTATAGATTTCACCCAGACTAGAACTGGTAGTCAAAGAAGAGTGTACAGATGTGAAGCACTTTTGTCAATGTTTCTTAATGATCTGGGCAAACAGATATCTGGTAGTAGAAAACATGGCATAAGTGCCTTCACGCGGAGATTACTCAGGCATGTGATAGGCCACTTGCTGATGGCTATTGAAAGACTAGTTTTCTATTTCCTCCTAACTGAAAGCATTAGGTTGTACACTGTGATAAATAAATAGTTTTCTAATTGTACTGTATTTACAGAATATCTTTCATGAACTGCAGTGCATTTCTAAAAATTGCACACACTTTCCTAAGAAAATTCTGCAAATTTTATGGCATGTTATTGCCCCCTTCAACTTTGCAGTCCTGGCTGGTCTTTCCATATACCATATTCCCATGATAATTATTATCCAGTATTTATTGTTAAGCCACATTAGGGACTCAGTTTCTGTTTTAGAATCACTACAGAGCCTGAACAAAATCAAAATCCTTAATGATTCTTAGCAGTGGTCACTTGAATAAACAGAAGTGTCTTGAGCAGGCAAGACTCCTTATCACATTACTCAATATGCTGAAGAAGTACCTTACTGTACTTTAGACTACAGACAGATTTGCAGTCATCTCTTCTACTTGGAAAAAAACAGCATTCTTAATGCAAGCCACATCATATATTTGCCTGTACACACCTTGAAAACACAGTTACACTGAGAACAACCCCTGATCCACACAGTCTGGCAGTTCTATTGGTGCTGTGGTCAGGAATAGCAACTGCACTGTGCTGTAACCTTAACTAAGAGTAACTGCCCACTGCCTTATACCGCACATATAATTCATGGGCCTAGATGTATTAAACTTGCAATTAAGATCAAAGGAACACATTTTAGGGGATAAAATATGGGGTGTGTGTTTCAAAGTATATGCTGGAAATTTCAAGACTACTGAAGTTTGGCTCTTCAGATACTCAGGCAAGTTTGTATAACCAGCTTGGTTTTTAGAAGTAACTAGCAGTCTCCTTTATATTTGTGAATGTTTAGTGTTACTGACAAGTAGGCCACTTATCTGCAAGTGCCCAATATGGACTGAGAAAACTAGGGTTTTGGCACCCACATACAAATGCTGCATGAAGCTTCTATTCATTGTAAAAATCTGCCTTTTTTTTTTCCTCCTCTGACTGTAAGCTATTTTTCTCCTATGAAATTGCTGTTTCCCCCCTCAGCTCAGATGCTTACAGATACTTCCCAGGAAAATCCACACAGAACAAAGCTTTACAGTGTTTCTCGAGTTTCACAATAACGTCCCATTCTGACAGGGAAAACAAAACAGGTATTTTGTGTTCAAAGAGAGGCAAGCTGGCAAATGTTCAATCCATAATTAATATCATATTGTGGTACATGATCATCATCATCATCATCATAAATAATAGTAATGAAGATTTTAAAATTCAGACTACAAACAAAAACAAAGGCTTCCCACCCCAATATGCTTCTACTATAACAATTTTGTCCTTGCTTTGTTTAATGATGTCTTAATATAAAATTGAATATGACTCCAATTTTTAAAATTCACCACATATTTGATCATTTCAATGACAGCTGAAGAACACAGATAGTACTAGAAAGACTTCAGTGGTATCCCTGTTTTTTTAATATGCTATTGATTTAAAAACACATACTTCGATCATTTTCTCTAAAGGTGCCACAAAATTTTCAGTCTGCAGTCAGTTTTAATCAAAGCATGAAATCCCCCCCTTGATGTCGGACTTCAGATTTGCCTTGAGAAAGGGTGGATTAGGTTTTACTTTTCCCCAATTTTTTCTTTATTGTAAATAAAGTTTAAGCACACTTACTTGCATATTAACATTTCACATTTATTTTTTTCTGATTCTTCTTTATATACTTTCTTATGATTTTTGAAATCATGTTTATTCAAACAACACTTAAACACATGCTTAACTTTGCGATTGTTTCAAGTTATATTTTAGACTGAGGACATGAATAGGGCTGATTACAAGCATGTCTTCAAGATTTTCTTGAATTGGGTTTTTGTCACTAGAAGAGCCACTCTGCTCTTTCCATATTCTGATTTGAATATTTCATACATATCCATTCCAGAAAAGTGAATCCTTTTTTATAAAGATAATTTTATTTTAAAATAACTAATGCATTATATTGCCTTATTCATTGAAGTAGAAAGTGTAACTACCTTTATGTTGCCTAACATCCTCTTCCTTACCTTGATCTCAACTGTGTGTTGCAACATAGGACAACAGTTTATTTACTGCTGGTGGTGGTGGTGGGGAGGGGGGGGGGTGGTGTTAATGCTACAGGTTCAATATGCTGTAAGCTCATATTAGCAATCAATAGCTTTTGTTAACTATCTTTATAACAGATGTGCTTGTATAGGTTTGGCTACATATGTCTGGTATCAGCAGAATTGTTGCATCAGCTGTAATATCCTGGCTTATTTTGCTCTATACCATTTAGGATCCTTTCAGCTTCTAGATTTTGTTTCTTAACAAACAAGATAGAAATTCTCATCTGCTATTTAAATTTTCAACCATCTTTGATTTAATTTTGCAACTGTATGTGACATGCCATGTCTACCACACTAAATTATTCAGCAAAATTGAAAACATTCAGGGCTTAACAGTCTGCATGGGTCAATTAAAAAATATGCCTGATAAAACTCTATTTCATACAGGTACCAAAAGTTGCATGCAGAAGCTGGTGAACATACTCAACATAAGAAGAGGGACTTCTTGATAATGATGTAAATGTAGACATTGAGAAATTCTGTAATGGTTACAATGTTTTTATATGGCATTGTATGGGGTTACTAAGCATCAGAATAAAGAAATGCATTCTATAATATGTGTTTCAAAGATTCAAGGCTGAAAATAAGAGAATGTAAAATAAGTTTAAAATACAAGTACCCCACAGTACTACAGGGCTTACTACATGACACAGTCATAAGCAACTGTCTTTAGAAATAACATTCAGTAAGTAGCAGATCGCAATGACAAAATATCTTCCTTCAAAACTGTGCATCACCAGATATGCATTAACACCTCATTACTCAATGCATTTTATTATCACATTCCTCTAAACATTGTTGCCTTTTGGATATGAGTAATATCAAGAAGCACAGCAGAAATATTGTGGAACCTTCAGCTGTTATCTAAAAATATCATTCCAACTTGACGAATTTAAAACCATTTTGAAGGTGTGATACAGCATTTTAAAGTATCTTTTCAGGGTTCCAAACCATAAGAAAACTCCATTTGACTAGCCTTAAAAAACCTATAGCCATAAATATTGAATTTATGTGAGAGAAAAACTTGTGACACCTCCAGAAGTATTTCAATGGAAACTAGCCATTTCCGGGGGTTTAATATTATATCTTTGGTTTAGGATTCTACCTGTCTTCATTTAAATTATCTAGGATCAAATTCTATGTATCTTACAAGTAACAGGAGATGTTGTTTAGCTGCAGGGCTAAAATTTTGTGCTGTGTGGTATTCAGGGAAGCCCAAAGCATATTCTTGTGGTGATTGTTTAGTGCCTCAGAAGGAAAAATGAAAACCCCTAAAACACAGGAAGACAAAAATAAATGTTTATTCATGTCATTAGTAAAGATATTTACATTGCATTTCATAGCAGTTTCACTAGGACTGAAACAAAGAGGTCTTAAAAAAAAATTAAGTCTTTGCAGTGACTTAATTGATTTGAAAGTTTAAATAGAGTAACATTCCTGTTCACATTACATATGCCTGCCATTTCTTTTAGAAGAGGGAGCATTATAAAATGAGACACAAAATCTCTTCTCTAGAAATGCATATGCAACTGCCATATTATAGGAAATTAAGGCTTTTACTGGCCCAGAGTCTACACAAGGTTACCAGTGATTACACAAAACATTAGTATTAAGTGTCCTAATTGGATTAGTTGGGAGTAATAAAAGATAATAGTACCTGGTAACAAAACATCCTCAAAAAACTGTATTTACTATGCTACTCCAAGAGAAAAGAAAGAAAAAAAAGCCATCCAAGAAGTCAGCCAGGAACTGATGTCAGATTCCTGCTTTAAGAACTTCATGTCCAATTATTGTTTGTTACCGAGATACTGAATACATGCTGTTTTGCTGTCTTTCACTGTCTGTTCTCATTCTGTGTTTACAATGTACCTTTGTCACCTTCAAACAGGTTTTATTTCAACTGACTTTAGTCATCTGGAAGACAGTCCTCTAGTCAAGGTTGGCCTCTAGGCTTCCTCTCACTGGAGTTAACAGAGAAAATAAAGCACATGCAAAAGGCAATTTATGTCACTTTTTTTGGAGTGATAGGTGCCTGCACCACAGAGGGAGGGTATGACTAGTTGAGGTGGATGCCTAACTTTTGGTAGTTAGTGAGAAGAATTCCACTGTAATAACTAAAAGGTATAAATGTAAGTGCAAGAGTTCAGTAATGACACTCGTTGATGTTCCTACAAATGAAGACATAATACCAAAATATGATTTCAATGTACAGATGATGGCTCCAAAGACAGTCCAAACTACATATATCAGCATTAACTCTTGAAACAGAACAATGACCACCACTTAGTAATTTTTAATCTTTTGCTATGACTCTGACATAGTTTTGGCAGTTGCTGACATGGCAGCAACTGACATGGCAGTTGCCATGACTCCAGAAGCCAAAGAACCATGGACTAAAGCTCACTCTCACAACCCAATCTCATTCCCCTTGTGTGATTCCCACATCCCATGGCTCCAAAAGGTACCAGTATTTAGCGCAGTTGGAAGAACATTTGTCCAGGTTCTCTGTTCATGTCTGCACATTTGGGAGTAATACACCTGTGACAGTGCTATTAATGGACTGCCAGGATGTTGGCTAGCCCAAGACTATCTCCACAGGCATTTTGAAAAATTTGTAATGCTGTGATAGCTTCTGCCTAGGAAAACAAAAATATAAAGGTAGCTATAAACACAGCAATACTACATCTATCTTCTTGGAAGTCCAAAGAAAGAGGAGATGATCTGAGCTTAATTTCAAATTTTAATGACTTTCCATAAAGTCCTGTCATTCTGGGTACACACGCTGTGTTTACCATACTAATGTTTATAAACAACAATCTTTTTTACCTCTTTGTTTTGCTTGGCAAAGCTCTTTCCTCTCATAAGACTGACTCCTCATTACCTTTAACACTCCTGCACCTGCTCTCATTTTTCTCAAATGTACTTTTTGAACAAGCTGAGTATGGCACTTCTGATCAGATTTTATGCTTTCTGCATTCCTATGTATCTCTACTAGAAATACCTCAGTCAGTGTATCCTAAGATCAAATTTGCCTTTCCACTGAAAGACCCTGAAACCATAGAAATTCCAGTGATCCCTTAGAACTTCATTTCTGTGGCCCTCACCACTATGCTTTAAGGCACTTTTATGTGAGAAGTCTTGGAGCATGAAGAGCTCAAGACGAGAACCTTGTTTGATGCAGAACATATGTGCTTAATTTTATATACGGTGTATCATTTCATCAGCTTCAGTTAGCTTTGTAGGATCTTGGCCTATCTCCTCAGTCTATAAATAAATAATGACAGATTTATAAATAAATCAGTTTCTAACCAGCTGAAACTGTGTTATCTTTGTAGCTTTTACCAATCAATAGAGCAGTGTGAATGACAGGCACAGGTTCTGCAGTTTCAAAAAAATCCCGTATAACAATAAATAAATATAGTTATGTGTAAGTACCACATAAATATTTTGATGCAGTAGTACAAAATATTTCATATGGCATTTCAGAATATGCCCAAGCCATTTACATTCATGGTAGGCCAGCAAGTGCTTTTTAGCTGGCAATTCAGTGTTCTCCCAGTATAAATAGGTGATTAATCATTCTTTGTTGTCATTGTTTTAAAGAATAGTTTGAAAATCAATTCACAGTGAGTGTTTGTACCCACTGTTCTTTTTGTTCTCTTATCAATGCAAGTTTTAATAGTAAAAGAAAGTGCATTGTTTTCATCTGGGTG
>JAOXXN010000001.1:18425823-18444014 GCA_026770055.1 Myrmophylax atrothorax | reverse complement strand
AGCGGGTTTTTTCTGGAAAACCAAATGTATGTTTTCTAGATTTAAGGCTCAGAGATTAGCCAGTCTGTTCTCTGGTGGTGGTTTGTTGTTGTTGTTGTGGTTTTTTTTTTTTTTTTAAGGAATTGAAGAAGACTTTGGGATGGTTCTCTCTCTCTATCAGAAGAGCACCTTTCTTTACTTGTAATTTTCCTTGCTAACTTTTTATTTTGCTCTGAAGTTTTTTAAAAAAATCCATCTTAATGGAGAAACAATTGAAAGTGTGATTAACTACTGATGCTGTTTTGCATATGATTTTTGGAACAATTTTTATAAGTACTCTTTGAAATTACAATATTGTAGCTTGTAAGTTATTTTCAGTATTTACAAAAGACTCTGTCAGTAAGAAAGCCTATGATTATCCTTTTTATGCTTAATGGAGGTAATTTAATTCCAAAAAGGATTTTATTATACTAGATGATAATTCAAATAACCATTAATTCATTTCAGCTTTTTCTCCTTGAGGTCTGCATTACATTCAGTGACATGTTTGTCTAGTCACATGAATATAAAAGCTTTACCTTACAGTTTATTATTTGTTTTTGTTAGCTGACACACATAATAGAGACATGTGCTTTAGTGTTTGTGATATTAGTAATGTTGTATGTCATAACAGCTTCAGCAGTTTAGAGATTTATTAAAACCACTCCTTATATTGTGAACTGCTATAAACTTGTCAAGTGGCCAGTGAATGATGATGCAACTCTGCTAAATATGTATGTTCTCTAAATACTGTTTGCCTAGTGATACAGTGCTAAAAAGATGTAACCAGAAGGAATCTTGTCTTTGGAAACTTTTGAGAAAGCAAAAAAAAAAAAAAAAAGGAAAATAAACTCTGCAAGTAATGCTATTCTTTCCCTCTCTTCTACTAATTACTAAATAAAATGAAATCAGAACTTTGAGAACTGATGCTCCAATTTAAGAACAATCAAAGCATGTTCAAGTTCAGTATAATATTTTCCTTTCTGGGAAGATTTGTCTTACATTTGTTTTTGGGTTTGTGGCTTTTTTTTTTTTTGAAGAACTTCAATCCATGATGTCAAATCATTAGTTGACAGGGTTGAATCAAGAATCTTGGCATAGTTCTTTTATAATTGTAACTTGAACCAATGTTCTTGTGTGTGCATATATAAGTCAGTCTGTTAATGTTTTCATATGGTTTGAGAAGATAGAAAAGTCTGGGCTTTTTCCTTTCCACTGTATTTACTAGTACCACAAAGAACCCGAGGTGTTTTATGGTTTTTTTGTTCAGTTTATTTATGGGGTGAATCTTTGGTTGTTCCTGATGTGGTTTAGGTTTAGAGAAGCTTGCTTATCTTTTCAGTCTGACAGATTCATGTGGGAATTTTCAGTTACATTGAAAAAAAATTCTTTAACTGTAATACAGAGTGAGGGTATGTTTCCATATTTTGCAACATTCTAGGTCATTATAGAAGTGTACCAAGTTGTCCATAGAAAATGAACCGTGACCTAAAATAATGACTGGATAATATATGCTCTCAGCTCTGTTTGTCATGTGGCAGAGAAGGGTTATTTTACCGCTCTCGACAGCATTTTCAAGTAGTTATGTCAGTGCATCACAACTTAGTTATCTGACTGATATGATAAAAAGTTGAGTACTTAGTATCTGACTGATATGATGAAAAGTTGAGTAAAGTCATGTAGGAGTTACCATCTCCTACAAAATGAACCATCACCTGGGAAGGATCTGTAAGTGCTGAAGACAAATAGTGCAAAAAATGAAATCTGAGGAACTGAAAGATAATTTTGGATTTCAGTCCTACTGTGTCACGCACAAGTAGCTCTGCTAAATCAGGGAAGATCATCCAGGTACATGAATTACTTGTTTTCATGACTGTGTGCACATAACCTATTTGGATCTACTACATTATGGAAACTTTTGGTGCTGATTAAATATCAGTGTTTAAATATTATCAGGACATGCCTTGAATAGCAATTTACTTCTGATCATACCAAATTGTACTTAAACCAGTTTTTTATAATGATGGGTAATGTGATCAGCTTTGTGACAAACCTTCAAGAAATTTGTGAATAGCAAAGGTTGCACATTTGTTGAAGATATGTTTGAAGACTTTTTTAAAGGAACCAGTAAGACATTGTTTCTGATAATTACTCCATTGGCTAGAAGTGAAACAAATAACTGTGCCAGTAGTATAAATTTCAGTAAATAATTGCGTGTTCAAATCCTAGTGAAGTCAACACTGCTTAAAATCTAAACATGTGAAAGTACAATGGAGCTGGGAAATCCAGGACTCAAAAACTAAATGGACTCTGACCTAAATCAGAACCTGGGGTTGTAGAAGTTTCTGCCAGTATTCTGATAGTGTGAAGTCTATAGAAACTCCCTTTAATAGGTTGATTATTTGCTATAAACTGAGAAATTAGTTTTTGTTACTTTTAATAATAAACATTTTAATTATTGTAAAAGTAGAAGAATTGTCATGTGCTGATAAGATGCTGGAGAACAGGTGGATATCTTGCAAGATTGTGAGACCTGTTGGTAAAAAATAGCTTTATACAGAGAATAGAAAGAAGGCAATGAAGACAAAGAAAGAATATTTGTATGCTAAAGTCAAGTGTTGAGAATGAATCTTTTCATGATCTGGCTCCTGATAGAATTTATTTTTGGATTTTGCATGAAGTTTTTGAAATGCTTAAAGGAAAGAAACTTGAGATATTTTAAGATATTATGACTTTTTGAATCTATGGATCATTTAAAAAGTATGTATGTGTGGATTGATGAAAACTACTTTTGATTTACATTAACAATTGAAAATATCAGGAAGTGTTCCTTCTGTTTTTCAGAATTTATTTCTGTACATCTCTTTTTTTGTTTGTTTTTGGGGAGGGGGAGAGAGAAAACATAACTGTCGAAACTAATCTTGTTTAGGAAAAAAAATCTAAAATCAATATTTGTAAACTTTTTTAGAACTGATTGTATCCTGTTTAGGATAAAGGTTTTCATTAAGGTTTTTGCATGATTTAGTGTTTATTGTTCCGATGAACTGTCAGTCTTTCTCATGTAAGTGCTCACATGTTTGTTTAAAATGCTTTTCCAGAATTATGCAGCCTGTAAGGTTTTGCTTACCTTGCTTATAGGTTTTGCAGTTTCACTGTTTGTTTTTAATCTTGAATTTGTGATTATATTACTCTGGATTTGGCAGTACTCATATGTTTGGAAAGCAAAATGCCCATTATTCTATGGCAGTAAATGCTACCAGGAGTACTAGCAGTTGCACCAGCCATGTAGAACAAGCCAGGCATGTGTTAAAGTCCAGGCTGCCTGTATTTCACTTTGTGCTCTGTGCTTGACTGAAATAGAGCAGTAGAGAACCGGAGAAGAAACCTGGAAATGGTCCGTATTTAAGCAGTTTAGTAGAGACAGGGTTCTTCATGTTTACCTGAATGCCTGAGTGATGACACTGGTTTTGGCTTGCTCCAAATGAGGCTATCCCAAGCCTGGTTTTCTTCAAGCATCTGTAACAGGAGCCACAAGAGAGTGGAGGTTGTAATTGCCCAAAAGAGCCTGCCCCAGTGGGGCTAAAAGTCAAATCTAGTTTGAACTAGGTTATCTTTAAGGTCCCTTTTAACCCAAATTCTATAATTCTATTATATTTCTTTGCTTGTGATGTTAGACCTTTATCCCACCACAAAAAAAAAAAAAGGAAGTTAGTATAACACTACCTTTAAGACCTTACCCATGGTGGGGTTGTAGAATATGTTGAGCTGGAAGGGACCCATCAGAATCATCAAGTCCAACTCCTGGCCTTGCACAGGACACCCCCAAAATCACACCATATGCCTAAGAGCATTGTCCAAATGAGGAAAGACAAAAGATGTGGGTTGTCTGTTTAATACTGCAATACGTAAGAGTTTGCACACCTATGGCAGAGAAAAGACAAGTGTCAGTTCTTATGACTGTACAATGAGTTTGATAAGTCAAAATGTGTTCAGGTAGGAATGATCAAATTTCATATTCTTTTTTCAACTGGCATTAGGTTATGGATCATATGAAAATTCCAATTTAAAGACATCTGCTTTTCTTGATTTTTATTTTTTACTTGTTGAAAACCTGAGATGATGTTAACCAAATAGTTAAATTTTATCTTTAAAGAAACACCTGAGAGAGGCAGGTAGTTTTCTCATGAAGCTGGCTCTCTGCCTAGTTTTTTACTTTTCGTAATGTATGTTACCCATCATGTTTACAAGGAGTGCCTTCTCCTCTGTCAGGGCACACAGGGAAGACGGACAGAGAGAAGTTGCACATGGGGGGTGATCTGTACTTGACTATTGTGCTTTGAAGGCAGGGTGAGTATGGGCTACAGTGTGTAGTAGGGAAGGAGTGGCAGAGGTAGGAAGAGAGAAATTGGAGAAAGTAAATTAATGAATGTTTTATTGAATAGGGGCTTATTTGACGTGAGTGAATTGAAGTAATTGGTCAAGACTAACCGATCTTTATGTGAAGATGAACTTCCATTGTTGTCTGGGTAGGAGTTTATTTGCTTCATAAGGCTGGTTAAATTAATTGCTTAGATGTGCTGTGATGGATGTTTGAAAAAAAGGAAGAGTTCATGCCAGCACTGGAATAGAAAGAACTTTTTTCCTATGGTCTTGAGTTTCTTCTTCAAAGTCTTTCTCCAAGGGATTTCTGTTTGAACTAACTCAACACATGAAATAACAAGGTGGTCTCTGACTCCCTGTGTATTTGCTGTGTAAAAGACACTTCAGTCAGAAGGGTGCCTTTTTCTCTGGGTGAAGCTCATCCCCTGCATTGGTTCACTGGTGAGGCTTGTGACTTTTTTCCTCCCTTTGAATGCAGATGACTGCAAAATCTATAGTAGTTGGGGAATGTATTTTTTAAATTGGTGTGGAGAATTAGGAGTAGACCTTGGTATTGTAAAGCACACTGAGAGGGCTCTTCTCTAAGATCAACCTTATGTAACTGCTGACAGCGGAAGACTTTGTGAGGCTGTAGGGTCTGATCTCCATGTTCTTCTGCTTTTTAGTTCCCCCATTTTATCCTTTGCAGCCGTTTATGTACATCTTACACCATGGTGAGCTACTGCATGGACCAAACCTGCTAGAAACTGGTTTTAGTTTGTTTAATTTCTGCTGGTATAGATATCTAAACTGGCCTGACAGAAGTGATTGGGGCATGTTGTCTTGGGCAGCAAGGTGAAAGGGGAGGAGGTAAAGTGGAGCTTCTGGTGTCTGCTCAGCTCTGTTACATGGCACCACATTTGGTGATGGATGCTCCTGTGGGAGAACATGGGAGACCTCTCTTCAGTAGCCTCTGGCAACTGAGAAGCAGGGAGGCTGTGTGAGAACTCCACATGAGAGCAAATCAGGAGAGAGGGGAGTATCTTGATAAAGATGAGTTGGAATGATGAGAAGCTGCTTCAGCCCCTCTGAAGTTTTTCAGGTCTTTCCCAGCTTGTCTGGCTCCCCTGTCTTTTTCCTGCCTTTGAAGCCAGTTCTGCTGCCTTCAAGTGACTCAGCTTTGCTTGGGCAAAACCAGGCGCAGGTTCTGTGTGCTAATTGCAGCTTTTGTGTACTGTGCACATCCTGATGTATCAAGGTATTACACCCATGCTCCTATGCCATACAGTCTAAGGAAACTTTTATTTTTAAAAGCAGATTTCTCTTCATATTTTACCTTATTAGGCAGGAGGGGAGTGTGGTTGTCCAAGGGATTAATTTTCCTAGATTTCTTGTAGAAGGTGAACTTTATAGGACAAATGAGATGTTGTTTAATTTTTTTTTTTAATTTTATCTTTAAATAATGAACATGTGTTCATTCATAGCGGTAAGCTTGCAGTTATATCCTTTCCATGTATGTGTTTTCCAGGTTCTGGGAGTTATCTGAAGAGAAAAAAGGTTTCTTTTCACATGTTCTATTTCTGAACTTTGAAGAACATCTTACAGAATCAAGTGTAATGTACCTGTGTTGCTTCTGAAAGCATAAAAATAATTGGAGAGTATTAATGACTTGCTTTTCAAATGCTCCTCATTTCTAACTGGAAATGGAAGTTTTATAGGTGCATAATCAGCCTGAATTTTTAATTTTGCTTTGAACAGTACGACTTTCTCTTTTTAAACACAAACAGGAGTAAACTTCAGGGCGTTTCCATACAGCTATTTTTCAATTCCTTCTGTATCTTCTGTCATTTCTTATATCTGTGTGGCACTTCAGCAGCCCCCTTCCTTGTTGATCACTTTCATGCTTTGTGATGTTTACCCATCAACTCTATCACATCACTGAAAATGTGGTCTAAAAAGGTGGTGGTTACAGGAATCTTGAAGGATACCTCCAAAGGATCACTCTAAAAAGCAACCCATCAAATTATTCTGTTGAAAAATTTTAATTTGGTACTACTAAATCTCTTTTGGCTTGGGTGCATTCTTGTCAAAAAACCCAACATAGTATGTCAAAGAAAGTACTGTCAGGATGCACAATTAAAAATAATGTAGTTTTTACACTTTACTAGATGGCTAACATTGTGTATCTGCATGACTAATATTCAGCGTGTCTTAAAGAAGACCACTTTATAAGTACAGTGGAATACAAGTCTGTTTTACTTTAGTTGACATGCTTGATCAAAAAACTTCCAATATCTTTGATACTGACTATATTGCATATTTCTTTATTGAAAAAAAAAGTTGTATTTTTTCCAAAGCAAAACATTGGTTATTCTTTTCTTTTGATGGCTTTAGTAGTCATAAAGGTACTGTGACAGGTCTTGTTGAGAAAGGGGTGTTCCAAAATCACAGTGTGGAAGAACGGCAGATTCTTTGTCCCTGCCAGTTGTTTCCATAGTTGCCCTGTTGCATTGAAGTTGTCCATGGTGTCTGGCTGTGCTATTTGGTGCAGTGCCTGTTTAATAGATTTTAATAGTAACCTGCTATGTAAAGGGTAAAGTAGGAATTTCACTCTTCCAGATGTCAGTGCAAGCTTCATCCTTCATCTCAACAAAAGTACTTTGTATTTATTTAATGGTAGAATGTTCATTTGCTTTGTTGTTGTATTTTCTTAAGCTTGTCTTGACCTCATAGAGTTCTTTGGCCTTGTAACGAATAGACAAGTGAATGTTTGCGAAAGTGTTTCCCTATTGTGTTCATTAGTCATTAATGTCAGAGTGCATCCTGTTTTCTTATGTTACACACTGCTTCTCAAAAAAAGAAATTTTGTTTACATGTTGAATGTTTAAAATGTTTCTTTTACAGGACAAGGTAAAGCAGCATTAGTTTGATGATTCCCCCCTCCCTGCCCCCTCAAATGGTTCATAGTTTAGTGCTGCAATGAACAGCTTTCTAATTAGAGGACACAGTCCCTATTCTACTGGGTGTTATCTCAAGATAGCTGAAATTTATTTTAGCTGCAAAAATATTACTGGTACTATTGTATACATTTGTTTACTAAACTGTAATCATAACAACTGGCACTTAATCCATCAAGTGTTCAAAATATTACTTTTTTCTTCTCTAAATGTGGTGGGAAGCAGAAAACAGTTTCTCTCAATTTCTGTGGTATGGTTTGCTTCTATATTTCCTTTTCCTCAACCCCCTCCAATCAGTTTCCTACTTGAGCAGCTTTCTTCTGCTAGTTCCCCCCTTTCTCAATGAGTCCTTAATGCTGACTCACAAATTGTTGTGATTGCTTGGCAGTATTGGCAGGAGTACACACACGTGTATATGGGCACTTTGAGCTCAAAAAGACACCTTCTTGCACCAGAATTTTTGGTATTAATTAGTTCAATATTTTGACTTTTAAAGGTGTTGAGGAAAGTAGGTGGTTTAAACTTTCATTTATACTTATGTTCAGAGGAAAACAATTTTGAGCATTAGCAAATCCATAGTGATTCTACCTTTAATGTATAGTGGCAGGAAGGCTTAAATTTTGTGTAGTGTTATGTGAAATCATAAGGAAACTTTGTTTTCATGTGATCTTGCAAGAGTTTGATAAGTGAGGACATCATGACTGCTTTGTTTTTCAGATGCATACCATCATTTTATTCCCTCTTTACTTTGTCATTTTTTATTTTGTGTACTGAATGATATAACTCCTAAAACTAAAATGCAGTGGATGTTTTTTTGTTCCCGTCAAACTGTGTGCACAGTCCATAGGCCTAATAACCCTGCATACAGCGCCTCTTTACTCAGTAAATAATAGTGTAACTTGATTTACAGTCAAAACTTTCTTTGCAAGCTTAATTGTTGCTCTGATTTCATCGGTAGGACCTGCTGTCGCAGATGCTGATTCTCTCTGTCTGGTCAGCCACAACTGGCCCCATGTACCCTGAGTGGAGTTAATGAAGCACCTTCAGCACAGCGCTGCAGTAGCTACTGCTGTCAGGTTGGTTGAGGGAAGCAAACCTGCTACACATTTTTAGGTCTGCTTTTCTGTGCTGATGGAGTGCTTCTGAATGTGATGGCTCCCAGGCTTGGCAGACTCTTCAGCAAGGATATAAAATTTACATTCTATTTCTAGGTGACGTAATATATTCTTCAACCAGGCAAACTTAGTCCAGCAACTGTTTTGAATAATTTGCTGAAAAAGCAGCATTAATAGTGACAAAAGAGTTGCATTTTTGGGGGTATTGGGGTGTGTAAATGCACTATTGTGCACACATGCCCACTCAGCTTACCATACAGCTCCTATAAAATATGTATTAAGTCCTTGCTATATAAATCTAACAGTCGTTTTGAAGGCAAAGACCATGTCTTTTCATTCTCAAGTTAGACTTTCATAACTCATGTCTGTTGCCTTGGAAGTTATGGTTGTTCCACAGTAGAAAGAAAAATACTACTTCATCTCTGAGTGAGGTGTTTCTACAGTTCAGTGCATGGTGACTTGTTTAGAGTGTCTTGATATTTATCAACATACACAGAAAACACAAATACTTGGCAATAATGACAGTGGTCAACTGGATGGGAAACTTACCTGTGTAAATCACCAGGTACTGACTGTGGCTGGGCTTGATGTAAAGATCTGATCACAGAGTTAATCTGTCACCTGGTTCATAGGAAAAATAGAAGCTTTACTCACAGTATCCAAGAATGCCCAAATAAGGAACAATGTAATCTTAGAGAAGTCCTGGAAAATTAGATAAGGGATGTAACTCAAACAAGCAGGAAGTAAACCAAGCTCTGTGTACCCAAACAAGAGAAAGGACAAACATTACCGTTTTGGTGGTTGAACACTGACACTGCAAGCTCAAGAACTGAGGTCAAGACGACAAAGAAAACAAAAAGGACTTCCTATAAGGGTGTGACTATTTAAAGCAAATTAATGAATATGATATTAAGCAAGAATATCTAATGCACATATAAACAGTACGTGTAATAAAAAAGGCCTGTCTGTCAGTCACTTGGCACATTTGATTATAGCAGCTGTGCTCTGAATGTCCAGCATGCTGAATAAAGGATGCCCTTTTTAACATCTACAAATCGGCGTTAAGAAGTTTGTTTCTGCTGCTTTTCAGTATCATGTAAAGCATGGGGGAGAATCTTATTCTGGAAAAGGCCACTAGTTCTAATTGCCTAGCTGTTGTGTATTTCTTTGATGTTGGGATTGTGAGGTCGGGACAAAACAATTAAAGACAATTCTTTCTATTTATTTTTCCTCTTGGGAAGATCTATGTGTTTGGCATCTGGTTGTCTGTAAGCTGATGAATACTGACTTTCAAATGAAGATGCCAAATCATCAGTTGCTTTTTATATTTAAGGCCACCTTTGGTATTGCATTATACCAGTTAGATACCTTACCTTAATTACGAATTTTCCAAAGGATTTGCTATTTCCATGTGGAATTGTCTTAAAACATGCTTTTCTGGTGCATAATTAAAAATACACACACTCAAATTCAAAATGTACTTTTTGCATTTTGGTTTTAAAACTGTCTGCTTTCCTCTCCTCCATGTCCTTATAGTGATTCTGATTGATTGCAGTGGCACTTGTTGGTGACAAAAGAGTGGATCACCTGAGGCCTGCTAAACTTCCTGGTGGATTTATTCAGGAGTCTGTGCCCTCGGATGGAAACTCCATAAACATAACAGATGGATTTTTTTTTTCTTTTCTCTGCTTTCTTTTTTTCTATCTTTTTCCTTCTGACTTTTACTTAGTTCAGCAACCAGGAGAAATACTTTTGCTGAGAATGTTAGACTTTTGGAAGGAGGTTTTCATGCATGTTGCTGGGCTGTAACTTCTTAACCATTTGCAACTAGACCCTTGTATTTTTCAGTGTTACTGTGGAAAACTGGTTAGCATTCAATGGCAGGATCTAAACCCAGAGGGTTCTGTTCATCCACTGGGTAGGGAATGGACTTAGTAGTGTTTTTTAAAGAATTACTTTGTTTCCATTGTAATGGGGAATGTATTAGAAGATCCAGTGAGACAATCTACACACACCAGGAGGAAAAACTTTTACATGTTGATGAATTATAATATTTGGACATTGATGAAAGAATTTGACTCTTGGTATACACAAAACTAGATTTTCAGATGAGGTAAAGTGTTTGATTTGATATTTGTCCTTTTTCATCAAAACCCTTGGACTTTCAGTGCAGATATAAAAACAAAACAGGAAAGAAGATAGAACAGACTTGAGAGAGAGGTTTTATGGAAAAATGTCTACATCAAAAATGACCCCCTGTTCAGTAGTTGTGCTCTTTGCCAGCCTTAAATATCATCAAGGGTTAGATATTTCTGGAATGTTATAGTCTGATATAGCATAAAATGTATTAGAATATGCATTTTTGTTGCATGTAATTTAACTTCTAGCTGATGGTAGACAAAAAGGTTCAAAGGTCAGACTGCTATGGATTTCAACTATGTTTGGCCTCAGTATAAATGTGTGGCTAAGGCATCATGAGGACTATCTTTAACATGCTTGCATTTTAGGAAGTGTTCTCTTTTATTTGTTGTTCTAACATATTGCTACTGGGAAGAGCACATAAGCCTTACAGCTTTCGTATGCTTCATTGGGAAAAGTGTCCTCTCATCCATTTTCCATGGGCTGCACTGGATAGCACATAATTCTTAATATAAACTATAATTTAGAAGGATGTTCAGACTGTAGCAGTCTGTATGTGTTGGTAAAAACAAAATGGAATTTTATCACCATTTTTCCACTTAACGAGGATAAACAGTAAATAAAGTGATGAGAATCTGGAGGACATTCTGTTGGTCAGCTGATGAGTGTTTGTTGGTAAATTAAATTACGATGACTTATGTTTAGATTTCTCCAGGGTTTTTTCAGTAGTTAAATGTTCATTTGTCTGCAGGAACTGTAGAATAAATAAATAAAAGTATGGACCGCAAGAGATAAGCCACCTCCTCTGGAGTGTCCCTACATTTGTTATTTGGGATGTAAAAGTGAACCACTGTTACCTAGTTTCATGTACATTAACTTGCCTTCTGTGTGAGTTATAAGCATTGTTTCTGGAGCTGTCTACAGACCATGCAGGATAGCTGAACAAATCATTCCAAAACCTAAAAAGGCTGTATGCCAAATGAGATTTGGTAGCTGGTGAGGCAAGTGTGTAGGCGAACTCTAAAGCCTAATTGCAATGACATGATATATTCTAAAATTTTGGTGACCTCCTAAGCTTCAGAAGAGTCCAAGTAACTTAGGTATGAAAATTTCCACCACATTCCTGAGGCTATTGAGTGTTCCAGACCAGTTCATGTTGGCTAATACAGAATACCAGATGTCCCTGATGAGCAGATCTGGGAAACCATTTGGCAGTAGCTAGTCAAAAATATCATTAGGCACAATGGTGTTGCAGAATTTCTGCTCTTCTTTGGATTTTGTGCATTTCAGATCCCCTCTGAAGGCAGGAGATCTGAGCCAACATCTGTCGCTCCTGGCTACCAGGCATTAGGATATTCCAGGAAGAAAGAATTCAGTTCCAAATACAAGAATGAAAATGGAATGATGAAGAATATAATGCCTGACTGTTAAGTAGTTGTAATTAGCTGGGGCATCTGCCTAGGAAAGGGACTTCTTGGTTTCCAGACCCTTTTCCTGGGTTTAGCCAGGGCTTTTATTCTCTCGCTCTTAACACAGGCGTGCAGAGCAGAGATGAGGCTTAGGATTCCCAACAGCTTCTCCAGCTTCTCTCCAATGCTGTCTCATTCCATTAACAATTCCCAAGTTATTCTTATATACCACAGTGCCTAGTATGTTCCTCCCTCACTTACTCAACTTTGCCTCTGTCTAATCCCATTTTGCAGCTTGTATTATCCAGAGAAAACCAGAGGTTATTTTACTTGTTCTTTTCCCACCCAGGCCTAACATTTCTACAAATGTTTTTTGTTAGAGGGTAGTCACAAATTTTTATTTTGTTGTAAAATAAAGCCATGCAAAGTTTTCCAAACCCACAAGACTCCAAAGAACATGTATTTTGACAGCTTCTACCAAAATTACTTAGAAGGCCATGCTCCTGGCAACTATAGTTTTCTCAAAATAGACCTTCACTGCAGTACAGCATCACCCTGGAACAGTAAGCTATGGTGCAGTTGGCTTCTTTCCCCCTTCCTTTTCCTGTTCTTCATTGATGCCAAAGTTGATACAGTTAAATAACCTAAGTTCTTATTTTTATTATGAAAATAAATATAAAAATGATTAAAATGCATTCTAAGATTGAAAATGAAAGCCTCTTATGCCAGACATATCCAAATATGAGCCTTTAAAATTATTGTTTTTTTTTCCCTATGGAGGGTGCTGGACTGTTTGTTCTGTTACATGTGATGGTTTTCCAGAGCTAAAATTAACATTAGGATAGGCTTAAAAAATTAGCTGAAAGCTATTTTTGTGCTGTCCTTGGAAGTTGAGGACTTGCTGCTTTGTGTTGAGTAGTGAAAAAAAAAAATCACTCTTATGAATACTGATCTGGGTTATTTCTATTGCATGTTCCACCACAGTGAGTGGTAGCATGCAGGTCAGGAATGCTTTCTTTATGTCTTGGTGTTGTTTCTTGGGAAGGAGGGACCATAGGTAGCACTGTCGCAGCTGTGTTTGGGTGGCCTCTGTCACCCTCCTACGGCTGTGCCATATGCTACTAAAGCCAGAAGAGGGAGCACAAATGAAAACCTTGTTTCTGAGGTGCAGCTGTTAGCTCTATGAGGTGGAGCTGGAGCCATGGAATTGCTGAGGGCACACTTGTTAAGTCAGTGCCTTACTCTTGTTAGACTGTGTGTGCATAGACTGGGAAATCGAGCCTGGTGTTGGCTTGAAAAGGAAGGAAAGGGGAGCTCAGTGGAAGAAGTGAAAAGACTAGGAAAAACTGTGCCCGGCATGAGAACTTTTAAGCAAAATCATATTGTGGCATGCTCTTTGAAGTTAAGTCCAGTGTATTCAGTTTGTAAGATCAGTGGTGTTTTTCATGAACCAAGAAAGAATTTGTGTGTTGTTGTGCAGACCAGATATGTTGTATAGGTGAGACAGGCTTTCTAGAGCTTATTCAAATGTGGTTTTTAAATATAACTATTGTGTCTTATTGTAGGTCCTGTAGCATGTTCATAAGGTCGGGGGTTTTTTTGTGTTTTTTTTTTTTTAATAAGCATCCTGATTTGTAGGGTTGCTAGTTTGCAAATATATATAAATTATTTTGTAATTTAAAAAATTACTTATTTTTTAATAACATGCAAATACTGTGTGATGAGCATAGGTAGTGAAACTAATCACTAATGACAAATATGCAAGGATACTGAGGTGTTGATTAAACTTGGCAAATTGGTCTCCTTGATGTAGGCAATAGATATTTTGGTTGTAAAGGCCTGTTGACAGATATGCAAGTGCTTCCTATTCAAATTAGGAGACCTTTCAAGAGTATAGTCTTCTCATGAGCATTTATGAGACTTAACTTTGTCTGCATTAGCTTATTTGATGAGTGTGGTACAGCTGAATGATATTTTGAAAAGAATAATTAAAAAAAGCAAAGCTGCAATCTTATTAGCCTCTTTCATTCTTTAAGGGTTTTGTTTTGGTTTTCAGTTTATTGTTGGGCTAGAACTTCAAATTTCATGTCTGCATCTATTTACTTTATTATCTTAGATGTGCCATTTCCAGTGTTATGCTGGTAGACTTTACAAGCCTAATCTAGGAGGCTAAAGCAGAACTGTCATTTTGAAGCTACTCAGCTGAAGTCTCTTTGAAATCAGTGTAGAAAGCTCCAAGACTATTTTTGTTCCCTTTTAAATTTTTAGAGAAGATGTATTGATGTGTTATGCAGTTAGTGGTCCCTGGAAGAGATGTTACAGAAAGGCTGCCTCCCACAAGTCCACTAGAGACTAGACCCCAAATGGACATTATTTATATTTAGTAACTACGCCAATCTGAAGGCAGACTGCAGATGACTTATGGACGTCCCTTTCCTTGAGAGCGATTTTTTTTTAAATTGTATAATACTGAATTTGGAGAAAGTATTTTAGTGCTTAAGTGAGGAAAGACAGTCCACTGGAACTGTAGTCCACTCTAACATTGCATGATAAAATATAAAGGCACCATTGAATTAGGAGTGTTAGTGTAATTCTTCTCTCTTCAAACAGCTTGTTTACTGTCACAGAAACTTCTGGGACTGCAGAGTATTCATATGTGCTGTGCCCTGTAAAAGCTGTGTTCCCACAGTGGTCATCTCATCTTTCTGTCTGCTTGCTCTGTTAGAGATTGAGGAGGAGATGACTGATGCCCTTTCTGTTTGTTTGCTTCACCTTGAAGAAGGCTGAGGCTATGAAAGAACTGTGGTTGAGCTGCCACTTCTCTCTCAGGATTCCTGTATCCTGTGATTCTTATGCTTATAAGCTCTTTGAGGGTCACATGTCAGGAAGCATTTGATGCATTTGATCATCCCTATGATGCAAGATAGTGCTGGGCTAATGACAGCAAATGGGGGTGACACAGGGTTAATTTCACATGCTTTAGTAGGCATTATAAATCAGATTATTGTCACACTGGCTGTGCTTGTGCTATATATCATGTTTTAGAAAAATGGAATTATAATTATAGAATATGCTGAGTTGGAAGGGACCCGTCAGAATCAACAAGTCCAACTCCTGACCCTGCACAGGACACCCCAAGAATCACACCATGTGCCTGAGAGCATTGTCCAAATGCTTCTTGATTGTCTTGGTGCTGTGACCACTTCCTTGGGGAGCCTGTTCCGGTGATCAGCCGCCCTTTGGCTGAAAAACCTTTTCCTGATGTCAGACCTAAACCTCTGCTGACACAGCTTTATGCCATTTCCCTGAGTCCTGTCACTGTTCGTGAGGGTAACGAGATCAGTACCCGTGCCTCCACTTCCCCTCATGAAAGACCACAATGCGGTCTCCCCTCAGTCTCTTCTTTGCAGGCTGAAAAAACCAAGTGCCCTCAGTTGCTCCCCTTAAGGCTTCTCCTCTGGACCCTTCACCATCCTTTGGCTGTCCTTTGGATGCTTTCTAATAGCTTAGTGTCTTCTTTATATTGCAGTGCCCAAAACTGCACACAGTATTCAAAGTGAGGCCACACCAGTGCAGAGCAGAGTGGGACAATCCCCTCCCTTGACTGGTTGGCAGTGCTTTGCCTGATGCCCCCCAGGACACAGTTGGCCCTCCTGGCTGCCAGGTCACTTCTGACTACCATTGAACTTGCTGTCGACCAGGACCCCATGTCCCTTTCCAGAGCGCTGCTCTCCAGCCTCTTGTTCCCTAATTGATACACACAACCAGCATTGCCCCATTCCAGGTGCAGAATCCAGCACTTGTTGAAGTTCATATGATGTGTGGCTGCCCAGTTCTACAGTTTGTTACTGTCTCTCTACAGGGCCTCTCTGCCCTGGTTTGGGTAGGAAGAGACTGTTAACACCGCCCCACCCCCCCGCCCCTTCCTCCGGCAATGAGCTCTATCCAACCTGACAGTGGACATTTCCTTGAATTTTGTTTTAGAAGACCTAGAAGATAGCTTTCAAGCTTGTGCAACATGCTGGTAGCTTCAAAGTACTATCTTGTAAGTAACTTTAGTTAGGTAATAACATGTTTAGTTTATGAGAATTTATAGCTGTCGAGGTTCGTTGGCTTAGAAAGGATAATAAATGGGCTGCCAGATTTAGAGTGAGCTTTGGCTCCCATCAGGCCACAATGCAGTTGCAGCTCCAAATGTTTCTTGAGGGATATTGGTGAAAAATCCTGATGTTTCTAAAAGTAACAGAAAAGAATGATGCATGACAGAGGAATTCAGATCTGCTACACTCATTCCCCCTTTTCTTTTTCCAGTGTTTTCTGAGAGAAGAAAGTTGCCAGTCATCTTATTCTTAAGGCATGCAAGTAAGGAGTAGTAGGTTGCATGAATGATGCAACTGTTCTTTCAGCTCTGGGTATAGGAGTAAATTGTGTGAACTTTAGTTATCTCTACTTGAATATATACTGAATTGAAAGGGTTCTGAAAGCTGGCAAAGGTGCTGACTAAACAATAAAGTGGGAACCTAGTACCTTAGCAGGGGAAAAAAGTGTGCAGTGTAATATCTGGGCACTGTGCTCATGCTCCTTCCTGTCTTAATTTGCTCCATTTATCTGCCAGCAACCCTGTACCTGTTTGGTTGTTTGTTTTTTTTTTTTTTGATGGCCTCTATTGATCCCCTTAAATGGCAGGTTGTTGGATTTCCTAAAATTCAGCATGTAGGTAAGTTCAGCTGTTCTACAGTTGCTGCTTTTATAATTTCACTATATGTTTGACAAAAAAAAAAGTTCTAACAGAGTGATGTGTTCCTGGAGCAAGTTAACACAAAGTTATTAAATATTTGCTGGATGCTGTCTTCCAGTTGCAGCTGAAGAAGGCATTGGTGCATTTCTGGCCCCAAATTTCTCGAGGTTGTTGGGCCCTTGTAATCAGTGCCAGAGTTTGCTTGTGTACCCTTTTACTTTGACCTCCACAGGCCAGAAAGATCTGGGTAATTCTATGCCATTTAAAAAAATAATTATTTTCTTATTTTGTTAGTACAGTGAACCAGCAGACTTAGAGGGATTTTCTAAAAATTGAGGATGCAGAAAGATGTGTGAAGATTTTGTAGATCTCATTTAGATCTCCTTTGCAGAGACAAATCTGGTAGGATCTTCAGGGAAGTAATGAGTTGGATTGTTGTTCTCCTCAGCTGGTGCAGCTTGAAGCTGAGGAAGAGATTTTATCTTTAGTTCTGCTGTAGGCATATAAAGCAGCACTAGTATTTTAATTATATTCCTGGGGATCTGCAGCATTGCTTTACTTTCATTCTTGTCTTCACACAAGAACAGCCAAGCTTATGTGCTCTCAATTTAAATTCTGTGTTTTCTCCAGCTCTGACTTGAAAGTCGAATGTGTGCCTTGAGCATCCATTCTTTGCTTCTCAATCTTATTTTGTAGAATTAATACCACTTAGTTTAAAATTATTCAGACCCTGCCTGAGAAAGCAAGGTTGATGTTATGAAAAAATCCAGGAGTACGCTGAAGAACAACAGGGAAGGAGTACTGAGGCCATTAGAAAAGATATTAATTAAGCCCACGCAGAAAATCGTGTGGTTTATATGCATCAGTATTCAGGCACAAGTTGCAGTGTGTGGTTTTTGTTTTTTTTTTAATCCTGAATATATCTAGTAGCAACATTAGCTATAAGCAGGTAGAAATTGGAGTTTAAGACTGAATTAGTAGGACAGCTGAGGAGGAAGTAGCAAAGCAAGTGGAAATGATGAGGAGATAGAGAAAAATGGACAGTGGGAAGAAAAATGAAATCACTTATCCTTAGGAAGAGTGCACCTGTTCTTGTCCCAATTGTACTTACTGGTAGCAGCTTCTAAAACTAACTGCTATAAATCACCTCAGCTGTGAAGGTTATGAAAAATTGTTCTAGCTTTTACAAACTTTTCTTGCAAAATCCTGCCTCAGAACCATTCCTAGCCAGGGTACTGGTGAGATGTGCTTGTTTGTACACATTTTTACTACCAATTTAAAAAGAAATGTTGGCAAGGCCTGAAAGACGACTAATTACAGCTTTGCAGTGGAGGTCTTAATATGGTTGTAGATGACATTGCCTTTTGTTTTTGGAGCAAAAAATAGAAGTTAGGGTGAAACTGTGAAGCAGGAAGCAGGGACTGCATTGTTAAAATGGCTCTTAAATTATTACTTC
>JAOXXN010000001.1:18409016-18421367 GCA_026770055.1 Myrmophylax atrothorax | reverse complement strand
TTCAGGGATGGTGACTCCACCACTTCCTTGGGCAGTACATTCCAATACTTGACAACCCTTTCGGTGAAGAAATCCTTCCTGAGAATTTCTTTTAATACCATGTAACTAGAAGCAGGACTATGGTGATTTACTATCCCTCATGTTTATGCAGTGTAAAGCAATATGATTTAATAGCACATTTCGGTATTACATGGAAATAAAAATTGAATACAAAATATAGCGGTAGGATAGAGTAAAACTTTATAGAGAAAACTTCGTGAAGGCGTTTGAGTTCAGGTGGTCACTGTACTTAAATGTAGCATCACCGTATTTCCTCTCACTGGATTAGAAAACTGTACCTGTTATTGGAGAAATATTGCAGCACATACGGTGATTGTTGTGTTGTTATACATGTATAAAAGTTTATTGCAATTGAATGTTGCAATCATGCAGTTTTATTCACTGAAGAAGATTTTCTTTTATTTCATAAGTATCCACAGATCTCAGAGTATGTTCTGTGACCTTTTGGGGTTATTTATCTTCTTTTTTGTATGCACTAGAGCTTGCATGCTTTAATCTGTGTTTGCTAAGAAGCAGCCAAAATGCCTCTTCTGTACCAATCTATCTTTTTGTGTGTGTGTGTGTGTGTAATCCATGTTCTGTTTGATGTATTAAAGGTTTTTTAGAAAAAAATGTGAGTCATCTTTATCGGTATATGCTTATGAATTATATTTTTTGGTATATTAAGTAGATGTTAAAACTTCACGGACACTCAGGTGCTATATATAATAATATATAGTTAATTGTTTAAATGTGCTTTAGCTTGTTAGGATGGGTGAGGTGTGGTGCCCTTTTCATGTGTATGTTCCCTCAGTTTGTTAATCTGCGGCTTTCAGATCCAACTATGTAAACCATTGATAAACGGAGATTAAATAAATCTGATTTATTCAATTATCTTTTGTGTGTAACTAGGTTTAAAGGACTGAGGAAAAAAACCTAAGTTGCTTGTGGTAGATGAAAAATCTTTTGTAACACTGGAATAAATAACTGGTTTTGATATAAGTTGTGATTATGCACAGGAAGATTGAATGACAAAAACCATTGACTCCAACATTACTAGAGCTTGCGTGAATGAAGTCGGGGCCAAGACTTGATGATGAAAAAGTGTATCTGAAGTGTACTTTCAGATCTTGGGTACTGGTGTCAAATCTGAAGTTCACAATTTAAAAATTCGATGTGAGATGTATTTCCACAATTACATTAATAACAGTTTCAAAACTTTTGTGCTTAGGGTTGCACCATATGCTGTCTCCCCATAAGACTAGTGGCAAAAAAATTGACATTTTCATCCTGAATTTGTGGAGCAGTTGCTTAGGCATTTTTGAAGCTGGTATTGCTGGTATATAGCTGCCTAGGTCATGAAGGAAAGAGCAAGACAGACCAGGTGGAAGATATAACTTAAAAAATGATAAATTAGTTTATGCTAAATAATTTCAAATTGCAGTCTGGTTGTCAGGTAAGATTTTGCATCAAGCTTTCCTGAGAGCCAAAATGATGTATTGTTTGTTAAAATGTAATAAAAATGTTGGTTTTAAGAACCACTGAAATTGTCCAAAATATTTACTTTGCGTATGTATACAGTTTTCCCTTTCTCCCCTTATTTATAGTGGCTTTATAGTGTTTTCCTCATAGGTATAGTTTGTTATGATATAAGCCTTAGCTAGAACCACAACCCTTTTTTATCACATTGCACAAATAATTTCATATTTATGAGGCCAAACTAAGGTCAGTAGACTAAAATATTGATACAAAAACCTGCAGGTAGTTGGGAAAAACATTACTTTTCCCTTAAGTTCTTGGTGTGTCTGATCTCCCATAGTGTGGTCCTTTTTTTCCCCCTACTACTTTCTCAGCCTCTGATTTTTTGCAGGTTATGTGAGGATGTGCTTGAGTTAAGTGCAGACTGTGAAAACCCATATAGTTTTGGGCCCATACACTGCCCTTGGCAAGGCACTAGGATTCTAGAAAGATGTTGGTTTAGGGGAAGGAAACATACAATAAAACGTCTAAAAAAAGTGGCCTTTTTAAAAATCTGAACAAATTGTGCTTGTTTACTGATGGTAGAAGCAAATTTTCATATATGTAAGAGACTGATGCCAGGAGGGAAGCAATGATCCGCTTTTTATTTCTGATGGCTAGGACAAGAAGCTTAATGTACAACTAAAAGAATGTGGGTTAGATACTAAAGAAAAAGACAAACAGAAACCAGACAAAGGTAGGGCAGAATACTTTACAGCAGCAAGAATAGCAAACTCCAGGACAGGTTATTTGGAGACTCTGAGGGACAGACTTGAAAACTGTGTGGATTACCTTGGAATGGGGCTTGGGCTACCTGACCTCTGTGCCTTTTTAAAAAATTTGTTGTTGTTCTTATTGTGTTTGGTTTTATTTTAGGTTATGACTTGCATTCCTTAAGGATCCATACTGTATAGAATGAATATAATCTAGAGTTCCATTTTTTTATGTACAATAGCATTTTGCAGGCCAATAAGCCCTGCTGTCCAGCGGATGTGTGTATTTTGGTATTTATGCTCTCCAAATTAGGATAATTTTTGTACAGTTCCTGCTTTTGTATGCTGGAGGAGTAGCTGTATGCCTCATGAAATGGTTTCCTATAAAGCAATCAAGAAACAATTTCATTTCAGAGGCCAGTTCTGCTTCTTTGCTTAATCTCTTTTCAGATACACCCTTGGAGTACAGGTGGTGTTAAGGAGGGGATGAATATCTGGAAAATGGCAATTTAGGGGCATGAGATGCATTTACATTCAGTCTGGGAATATCCTTGCCGCCTGTGAGTCAGCAGTGTCAAACAACTATGCAACAGAAGAGAAAATGATAAAATAAAAAGGACTGAAGTGACAAAATGGGTGCAAATTATGTAATCAATGTTTCTCCTTTTATCAAAATAGTTATTTCAAACCTAAATGAGCTTTGCCAGCTAGCAGTAATGTTTCGAAGTATTAGAATAATAGGCACTCATTGAATTTTGTTAGTTTTGATATAACATTAATTTTCAGTAATGCTCTGTTAATATCTAGGTGACATTTATCACAGCTACAAAATAGTAGAAGTGCTGGAATGAGATCATATCAGAAAAACGTGTGCTTGTTACCCAAAGGAGATCCCTTAGTCCTATTTAGAAAAGTTGGGTGACTTACTGAAAATGGAGTGCCTATAATGGTGCTCTGTGTTTCTGTGTGGTTTATTACTGCTAATTTATTTATCTTGGAACTGATTCGTATGCCCTAGCAATCCTAGCAATTTTAGGGTCTTGCAGGACCAGTACATTGTATGTGGTAAACTCTGTATACTACAGGCTTTTTCTGACTTTATGGAGCTACTTTTGTATTAGACTAGTTACTTAGCACGGACTGCAGCTTTTATGAGTTTTTGGTCTTTGTTTACAGATGTGGAAGTACAAAGAAGATGCATTGCAGTCTAACTTCATCAGTAGCTAATGGTCCTCATTGCTGAAAAATGTAATTAAACTCTATTTCTAACATGAATTTGTCTGGCTTCAGTTTTCAGGTATTTCCTCTGGTTTCTTCTTCAGAGCTCCAGTGCTTTATTCTTAGTGAGATGTTTATACTCTCTAATGAAGTCACCTTTCAGTACTCTTGTTCTAAACTAATCAGACATCTCTTTAACTCTTGCTGTAAGGCATTTTCTCTAGCTCCTTGTTATTACTGCATCTATATGAATTGTTTTGATTGCATTTTTATTTAAAAGGTTTAAAAGAGAACTGCACATACACTGTTAACATCTGCCTCCTCAGTGCAATACAACATACCAAAATCAATACTCTTGTTGTTTTCCTGTTGATTTATCAAAAGGATTGCTCTGTACTTCTTAATTTCTGAGTCATCATCCGAGAAGCTCAGATTTAACTACTAGCTCACTAGGAATTTTTTGGAAATGTTCCTCTTCAGAACATGTGTAGTGTTCAGTGGAATAGGTTAGAATATTATGCCAAGCTGTAAACTTTAGACCTTTTCCCTGGTCCCTCTGCAAGCTTTGGCTTGTATTAGCAGCAACCTGTTGTCTCCTGGATATTGGTGAACTGTGAAATAGCAAAGGGCCAAGAACTATTCTTGATGTTCTTGATTCTCTATTTAGTTACAATTCTATGTTAAATAGTGTCTTTCTAAAATTTAGTTTTATTATGTTTGCAAATGACTTTTTAATCAGAATGGTGAGTGGATAAAATCATTTGCCTTTGAAAATGCCAGCTACATTTCATCAGCACTCTTTGCACATTAGGTGTTACATTCACCTTCTTTTAGCTGTTGACTCGTTTAGCTGTGGACTGTAGCAGGGCTACTAAGTTGATCACAGAACTGGAGCACCTCTTGTATGAAGACAGGATGAGAGAGTTGAGACTCTTCATCTTCTCCAAGAGAAGGCTCCAGGGAGACCCTATAGCACCTTCCAGTACCTAATGGAGGACTACAAGAGGGCTGGAGAGGGACTTTTTACAAAGGAATATAGTGATATGGCAAGGAGGAATGGCCTCAAGATGAAGGAGGGCAGGTTTAGATTAGATATTAGGAAGAAATTCTTGACTGTGAGAGAGGTGAAGCACTAAAACAGATTGCCCAGTGAGGTTGTGTACTCCACATCCCTCCAAGTGTTGAAGACAAGGTTGGATGGGGCTCTGGGTAAGCTGATCTAGAGGAAGGTGTCCCTGCCCATGGCAGGGGATTTGGAATTAGGTGATCTCTAAGGTCTCTCCTTCCAAGCCAAGTCATTCAAAGATTCTGTAACTTCCTGTGTACATACATTAATTTTAATGCTGGCAGGCCTATATTTGGATTTAATGTATGTATTTAAGAATTTAGTAACTTAACATCTGAAACTCCTTTCTCAAAACTAAGATTAATGAAGAAATCTTCATTACAGTGATGCTCAGAGCATAATTTCCATTGCATTCTATACATACCTGGCCTTACGTATGTGAAGCATTTATATGTAGTTGCTCTAAATACCATATATATCCAGTTTTGTTCCTACTTAATGATTTAGTTTATTGAACACTTTATTCAAATACTAATCTAGAAAAATAATAGGCCTCTACCTGTCATGCTTGCCAACTAATAGCATCTTAAGAAATATTTTGCTTTGTTAAGTATTTGAATGTGATATGCTGAATGGGGAGACTTGGGAAAAATATTTCTCTTTCCTTTTTGTGCTGAAAGCTGCCTTGTCAGTCCCCTTGTTGTTACAGAGCAAACACACGTGTATGTGAGCAAGAGCAAACTGGGTTGTGTCAGCAACCGGCATTCTCAGTGGGGTCCATAACTTACTGTCAGTGCCGAGTTTAGCCCTAAAAAGTTGGAATTGGCAGGTTGATTCCAGGCAAAGCTGTGCCTGCATTGCCACTGGGGTTCAGTTCTTGCAAAGGGCAGTTAGGCCTTCTCAGGGAAGAACTGCAGCAGGGGAGCTGCCTGGAGCTGTTGGGAAGATGGATGATGCCAGGGATGTGTCTGCTGCCTGCTCTTCATGGGAGGTGAAGGAAGGACGAGCTGTGCTTGATGTACCTTTAAAACGTGGAACCCAGCACCTTGATGAACAGTTATTGGAGCCTTTTTCTTGATGATAAGTACTCTCGTTGTGTGGTTTGGTCTTTAAAAAAAAGAAAAAGTGTTGTTTATGGAGATGGAGGAGGGTGATGGCAATCAGAAAGGCGTCAAAGGGAGACCAAACCCATTTCTTGACATGAAGAGTATGCCAATAGTTTATTCAATGAACATGTAACATGTTTATTTAACAACCATGTTTAGCTTATATTTTTGACTAATAAATCACTCAAGACTTGTTATTATATTATAGTTCTGTTTTATTGCAGTAATTGCTCCTCAACAATTTCTTGTGAAAGCATTTTATGATGGACATGCATTTTTTAATCTCCACATGTGAGTAGAAATGCTTTTTTAGGTTTTAGGGTTATTTTCTTTTTTCTTTCAGCATCCCCATGGATAATCATCAGTCTTAGGCTACAGAATTATATTGATCCCAGAACACTCTTTCTTCCTATGCTTTTAAAAATCTGTATTTTAGAAATGTTTTTCCTAGTTAACTCACTATTTACAATAATTAATATAGCTTTGTTATGGATAAAATTC
Organism: Myrmophylax atrothorax; assembly: GCA_026770055.1. Lineage (NCBI taxonomy): Eukaryota > Metazoa > Chordata > Aves > Passeriformes > Thamnophilidae > Myrmophylax > Myrmophylax atrothorax. The sequence continues at coordinate 18,415,206 of JAOXXN010000001.1, read as the reverse complement.
ATCACTTTTTAAATTTCATAATTGCTAGTTTGTAAGTCGTTGCTATTAATTTCCTGGTTCTGTGTTGTGTTGGAAAAGATGTTATCTTCCCACACTTATAAAGAACCTAAAACAGTAGATACAAAATGAGTGGAGAGACTTTACCTATCTTTTGTTTCTCATTTTTATTTTTTAACCTGTTTGTCTTGGGTTGAGCTGGCAAAATGCCAAGTGTCCAAGAACAGAGAAAAAGTGTTCCTCCCTCCCCAGCCAGCCAAGAGAAAAAGAGGGAGAGAGGAAAAAACCTCCAAACTAGGTTTATGCTGAAACTAACTATATATTTATACAGAAAAGAGAAAACTAAAAGAAAACTACAATATAACACACACTTACACAAGTTATGTATAACAAGAAATAACCTCCCACTTCCCAATAAGCACAAATTCTACCATTCTAACTACAAATCACTTTAGAAACTTAATCCCCAGAACGACTTAAGCAGAAAGACTAAGAAGAAACATTTTTACTTCCCTAAGATAACATAGTGGTGAGCCGGTGCTGGGCTTGGGCCTTTCCATCCCTCCTAGGATGGCACAGTGTGTCTTGCTGGGACCACAGCTGGGAAGCAACTGCCTAAGCCACACCCACACACTGGATTTTACCCTTTTTTGAGGTGATGTCACTATGGTATGGAATACAATATCATTGGTTAGAAGAAGTCAGCTGTCAGCTAGCGCAGCCTAGCTCAAGTCACCTGACAATTTCAGGCCTAGTCTGGACTTTAAAACCTAAATTTAGGCCCACCTAGGTGAACCCATAACAAGTTCCCATTTATAAACTTAATATTTTTTAAATTATTGGAAGTTTTCATAAGTTTGATAAATTACAATCAAGTCATTTAATGTGATTCTTATTAACAGCTTTGTAATCAAAGTCATGAGTTTTGCTAGAACACATTTTTATTGCCTTGCATTAAAAATTCCTAGCATCTTAAATTGTATCTTCAATATAATTTGTTATAATGAACAGATAATATCTCTAAGGAGTGCTAACAGTAGTGTTGAATTAGAATCCACAAATTCAGGATTTCCTTATATGCTTTGCTTTACTTAATTACAGTTAAATAAGTATTAAATAATTTTCTCATTTTCACTGGCTGAAATTAATTAGTATTCTCAAAAAAATTGCAGATGAAGTACAGCTGGTATTGCTTTTTTGGTACTGAACATTACACCTTCCAATGTCCAGCCTGGCCTTGGACACTTCCAGGAATGGGGCAGCCACAGCTCCTCTGGGCAACCTGTGCCAGGGCCTTATCATAAAAAAAAAATATTCTTTATATCTTACCTAACTCTACCCTCATTCAGTTTGAAGCCATTGCTCCTTGTCCTACCAGCATGGAAATATTGTGTGGAATTGTGACAAAGGTGTTGGAGAAGTGAAGACAAATGACATCAGACAACTACTGATTTTTTTTTTTGATTCTTCATTTATTTTTTCTTCAATTAAAACAAATAAACACACAAACAAATATAAAAACAGTTTGAAGACAATTTCCAATATAAAATATTCTCCCCTGTCTCAAACACAACTAAATCATGCCTTACTATTATTTAGTCAATAAGCAAACGGGAAAAGAAAGAGATTTGTTGGAGTTGTGTTGTCCTAGCCAAGAATTCTTTCAAAGGTGCTTTGCTGTTTCTAATTAACAGGTACATTGAACAGCCAATTCAAAATTTTCACCTACTTCTAGATTTTTTTTCCTAATAGAACTAAAAGTCCCAGAAACAAACAAGCAAACGAACAAGCAAACAAACAAACTAAAACCACCAAACAAACCCATAGTGGTTTATCTTAAATAGAGATCCTACCAAATGTAATTAACATAACTGACAAAAGTGCATCCAAGTCAAACACCTATTCAGAATTTCTGTAATGTTGAGGAAAATTCAGTTTCAGATGATTCATTTTTTCTCAACTGCACTTCTAGAGGTTTATCAAAAAAAGGAATGTAGATGCGCCAATAAGGACATATTGAGGCATTTCAGCTGTGAATATATTTATGTTTCTTCTGATTGTTCCTTGCTCATATTTCAACAAATATGTCTGAAAGTTATTTCATATGTGGATGGAAAAGGAGAAGTTGACCCTACAGGAAAGGAAAGGTTTTAAAGGTTATAGAGATTTCTTGCAAAACATTTGTTTTCTATGCCAGACTTTGCTGTAAATAGGCTTAATACAGTGGCAAAAGTATATTAATAATGAAAACATGTACTCAAGACATTATCTTAAATACCTTGACTTTAATTTTGTGATGATCCTCTATTAGACAGTTCCACACCTGAAAAGAGTAAAATAATATTTGCAGTGTAAGCAGAGCAGTAGTCCTAGATGTTTCTAAAGATATTCGGATTAAAATGTTTCTTGTCTCTATTATGGACCACAACAGGATTTTTCATAAGGGGATTTTATGTAGGTTTTGGGGGTTTTTTTCCCAAGATTAAAAAAATTATCTTGATATGTGTGACGACCCTAAGCAGAGTTTTGGAAACAGAAAGTGATAAAGCTCCAGAAAAACAATTCATTAAACCCATAGTCTGCTCCCATCATTTTTTTTCTAGAATTTCAGAACAAAGCCACAAAAAGTTCAGGAATAAGAATCATTTGTTTAATGAGCCATAAGAAGCCAATATGGGAAAGGAACAACAGGCCTTGCAGCTCAGAATCAAGACCTGTTACATGGTAACAGAGATTTACTCTGCATGACATACCTACTTCAGAAAGAGCACCATGGATTTAAGGGGCTGCATCTGTACCTGTTCTGTAAACCAGTCCAGAGCTACATATATATATATATATATACTGGTTACCTCAGTTAGCCTGGTTTAAATGCTACCATGATTTCTAGTCACCTTTCAGCTCTATGTCAGTTTTGGGCATTTTTGGCATGTTTACCTTAACAACAATCTTCAACCTACTATGCTTGACAAAAAAGACATAATTCCCTTGCTGTAGCTGAACTCAGCACTGTGCCCACAGACACCAGCACGCAGACAAGCTATGCTGTCCTATGGCAGTTTCATAACTTCCAAAAGCAGCCATATCCAAACAACCTCTTTGTGGTCTTTGGTTCATGTTTACTCTCAGATCATGCCCAGAAATTATTTGGGAGAGTGCAAACTGTCCCAGGCTACCAGCAGGTGATTCAAACACAGGGGCCAGTGCTCAGGATTATTTCCTAGTGCTACTTCACTTTGTGGTATCAAACTCATTACAGGTACCACAGAAAGGCAGAGAGGGTTGGGGATGTTCAGCCTGGAGAACAGAAAGCTCCAGGGAGACCCTAGGGCACCTTCCAGTACTTAAAGGAGATACAAGAGAGATGTAGAGGGAATTTTGACAGGGGAATGGAATCACGGGACAAGGGAGAATGCCTTTAAACTAAAGTGGGACGGTTTAGATTGGATATTAGAAAGAAATTCTTCCCTGTGAGGGTGATGAGGCCCTGGAACAGGTTGCCCAGAGAACCCAGGAATGCCACATGCCTGGAAGTTTTCAAGGCCAGGGTGGATGGGGCTTGGAGCAACCTGGGTTAGCAGAAGGTGTCCGTGATCATTGCAGGGTGTTTGGAAATAGATGACCTTTAAAGGTCACTTTCAACCCAAACTTCTGTATGATTGAGTCTATGATTCCATGTTTCTGTTCTAAAATGACATGGAAATTAATGACTGGAAAAAGAACAGAAGTGGAAATCTGTGCCCCTGACAGCAGAGAGGTGATGATAATCTTGGAGCTACTCTGGCACTTGATTAGCTGAACAACTGTAGAATTCCCTGAATTGCCCGAGCTCTGTTGACTGTACAGTGATTCAAACACCCAGGGCACTCCTGTAGCCACCAAAATGTAGATGTCTTAGCTAAATCCCATCTTCAGCTTCAGTAGTTCCACTGCTCCCAAAATTCTTGTTTAGTAGTCAAAGCTCTAAAAGATAAAGTTGTCAACGAGTACATTATCACTCTCACTTTTCAGAGATATTACAAAGGTGACAAAAACTCCTTTCAGTTGTCAGTAATTACAGTGTTTCCCTGCCCATCCACATAATTTATATGCCAAACACAAAGTACAAAAATCTAGCTGTGCTATTGCTTCATTCAGCATTAAAGTTAATTATTCTAGTTGGGATGCATTTGCAATAATAAGTACAGGAGACTGGGATAATAATTAAGGACATTCAGTTTTCCAGGATTCAGGAGCTTTTGGTTAATGAAGTTCAATATGATACTGTCAGTAATAAACATGATATGATTGGTTATAGGGAAAAGGCTCCTCATGCAGGTGGCTGAAAGAAATAGCTTTCACTCAATTATGCCTTCAATTATGCCTTCAATTATTTTGGATGAATGAGGCAGGATCCTTTAGCTCATTATAAGCCCAAATCCACAATAAGTAAGTAAATATTTTGACATTGTGTTGAAACTTCTGTAAAAGCATCTATAATATTTATAAGCATTGGAAAGGTCTCATATTGTATGATCATCTTTCAGTGCCAACTAAAGAAAATTAATGATTTTGTTAACCATTCAATACCACTGGAGTTGTATTTTAATCCTGAGAGTAGTCAGTAGTTTTCTGAAATATTCTCAGAGATGATATGGCTTTATAAATACCCATGTCTTGTATTGACTTTAAAAATGAAGTTAAGCAACAGGAAGTATATTCCTCAGTTATGGGATAATGTACTACCTTATACTGTGTTGGAAAAGGTTATCCATCCAGTTTGGAGTATAATTTGTTACTAATTTACATCAGAGACAACACTATTAAAAAAAAGTAAGAAGATACCAAGTATCTGAAGATTCATTTGATGTGGCTGAGGTTCAAACTTTGTTATCCTTGCTTCATCTCTGTGTTCATCCATAAGGAAGTGCAAATAGGATATTACCAGCACTGACTTCCAGGAGAACTGGTTGTAAATCATCACTGAGATGTCATGGAAGAGACTTTTTTTAGGTGAACAAGCTGACAAATGGCAATCACACATGAATATAGATCACGTATGTAGAGTAATTACTGTAAAGGTTTAGATCATCCTGGGCAACATCCAATTGTTTTGGTTTCAACAGAGGATTTTTCCTCAAATCATTATTTCCCCAAATTGGGAAATATGACATGAAATCCCATAGCATATGTTGAGTAAGGAAAAACACCAGAAATGGGCTCATCTGAATGTCCCAGGCTCCGTGGAAAGAGGTTTCTGATGGTTTTAAACTCTACGTATAATGGCTGTCTCAAATAAAATCCCAACAGATCATATGAATGCCAATGGATCTGCTTATTATAATAACATGTAAAACCTATTTAGAAAATTTAGGCACATTCTATTTTTAAATAATTATTCTCCAATGGCAAACCTCTGTAAATATTTTTATAACCGCAAGTGAATGACTAAACTAGAATTTTTTACTTATTTCTGGGGGTCTAATTGAAGTAAATGAAATTAAAGCAAATGAGGGAAAAGAAGGTATCTCCTTTTCCTCAGCACAGACTAGCTAACCAGTTGCTTTGAAATTATAGGTCATTATGCTTTATATATTAACCCTTTCAGGGCCAGAGCAGATAGGCAGACAGAATATCATCCTCAGCAAGTTTGCCAGTGACACCAAGCTGAGAGACAGTATTGACACTCCTAAAGGACTGGATGCCACCCAAAGGGACCTGGACAAGCTCAAGGAATCGGTACACAGAAACTTCAGACAGTTCAACAAGGCCAAGAGCAAAGTGCTGCACCTTGGTTGGGGCAACCTCGGTGTCAATAGAACAGAATTGAGAGCAGCCCTGCTGGGAAGGCCTTGGTGGTACTGGAGGCTGAAAGGCTGGATGTGAGCCAGTAGCACGTGCTTGCTGCCCAGCTGTAGCATTTGACCACATTGTTTCAGAATGAACATCCACAGTCAACAATCATTGCCAAGATTTAGGTAATCCCTTTCTGTATTTACATATGTTTTGTTATTAGTCATTCACTAAAGTCATGCTCTTTGATGCATTAATTAATGCCTTTGTGAGATGCTTTTACGCAAACTTTCCAGGTGATTAAACTTGCAACAGTTCAGGGAATTCAATTTTTTTTTCTTTTCAGACATGAGTGTACCAACTGTGCTCATCTATCCATTTGCTAGATCTCATCTACCTCACACAGGTATGAGCTAGAACT
>JAOXXN010000001.1:18348749-18359529 GCA_026770055.1 Myrmophylax atrothorax | reverse complement strand
GCTTTTCACTGTTTTTTTCTGTGGGTGCACATAGGGCTGTGGCTAAACACTGTATCAGTTATAGTGCTTAGGGAAGGATACAAATATCTCACTAATAAAATAGGTAATTGCAAAAGTTCAAACTCATTTAAGAAAAATCATGGACCCAATAATAGAGAATTAAGTGGAGAGCATTGAATGACAACTAGGATGCATCTGCTTCCAATTTTCAAGCTTATTCTTGTAACGGGCAACACTTAAAATGAGTATAATAGTACTGAATTGAAGGAAGATAATGCTTCTGTCTTTGTTCATTTATATTCTGCTTTTGCAGCACTTTGTATATAGCCATCCTGAACTTTTATACTTAGCTGACTTGTCTGTTATTGTTTGTGTGACATTATTTTTTCCTTCTTGTGGAAAAGCAGGACATAACGTTTCTGAAGGAGAGAGGGAATATATATTTTTTGAAATCACCACAAGTCATCAGGGGACTTGGGATATTTGGTACCCTGAAGTTGTTTATGGGTTGTTATCTTTCAGAATTCAAAGGTTTAGCAGGCAGACCACAATGTTCTAAAGCATTCTATTTACTGAAGTACAGGACAGGTAAAGTAGAACGGGGCAATTCAGAAGTCCTGATTTCTGTGGAGCTACTAAATATTGCATATCTGAAATCTCCTTTTCCTTTCTTGTACTGCCAAGTTCATGTATGTGGAAAAGCTGGAGGACAGAAGTCTGCAGGTGACATGAACTGAATTGGTTTAATCAGCTGAAGCAGTTGAGATAAAACTGATTTGGATTTTATCTTTAGGAACTGCTGTTTGCATGAGCAGAGTGGATTGAAACCTGCACAAGTGTTGAATGGACTTGTCAAAATATAGATTTGCAGTAATAAATATTGCCATTTGTCATATATTAGAGAAGGAAGAGAAATCTCTAAGTGGTGCAACTGTAAGTTAGTGTTAGAAATAATAGATAAATGAATAAGTCCCTTTACTTTTTGAAGGTTCTGATCAGCTACAGTATATGGGGGGGTGTGTGCACTGATTTTGTGCATTTTTACAAAATCTGTGTTCTGTGTCTAATTTTGGGTGTTTCCACCCTTTTAATCTGCACTCACTTTTTTGTGTGAGCAGAACAATTGCAGAATCACAAAAGGTGTTTGGAAGGGACCTCTGCACATACCTAGTCCAACCTTGCTACTAAAGCAGGTTCACTTACAGCAGGTTGCACAGGATGGTTTGAGTATCTCCAGAGAATCCTCAGCCTCTCTGAGCAGCCTAATTGCTTAATACTTCCACCTCCTAAAAGACTTTCTTAAGCTGTCAGCAGTGCACACACATCAGGGAAAGTTGAAATATTAAACTGCTGGAACAGATTTGGCAGAAATTAAAGCCCTTTTCTGGTAAGAGGTTTTTTGACTGAAACAAAATAGGCCAGAATATAACCAGAAAAGTTTGGGAGCTGTCTGTTTATTATGAGTAAATCTGGAACTTAATATATATTACATTTTTCTAGCAACATAAGTGGTTATGATGGTAACCATTTTTCCTGAAATTTTAGTTGCATATTCATCAAATAACTGATTTTTTTTGAAGACCATAAGAATAAGCTTAATTAAAAGCTTGTGAATAGACACACTGTCATTTTTAAGATTGTGTATTTGTTGTGCTCAGAAGTTTTGTTGATTTTTGAGGCATGGAACAGACTTAGTTTCCTATCGTGCTTCATTGTTTTTTCTTCTGTGGAGAAAAGTTTGTGGAAATGAGTCTATCTTTTGTGTGGGACTAATTCTGTGTGGATTTGACTCATTTGCCATTGTTGTTGTAGCAGTGGTGTCACCGAGCTGGTGAGGAGTGCAGAGGGGACTCCTCCTGAGCAAGGACAGTTAAAAAAGTTTAATGTACTGATCTGATACCTCACTTTTAACATTAGAGGCAATTTAGGAAGATCTTTTTAAACAAATCTGTTGTGGGATTGATTTTCAATCGCAAACAATTTGCTTCTAAAAAGCTCAACAGGTGTGGTTTGGGGCATTTTTTTTAAAACACCTAACTTCAATTTCAGGACATAGGGCAGTGTTTCCAGTAAGCTCACAGGAACAGCAGTAGAGCTGGGTAGTCTGAAGTCAGTTCATATCTCTGCTATTTTCAGCTGGAGAACAAAAATGTTTGGTGAAGTGAATATGTCTTCTGAGTTGAAATGAGATTTTAGTTCTGAATTAATCTTTGCTACAGAGAGCCTTGGCTTTTTGATCTTCCTAAGGATCCTCTTCAGAAGTAAGAGAGCTTTGAATTCTGACAGGTGACTGACAGACAGTGAGGAAGAGGCACAATGAAGCTTATGTTCCAGAGAAACAAGTCAGCTGAAAGGTCAGTTAAATTGAGGGTGGGAATAAACATTTTCCTGCTTTGGCATTTTTAAAACATAAGGGATGTCAGCAAATAGTTCTGGAGGAACAGATTATGTATGTTTTGAGGTGACTCATGAGTCATTAGCTGGTGGTTCTTTCGAAGACACAAAGGCAGGAAAAAGAAATGATGCTTCTTTCCATGTTCTAAAATTCAGAAGATTAGATGATGCCAGGAAAATGGTGTAAACACTGATTAAAAGAATTTTTTGAATCTCCTTTAGATAACTGGAAATGTTGCTTGAGAAGTTTTGGCACATTTGTTGTCAGAGATGCCATTGAGGTAATGAGTTTACAGATGCTGTATGACAGGGTGGTAGGGGTTGAATGCCAACGCCTAGACTGGACAGTTTGAGATAGAAAGTTTTGTGTGTCACCTGGGACATCTTATCTCCCTCCTTACCATCCTTGAATTTTTTAGGATGTCAGGTAATCCAGCCTGTCATATACTGTCATGAGGCTTTTATATCACTTCTGCATCTAAATGGATTTTGGCATGTACTTATGATAAAATAAATGCTTTGTTAGAAGTTTTAGTTGTAAAATTTTGACATGAAGAGTTTTGAGATCACTGTGAATCTGGCCCAGTGTAAAATCTTCCTCTGCTTGAGAGAAAATACTGTCCATATTCCACCTGAAGCACTCTTATTCAAGAGATTAAGCAAGCTGGCCAGTGTGATGGTCTTGTAATAGAGGGAATTAAAATTAGGAGGTAAAGGAGTGGATCTCGAATTCCTGGCTGAAATCTTGCATCTAAAACAGAGCATGATTTCTTTTACAGATTATAGTTTACAGCCTGTATCCCTTTCCATATTGTACTGCCATATTGCTGTACTTCTGATTATGTTATTCAAGCTATCTTCATAGTGTTGACTGAAAAAAATATTTTCCTTCTCTTATCTGCGCTCTCAAACTCGCCATCAGTCTGTTGGGGTAACTATGCTCAAGTAGCTTTGATTGTTGTGCAGCTTCTTGTTTTGGCTATTTTTAAAGCCAGATACCTTGTTCTTTTTGCAGGCTTCACGACTACCCAGCTTTGCACAAAAGAGACTGTTTCTTTGTGATGCTGCCGCTGATCCCTGACAGATTGTGTATGTGTTTGTGGCCAAGTTTAGCTGAGTGAAAACCTGGCCTACTTTCTAAAGATTTTTGTTCAGACTGTAATGAATGTGCCAAATTTGGAAGCTGAGAAGATTGTTCAGGATGCTTTATTTCCATGCCAATACTTTGAGTGCATTTGCAGATCATTAGGGCTTAGCAGTGCTGGAGCATACTGGGTGGCTTTGGTGCTGTACCTGGATGTACTTCAACCTCACTGCTGCTTTGGGAGAGTCAGTGTCATAAGGGAACTGTGAAGACTTTCCTCATAACTCCTTGAACTTCAGAAACTGATAAAAGTTGTTATTTACCACAGAAGCATTAAGGTTGGAGAAGACCTTCAAGACCGATCGAATACCACCATGCTCACTAAACCATATTGTGAAATGCCACATCTGCTTCCTTTTCAACACTTCCAGGGAGATGGTGACTCTAACCATTTTCCTAGGGAGCCTATTCAAATGCTTAACTACTCTTTCAGTGGTTAAACTGAGCCATGCTCCCTTGCAGGGCAAAAAATTATACTCTATATGCTTTTGTTCATTTATTTTTTAAAAAATTATTCCTTCTGCTCAAAAGAGCATAAGTAATTTTGATTTGTCTTAAAGCAGTTAAGAAACTCTTCCGCTTGAAATCAGATGCCTAAAGGGCTAGAAATAAGTCACAAAGCCAGATTCCTGGTTCATGTAAGTTATCACAGTTTGAATGAAGTAAATTGAGTGATAATAGATTAGACTGACTGAGAATCTAAATTACTGTGTACTCTGTGGAGATTTATTCATTTTTTTTTATTTACAAGAAATTCATAAGGTCTGCTTATTCCATTACCATTCTCAACATGGGGGGATAAATGAAATTTTTTAAACTCCTGAAAAGGATTCTTTTTGTATTGAAAGCTTTCTAGCTTCATCTGTGATGGACAGTGTTACCTGAAATACCTTTTTCTGTAATGCCTAATCACACATTAAAATTCTAACTCTGCAGTCCTCCTCTTTCAAGGAAATAGGAGAGACCTACTTTTTGTTCTTAAATGCTGCTGAAAGGCTTCTAAAGGTTCTTCACAAGTTTTTAGGAGAATTTCAGAATTTTCAGGTACAGCCCATTCTTTTTGCTAGAAAAGAGGTGTTTTCATCTTTATGATGTGTGTCTAATGCATCTTGAAAAGAAGATGTAATCTAACCAGAAATAGCATACAGCTTTTATGAACTTGGATTGCATTATGGATTTGATGTTGATTATTAATATGATCTTAACTGCATTGTAGCATTTTTTTCAGGGCTAAGTTTTTTACTGTATTAATCCTTAATTTAGGATTTTTCATCTGTAATTATTGATTTTCTGCTTGATTTCAAGATTTTCATGTCATCTACATAAGATGAATTGTTTCAGACTATCCAGAAAATAAAACAGTGCCATGTCATGAAAAATAACTTACTTGAGATTTAATAGAAATATGTATGATGATTAAAATTTGACCTCAACTGATTTTAAAGGTAAGTGTAGATGGACAGATTGTACTGGCAATATTAGAAGTGGCTGTAGCTGTCAGCATGTAAAATACGCTGGAGGGAATAGCTGGCTGTGTTCTAAGTTTATGGGTACCATCTGGTACCTATTCTCCTTTGTTGGTTCTCCCTACAGCTTCATCCTGTGCCCTGCAGCATCACGATGGCAGACCCAGCCCCTTGTGACATGCTTTCCTGCTCCAATACAAAGTCACACAAGCGTGTCATTGGGCCTCAAATTCATTTTCGATTTAGTTGAAGAAATAAGTGTGCTAACACTGACACTTCACAATGATACTGACTACATCAGTGGACAAGGGAAGGGCTACAGAGGTCATCTACCTGGACTGCTTTAAAGCCTTTGACATGGTTCCCCACGACATCCTTCACTCTAAATTGCCAAGAGATGGATTTGATGAGTGGACTGTTAGAAAGTGGTTGGATGGTTGTATCCAGAGGATTGTGGTCAATGGCTCAGGAGTCCCAGTGGACATCAGTGACAAGAGTGGTGTCCCTCAGCAGTCCATAGTGGGACCAGGGTTATTTCATATCTTCATGAATGATTTAGACAAAGGGATTAAATGCACCATCAGCAAATTTGCAGATGACACCAAGCTAAGTGACGCAGTTGACGCTCCTGAAGGATAGGATGCCATCCAGAGGGACCTGGACCAGCTCAAGAAGTGGGACAATGGGAATCTCTTGAGGTTTAGCAAGACCAAGTGCAAGGTGCTCCACCTGGGCCAGGGCAATTCCTGGTATCAGTACAGGTGGGAGGATGAATAGATTGAGAACATCCCTGCTGAGAAGGACTTGGGGGTACTGGTGGATGAGAGGCTTAAGGGTGACCTAATTGTGGCCTTGCAGTGTCTGAAGGAAGTGCACAAGAAGGACAGAGAGGGACTTTTTACCAGAGCATGTAGTGACAAGAAAAGGGGGAATGGATTCAAACCAAAAGAGAGTAGGTTTAGGTTTGATAATAGGAAGTTCTTTCTCGCGGGGATGGTGAGGCACTGCAACAGTTTACTCAGAGAAGTTGTGGGTCCGTGAAGCTCTTACCACTGGTCTAATGGAGGGTGTCACTGCCCATGGCAGGGCTGTTGGAACTAGATGAACTTTAGGGTCCCTTCCAGCCCAACCCATACTATGACTCTTTGCTCAGGTAAAAGAATTAGTGCATGTTAGAAATTGTTATTTCATGCTTTTTAGATCTTGTGTGGAACATTATCCCTGTGTATATCTTGATATATCTTTTAGTTCTATTAAGATATATTTTGCAAAGATGGAATGTGCCAAGAAGGTCCACCTGAAAGCTGTGATTATTTTTGTCTTAAGATTTGTCTGGAGGTTAGAGTAGCACATAGGGAACTTTTCATTGCTGCGCTGACTGGGTGTACTGACTGGGGCTATAGGGGATTGACCTTCGAAGAGTATGAGCTCACAGAACAGTGTCTGACAGATGTGCAAAAGATGGTGATTGTTATGGAGTGCAGCACACCAGGCTGCTGCTTGACTGGGAGCTGTCTGAATAACTGCTACTTCAATAGAATATGTGTTGTTCAACATGCAAAGTCAGTCTACTTTAACACAAAAAATATGTTTCTGTAGTCCAACTGTATAAATATTGAGTGCATATATATGTTTATAAAAATTACTAAAAAATATGCCTCATTTAATACTGTGAGAAAACATACTATGATGAAGAAAAAAACCAGCAAAATATTTATTGTATACCAGTTGTCAGACCATTACATCTGGTTTTTTGTTTGCTTTACCTTGAAGTGTGAGCTTTTTTTTTTAAGAGAGGTTTTGGTAGTATTTTGGTTTTGTTTGGTTGATTGGTTGTTTTTTTGTTTGTGGGAGTTTCTCTTCTAAGAAAGGTTAGAGACTCCTGGTGCGTTAATAGTGACTTTTTACTATTTAGCCAAGTTTTTTGTAGTTCCAATCTTACTGCTATATTCTTAATTTGTGGAAGAGTTTGTATATGTTCTCCACCATGGTGGTTTTGCCTGGCAGATGAGCTGATAAAAAAAAATGTTATGAAATCGATATGTTGCTATGTCCTCTTTTTCCTAATTTTTACAATTTGTGGATGACTTTCTGATTCTTGACATTCGTGACATTCACCTTCGTGTAACGCCTGTTACTTGGTACCTTTGTTAATGACAGGACCCTTTAATGATGCGTGATTTTTTTACTGTGATCCATGTGAGTTTTTTAATATTTGAAATTTCTTTATTATGTTGCTACTGCCGAACAGTCCAGAACTTTCACTTTTTTGAAGCTCATTATTTCATTGAGGAGGGAGTAATGAGAAGGCTCTGTTGTACTGTTGACTTGAAATCTGTACAAAAATTCAGCTTTGAAGCAATAACTGCCTTGAAAAGACTGTCTACTTAGCAGTATTGGATAGACCTATCCTTTAATGCTATTAAAGTTCATGAAGCATTGCTTAGTTTAGAAAGTAGAACACACACTCTATTCCCCTTCTCAAAACTCAAAGGGATTTAAATGGTGATTACTCTTATTTTTGTTGTGAAACCATCAGTGTGCATTTATTTTAATTGTCAAGTTTAAAAAAATACAGACCTTGCCCTTGCTGGCTCGGTCATGGAAACCAGGTAGTCTTTTGAAAACACTGTCCTCTCGAGCTGTGTGCAATTTACACAGCATTTCTCAAGCAATCACAGGCTATGCAGAAATCAGCTTGAGTTGGGAGAGTGTCCTACACCGGAAGTCCCTTGTATGACAGAGCTCAGTATCTTCAACTGCAGTTCAGAAAGAAGGTATAGTTCTCCTACTTCATTATATACAAGTTCTCAGTCTAAAACTATTTCTTTCCTGAACATTCTTAGACTAGGATATGGCTCAGTTGTAATTTAAGATGGGCACAATATCTTATTATAACTTTAACCTGTATTAGCACAGTTTTAAAGCATTGTGTTAAACTGTGTCCAGAAGTGCCACTGAATGTGTATGTACTGAATAAAAACTAATAGTAAAAGATAATCTCTCATTTTACGTGGACTAATGGTGAGACTGACTTTAAGTAGTTTGAAAATGTTGGAAGTGGCATACGATTGTGTCACTTGGTTCTCTGTTTTAAAACTTCTGTATCTGATACTACACACAACATTACTCTAATAATTTTGCAGCATCGCTGATTGTGGCAGGGGAAAGGTCAAATGCTGCATGAATTTGATGTTATCTTCTTGAATCTGAGAAGTCTTTAGTTTCAGATGGAGGTAATTGCAGTCTCTGTCTTTTTATAGGATGGATTATTCATTATCTTATATGTGGGCATTGCCAGTCTTCCTAATTAGTACTAATCTGTTCTACAGTGTGGTGACTTTTTTATTTAGAAAGCAAATTGAAATTCTTCTGGCAAGGAGAGTGGTAAACTGTGTGGAGAAGAAAAGTCATTGTCAGCTTCACTTTTTTTGAAGGCAACCTTATTTTTCTCAAATTCTGTTTATATATGCCTGATACTGAAATTAGGATATCTACATTTATTGCTTATATATTTGCCTGGAGATGGCGCTTTTTTTTTTTTTTCCCTGAGGATACTGGATTAAAATTTAACATTTAAGGAAACAATTTCAGTTTTGTGGGATACTTTTCCCCCCCCTCTTTGCTGCATTTGCTTCTGGTGGCCAACACTGGCTTGAGGAGAATGCCTTTATGGAGTTTCCCAGGTTTCTCTGGGTCTAATGGTATTTTTCTTGCAAATTTAAGTCTCAGGATCTGGATGGTTGTAGTGGTTCACTTCAGTGTGAGAGACAGGCAGAGAGGAAGATTCTTCAAAAAGAAAATTCACTTTATATCTGGAAATGCACAGGAGGAATCTTTGATCCCAGAATCTGGGAAGAAGAAACATATGATGATGATTGAATATAACCTCTTGGGGACAAGTTCTGCAGGTGTTACAGTGTGTGCCTGTCCAGTGTAGTTGGACATTTTGTTATTTCAGGTAATTCTAAAATACTTACTTATTATAGGTGCTTCCTGAATACATGTGGATTCTAAACATCAATTTATTTTGTACTGAAGCTCTTCCCATAGTCCTCAATAGTGGAAATGAAGGAATACTTTCTGTTGTGTGATTTTCAGAAATACAAGGTTTTCTTCTCTCAAGCAATTACTCATTAAATTGCACTTAATCCATATTCACTAATGCATTGGATATCTTTGAATTACTTTTTAGCTATAAGAAACAGAAAAATATGTGGGCTTTTGTTCAGAAACACACTGCTGTTTTGAATGACCCAAAGCTGGAGCAGGGATTACCAAAAATTAAAGAAGAAAAGACTGGGCAAAATGAGTCTTAAGTTTTTGTTCCACTAAGCCCAGAGAAATCCCCCAAAGCAAAAAGTTGAATACTTTTTTTCAGCATGCAAATAAAAATCCTATAACTGGTGTATTTTCGTTGGGGAAAAAAAAAAGGAAAGGTGCCAGTTCTGGTTGTTTTCAAGAGCCTTCTCAACAGCAATTCATTTTTTTTTTCTCCAAACATTAAGCTCTAAAATCACTGCAAATAGTGCAACCTTTCAGTGAACTTCAGAGCACAAAGATGAGCAGTTGTATATGCTGACTAAAACCCCTTTTTTAATGTATCTGTAAGAGTCAGGGATATTGGTTTTTCTTAGTCATCCTGGAGCAGGCAATAGAATATTATGGCTATTGGAAAATGCTGTGTAACAAAGCTAATGATTACGTACTGTCTGTGGTATTTTTCAGTAATGGAGAAAGAGTTTCTGACCTTCAGAATGACAAATGTATTACATTAGTGCGATAATGCCTAGGCCCTCTACTTCCAAAACCTGCAAATACTCCAGCGGATGTTAAGTACAATAGAGTACTCTGTGGAAGTGAAGAAGTCATTGTTGCTTCTGGCAGTCTTGTGGCTTTCTTTTAAAGCTTCTTAAAATGCATCAAATTAAAAAGTGGTGAGAAATGGGACAAGCACAGCTTTTGTATGCAGAAAAAGAGGAAGTAAAATGGATATGAGAAGAGGTGCACTGCATATGAAATGCCTCAGTGTGGATCAGTTCAGGATGTATCACAAAGGAAGGTACAGAAGTATATAATAGCATAGATCATAAAAGCAAGTGAAGAAATGTCATTCACAGAAGGTGGCACAAAGCCAGCAAGCATATCTGCAGAGAATATCAATACAAGAAATGTTTTCCAGGTCACTGCTAGCCATACTCTCAGAGACAATGAGCAGCCTTAACAGCTGTAGGTAACTTCAAATACCAGATTGTATGCAGTGGCTGACAGTTCAGACAGAGTTTCTCGTGATGGCACATGCATTTCAGAAGAGAATTAGATGCAGTAGATGTTTCCTCTATTAAATCCCAGTACAATTCTTGCTATAATGTAATGAACGTGACAGGGAAACTTGGGTTTGATGACCCAGAGTAAATCAGAGTACAGCTGGAAATCTGCTCACTTGCAAACTTCAAAGTTTTGCAGAGGTCTCGTAGGTGTGACGTCACCTTGCGTTTCTGTGAGCAAGCTGAGTGATGGAATACACATACTTTATTACATTCCCAGGTGACATATTCTCTTTAAGGATTGGTTAGGCAAGTGTCTAAATGATGCAGGGAGAGCTGATCCTGTCTTGAGGAAATAGATGCAACCAGGAACCTTTGCCGGTTCACCGTTGCTGCCAGGCACCTTCTGTGTCTCGCAGCATAGAAGCAGAAGAAGGGTTTTGTTTAGAAGGTTTTTTTGTTTGTTTTTGTGTGTTTTGCGGGGTTTTTTTGTTAGTATGACAACAATT
>JAOXXN010000001.1:18336825-18348548 GCA_026770055.1 Myrmophylax atrothorax | reverse complement strand
ATTGTCTGAAGTACAATGGCAGTTCTTAAAAATGGGCATGTGATTTCTCCCAAAATACACGCAAGCATGTAATTGTTGTACTTCTTAAGTTGCATGGTTGAGTTTTACTGATTCCATTAGGTCATATCAGCCTGGATTACAAAGAGCAAGATAACCTTTCTCCAACTCTGTTTAGGGTTGCTCAGAACTCTTCTTCCAAATGTGCTGTTCTGGTCCAAGCCAGATGTGGGCTTATATTTTATCTACTGTTATAGTGAAAGTGCATAAGCAATTCAAGTTATTGTACCTTTGTTTCTGAGTGATGCTGAAATATTGCTATCAAATAAAAAAATAAAATTATACACTCGTGAAATATTAGTGAAATGTTTCTTATTCCTACGTACAGCTCTGTACTCTCTTCCCATCTACATTGAAAGGGTACAAGATATAAAAAAGCCTAAACTTTATGCTATCAGACTAACAAAAAACTTCTTAGCATTGCAGTATGTTCTCTCTCCCCCTTGAAACCATCACATTTTATGGAAAAACATATCATGAACATTCTTGCAATTTTTTGAGGAAAATTTCTTCTCTTATTAGAACATTGGTACAAATAATTTCTTCTTTTTTTTCACTATCCCAGTGCCATTTTTATATATGCCAGAATATCTCTGTTAATTTTCTCACTTAAGAGTGAGGAAAAAATGAGAAAATGAGGAAAAACAATGGAAGAACAGGTTTCAGCATTACTCAGCAGAAATTCAATGATTGAGGTAATGATGAAGGTTCCTTTTTTTCTTTTTTTTTTAAATTTTTATGGTTGTAATTTATGAAGTATAGTTAATAATTATAGTTGTGTTATGGCTGTCAACACAAATGAGCAAAGTACACTTGGTAGTTAAGAATCCGTTTCTGCTGTTTGTTCTGGAACTTCTTCACAATAATTTAATAATTCAATGATGGTCTTAGTAGCATGAACTGAATTAGTGGTGGTCTATTCTACTGCATTTCTAAATCAAAAGCTGACTAGAAGGTGTGCCTATTTCTCTATCCTCCTGCACTCTGAGATGCTTTCCACGATACTCTTTCATATAGCAAAATACAGATGAACCCAGAAGACGCTGTAAAAATCCCCATTTCAACAAAAGTGAAAAGTAACTCTGTAATATACTTAATGAAGTACACTTAATAAAGTGGCCTTTATTTAATTACTCATCCTCTAACATGGGTATTCTCTAATAGCTAATAGCTCTAATGGCTATTCTAGCTGGGTCGATGAGACCTCATCTTGTGTAGCCAGGAAAGTCATCAGTTGATCTCCTGGTCTGACAATGAGCAGGAGTTGGGACCTTCTCTCTTCCAGGAGCCCTTTGAACCTTGGGAAGGGCCATGTGGCTCCAGAGAGCCCACCTGCCTCCTCTACCCAGCTCCTCATGCTCAGAAACAGCTTCTGAGGGCTGTGCTGTTGGTGTGTGCACATGTAGGGTATGAGGATGCCCCCCCGGTGTGATCCCTATGGTGCTTTTTGGCTTTGATGAGCAGAAGCAAGAAGAGGCAGTAGATGAGAGAAAGAGGAGGAGTTGGAAAAATGGCCAAGGAAACTGCATGAATATGGAGTGCTCCCAAAGGGAGATCTAGATGAGAACTGAAGGATTATTTGATAAGGAAAGAAGGTAGGAAATGACTACAGGGGCAAAGAATGAGGTAAGATACTGTATAAGAATAAAGAAAAGAGTCTGTGTTTGAACCCTGAGAAAAGGCTGAAAGGGATGGACAGCTGATTAAAGGATGAAAATGGGTCTTTAAAATCAGAGAGTATGGGTGAGGAAATTTTAATGCACATGTTTGAAGTGGATTTCAGCTTGCAACCTTGTTAACTTATGATTTTCTGGTTTGCTCTTCAAAGCCAAAGCAGAATATTTGTATGGATTCCTGGATGCTGTTGGCTGAAATCAAGGCCAATCCTCATTATTAGATAAATTATACACCCTTAAAAACACACAAGCTGTTGAAGAATTAAGGCTTCAGTAACAGAAACATGGAAAATGGAAGAAAGCAAGGCACAAAAACAGGCAAAGCAAAAGAGGAGCCTACCTTCAGGAAGTGATGGGAATTAGAGGAAACTATAATGAGGGGCAGTAGCCTTGTTTTTTCCCCATCCTGTTGTTAGCATGGGTATTTTTTGTAAAGAGGCAATGGCAGGAAGCCATAGTTTTAGTCCACTGTGCTGAGATGATGCCAGGAGACTGATGGTTCACCTGACTGCCTCTTCCTACTCTCACAAGTGATTAGCTGCCGAGTATTTTCTGAACTGGTGTTCTGAAGTTTTGGGGATCTTACAGGTTGGTATGGTTAACTCTGTTGAAACCATGTTGTCATTTGTTATTTATGATGTAGGAATTTCTTGAAGGGCAACCATGAAACTTCTTCCAGGATGTCTGAAAGCTAGACCATGTCTGAGTAGCAGGTTTTTTTCCTCAGTCATTAGATAATAATATAAAGGTTTGAAAACAGCTTTACCCTTTCCCTGTTTCCCTTAATTGCCAGTTTCACAAATGATCTTAGCTCTGGGTCCTTGTGGCAAGTAATTGGTCTGATCTGTCTCACAATGCTGTGGAGGTGAGCAAACCCAGTGCCAATACCATGTAACAGAAAAGTGTTCTAGTATCTGTGTTCCTGTTCTTCTCTCTCTGTACTTTGGAGAACAATAGAACCTGCTACAGTGAAGGAAACAGCCCCTGGAGGAAAACACCTGAAAAAACTACCTAGTACTTACACACATTTCACCTCATTTGTGTATTTTTTTTTATTCTAGAAAGTATGTAAACATATATGACATGTAACTATAAAAGAAAGAGTGAGACTTATTTACATAAAAATCTAGTGCAGGTGTCAAAGATCTTCTCTGAAACAGGCTGTCCATGGTGGCCTGTTTCTGAGAGGCTTGAGGTTTTCATTTGAGCCTGTTGAAGATGGCAACTTTTTGCAAGGGATTGAGGTGAGAGAGGCTGTTTCTCTGGTCAAAGAAAGAACCAGGAATAGCTCTTGTTTGCTAGAACCTCTCCAAAAGCTTGACATGTTTTAATTAAAAACAAAACAAAACAAAAATTCTTGGAGAATATCCATGGCAACCATAAAGGTGATCAGTGCAAAACCAGTTCCCATTAAGATGGCATTTTGTGGGCTTAGATTTAGGTTGAAGTTTAGGTTGCTTATGATCTTCATGTCAGAGCAAAGGTATATATAAATATAGGTGAAATATTGTATATTGTAAGCATAGTCTGAGGGACATGGTCTCCATTGTCATGCAGGATAGTGATAGTGCCCATCAGCTGTGCCCAGAACAATAAGGATTTGACAGATGATTCCTACTGACAGGATGAAATGTTAGAATTGAAGTGTAGGTTAGGAAAGGACATTTCAACCTTATTATCAGGAAAGAAATTCTCACCACTCCTTTAACTGATCACAAAATATTTAGTATGTGTCTGTGCTTTCAGAGGCTGAAGTACATATGAGCTATTTTTATGTTGGGGAAAGATGTTTTAAAGAGACAGGTAGATGATCTGCATAGATTCTTTAGAATATAACCTGGTTAATTCTGATACACACATACATATCCAGATGGACATAGATACACGTACACCTGCATTGCTTTGCAAGTCTGCTTGGGGGTTTTTTGCATTTTACAGTCTCATGCTAAAATAAAATAGATGTCTTTAAAAAGTGTTGCTGTATTTGGAACTGATAGATTATATCATGCCTAACTAGTTTTCTGGGACATAGATGAAGGTATCTGCCATCTCTATTTTGCTGTTGCTGTGAGAAACATAATGCAGTATCTACTTCTTTTAGTCAGGACTTTGATTTAATTTGCTGCTTTCACAATTTATTACATGGCTGTGTAACTTAGATGTGCTGCTGTATTTCCAACTAATATACATTCTGAAATAATAGGATCCTCTCTCACTGTACAGCCTTATATTTGAGTGACAATTACTTAATAATTTTATAATTTCTTTTGATTGCTGTGTGATCGTAACTTCTCACTTTCACAGTGACTCTGTGCTGGGCAAGGAACTCCATTTTGGTAAACTCTGTACAGTGCACACAAAAAAGGTGCTTGGTCAGCTAAACTGTTAAGGAGCTAGATTGTGTCTAATAGATCAGATTTACATTATTAGTTAATGTAATAAGTACCCTTAAAGCTACAAAAAGAGATAAGATACTTGTTATGCTACTTGAAAGCCATATATATTACTAACAGACTGTTTCAAACTTGTACTTAATAAATCCCTGCAAAAATTCTGAAATCTCAGTTCTAAAAGCCACCTGTCCTCAGTAAACCTGAAACAGAAATACTTACTCATTACATAAGTAGTTATTTTTGTAGATTCACTAACTTTCTCTCAGAGACATGAATACAGATGACACGGATAAAATATTGCACTTTTCTCCTAATCCACATTGTAATTTTGCTATAGACATGGTTCATTATGGGTTTACTGTCGTTGTTGAATTGAATGGGGTTAGCTGACTTATAAACCACCGAGTGATTGTGGAGCTTGTATTTCTAGCTCAAACTCTGCTGTTATTTCTATGAGCACAGTGCTGACCTATTAAAATGTACTTACTAACTCCTTAAAAATGAAGTAATAGTGTCATGTAGGGACTTGGTTTCTGAAATTATCCCTTGCTGTTTGCTTCAGGCAGAAACTTCATTTCACACCTAACCCTTTTTAACTCTCCTAAGCAATATTTTTTTTGTCCCTTTTCATTTCCCCTTAATGATTCTTTAAAAGAACTGGGGCTTTGTTTCATGAAAATATTAAGAGGTCAAATTTTCAGATATATTATTTTCTTACTGTCTAGTTCTTCTCATATTCCAAACCTGTTGCTGTGTAATTCTGAAATACAAATGGCTTTTAGCCACGTAACTGAGCTAATGGGAAGACGTGATGGGCAGGCTTTTTCTGATGTAAATCACAGGCTGGTTTGGGTTGGAATGAGCCTTAAAGATCATCCAATTCCAATCCCTGCTCTCACCGTGGGCAGGGACACCTTCCACCAGAGCAGGTTGCTCAAAAGTTGAGTCTTTATCCATTTGCACTTTTGTTCATATATTTGTCTGGGAGGCAATATGCCATTCCTAAAGCAAATGCAGAGCACAGCAGCATCAGCCAGCTGGCCTGGGCAGGGAGGGTGATAGCCCTGCAGAAGAGGCTCCATCATACCCTGTGGTGCTGTGACTGAACTGGGCCAGGGCAGGGAGCTAAGCAGAGCTCATTCCTTTATGTTAGAGTTTTGCATATGACTGTTCATTTAATATGTTGATGTTTAGGGAGCATTGCAGAGGAAGTTATCTTTGGGTAGTTAGGACTCAGTTCCTGCCTAAATTCCTGTGTAATACTTGGTTATTTTAAAGAAGTGGAAGAGTATCAGTATCTAGACAACTGACTTACATAATGTTTAAATCCTGAATCTTACTTATGAATCTCTCATCTCCTGTGGCAGTGATTCTTCTGTGATGTGCAAAATTTCGTTTAATGTGTTTAAGCCTCATTTTCCTTTTCAAAGAACAGTTGCAATACAGAGCTTATACTTTCTTCAGTGCTCATATCCTAGGTGTGAGTTAGGGTTTATCATATTATTTTGAGTAAGGAGTAGGTTTCAAAAAGTGGTTAGAAGGCAAACACTTAACTTTATAATGAGCAGAGAAAGCAATAATTTGCAACTGTCAAAGTGTTTTTGGTGTAGAAGCATGTATCCATCACAACTTTATTTTTCCACAGGAAGGTGAACTAAGGATGTTAAATTCAGAACTCAAAGAGAATGACTTTATGGGTAATATTTAGGTATAAAATAAAAATAATATCTTTAAATTAGAAATACTGTAGTAAATATCAATGTTTCATAATATATTTTCATCAATTATTTCTAGAGATGGTATTTTTATGAAATATCTTTGTGATAGTCTTTTATGGTGACTAGGTCATCTTATGTTTAACACTGAATATTTTACAGACATATTTCCATTAATTTGTTTAGTGATTTGTTCTATTTTAGACTGTATCACAAAGGGAGTTAAAAAGTCACTTTCCTCAAAATGTTAAAAATAGCTTTCTTTTTTAGTTGAGTATTTTCTGAGCTCACAGATATGCCAGTGAAGGATGAGTGGTGATCTATCTTTGTTGCAAGCTGCATTAAAACTCTAGGAGTTTTCAGAGCTTTTTCTTATTTTTAAAAAAATGGCTTCAGAGATGACTTATCACTACAGCAGAGACAATTTCACTGGTGCCATGTGAAAGTGTGTGATGTGTCCATGATGGTGTTTGGCGTACCATAGTAACCCCATGCTGAAGTGAAGAAGCAACTGAAAAATTGCAAAGGCTGTCTCATCTTTACAGGAAGTGAAGAGTGATTTTTGTCTGCTGAAATAACTGATGGAAAGATAATTTTTAACTCATGAAGAAGTGTTTTGGATTTTTTTTTTTCCATAATACCTATTACCTTTCCTTAGTGATGGGGGATTTCTTTTAACCCAAATTAAAAATCATAATACAGCATTTAACTTGTAATGGCAGTATACTCTCTTTGCATACAAAGGAGGTCTCAGTTGTAGAATTTATTGAGATAAATGGGGTACGACTTTTATGGTGTTATCAAATGAACTTCAGGTGATGTCTTATCAAATTTTGGGTTATTTTAGTGTGACAAATTTGGTTTTTTCTTTGAGGGGGCTTGGGGATGCAAAGGGGGCTATGCACTGCTAAAGCTCTAGGGGGTTTAACATAGTGGATTTTTCCAAATCCGAGTATATCTTGATTATTATCGAATCAATCTTGTGTATCATTCATTAACCTTTCAAGGGCCAGGAGCTTGAAACTTCTTGTAACAAAGATATTCTTTGAGATATATATATATATATATATATATATGTGTGTGTGTGTATATTTAAGTTCCAGACCTCTGGGACCAGGGACCTGTGGCGAAGGTTGGGTTAGCACAGTGTATTTAAAAAGACAATGCTCAGGCCATTGCACCTCCAGGGGATTTGTTTCCTTTCTGTAGTGGCTTGGTGGTGGTGGTAGCTTTCCTTACACCCATCTTCTCCCCATTCTTTTGTCTTTGCAGGCAGTAAGGTGGTTTTTTCAAGTAAAACAAGGTGGAAAGTATAGAGAAGTAACATTAAATATGTTCAGTGATACAGAAATTCTGAAAAGGTTTGGGGACACATGTCAAATCAGGAACCAGGCTTTGCTTTCAGTACAAAGAAGTTGTTCTCACGCATGTAGAAGATTTGTCTCCTCTAGCAGTTTGTGCCCTTCTCTTTTCTCTTCAGCTGGAAATGGGGTGCATGAAATCTTGTTTAACAAGATGGAATTTCTTGGTGATTCCTGCTGAACTCTCATAATTTGAGTAAATGAGTTGCTAATTAAAATATGTTACGAAAATAAGTTCTAATGCAATAGAAGACTAAACCATAGCCCTTAAAGATACAGAACTTACATAGTACTTGACATAATAATAAAATACTTGCTAAAGTAATAGAATGTTACTTAGCTATATAATTATAATAAAATAATGGGAACTGACAAGCAAGGTTTCTGGAGGACTCTTCTGTCCATATCTAAAAGTATGTTGTTTAAATCACTGCAAAGAGGACTGCAAAATCAGAAATTACAGTGGAATGGAAAACAAAAATAAGAGCCTTGAGATGATGTGGATACCAAGCTGGGGTTCTGTAAGAGGAAAGCGGGAAGCGTGAGAGGGATAACCAGTACATTATAAACTTATGCAAGAGTTGCCCAATGCAGGATTTTTAAATAAACCTGAGAATTAAAGATCTACCGATCTCTTTAAGGAGAAACCATTTGGAATTCACAATTCTGTACATTTTTTTTGTGAAATCTTACTTTCAATTTGGTAGCTGTAGTGGTGGATTTTGGATTTGACATAGCTTTAGGATTTAGCAAATGGGTGAAGTAAGTCCACCTCAAGAAATGTCTGCCTGTGTCATTTTGACATGAAAATACTGTGCCTTTGTGGCTTGACTGTGACTTATTTGATCTGCTCTGCTTTGAAAAGAAGATAAGGTCCAATCCAATAGTTTATTCTCTATTTATTGTAGACATTTTTGTAAAATGAATTCCTTCAGTGTTTTGGAGTTATGTTCCTGGAAGCTTCCTGGTGCCTTTGCTCATAAATGAAGAAAACCTTATTGTTTTATGGCTCATCTGAGCTACCAAGGGCATGGTATCAAGTTTGTATTTCAACATTTTTTTCAGCCTTTTATGTAGTAGAGTTCAATCAGACTCTATTTCTGTGTCTCAGACAGTTGAGGGTTATATTGACTATATAGATGATGAATGTGGTAACAGGTGTATTAATAAGAGTGATTTAATGCTATTTGTTCTATACCAACCTTTCCTACAACACTGCACTGATATACTGTTGTTTTTTCTTCATGAAAATTTCAGCCTGTGAGGATATTGTCAAAATGGTGGGCAGAATATGATGCTTCCCCTGCCCCTGTATATGTTGGAGGAAAGCAGAAGGTGGAACAGTCTAGATAAAGTATGCTGGATTAATGCTGGGTTGTAGGTGTTATTTGTTTTTAGTGGGTTTTTTTGTTGTTTTGCTTGGTTGTGGGGTTTTTTTTGGTTTTTTGAGGTTTGGTTTTGTTTTGTTTTTTAGAATTTTCTGCATGCTTAATCTTTGTGGTCATTTTTAGATGATAGTAACCTATGAAATCAATCATCACAATATGAGGTGCAGATTGGGATGGTTTCCATTCTTGCAGTGCTCTAATAGGCACTGTCTTGAACTCAGTACTGTGTGAACAGATGGTTTTACAACTTACCTTTCTGATGCTCTCAATAGCACAAAACTTTTGGAGTACTAAAAAAGTATATATATATATATATATATAATTTTCCTTCTTTCTATTCCTGAGTTGGGTGAGAGGGAAGAAGTTGCAGGGGGAGGTGGTTTTCTCTGTGGAGCAGACTGCAGACTGAGAAGCAACACGGGGACAACCTAGTGCCCATGTGCACAATTCCTCTTGACATTAATGGCCATTATGAATATAAAGTGAGGCTAGTATGCAGTGATTACACATGAAGAGACAAATTATTATTGGTAATGATGATGTGCCTATGTTTCAGTGAAGCCTGGATTGCTTCTAATGGGTTTTGTTTTCAATTCCCATGTTTAATGTGAGGTAGTTTTGGCTCCTGAGTTCTTGTTTTAAATAGGATTCCTATCTTCTGCTGTCTGTGAAACATGACTCTGGTTTCTCTCCATTGATTTATGCATTTTTATTTCTCCTGTTCCTTTTCTTTTTTTTTTAAATTTTTTTTTGTTTGTGTGTGGGTTTTTTTGTGGTGTTTCTTTGTTTCTTTTTCTTGAACTGTGAAAATAAGCATCATATTTTCACAGGTATAACTTGCATCTTGTATAACTTTTGTGATAAGGGCATGAAATTCAGCAGAAAATAAACCCTCTTGTGTTCCAACTAGTCCTCAGGGTTCAGAGGGGCTGGGTGTAGCTAGACTTAATTTCTGATTTATAACCAATTCGACACCATAAATCTGGTTGCATTCAATAAGAACTTTTACAATCACAGATTCAAAAAGTGCAGTTTATTGTGGCAACAAGTTACAGATTCTTGGTAGATTGCTAGTGATACATTCACTTGACCTAAAACGTGCAAGTGTATAGTGTACTGTCCAAAAGTCTCTGCGTATGCTTCGATGCAGTCAGGGGTACAAATCTTACCAAAAAGGCATCCCTGTTTTGAAGGATGAAGAGAGGACCAACCCTGTTGATTTGTGTGTGAAGTAGGTTTGTATTCTCATCCTCAATACTGTAGGATTTCAAGTATCAATTTCATACTTTTTTAGAAAAACAGAGGTCTGACAGTAGTAAAAAATAATTGCTTTCCTGTTGCTGCCATCATAGATAGTGGGGGGCAGATATTTTCTCATTTTTGAATTGGTTGATATATTTTTTTCGTATGTACGGAAGGGATAATGTGAGCTTTTGGTTACCTTTGGTCAAACTGAGTTATGTAACTTAAAGTTGAAACAAAGGTAGCACAGAACCATGACTCCTCAGTATCCTGCTCCGCCCAGCTGAGGTGGCAGTGAAGGCCATCTCACACAACTTTACTCCCATTATTATCTCCTTGAAGAACCAGATTTATCATAAGGGTTTTTTTATGAATGTATAAGGGAGATTGAGGCTAACGGCTGCTGCAGGGCTGTGAATGCTCTTTTGTGCTTCACTGAGATAACATCAGGCTGTGAGACCTTCACCCCAGACATTATTCAGCTTTTAAGCCTTGTTTGAGCCCAGGTACAAGATGAACAAGTGTCCCAACTCATGTTTTTTGCTAATTTCACCGGCCTATCTGTATATTGACAGGGCAAACCTGTTGTGTCCAACATGTCCAACAATAATCTATGTAAACTGTGAGGGAAGGCAATACACAGAGGGAACAGGGGGCAAATAATGGTGGATCAAAAGCAAAGGAACTGGGATTTTAGATGAGGGAGGGAAGAGGAGAAAAATCATTCCTGCTGCTAGGGCTGACTGTGCCCAGGGGTTTGGGAAGGTGTAATCATGGCAAGGGGGGTGCTGTGCTGGGGGCAGTACTACTGGGAGAAAGGATTCTGAGTTCTCATTCAGGTAATAATCTGGACACTTTTACTGGATTCACCAGGTGCTGCAATGGAAAATCTCCTGAAGTGGTGAGACTTGTTTTCTGACACTTCTGTTTTAGTGACATATCCTGTGGTTTCACCCTATGTGTGCTATGGTTCAGATGTACACTATTGAGGAGAGAAATGGCCCAGCAGTTTGTTCTTCTTCTCCACCTCCCTAACTCCTGGCTATGTTTTCCTTGGACCACTTTGTTGATTCAGTAGAAAGCTAGCCCATCTCCTACGCGACCTGGCCTCCCCTTCTGCACTCTATGTTGATACCTTGACTCCCCTTCCATCAGTTATGGAATGACTGACTGTGTGATTGTTAAATGCAGCACAAGGGAGGGCTGGCCAAAGGGTCTGTCCTCTTTGCTGGCTTTCTGAGTTGTGAAAAATTGAAACCACAAGTCTGCACCTTGAGCCCCTGGCTCAGGTGCAGAACACTGCTATTTCTGTGTTCATTGCAAGGAGAGCAAGCAGTGATTGAACAGCATCTCAGATGAAGAATGGAAGTTTGTCCAATGTCTATCAAAAAGGTTTGTGAGGCATGTGTATTTGCAGGATCCTACAAGGGTTTGGGTTGAAAGAGACATTGAAATTCATTGTGATCTGATCCCCCTTCCATCTGCAGGAACACCTTCAACTAGTTCAGGTTACTCAAGCCACATCCAACCTGGCCTGGCCTTGAACACTTCCAGGGATGGGGCATCCACTACTTCTCTGGAGAACCTGTTTCAATTCCTCACCACCCTTACAGGGAAGAATTTCTTTCCAAAATCTAGCCTAAATCTACTCTTTCTCAGATTAAAGCCGTTCCCCCTTATCCTCATCCCCTGACATGCTCTTGTCAAAAGTTCCCCTCCATCTCTTGTTGCCCTTCTTTAGGTACTGAGAAGCTGCTATAAGGTCTCACAGGAGCTTTCCCTTCTCCAGACTGAACAGCCCCAACTCTCGCAGCCTTTCTTCATAGGAGAGGTGCTCCAGCATCACTATCCATTTATGGCAACAAAGTTTCTCAGGACACTCAGGAAAACC
>JAOXXN010000001.1:18276430-18296996 GCA_026770055.1 Myrmophylax atrothorax | reverse complement strand
TGCTTTTCCTCTTTAATTTAACCATCCTGTTGTAAGTCATAAATAAGACTCAGTAAATGTTATAAAAGTCACTAAAGATCTTAAAAGTTATTGGCTTTGGCAAGAAATCTAATACATGATCTGCTGCTACATTGAGTTGTTTGCCTATTGGCATATGAAGTTTTTACTTGTGTAACATAAAATAGTTTGTGTTATTTCTATGCACCTAAGTTCAGTGCTTTAGCTTCAGATGTATGTAGCTGCTTTCAGTAATCACAAGGAAAAATCATGGTATTACTTTGAGTTTGTGTTTAATGATTTCAAACATCCAAATTTGCAGATGAGTAATCTGGAATAAAGTAATTCATCTTCTTTTCATGTTCTGGGTTGTATTTTTTATTTTTTAAGTGATGCACCAGTTTCAACATTTTTCTTGGGTAGTTATTTGATGTTATAGTCTTATAAACATATATCAAATCTACATAATATAAATAATTGTGTCCACTTGGTAATATCTTTATGCATAGTATCAGCTTTTTCAGCTTTCAGGGTTTATTATCCTCAGGTTTAGTCGCACGCCTCAGAAGATTCAGAGGATTGGCAGCACTGTACAGCCAGAGTGCACAGAGTATCATTTTGTTTTCACTCGTGCTTGTTACCTGCCTGGCATTGTACCTAAGTGCCTGCCAAGGAAAATTAACTGTGGTGAAGTCCATAGTAGCAACTGACTTTGAACCTTCTCTGACTCCTACAAAGACTTTTTTATTTTGACAAATATTCTCATCATTTTGAAAATGAATGTCATATCACTTGGAAATGGGAGACATGTAGGAGATGGTCACTGCATACAGTAAGATTTACAAAGTTCAGACTTTTCTATACCAAACACTGGAGTAGAACTGCCTGTTCTCTACAAAAGGAACGATAAATTTCAGCAAATACAGAATTACTTTCTGATTTTATTCCTATACACAGAAGTGTTTGGAACTAGATGTTCTTGAAGGTCCCTTTGAACCAAAACCATTTTATGATTCTGTGATTTTTCTCAGTTCATGTCCTTTTTCATACGTGTTCCCACATTTGAAGTCTGAACTCTGACTCATTTTACTGGGTAGAGAACAATCATCATCCTGGAGGTGCCTTGTGGTTTTATTTTCTCAATTTTTACTGAATGAAGAGAAGAGCTGTAAGAAACAGAAGTCTTTGAAAACAACTCAGACAAGGGCTAGAGGATAAGAATGCAGGGATGGAAACAACAGTGTTTAAGCACACAAGAGGAACTGGGTTGCTGCATGATGACATCTACAAGGCAGCAATACAAAAACATATATTCATACTCCCCTGTCTCTTCCTTGGGTTACACACATCAGCATTATCTGAGTTAACAGTTGTTACTAATGTCACCTAATATACTTTTGAGATATAATTTTGTATGTATATGTGCAGAAATTCATACACTGATGTATCTTGGAAGTCTAAGAATTGGACTTGATTCTTTTGTGTCCCTTTCAACTCAGAATATTCTGTGATTCTTTAGTAGTATTAAAATACATTTTAAACTGTTTAGAAAATAGTCGTGTGTGTGTCCTGTTCCACACCCCATCCCACCCCCAACATACAGAAGGTACTTGTTTTGTCTTGTTCGGTCTACTTTGGATATTTTAGATATTTTACCTTTCCTTCCTTCATTAATCCATGTGAGTATGGAAATAAACTAATTATTTCAGTGAGCTAATTCTGACTGAATCCTGCGATGCAGAACAGCATGTGAAATCGCTTGTGCCCTTCTATTACTCAGGCCTGCAAGAGAACGGGGAAAAAAAGAGCATATATATCATGGATTATATTTTGCTTCAGGCATTCTCTGACCTACTGTATTATGATTTGGCAGTTACATAAAAAAATTAAAAGCTGTTTGGGTTCTTAGCAAATACATTTCATAAAAATAGAAAATACAAGTAATTCAAATTGTAGGATAGCTTTAGGTGGATGATTATTTTGAAGATTTTAATAGTCCAATAAGAACCTAATCTAATTGCGTGTTGAAATGAAGTTAAATATTTTCCAAATAGAGAAAGGGAATTGCATTTTAGCAGTGTGGTACAAACCCCTTCTTTCTCACTGTGTGCACACATTTAAAACCTATATAATTTTGACTAAATGAATGCATCCCAAAGGAAATAAATATAACCAAATGATGATATTGACATTGCCCATTTAACAAGAGGATCACTGACCACAATGCAATGTCTTGTTGATGTAGACAAAAGAGCCAGTTACCTTTTTGTTTTCCAGTTACAGCCTATGTAAGACATCTGACAGGGTCAAGCCAAGTCCTGATCAAGTTGTAAGAGGTCCTAGATATAACAAGAGCTCGAGGGTACATTTGAGACAGTTGCATGAACATTGGCTGGTCTTTGTGAGCTCATAGTGTGAGGCTGGAGTCAGTAAGGAAAATGATCCTAGAGTCGCCTTGCCTAGTTGATGGAGCCTCCAAAGCAATTTGGTGCCTGTGAAACAGACCTCCAAGGACAGAGGGCTGCAAGGACTGTCAGGGATTAGTCCCATCATCCCTTCAGACCCTAAATGAAGAGGACTGGGAGCAGCAATTCAGATCAGAGCTTTTTGGTGACAAGATACATCTTAGATACGGTGCCTGACTTACAGATGGGTGTGATCTCCTTGATCTTGTCACTTTGACAATTTTAGGTCAGTACCTGAAGCCCACACTTCTGACCTGTGGAAAGGCATCACACCCCATTGGGATTGAGTGTACTTGGTGGCCATTCAGTCTGTATCTATTTAAATCTGTTATTTAAACACACTGTTTGTATTAGATTGTGAACTCTGCAACTAAAAAGGGACTAAATGAGGTATTCCAAGGTAGCATGCAGAATTAGATGCTTTGCAGCCATCACGTATATTGCCCTTTCCACATCTCTTCAAGTTTTATCATAAAAGAAGCATCCACGCCCATCAACTGAGTTACACAAAATTACATTTTAAATAGAGAAAAAACTAAGCTTTTTCCCCATCTAAGCACAAGCTTGGACAAGTCTAGGGGACAAATTACAGAAAGAGTGAGTGCAACCTTCCTCCTACTTTTCTATAACACTCTCCTGATCCTTTGCTTCTGATTTAATTTTGTGTTATTACACTTTGGATAGCATGTTATAGTTTACACAGTGGGAATAAAAACTTGTTTGGTTCTGTGCCTGAAATGGCCTAAGGGTGTGCTTTGACAAGATGCTGAGAAGAGCTGATCCACATACAGCAGGTGCAGGTACAGTCTCCTCCCCCAGCAGTGGAGCTGGTTTGGTGCTTTCATGCTCAGCACTGGCTAAGCATCCAAACTCCCATCAACACCACAGGACTTTTCATGAATGAATTTATGAACTCCTCTTATATCCATGTTCCAAAGGTGTAATAAAAAGAATTGCTTAAATGGAGAGTGTATTTTTCAGGTGGGGAGATGTGAGGGCAGGAAGGGCGATTGGAATAGTTCTTTTCAGGTGCCCAAATTTTTGCATGAAAAAAATGGTAATTTAAAAAGATCTGCAACCCTGATGGATTGGTTAAATTATCATGCTCTTTAAATACTAAGATAAGAATTAGCCCTTTCTCTGTGCTTTGTGCATACTTTTTTAAATACTGCTTGGAGGAACATGTTTTTCTGAAAATTCAATTTTCATTGTTGTTTGTTTATTTCACTTCTATCCTGGAAAATAAAAGGGGATTGAGAACACAATTAACTTCCATTAATTTTTTTTTTTTTCCATTTTACTAATGTTCTAAGCTTTTGGCTGTTAAAATTACGTCTGTGGCCCAAAAAACTTGAGAAAGAACAAAAATTTGGGGGAGAAGAAAGAGGAAACCTTTCTTTGCATTATGTGATGAAGGAAAAAATACAACTTTCTGCTTTTCAGTGGTTAACTAGGAGCTTTTCTGAAACCTGCTTCTGTAGGATCTACCTTTTTTCTTTAAAGTTATAAAAATTTAAGATGAAAGAATGAGATGGAAGATTCAAAGAGGATATTTCAGACTGTGATTTTGTGCCTTCATCTAAATGTTACACATTTGTAAGTTTTACATTACTAAGAGGTTTTTATGTTTGTTTCAATTAGGTCCTTTCAAAAAAATCCCAGTAAAATAGATCAACTTTCCTGAGTTAGTAATTTTTTGGGGAGACAAAAACACAAAAGATTCAGTTAATTCCAGGCTGAATCCATCAGGAATGGAAAAGTAAAAGAAAGCAAATATATTCATATTCATGTGGAACTGGAAATGGTATGGGATGAGCAGGGATTTATTTTCCATGTAGTTTATCCTCTGATTTTACGTTTCATGGAAAATGTTCCCTGGCCCCTGACTGAGGGACAACTAGGACTTCAGATATTCAGTTAAGTTCATCATGATATTAAATACCAGAGCAGATACCCTGTGTACAGATATGTATTGTATACCCATAGCAGTGCAGAAATGGCTTGTAGATTCCCACATCTTATTAAATATGTATTAATCATAAATGCTGAGATTTTTACTTATAAATGAAAGGAGTGAAACAACACATTATTACCCAAACTACATGCAAAGTAAACCCACTTTTTTTTATCATCAACAGATCGTTCTATTAGGAGTATTCCATTTTGCAGTTAGTATTCCTTCATGTCATTCTCCAAAACTGACTAATTGAAGAAGAAATGCTGGATACTGCGAGATATGTGAAGTATCTCGTGAACTCTGGCACTTCAAAGGTGCTACCCTGTGCTGTAACAAGGATAAGTTAATGCATTTAGACATGCTTGATTGCTGGGTTTTTTAGTGATGGTCAACATACATGAGTATGAAAAAACAAAAAGAGGCTTGTATTTGTGACTGTGGGAAAGGTTTTCTAATTTAAGAACTGCCTGTTAAAAGTTTTTGATATGACAAACTGATGGCAAACAATCAAATGCAAACTTGTCCTTTGCCATTGGAAAAACACCTTTTTATATTCTTAAAAAGAAGAAGAAAAAAGAAAATAAAAAACAAAGCCCTAAATAGAAAGCCAGCAGAATGCCAGACCTGCATATAAACTAAATGGATAGTTATTTTCCAATTAGTGAAGTTTTTTTTTATAAATTTATATTAACAAATAAATGCAAAAAAAATAATAATAAATCCTAAAATGACCTGTTGGCTCAATTTCTGGGGAGCCATGATAATTCTTAAATGTGTTACTCATCTTGCTTTCTGACATTTATGTTGTCTTTCCTTCAGCGTTTAACTTTCCTATAAGAAAGTGGAGAGGAGTAATGTTGAGGGATGGCATGCTTGAGAGAGCTGTGGAGCAGTTGTGAAGCAGCAATCAGTCTTGCATATTGCAGTATGTAAGTGGGTAATGGTGATTAATGTTCAGTGGGATGCTGTGTGCCATAGAAATGATGCCTCTTCCATTCAATCTGTATGCAGAGAATCATGCAAAAGCTGTAAAAAATCGGGACGATTCACTTTGGCACAGCCATGTTAGCATCAAGATTTCTTACATGCAGGTTGTGTACTGCTTATGTGTTGGTTTTTTGCATTCTGGTTTGTTTTTTTTTTTTCATTTTTGATTGTTTGGACCCTTGATTTACTCTTCTCTTTGCTGGAAAGCAACTGATATTGTGAAAAGTAATTTTGATTTTTTTGTTTGTTTGAGATTTTGTGTGTGAGAATGTTGAGTATGGAGTGGAGAGAGCTAGAAAACTACTGCTGCTGTGTGGGTTAATTCACAAGCAACTTGCAACTTGGTCATGTTCAATGTTGATTCATTTGAGAGGAGGGAAGGCTAGACTGTACAAATGGTCTATTGTTTTGGCTTTCTTTTTTAATACACTTGTATGCATCTGATGCTCTTCTGTATAAAGAGTAACAGTCACAAGTACATGTGCAGTCTCTCTAAAGTGCTTTATTGCACATGTGTAGCTGGGGGGATTAGTTGAAAGAAGATGTGGTTGCAAAATCAAGTTTTTAGGAGAAATTTTTGCCCCCCGAAACAGCAGATTTTACAAAGTTTTATCTTGCTGAACATTAGAGTCTCTTTCTGGGAAGAGCTTGAGGAGCTGGGGCCAGCTGTGGAAGGAGTCAGGGAAAGCTCAGGAACCTTTACTTCAAACTACCAGTGTTTGAAATCATTCCCAAACCAGTGAATGTGGAACACAATGAACTGAAAACTGGCTAGGTAGTATTTTTGAGAATAATAACAAAAAGATAGTGTTGGGAAGGATGGAGCGGTGTGTCATGAGAAATATGCTGCTAGGTAGTCTTGGCTGAGGGAGCTTGTTAGCACTGGTGTTGCAGAACATGAAGTCCCAAATGTGACTCAATAAGCTGTCCTTGTGCCGTCTCTGACAGGCTCTTGTACCTGGGTGGCCTTGGTGTCTTGGCATTCTGATTGCAATCAGTCATGTGCTTCTGCACAGCAGACACAACCACCCCTCTTTTGGAACGAAGCACACTGAACACTCTTATTTCATCTGCTGTATGAAGCCCAAGGGGACCTTTAGACCTTGTGCTTTGATCTGCTTGCTGCAGGCTGTTTAAACAGGCTGTTTCCTGACTGTGTCCCATAATGTGTGTGACTGAGACCAGCCTGTTTCAGAAGGATTTTTGTTCTCCACATCCTTGAAAGATGCCACAGTTCTTCTGCTGCTTTTACTCCTGGATTATTGATAAATGTGAATACCTTCTCTTCTCCCTTTATATAAATTTGTTTGACTTCAGTGTCAACTTTTTGCTCTTGTTGTCTTGTGCTGTGAGATTTAAGAGCCCTTCCCAGACCTGTCGCTACCTCATTACATTTGAGTCACATGCACCTGCCTTATGGTGGTGATGAATCCAGTCATGGTATCCAAGTCTCATGGACCAGCTCCATCTCCTTTTTTGATGCATGTGGTTTGTGGCTCTCTCCTGCTTCTGTTGCAACATGGAGACACAAGCTAAACTCCACATTTCAGCACTGATCTCAGCTATTCCCTCTGCAACTGTGGGTCACTCTTTCCTGTCAGTGCACCTGGGCCTTGCAGTTGGTGCTTGTGGGCTTGTTTTGTGGGGAGGCTACTGTGGAGCTCCTGTGCTCCAGTTGCTGCCCACAGAAGGCTTTTTTCTAGAGCTGTCACATATCAGACTCAAATTCACCATCCCTAGGCCCATTAGCTTGTGTACATAACTGAAGATTTCAGGCTACTGTTTAAAAACAGTGGCCCGAAGGATGAGGGAAGTGACTCTGCCACTCCACTCTGCTCTGATGTGTCCAGCTCTGGGGTCCTCAGCACAGGAAAGACATGGACCTGTTGGAGGGAGTCAAGAGGAGGGCCATGAAGAAGATCAGAAGGCTGGAGCACCTCTCCTATGACGATGGTTTGAGAGAGTTGGGGTTTTTCAGTGTGAAGAGAAGGCTCCGGGTTGACATTATAACAGTCTTGCAAGACATAACGAGGCCTACAAGAAAGCTGGAGAGGGAGTTTTTACAAGGGCCTGTAGTGATAGGATGAGGGGAAATGGCTTTAAACTGAAGCAGGGTTGGTTTAAAGTAGTTTATAAGGAAGACATTTTTTACAATGAGTGTTGTGAGGCACTGGAACAGGTTGCTCAGGGAAGTTGCTGATTCCCCATCCCTGGAAGTGCTCAAGGCCAGGCTGGATGGGGCTTAGAGCAACCTGGTGTCATGGAAGGTGTCCCCACCCATGGCAGTCGGGTTGGAGCTGGGTGATCTTTAAGATCCATTCCAACTTAGACCACTCTATGATTCTGTGACAATCTTTGAATGACCAAAATCACTAAGCAACAGGGATTTCTTCTGCCTAGACCTTATCATTTTTGCTACTCTCATCCCGAAATTCACATCAGACTTTTGTACCCTTAGACCTCCGAGATACTTGTGCTTGAAGTGCATTATGATATAAACCAGGAGTTGAAATTGTTCTTTTATTTTTTGTTCCCACGGAATCCAGTCAGTGCTAGAGTAGGGAGGTGGTAGTTCAATGATTAATTCAACGTTGTGTTTCATAGTGAAACCAACCTGGAGATCACTATCTGTTGGTAAAGAGCTGGTTATTTGTCTGCTAAAACTTAATTATGCTCTTGTATGCACATACCTACACATGCACAATTGAAGTTTTTTGCAGATTCCAATGGTAATTTTAAGTCAGAATTTTCAAAGTTTTGACATTTTATTTTTTTTGGTAAACAAAAAAGACTTATGCTATCATATAAATGGAGGTTTTCCAAAATAATCCAACATTTTGTCTGGAAGGCTTCTGAAAATGAAAACTATTTCCAGGCTTATATAATGGGAACAATATAATTAAAAATAAATGAGTATTCTTTTTTATTCGTTCAGCACAGTATATTTTTAGTTTTCTGTATTTCTTCTAAACACTTCACTGTTTCTCTCTGTAGAAAATGTCAACAACACTCTAATTAATTGTTCTACTGTGTACAGAAGAGTAGGATTTTATATATGAGCAACACTGAACTGCTACTGTGTATTTACAGAAAATCAATGAGAAAATTCTAGCTAGAATATTGTCACTTCCCAAAGGTTGTAAAATTTAATTTTCACCAATCAAAGTGTCAACTTGATGAATGTGTGTAAGACTACGTATATCCAGCTGCAGAGTTCATTATACTAATATAAATTACAAGGTAATCATTATGTTAATTACATAATGCCTGATAAAATAAGCTTGACAGACCTTTTCTGATTTTTTTTTTTAAGTGACTGGTATAATTTTGTCTTATTTGAAAGAGGGATGACTTCTAGTATCTCCTGGCTTTAAAAATCATACTTACCTGTTCAATGTTCTCTAAAGTGCACTTGAGGGATTCAGCTCAAGCACTCAAGCATTTGCCGTTTCTGTGTCATCGTCTCCTTTTCAGTAGGTGAAAATCTTAATCCCTTCTAGATATTTTTCTGTAAAATGCAGTCATATTGGTACTCTTACTGCTTTGTCATTTTTTGGCTTAAAATAATTGTTAGTGAGTTTTTTTAATTTGTTTTTTTTTCTTTCCAGAACTTGCGGAGTATACAGAAATATACAGTTTATCCCTTAAAGCCTTTCAGTTTGCTGTGCAGTACTTTTCTTCCTCACATTCATCTCTTTCCATTTGACAATTGAGAAGTTTACTCCTAGGAGGTGGGCACCCTGGAATCAACACCCAAAACCAGGCGAGAAGTAGGGGCTCACTGCATTTGACATACCATTCATGTTGCCCTGTCCAAGCAGGTGTGGTTTGGCCAGCATAGGTTCTGAATTTCATCTCTCTTATGGCCAGAGCCATCCTGGTGAAATGGGATGTGGACTGGTCTCCTCCCAAAGCTGGACTGGCTATGGGGCCAGACCAGTCTGCTCAGGTCTTGGACTAGTCAGTTTGGAACTGCCCAAGGATGGACATGGCACAGTCTCTCAGGGTGGCCTGCTCTTCTGCCTCACTATCATCACAGGAAAACAGTTTCTTTCAGGCATTGGGATGTGGTCTAAGGTGTGCTATACAGAATGGGGACAATCCCTTATCTTGATCTCTGGGCACACCATTGTCTTCTCCAGGTCAATTATACGGATGTTAAAGTGTGCAGGTCTCAGGACACTTCTCCACTTGGTTCTGTTGTCTGGGTAGGCTACAACCCACTCTGATCCTGTCCATGCAACCAGCTATTGTGTGCCAGTCTTCCCTCTTCTCCTTCTCTCTGGACATTGTGTATATTCTGAATAGCAAACCACTCCTCTCCACTCCTCCCCCCTTTTCTTTTTTTTTTCTTTTTTTTTCTTTTTTGTTTTCTAACAGACATCTTGTACATGGAATGGAGGAAGAATGGGAGTGATGTAGTAACCCAAAATTTACTCCAGGGTTTTCTATACTGTGGCTCCCATACTTTCCTTTCTCAAAACATGAACCGTTAATTCCTGTAGAGTAAATAGGATAATTAAGTTCTTTCTGGTAGGTCAGATCACTGATCACTCTGAGGTCCTGCAATGCATGCTTAAGCTACTTGGGCTGTAGTAGAGTTTAACAGCCTTCATCCTCACAGTGTGTTCTTTTAAGCAGATACCAGAGAGGTTTTAGTGAATTGTACTTGGTCTTCCTTTTTCTTGGTTTTCTGCTGTTGGTCTCCTGTGTTTTGTGCTGAGGAGATGGAGAAAGCTTTGAAAGGCTTTAAGATGTTATGAACTTAGACATCAGCTGGAGAGAAATGCTGTAGTTTCTGTGTTTTGACAGTACAGACTACAGTATGATTTGTGTGTGACTGACACAGTACCTTTGAAAAGGTGAGGAAAGGATGGATTTGGTCCTGTTTCTTTAATGCCTGTTATAGTTATTGCATTAGCATTAAAAAACATGAATGCTCATATTCCTATTTCATGATTTTAGTTTCTCATTTCTTGAGGAAATGGCTGAATATAAAACCACTCTGGTTCCATTACAAGAAGTAATAGCAATAATTTGCTTGACTGGACAAGTCAGAGAATTTTTATTATGAAAACAAAGAGAAAGAAAAATCTAATTTTTGTACAGTGGTAAAGGTTGAATAAGGGTTAGATTTACACAAGGTTAAATAATTTTGTAAACTCGTTGGCTATGAGGATAAATGTAGGGAGCTGGACTTGCTCAGTTCAAGAGGAAAGAAAACTGTAAGAGAACCTTCCAGCAGCCAGCAGCTGCTGAAGTTATGAAGGAGGCAGGACCGAGCCTTTTGCCAATGTACATACCTGGAGAATGAGTGATTATAGTCATAAATTGAAGAAGGGGCTGTTCAGTCTGGATTTAAGAAAGTTTTATTGTGAGGACAATTAAGCTGTTAAGCAAGTTGCCCAGAAGTTGTGCAGTTTCCGTCCTTTGAAGTGTTCAAGACTAAATGAAATAAAGCCCTCAGGAGAAACCTGGTCTGATCTTACCCTGACCAGCAGGTTGAACTAGAGACCTCCATATATCCCTTACAACCTGAATTGTTGTCTAATTGGGATAAGAGTGTTCTTTATGTGAGATTCGTGGGGCCCTGGCTATAAACTGCATGGACATTTGGCCTGAGTGAGGTCTGCAGTCTATTCAGAGCAATTCCTCCATAGCTTTTTGTCATCTTTGCTTTGCCTCCATGTTTAATTGTAGGGATGTGCATCCCTTAAGGAAAGCTGTTTGGAGTACACCTTAAAGAGAACTACCTGGAGTGTGGGGGGGGTCTTGTGACCAATGAGGTGCTTCGGTGTATGTGAAGTGAATTGGTTAACCAATAATGTGATGACATGTTGGATGTGAGAGGATATAAAATGTGTGGATGTTACTGAGTGAGATTAGAACTACTGGAACTAGATCTACTAGGAACTACTAGAACTATCTACTACTTCTACTACTACTACTATGAGCTATGAGGAACTGTCTGTTAAAATATCTTGAATAAAGTCTTGTCAGCCTTCTGATCAAACCTTCTCATACCTGCTGTGCTTGAGCTCTTCGAACTGTCATTCACACTGTGCCCCTGCTTGGGACTAAGGGGCTACCCTTACATTTAGTAGATGCCATTTTCCACCAAACTGGGTTTAGTTGGGTTCTGATTTATAACTTCATGGTCAGAATTTGATTCTTCCTCTCCAAAAGGTACTTCAGCTCAAAACCATTTGGTACTGGAGATTAAAACTGTGGTTGCTGGTTTATTACAGATTTACTATATGTGATTACTGGGCAGTGGAATGAAGCAGTATCTGGGTGGACAGAGGATGACAGCAGTTTCATCTTGGGCCTGTTCTGAAAACATGGCAAAAAAAGCTCAGGGTTTGGTGGCTTTGATGTGTTTGAGCAGCTCATGTAGAGGGCACTTGGGACAGTCTGAGCAGAAATGAAAGAGGTAAGGATTGACTTGGAGGCTGGAAGCTCCAACGGGAAGGTCTCAGAAGCTGGGGAGATATTAGGAGCAGCAGTGGAAGAGGACACCTGGTAGGAACAGCTCTGTGTGGGGTGGATTGAAGAAAGGGAAGTCAGAGGTGCTGTGGGATGGGAGGACTCTGGACCACCATGGCTTGGGGCCGCTGAGGGCTTATGTTTCCATGGCATCTGTCTGGTGAGGATGTGGTGCATGTGCAGGAAATTCTGCTCCTCCCTTCCCACATTTAAAAAAAAAAAAAAAAGCAGAACTATTTGGTTGTTGAGGAAATACAACATCTCTAGGTAACAGGGTGCAAGCCTCACAGATAGGAAACCCTGCACAATTCAGTAGCTTAAAGCAGTGTGTTCAAACAAGCAGCACATCTAAGTCCATTAGGAATTAATTGAACTGAGTGAATTTGTGGAAGTGAATTATGCTGAGACCTGTGGCTGCTCAATATTGACACTGATTTGCTTTCATAGACTTTAAATTGTTATGTAATGGTTAGCCTCTGTGTATGATATATAGCTAAACCATTAGTCATTATTATAAGGGATAATTTCACTTTGAATGCTACAGCAATTCATTTGACTCTCAGCTGATATCAATTGCTGTAAATTCAGAATTCATTTTGTGTGCTTTTTTTCATTGGTTTTACACCATGTGCATCTCTTTCTCCATATTAACCAAGTCACAAGCTACATTTTCACTTCTCACCTTCCTTCATTGTTGAGTACAGCTTGGTGCTCACTGGCCCTTGCCAGTCTTTCTGCATAATTTTTCCCCTTTTATTATTCTTCCCAGTGTCTAGAGATATGACAGTAGCAAGGAATTTAGGTAACTTTATCATCATTCAGAACAAGGAATTTGTTGACAAGTGAAAACAAATCCCAGATGCCCTCCTTGTCTGTGAAACTTGTAGTTCTCAGTACTTTTATTGTAAAGTTATCATGGATCTTTTGTTATTATAACTGTTATTAATAATACATTCTTCCACTGAGTTTCTGCCATGAGACAGGCTTCCTCAGCTTTTTTTTGTTTGTCAAATTCTCACACTGCTTTCTCTGTTGCAGGAGCCACTTTCATCTTTATACCTATATATATGTTTTGGTTCATATTCTTAAAGGCAATATTCCTTTGCATTACTGATACCTGTTCATTTTATTCCAAAATTACCTGCCTCTTAAAAAAACCCAATAGGCATAACTTACCCACTTAGCGCTCATGCTTAGTGAATTATGGTACTTCTATCTTGATTTGAGGGAATAAACCTGTATTTTGATATTTTTAAAATGAAACACTTTTGTCTCATCTTGCAGAGCTGGATGCTTATATATTGAACGAGTTAGGAGTGGTGGGAAAAGTATGTGGGAATTGCATAATTGGGACCCAGCATAAACCCTGCTTTGGTGAAGCCACTTTATTGAAACTTTGGCCTGAATTAGGGTTTCATTTTTTACATTGCAATCAGTCTGTCTCCTCACTCTGACTTTTTGCAGTCAGTCTTTGCCCCATTGACTCCTGAACTGAGCAGTGTTGGTATCTGATCCATGATGAGACTGGAATTTTATAATGCAATGAGGGCAGACGGGCTCAATGGTTTGGGTGGTCACAGGTGACCAGCAGCACTTTTTTTTTTGGCCAGGGGCCAAATGTACAGGCAATTATCAGTGAAACACATAGGCTTGCATATGCAAATGGTCTCACAAAACCAGACAGTTTTAAACTGAGATTAGACCTGAGAATTTTAGATTTCCCATAATGTGAAGCATTTCAAAGCAGGGGATCAGATCTTTGCAATCTGGTTAAGATCATTGTGCTCTCTTCATGCTATAATTTTGATTTTACTAGTACATAAAAATTTGTTTGGCTTATGGGTGTACACATTTTCATTGAACTATGTAAAAGCTTACACCACTTTTTTTTTTTTGTAGAATTATGAATTGCTCTGAGGAAAATACAAGTGAGGTTTGAATAAATTAGAACTACCATTCTGGCTTAAGGAAATATAGGAACATAGCCCATGATTGTAAACCGTTTGCAGGTCATAGAGGAGCTTGTTCCTGATCATCAAGTATTCTTGCTCATATAGATGGAAATGGCTCATTATTCCCTAAGTAACGTGGAAAGTCATCTTTTAAAATATTTCAAGAGTGAGAATTACTGTTTCATCTGATTATTGATATATTCCAGGTATACATCTTACATCTTACTTCTTTTTCTGGAAATATGTTAATTTCTTCTCTAGAAATTCTTGCTTTGTGTCAGAAGTTTTTATGTTGTAACAGTTGCCTTGCCTGGTGCTTGATGATGCTGCTT
Organism: Myrmophylax atrothorax; assembly: GCA_026770055.1. Lineage (NCBI taxonomy): Eukaryota > Metazoa > Chordata > Aves > Passeriformes > Thamnophilidae > Myrmophylax > Myrmophylax atrothorax. The sequence continues at coordinate 18,282,820 of JAOXXN010000001.1, read as the reverse complement.
CCTTCACCAGTGTTTCTTGCTCATCTGCCTGCCCTTTTCCAAAGGCAACCAGCCTGTCTGCTTTTCTTATTAATTTTGAACTTTTCCATAACTCTTGATGGGATGTGGTATAGTGTTAAAAAAAAATAGCACTGATGAAAAGGAAAATTACTGATTCTTAGAAGGAATTACTTTGTGGCCTGCTTGAACCTGCTTCAAAGAGCATTCATAAAGTTGGTATTGGCACAGACTTTCTGGTCAGACTAAAACAGATGCCATGATTGCAGCTGTCCTGGAAGTAGGCATGGTTGTACTGCTCCATTGAGTTTGTGTAAATGCAATTATATATACTTCTGGTAGTGGAGGCAGATCACAACTCAGAGCACTGGAACAAGATAATTCCATAATTTGATGTTTGCTTTTTATTACTTTTTCATTATTTGTGCTTGTGGTGTTGGGATTTGTCACATTAGTTGTTCTTGCAGTAGTAAGCATGGTTTTAATTGATCTTTGCAAAGTGTATACAAATACTTTGAAAATGGTCAAGCATTCTTTCATTTAAACTTACTAGTTTTTTTTTTAAACTACTTAAAGTTTAACAAGTATTTTGTCATTTTTATTTTATTTTTTTCTCTTTCAAAATCTAAGATTGAATTTTCAGTATTCTGCAAGAAGTTTGAATTGAGGAGAAAGATTATTTTCCCCCTCTTGCAGAAAGCAAATGCCTAATTTGGTGTTTGGATGCTTAATTCACAGGTCTAATGTGCTGAATTTGTAGTAATGGATCTCATTTGATGAAGCTTTCGAAGCACTATTTTATATATGTATAATGGTAATGACATGATGCTCCTAGGTTTGAGTCCCAGCTCATTAAGTGGATGCCTTGGAATCCTAGCAGGGCTATTAATTTTTAATGTATTTATACAGTATAAATGATTAATGTGTGCTCCTGCACTAGAGTCAAGATTTTGAAATAGGGAATAACAGATGATACAGCATGCTTTAAACTGTGAAAATGTTTCCCAGGGAAGCACTGAAACCTGAAAAAGAGTGAGCAGATCAAAACCAAAGAGTTAAATTAAAGAAAATGCTTTAGGTGCTTGCCATTTGAAAACAGATAACAAATATTTTAACTTCCCATGAACATTGTATTATTATCTACAGAGGTAGGAAAACCTATTTTTTAACGTCTTGTCAGCTAAGATACTTCAAAAAGTATCCTAAATAAAGTATAGGTGGGGTCATTTAGTTAGTTAGTTAGTTAGTTAGTGAGTTAGTTAGTCAGTCAGTCTTCACATTCAAATGAGTTTCAATGGGAATTTGTGCATTTGGTAGAAGGGGAGTTACTTTACCAGTAGTTCTGTGCTGGGAGTTATTTTAGCAGTAGTTCTTTGCTCCCATTGCATGTGTGGAGATACTGTTAGGTCTCTGTCAATACAGATGGTGGAGGGAAGCAGCAGTTAGAGCTGTCTGGTAGAAGTTTCCTCCACTTGCAGACTTCTGAGGCATGGACCATGAAATACACACATGTACAGGGCCAGAAGCCAAGGACTGAAAATAAAAGAGACAGCAAGGACTAGGATGGGCTAGGAGGTGACTTGTGCCCTTGTGCCATTCAGTTTTCACTGCTGATGGCAGTTTGAAGTCACTCAGCCGAGCAGTATGTGAAGTGTATGACTAATGCAAGGGGCACTGTATAAAACAAGCACAACTTTGTTTCACAGTGCCACAACAATAAAGTTTCCCTCCCTTGCTTAGTCCTTCCCTGTTATTGAAGATAGTTTGTATTTTTACAACACCACAGAATGATTTTTTACAAGATGTAAGGCCTCACTTGACTGTTCCTCATGTGGAACACTTGCTAGATGATACATTCTGAAGTACCACTGACACTAGATAAAACAAACCCTGAAAACTATTCTTGCACTTTATTTGGAAATGCATCAAATCCTGATTTAAGAAAGGCTTTCTGTTAACAGTGATTTGTCTGTGTTATTTCTGTGCAAGGTACCTGCTCTGCTCTTACCATGTTTGCTTGTAGAAATTTTTTACTCTTTCAGCTTTTTTTAGTTCCAAGTCAACATAAAAAAACACAGAATCTTGTTTAAAAAATTAGAAACTCTCATGCACTTAAAAAGTACTGTCACTGGTTCTCTGAGACACTTCTTGATATTGGTTAAACTAAGTAGCTTCCTGAGCAACGTGCTTCTGGAGTGCTGCCTTGTAGAGCAGAGTTTCTTTGAAGACTTGAAGCTGTTGAGGCCAAGTGGACAACTCAGTAGTACGTTACCTCCTAAAAATTGAATTATATTTGCAGTGTAAGAGGTTTGCAATCTTGCTTTCCACCATCAAGGCTTTCTTTCTTCTGAGAGTCAGGAGATGCAGCTTCCCTCCTCTTCTGCTCAGGAGTAATTCCTCTTCTGCTTCTGTCTTCAGTGCACTTTCTGGGAGTCCCTGAATTGTGGCTGTAGTATAGTGTAGTTTCTTGCACACACACATGCTCAAATTTGTCTTATACTACTTTTGTACCAAATATGTATCTGCTGCTTTCTTACATTTAATAGGATTGAACTTCAGAATCACAGGGAAGATTGAGGTTTGAAGGGACCTCTGGACATCACCTTGTCCAACCCCATACTCAGGCAGGGCCACTTTGAGCTGGTGGCCCAGGACTGTGTCTAGTCAGGTTTTGAGCATCTCTGAGGATGCAGACTCCATCATATCTTCATATGAGTGAAATCTATTTTGTCCTTTTAAGGTGTTTCACTACTATTGAAGTATTTAGGGTGCATCTAGATCAGTAAATGTTTTCTTTGATATTTACAGTAAATCCCAAATTTGATCCATTGTAAGACTTCCGTGATATGTTATACATAAATGACAGGGGGACTCGCTGGCTATAAGCTCTTGAACTCTATTTTGTGACTATGTCAGAGAGTTTGTTTGATGGACAGGGTGACACCATAGTGGGCTGTGGGAAGGGCTCTGCACCTGTGGGAAGACTGTGAGGGAGATGTGTAAACTGTATAAAGGGCATGCCGGTCTCTCCCTGCTCTTTCCCCCTCTCTAGGACTGCATTATTCTCTTCCCATCCCTAGTCCCCTCTCTATGGACCTGCAGGTGTCCTGTCTTCCAATGTCAACCCCCTGATATATGCAGATGTGGCTGATGGATGCCATGCCAGGAGCAAGACACGCAGCTGCAGGATTGGGGCAGCCCTTGAGCAGCTCTGGTCTTACCCGCAGACTACCATACCACTGGTGGCTTCTCATCATTTGGGCTGCTGAGAGTACAGCCCATAGACTTGGAAAGCTTCCAAGTAAATTTTATCCTCCTTTTCCTTTCTCTCCTGATCTTTGCCAGTTTTGTGGTCCTAGGCCATAGCAAGAAGTTGGAGAATTGCATGGGTTTTGCTTATCTGCTTAATTAAGTCCCTCAGAAGAAAGTGCAGATGGAGATGCCTTGGTGAGGGTCACAGGGTTGTTTTGTCTGCTGGAAATGGAAAGGTGGGGAGCTGTCAGGAGATGCTGCTCCTGACTGGCACAGAAAGCTTTTGGGGCATCTTGCCACTTTATTTCTCCATGCTGCAATTTTCTCAGCTATGAGGCAGGTGTAGACAAATTTGCATTAGCCAGTATTTTATGATATGAAGTTGAATTTTTTTAAGACTGCTAAGCTCTTTTGGAATCCTTGAAGAGAAACTACAGTGTAAAGGGCAAATAAATGATTATTTGACTACTTCATTTTCCAAGGCAACTTAGTTCTAAGCTAAATAATCTTCAAAGCTTGTGTGTCACTAGGAAATAAAACATGGCTAAAAGCTAAAGATGTTATTGAGCCAAGCTGTGATGAATTAACTGAATTAGTGTGAAGTAATGGCAAAATGTCACCACATTTGTAATTACTTCTTTACAAACATGAGGGTTTATGAAATGTGTTTTAAAAGTAGGATTTTTATCAAAGAATCTGCTTGCACAATTTACATTACAGGAAAATACCTAGTGCCTCAAAATGTGTATTATTGATGTGCAAAATACCACAAAATGAAATTCAGTGAAAATTTTAGTGCGGGGTTTTATTCTTTTGTATTCTTATAATTTCCTTTTACAAAACATAATAAAATTACAAATTTACTAGTTGTGCATGTTAAAATTATTTCTGCTGTGAGAAGTTTGGCTTTTTTGAGGATTCTTTGAGGTTTAGGCTCAAAAGTTGCTTATCAGATGTCTCAGTGATATGCAGGTGTATATTGACTGACTACATTGCTGGGCCTGGCTGCTGTAGAAAATGAAAATACATTTAGTAACTACTGCAAGTCAAGGAGACACCTTTTCCTGGGTAATGATGTGGTGTTTCTGGCAATAGAAAATTTCCCACTGAGCCTTTAATTTGACCTATTGATATATAAGATTAGCCTGTTTGAGACAGCTGATTAAGTCTCCAATTTCATTTCAGTTGGGAGAAGAAAAAGGCTGTGCAGCAGAGCCTGAGGACCCATCCTCTGGCACACTGTGTGTGGTCATTGTTTTCAATCAGCTTTTTAGCTACACTGTGTGTCCTTGCTTCTTTTTGGATGTCCTGGAGGAAAGCTGGTTGCTCTATGCGTCAGGGGCGTAGCAGCTTTCAGCTAGGGGTTCATTAATAGGTTTGTTGTTGGGGGTTTTTTGTTGTTTTTTTTTTTTCAGTTGCAATATGAGTAAATATAAGTTTCTGCTATAAGTTCTTGGTAAGGATAGCAGTCAGATGAAGGCAACTGTACATATTCTTTTCTGTCTGACAACTGGTCCAAGAATGAGAAGCAAGGTGTTGATATCAGCATGTCAACTTAATATTCGTGGGGGGAAAGTGTGTAGAACCTGCAAGAACAGGCTGGTGTGTGCACAATCTCTGCCTGATGGTATTATTATAAATGTTATTTTATGGTACTGCTTAACAGGAATATTCACAGAGATGGCTATATCTGCGAAAGAGAAGGAAAATACTATGAGTCAGTGAGGTTTTACTGATGGCTAATTGTGTGGAGGTGGCATTGAGTGCTAGATGATTGGCCAATTTAAAAACTACATGGATAGTTCCAAGAAGACATTAAGTGGTGCAAACATCAAGAAAATAAATGTTAATCTCTCCCTGTAGGTGAGTTTTAAGTAGCCTCTGCTCTTCTGAGTATTTGCACATTATAATCTAGTGCTAGACAAATATATTTACTATTTCTCCCTTCATTATTATTATTAGGTGATCGTACAAAAACCAGTCTGGATTTTATAGCCTCTGACTTTGCTGACAGCTGTCTTTTAATTAATGCTGTCATCTCTATCATAAGTTACTTGAGTAGAGGATTCTCAGGTATTGTAGCCTTTCAGGACTATTGCTAGTTGCCCTGTCTTGGTATCCCCTACACATGATAGAGATGCTGTACCTGTAGGAGGGGTTTAGGGCTATTTTTCCCTCTGACACAACTTTTGCTGTAACAGTGCTGTATTTATACTTCATGAAGATAGGCACAGTCAGAACATCAGTGTTAGTTGTTCTTCTTAACCTCTATGGATAGGGCCCATTTCTGTGTTACAGAATAATTCCCAGAGCTAACTAAACCTTGTGAAACATGTTTCTCAAGCCTGGCAAAGCTACTACAAGTGAAGATAGAATTGCATCAGCTGAGTGGCTTAGCTGAAACTTGTGAAGCATCCAGTGTCTGTGAGCACTCTGTCTTTTGTGGTTTGGGAGCAGATTTATTCCTGTTTTTCAAAAAAACCGTCTGTAAGAAAGCAGTATGCATTTGGTGAATAATACGTACTCCCTGAGGTAGTGGAGTGGCAGTGGTTGACGAGAAAGACTGTTCAAGTGTGGATCAGAGTCAATGCCCGAAGTCTTCCAGAGGTTTGACAAATGGCTCTATCAAAAGAGTCTTGTCCCATTCAGCTCCTATGGCTTTCCTTTTCAAAATAAGTCAATTCAGAGTGTAAATGTTAAGGCTTTCATTCTCCTTATGAGACCCTTTTGAAGCACAAACAAGATTTGTATAACCTCCACTAGATATTAAACATTAATTTTGAAGAGTACAAAGGTAACTATCAGCATATAGGGAGTTGATAATGCTTGCAGACCGATTTCTTAAAAAATTACTTCACATCATTTGTGAAAAACACCAATAACTCATTTAGCCAAAAGCTCAATGCACGTGATCCTTCAAACTGTCTAATGACTCAAGACCTTCTTTGAATTTTAACTGGGATTTTTTTCTTAACCAGATAAGGATTTTAGATAATATGTTCATCTTGCATAATTGCTTTATTGCAAGAAAAGTATTCCTGGGGGATGTTCTTTCTTTTGTTACTTCAGCTTTGAGTGTAATCCTATTTGTGTCTCTATATCAAAAATAATATAGAATACTTTTTTCTTATGACATTGACA
>JAOXXN010000001.1:18235047-18271172 GCA_026770055.1 Myrmophylax atrothorax | reverse complement strand
CATTGATGCCACTATAACAAGTTGAGGCCCAGTTAAACCAAATAAATCCTGCTGTCTGATAAAAAGTGAAATGAGGAATGTGGTGCCTGAAGGAATATTTCAGCTTGTCATTCCTTTCCAAGGAAAAATGTCTCCTTGCTTTACTACTACTCTGAGAAAAGAGAAGATTACAGAATACCCAAGATTAATATCTCTTCTGGTGCATCATTCAACTGTTTCCCTTAGAAATGAAAAATTTTCTGACGATATTTCGTGCTTGTACTTCTTTTCTGTGCAGCATCTCTGCATGATTTCATGAAGCTCAAGGCAGCGGCTAAGTATGGGGCTGCAGAATGGTGCTGGGGGGCACTGATGCATCTTAGGTGTGCTTTAGGTATCATTTTCAGATGAAAGATGAGTTTTGGAAGAGAAAGTTTTAAAAAATCTCAATTACAAAAATGTATATCTGTTTAGAGAAAAACGGAGACTTTTCAGAGTGCTTTTATAATAAAGCAGCTGCCTTTTGTAAGTTATCAATAGAGTATAATTCAAGGACCTCAATCACGGACCTTTTTGGAAAGTAATACAGTGATGTTGCTGTATTTGATATGGCTTGGTACTGTTAAAACTTCAACCCAGCAAACTGAAGGATGAAAGCCTCAAGACATATCCGGAAGTATAATTGTCTCATCCAGTAAGAGACAAATTATTCTTATCCTAAGGTAGATTACTGGAGAGAAAATTACAAATGCAACACTGCACTTCAGTGCCCTTTTATTTGCGGAAACATCTCTGTGGGCAGTCAGGGTGGAATAGGTTTATGCTCCACAGGGGATGGTTTTGCTTTATTTGTGCGTGTGCTTATTTGTTTCAATGCAGAATCTAAACATTTGTATCTACTTATTTACTTTCTGCCCCTAGACAGTACATGTCCAGGCCATGCTCCATCTTCTGCTGTGATCCACCCACCTGTCATGGCTTGCCAGAAACTACCAGTGTGTGGCCATCATGAAGGGAGGTCACTGTTGGTGCCCCTCTGCTGTCACCAAGCCCTTTTGCTAGATGTAAATAAAGCATATTCTTCAGCTTCAGGGAAATTTTAAAACTACATGAATAGAAATCTCAAAAATATGCCTGATTGAGTTCAAGAAGCATTTGGACAATGCTCTCAGGCACATGATGTGATTCTTGGGGTGCTCTACATAGGGCCAGTAGTTGGACTTGATGATTATGATGAGTTGCTTCCAACTCAGCATATTCTATGATTCTTTGGTTGTGTGGCCTCTAGAAAGACTTTGTCCTTGTGGCATGCAAGTATCATTTGTTGCTCCTTATTGCCAAACATGATTAAAAACGGTTAATTCATCTGTTTTAATAGATCACACAATTTTAGGGTATTAAGAAATTTAACCTTGCAAAAATGACGCTTAGCAACAATGGAAATAAATTATAGAATTATCTTTCCTGGTACTTTTTAAATGAGCACCTTCAGGCTTTTTCTTAGCATTCATCTGAACCCAAGCAGTGACTCTTGACCCCACAGACAGCATGGGGCTTGCTTGTGTCCATGCTCCAGGGACTGTCAGTGGCATCTGGTGTCAGGGGACTGGTTCACTGCATAGGCTCTCACCTGAGAGGTCCTCGCCTGGTCAGTCAGCACCTGCTCCCAGGATTTTGTTGTGTTTGGGAGGGTTATTATCATAACCCTTATGACAATGCTGTTAAAAATGGAGCTGGGTGCCTCACAGTCATGAGGACACAAGCTACTAACATGCCTCTTCATAACAGGGACCCTGACTGAGCTCAGGGTTTCCCAGATTTTTGGTTCATTTTCTTGGATTTTGCTTTACATCCATTCCTATATAAATGGAGGAATAAAGGATGCACCTGTATACTCCCCCCACCTCTCTCTTTCTTTCTAATTAACTTTGTTCCAATGATTTGAAACAAATTAGATCACCCACACTGGTGCTAGAAAGCAGGGAGACATTTTTAATTCCTTGATTTTAGTGAAGGTACAAATTGGATATTTTTCTGGCAGAAGCTGTTTTCATGCTTTTTCATATGCTAATAGAGGGTTTAATTTCCCTCTTTTGCCCATTGTTTCCAGATAAATTACATAAAAGCATTTTAAATGGGTTGGCCTTGGTAGGTGCAATGTACACTCTGAGAGGTATCTTAAGAGCTGTTAATACTCCATTTTTTTTCTTAAGAATATATGGGATGAAACATGGCCCAGTGATACAATCAATGGGATTCTTAGAATGAGCACTAGGATTTCACCTCACTCACCTTTTCGGGACTTAAGCTGGTTGTTATATTCCCAAAGCAGTGTATTTACATTCCTGGCATTTCCTTTGCTTATATATCTCAGGTGTTTACTCACAAGATAAAAAAGGCTGTTTACTCAGTGTGTTAAAATAAAAAGTAAGGACAATTATCCTTGTTTTCTGCCTATCTTGCAATCATTTTTGCCCTGTTTTGCATGTTTCAACTACAGGTTGAAATTTGTGCTTCATAGATGCATACTTAGACTAAATAAGCAATAGCCTTATCCAGCTGAACATAACTAAGAAGTGAAGGGTGTGGTGTGCGAGTGAATTGGGAGTGGAGTGGTGGAGAAGGATGATGGATGTTGTCCGCAAGATTCTCCCCAAGGAAACAGAGCATGATGAGAGGAATGCATGCCTGGTTCCTGTTATGTGAGGAGTCAGGAGAAGAGATTAGGAGTCAAATATGTTTAGTGTGGCAAAAGGGAAGAAATTGCTTTAAATAAAACCAACTGAGAACATTATCAAAGAAGCCAAGATTGCAGTAGGAAAAGGAGCTTCATAAAGCACATAAACAGAGCAAGACTGCTTGCAGGCATGTGCTTGTATTTAGTGGAAGTGTTTAGCTCCAGTGCCTTGGGCAGTGTTAGGGGAAGATTTCTGTCTTGGAACCAATCTGCCTTTTCCCTGCTACTTGCCCTTTGCTACTGCCTCTGAAGGGATGGGGCTGCACTTCCCTGCAGAGAGAGGACTGGTGTGGGGGTTGCCCTTGCTCCCTGGCTTGTTGCTTATGCTTGCCGCTCCACAGTTCTCAAAGCCAGCTGTAGTGAGGGGGAAAGGAGCACTGAGCTGACTTGCTCTTTCAAGGCTCATGGTAGTCAAGCTACAGCGTGGAAGAGGGAGAGGGAAGGTGTGCGTGGGAGCCAAGAAATATATTCAAGGATCATTGTGTTATGCATCTGTGCAGCTGCAAATTGGTTTGTGCACTGAGTAACGAAAGATGTAGAGGGGTGGCAAGAGAAATTTGCTGTCAGACTAAGTTTGTATTGTTTGAACGAAGAAAATGTTTTATGTTTTATGACTCTGCATGCAGCAAAGCATGTGAAGTAAATATGCCAGTAAATTGAGAAGCGCTTTCCTTCTCAACAGAGAGTAAATATTAATGAAGATACAGAGACGCACGTACAGAAGAAAATATAAGCGGAAGCAGAGCAGTTATAAAAAGCAAACTCTGGAAGAGTGTGATGGCTGCCTTCCCAGAGGTTTTTGGTGAGGGGAAGGTGGAGGAAAATGCAGTGGCAGCAATGACAGCAGAAAACCCTGTTATGATTTTATAAATTCCCTAGAAACTGGGAGATGAAACTGAAGTGAAGTGAGTAGCATCTTCCTAACAGATAAAAGGGAATGTACAGTAATAAGCAATATGGAGGTTTGATCACTTTACTGGTGACATTTTTGTGATTGATTTAGGCCAGTCTCTTTGCGCATTCTGTAACAGGCTGTAGGTCTGACTACGGCATCTTACTGCAGCTCTAGGGAGGCAGGCCCCAAAGGCTGGCAGCAGGGGAACAGTTTTTGCCGTGGTAAACACGGCTCAAAACTTACTAATGGGACTCAGTGCCAGATGTCAAGGACAGGAAGTATTTCAGTTCAGCATTTGCTCCATACTTATGGCCAAATGCCTAATGCACAAGTCTTTAACAGGAGATGGCAAACCAGAGACCAGAGCTGGATGGTAGGCATTTTAGTGTTTAATTTAATTTAAATCCAATGCTGCCAAACACAACCTTATGTTTGGCTTTTGTGTGGGGCCATGTTCTGCCACTGAATTGGAGCTTTTTCCTTTTCAGAGGAAGGCTGTAGCTTCCCACTTATGCCTCGCATTGCTTCTTTCCCGCACTGAGATGGGGGTCAGAGCCATCTGAGTGCTTCACATGACTCTTGCCACCTCGTAGGGCTCGTGGCAGGGGAGCCTTTGCTCATCTTGCTGAAGGAGAAAAGGAGGGATTTGAAGGACCGTCATGGCTCTCTCCTCTGGAGACAGGCTGTGGGGAGCCTCAGAAGGATGCAGTCAAAGGAAGGTTGTTGTCAGCTGCACTGTGTTTCTCTGTGGCAGGCAGTGGTCAGGGCACACAGAAATGACAGCAGAGAAACTGTGCAGCTCTGCAGCCATTCCAAACCACCAGCAAAAAGTGTGTTCTGAGGATAGAGTTACTTATTTGAGTTGCGATTGTAAAGGTTACCTATTACCTGTTTCAGAAGGGTGATGCTTTTTGTCTCCTTGACTCTGAGTCAGCATTTTCTCTTGATGTGTCAATGGGGTACCAGAGTAACAGAAATAAACAGAGCCCAACTACAAAAGTTTTTTCTATTTAAGGCCCTTAATGAAGGACTCTCGTGTCACTTACATTTTAGCTATTTAGTTGTACAGTCATTGCAAACTACGTCTTTTAGAAATACTTTGTCATTACCAGTGAGATTGACTGGCATAAGATATAAAAATATTATGTCTGGATCTGAGGGAAGTTAATCTAGATGTCAATGTTGAGGTCTAGGTTTTAAACTAGAGGAGGATCACATGAAGTTGCTATCCCATACCACAAGAGCTGATCTGCTTTGCTCTTTCTGCAGTTGATCCAGAAAAGTAGAAACTTACAAGTGTCTGCTTTGGAGTCTGAAAAGAAATCAAAGTGTTACTCTGAATAGGAACCAAAGGGAGCAACTCAAAGATGTATGCTACAGGGGAATGAAGGAAAGTCCCTGGAGATTTACAGCAGAAGCAGACAGAAATAATTTCTTTAAAAAGTTATAGGGTAAGATAGAGAAAAAAAATCACAACTTAAGATGGGCAGGGATCTTACTTGTATTTCAAGGTAGCTTGTATTTTGACACCATGTAGGAGAGAAGGCTGATGTCTAACACTTGGAAGGATTCTGGCAGCAAGGCACTCAGTTACTCAGTAGTTTTATGTATGTACTGTAAGAAGCGGACCCTTGAGAAACGTAAAAAGAAGAGATTGAGCAGACACTGATGTGACTTATTCCTCCTTCATTTTTATTCTGTCTTTATATTTTTCTATTGCCACATAATTGATGCAGTATTTGGACTTTTGTGTGTACTCAAAATTGTATGTCTTCTCTAAAATTGTTGCTAAACTCCTTGCAGCTTTTAGGAAAAGCAGCAGCATATTTCATTTCCTGTTCCTCTGTAAACAAATTGTGCAAAGATTTTTAATTTTTTTTCTTTTTGATAGTTTGTGATTTGGGGCAGCTGAAGTAGATTTTTTTTAAAATGTGGTTAAGGATAAATACAGAAAGACAATTAAAGGTCAGTCAGATCTCTCATGAATAGGTGTCAAAGAAGAAAAGTAATTCTGTCCCAGACAAAACCAGGACAAAACGACTTGTATAAAAGTTTTCATGCAATTTTTCTTCTGCCTTGGCATTTCATAGTTAAAAATTTTTAATTCCCCTCTTTGAGCCCAGTAAACATTTTTTATATCAGAATTTAAGTTATCATAAAAAAGCAAGATTCCAGGAAGTTTTATTAGTAGACAAAATAAAGAAACTTGTAATAAAATCAGAGGTCCTATCTTGAAAATAACTAAATTGGGAAGAAGAAAAGAAAGCTACAACCATAGAGGTGGAATAAAGTGTGGTGGGAAAGCAAAGTACTTTGCAAGATGTGTGTTTGTAATACTTCATGCATACATTGCATGTGAATATATATATTTGCATGTCTCCTTTTACTCCTGTTTACTTACAGCTAGATATGCTGCTCCTCAGTTGATCATAAAATGGGTAAAGAATTTAAACTGATTGTGCAAATGTTGTATTTGATAGAAAAAGAGGTAAGTAGTCCATGTTTATGTATGATCTCACAGTTTCCTGCAAACTTGTAGGCATCAAAATGTTGTTATTAATGCCACAATCACAGAGACTAGTTTAAAAAATATTGTTTGCTCCCTACTTGAATTTCAAATATGCCCACACGTCTGCCTGCTTTGACAGAGCTGCAGAAAGGAAAAAATTTCTTTGTGGTGACTTTTAAGAAAACAAGTTTGTTTTCTGAACTTTCTCTTAAATATTTACATTTTGGGGGATGGGAGCAGGAAGTATAACCTCACAGATATACATCTGTTTACCTGTTAAGGGATGAATATCCTTTTCACACGTTCAGTAAATCAACTTTATGTCTTCAGGACTCTGAATCAACTGTGTTTAACCCAGCGGCAAAGCTAAGGCTGTTACAATCCACATTGGCATTCTGTAAATATTTACCATCCAAACCATCCTGTATTATTTCTTTGTGCTGTCAGTTCTGTGGAGCTGATTTTAAGCTGGGTGAAGTGCTAATGTAGATGGCAACATTTCTGGGCATGAGCTGCACTCCGGTGCCTGCAGTCTCCACACATACCTGTTGAGAGCTTCAGGAACCTGCCTGCAGGGGAAAACCAGTCATGCCATGGAGTTCAGCAGCTCCACTGAGTTAGGTAGTAGGGTCCGTTGTTGGCCATACTCCCTTGTGATAAAAACCTGACCCCACTGAAATTAGTAGTAAAAGTTCTGCCACCTTAAGTGGGATTATAATTTCTATCTTCAGTAATAGTGTTGTAAAGCCATAGCCCCCATATGTAAGTACTGTCCTCCAATGTGAATTTTTAAAACCAGCATATTGTCATTTGAGAACCAAATATTTTCCTCTTATTTAAATTATAGGTTGGAATAACTAATTTCAAAGGGCTAGACATGTCTAATTCTATTTTTTGGGGGGTTGGTGATAAATGGAAGCTTTAAATGTCTTAAGGTATGACCTTTAAGATAAAATTAACTAAATAATCCATCAACTTTGTACTTGTTGACATACTAATGTACTTTAGTAAGGGCTTACTCAGTCTAAAGTTACTTCAACTTGGTAACATGTTTATAAAACCTGAATCTGTGTTGTTTTGGACTTAGCTTCATCTTTGTAAATCATTGCAACCAGGTTTTTAAGGGTATCGAAGCATCTAAGGGTTCAAGTGAGCTTCAAGAGAAGTCTAGAAAATGCCACATTGAATAGCTACTGTTACCAGGCACTTTTTTTGACTGTTTTTTAAATAACTAAGCCCCTATGAACACATGTAGCATTTCTGAATGCCTTTGCAGAAAGTAAGCTGTCAAGTTCTAGCTCTGGGCTTTGGGAATGGGTGGGAGAATTAATACAGAGAAGAAATAAAAATAGCTCTGTGAAGTATAATGGAGTGGTGGATGAGAAAATCAGCTTGCTGACCTGTTGCTTGGGCTAAAGCTTGCCAGCAAGGGCTGTTCTTCATGGAACAGTAACACTTACTATGCATCCCAGGTAGACTCTGGCATCCTCCTGGACTACTCCATGAGTTATGGGACTTTGTGAGTGGCTGAAACCCCGGGGCTGGCTATTGTGGTGATCCAGTAGTGCACCCCCCTGCCCAAAGCAGCAGAGAGCTCAGTGTCTGCCAGGTCCCTTTGCATTGGTCTTACCACTGGACAAGACTTAGGGTAGTTAAAGAGGTTTACTTTATCCTGTCAAGGAAAGAATCTCTTTCTAAACATATTTGCAGTGGTGGAGGCGAGAGTGCAAAAGGGTAACAGCCTGTGTGACTCAAAAACAACCCTGGGAAGGGTTTACTCCATTGCTTCTATCTGCAGTCACTGTCTCGAATAAGATATGTTTGTGCAAGACACAAATGAAAAGATTGCAGGAATTATCTGTTATCTAATGGCTTCTGTAAAAGAAGAGATTAAGTGATTTAATAATCACAACTGGGGGATAAGTTTGTTTGAAATGCTATTTAAGTCTTCCCCAAATTTTGCTGCTGCCCACTGTAAGGGACATGACAAGAAAGCGGGACTCCAGCCAATGTGGGTCTTACCATCAGTATCCATTCTTAAGGTCATTTTTCTATCTTCTCTGACTGAAAAGGGCTCCTACAACCTCCCAGGGGTACTCTAATTTTCCTCTAGCCTGACAGGCTTTCTGGTCATTTTTCTGTCAGTGCTTCACAATTTTGTCTGTGGCACAGAACAGCAAGTGGAGAGCCATTTTGTTTATTCAATCTTTGCAAATATTCCTGGGGTTTATAGTCATCATATTTCTTAAAGTGAAAGAGAATGTACGAATTACATTTTTTATTTTTTTCTTTTTCTTTCTTTCATCTCAGGAAGATGACACATTGTTTTATTGTGTGAATCTCACATTCTCCTTGAATAATTTTTAAACCTATAGCTCACTAGGTCTGGAATATCTTTTGTGCTGAAACCATCTTGCAAAAGCCTGACATGATAGAGCTGGTGCTGAGGTTGGGGCTAGCTAAATTGAACAGTGTCCTTGGCATTCCCCGTTGGTACAAATGGACCCAGTTTACAGACTACGTTGTGAAGTTACTGGGAAACAATACAATAGTAGCTGGAACAATGCAGGTATCATCCCTTAAATGGATTAAACCTACGTTTGGCACTCTTTCAACAACAAAAAGGAAATAAAGTGAGAGGTAGAGCTGGCAAGGGGATTCCAAGCTTTGCAATAGGAGTTTGTGCACTGAAAATGCTGAAGTTCATCTCAGAATTGCATTGACTATTAAACTCCAGTGTTTCTGTATTCTCTCATGGACATTTTCCTCTATTGATACAGTGCTTAATTTCATTCCTCTTACCAATGCAATTGATAGCGAGCTCTAAGAACTGCAAATGTAGAGAATGCATATTTCAAAGAGCTGGATTCCATCTAAATATGAGTGAAGGTGCGCTCCTTGGTTGGAACATGCAGTTACAATCTGCAAACATCATCTGTGTTACTGTAGCAAAACAGCTGGAAGCAGTGCAACCTTGTGTCAGAGAACAGTATTAAACCTGTGTAAGTACCAGAATCCCTCCAGCTTTCTGACTGCAGGGAAACTTTCATTTTCTGCTGCAAGATCTTTAGGAAGCTGCTTGTCAGTGGCTGTAAGTAGGTTAGCTGAACCGACTGTACCTCCGTCTGTATCGCTTTCCTTAGCTATCACTTTACTGAGAACTAAGAGTCTTTTTGGGGACTTTCTAGTAGCTGTCACAGTGGTGATGCAGTTGCAGCTTGACAAGCTATACCCAAGCATATATATCCAAACTCCTAAGACAGTATATAACCAAGGAGTGATGAAAATTGGAGGAGGAAAGATCTGGGGGGTAGGGGGTTGGGGTGTGCTTTGTGTGTGTGGTTTAATTTCTACAAACCTGTTATTACAGGAAATTTATGAGTCCATTAACCTAGATACATAGCTAGATGGCTTAATATCATATTAGGGAATTAGGTAGCTGGAGCTTTAGTATTACAAGAGGTTTTTGTACAGCAAGATCTCACACTTAAATTTTCCCTTCTGTTTGTAGAAGTACTATCTGCCTTCAGAGTGTTTTTCAGGTGATAAATTAAAAAAATAATGATAAAAAAAGGATGTTGGATTATAGGTTTTTGTTTCCATATGTTATTTTTAAAAATCATTGGTTTAGGAAATACTGATAGGAAAACACAAAGTATAGACCAAAAACCAGCAAAGAATAGAATAAGCAAATTTCTGTCTGTCACTTAATGATTCATAGGATAGACATATAGAGTTCGAGTACATAACTCCAGGCAACTCAGCGTTCAGTGTAATGCCTGTTTTTATACTGTTTTACGTGAAGCATGCTGAAATGATCTGAGTGAGAAACTGGAGTAGCTGGCCTCCTGAAGTCCTTTCCAAACAGAGTTGTGCTGTGATCTTGTGACACCTCTAAGCTGGCAGCCTGCTGATGGAGCATGAGCACTGATGCCTCAGTGCTCAGCAAGAGCTTTTGCTGTTGATTGTGTAAGATGATGATGGGCAGCTGGTGTTAGAAGCGACATTCAAGTTAAACTCTAAGCCTTGCTGCTAATCTAAAAGGCAAACTAAAGGAAATGCTGCAGTCATGTGAATTCACTTAAAATACATGTACGTTTCTCTTTAGCAAAGCAGCCATTTAAACCCATCAGCACAAAGTGTGTGGCTGCAGTGTATATTGTAAACCATGAATAATGGGTAAAAAGTCATTTTAAGTTGATGGAGAAGGTCAGTGTTACTGGTGCTCCTTGTGGGGATATTCATGGGCAGATGGGGTTCTTGTCAAACATTGAAGTTTGCCCATTTTTGGTTTTCCTTTTTTCAAGACCAGTTGTAACCAAGAAATTTCTTCCTTTGCCTCGTCTTTCTTTTGCAGCTTTACAGTTTTGTACTTCCTTGCCTGGATATCAGTCATTTTCTTGGAATTTCAGGAAACTACATCTATGTTGGTCAGTGGAGAAGGCAGGAAAAAGAAGATTTTTAAAATCATTCCTGAATATGTGTCTAGAATATGAATATGTCATAGGAAACTGGGTCTGTCACTTCCAAGTGGCTGCTTTGCCCACCTCATTCTAAGCTGCCCTATGAAATGGCCTTGGATGTGCTGAAAGGATTAGTGCTCCAAGATCATTTAACCTTAGTTTTGAACTGCATCTGGAGGGTTTCTGTTCAAATCTTCAATCAGTTACATGAGTTAGTTTTCAAAGCACAAAACAGCTAGGTTTTTTATATGTTGATGCATAGAGTTAAGTTAAGATTAGTGATAAAATCCTAAAATACACTTTAAATATAAGACTTTGATTCCATTTTGTTGGCTCACAGTTCGTGGAGTCATTAAGGCAGAGGAAAAAAGTTTAAACCCCCTGCCCTCCAATTCTTTTTTTCTTATTTGTTAAAGTTTTACATATGCCTTGGTTTGCAACATAAGTCTGTGACAGAACATGCCAAGTGTTGGTGATTTCCTAAGAATGAAACTGCTTCAGATTTGCTTGTGTTTATGTTTAGAGTGCTTTAAATAGCCGACTATCTGGATGAAGGCGTCTTGCCAGTTTTTCTGGCAAAAACTCTGACTACTGCTCAAAATGTCCTTCACTTACAGTATTTCTCAGTATGTTGCCATATAAACCATAATTTTCTTAATGGAAAAATACAAAGGAACTCAAAATAAAGGAAAAGAGGGGGGAAACCCCCCAGCCTTGTAGCACGATATTAGTAGAAACACAGGCTTCTTTGCAGATGTTTGAAGAATGTAAACAGATTGCCCAGCACAGGTTTTATGTTGTCCTTTTCTGAAGTTTTTTGTAACTTTTGTCTGGGAGTGAAGTATACTAAAGTATGTAATGCCATTAGCCTTTTAATAGCAGAATGGATATTTCATGATATATTCTCAGTTTTGAGAATTTTAGTTTAAAGCCAAGTGGAATATTAAGATTTTTTAGATGTAGAAAATGTAACAAAATACTTTATGTGCTTATATGTAGTACTTGAAGTAGACTTAAGCTTAGCAGACTGATTACTTTGGTATTGGGATTTTTTGATGAATTGACTTTTTAAAGGCTAATTCCTGTATTGGCTGATAGAGTCCTTATTGTTCTCCTGTGAAAAGATATGATTTTTCTAAGCAATTATTTTAAAGGTTTATGGAAAACAAACTCAGCCAGGGATCAGTGGCTGCATCTTGTTTCAAAGTCATCAAATTCATCTTGTAAGGAGATGACACTTCAGTTCTTGGAACTTTTTCTGGAATCACTGAGCAGCAATGTTTCTTATTTAATTTCTGTAGGGAAAATATTTTAAATAGCTTTTTCTTTAACCTCCAAAATTAAGAGGGTAGTATTGTTTTAATTTCATTTAAAAAGTATGCTTAAGATAGACTGCCATTATTTAGTTTATTGATTCTTTTTATTTCCCAAGAACTTGAAGAAGAGGAGACTAAGTAGTAGTGGAAATCTGAAGAACTAGTAAATATATGAGAGTGTTTTCTGTCTTCTCTCTTCTCTGCAGTACTCTCCTCTAAATTAAGATCTAGCCAGATTTGTTGTTCTGCTGTTTCATTGATTGCATCTTTCTAATGCAATGTCACTCTCCTACAGGCTAAAATGTCACTTTACAGCAAGACCACGTCCTTTAGAATTTTCAGATGACCACAGGCCTGAAACCTGGGTGACATCTTTATAGAAATAGAAGTAATCTCCCAAGAAGTGCCTGAAAATTTATGGAGCTGCTTTTTCTAGTATATGATTATACATTTGTTGGCTCACAGCAGGCAGGTTGTATTCATACCAGGGTACTGAAAAAATGCAAAATGTGTTACACATAAAATTGAGATTCCCTTTTGCTCTTTCAAATGCAGTGTGCATAATTGAATTTTAAAGAATACATACACCTCAAATTTTTATGGCATAAAATGGGCAGTTGTGTAATAGGTGGAAAGTAATGATAGACTGTGTTGTTTCTTGTATTTAAAATGTGATACAACTTTACAGCATTGCATTTCCAGTGCTCTACTCTGTACTACCATAAACCCTTATTATTAGTGACAATGCAGTCAGTGAGCTGGACAGCTTTTCTATCACAAGCTTTGTAGGGCTTTCTTCCATGACTCAGAAATGGCCAAACTCCTGAACTTCTCACTGAAACTTGCCAGAGAGTCATGGCTTCACTTTACTGAAAAACTAGTAAGAGGACCAATATTCATTGAGAGCAGGGGTAACAACATTTTAAAGAAAAAAAAACCAAAACCAAAACACCCAAAACAAAAATCTTAGGTGGGATAAAGTTTAGCATCTGATAATAGTTGTCATTTTGTCAGAGATTGCATTGTATGAAAATTGAGTTTGGTGCCTGCTCTAGAGTGATGCTAGGGATAATATGGTAAGGTTTTCCAGCACGTATTAGGCTGAAAGGAAAAAGAAAAAAAATTAAGAAGATTTTTCAGAAGATTCAGAAATAAATACCAATAATCCATTCATTAAATGAGAAAGAGACAAATATGCTACATATACTTTTGTTTATTTGTTTTTGTTGAGCTTTTATTTGTTCCCCAGAAATACTGAGTAAACCTGAGGAAGCCTATGGTCAAAATCTCCATTAAAACAGAGAAAAAATCTCACACATATCAGTTTTTTAGAAACTTTCTAGCACACATCATCATGAAGCTAAAGCATTGAATAAAGCAGAATGTCAAAGAGCCTTTCACAGCCATCCGAGTCCCAACCATTACTCGTTGCTTTGGGTACTTTCTGGCTTTAGCAATACAAGATTCTGAGGGTGAAAGCAATTCCTTCAGGACTCTAATGGGATCAGTGTGCTTTAAATGAAAAGTCTTGGCAGTCTAAAAGGAAATATAATGGAGACTTTTGTTTTCTATGTAATGGGCTTACATCTTTAATAATAATGGATGTATAACGTAGAGGGAGAAGACGACAGGGAAATGAAAAATGTGAGCTGTATCAGATATTAAAAAAAACAAAAACAAACAAACCCCACAAACAAACAAAACCAAAAAAACACCACCCCACACAAAATCAACCAACCAAAAGAAATCCCAGAACAAAATACCCCCAAAGTGCATTAGCTGGACAGTAATGATCATAGAGAATCAGAATACATAAACATTTCTTTTCAGGAATGAAAAACTCAGCTTACCTTGAACAGGACAGTTCAAGAAACAACTACATCAGTGATAAAGAGGTTAAAACTTTTTGTGAATCAGAGACAAGAAAGAAAGCATTCTAGGGCAGGTGAGGTACCTTGGGAAACAACAAGGCCTTTTCCAAGTCATGTGAAGGTTTTTAGTGCCTGGCTGACCACTATTTCCTCAAGGTTCATTTCATCCCTTGTTCCAATGTACTTTTGTACTTGTTAGTTTGTGGGGCCATAGTGGACATCAGTGGCTTTTTGAGGAACCACCATTGAATGCTGAGGAGCTTTCTGCCTAACTGAAGGCAAAACACATGTTCCCGTGGGTACTTCTTCACTGTGCTGTTGGGGTACTTGCATCTTTGGACTGATCAAGTAGAGAAGAGAGAGGAAAGCACAAAAGCAATTTTGGAAGATACATGCTGAAAAATGTTCTACACATAGACTACTAGAACAAAGCTTGCGAGGAAGTAACATTATGTTGTAGTTTCAGACTGAGAGGAACCATTCCTCATATAATGAATTGTGTAATGGATACAGTGTACATTTTGAACACCCAGTGGTTTCCATATTCTTCATCGGTCTGTCCTATCTCTGATACAGACAGGAATCTGGAATTTGATGCTGAAGTTTTTGGAGCCAGTGAGTGGCTCCAAAAGTCCATGCGTGAACTTTTATGGTTATGTTTTCTGGTTATTTTTCCCCCCACAAAGTATGGGCACCTGCTGCTCTTATTTCCCTGCTTGTATGGCAGAGGAGCTGTAGCAGAGTGTTCCTCATGGCACTCATGGAATCCCTGGCAAAAGTGATCCCTTACCTTTCAGGTCGGCTGCAGGGCCATGGGCCCTCGTTGTCTCCTTATTGGCAGCAGTAGCAATGACTTCTGGGGAAGGAATTCGTTGGAGTGTCTTCTGTTCTCAACCCAGCCATAGGCTGCCATTTTGAAATCTGTTTTAGGCACTGAGGAGATGGAAGCTAATGTTATCTGAGACAAAAATAGTCTGACAGTATTTCCTGGACATGTAACTCCTATGCTGTATTGGGAATTGGCATGGAGGAGTTCAGTATGAAGTTTTGAATTGTACTTGAGGTTTTTACTGCTCCACTGAAGGATTTAAAGGTTGAGTGAAGCCCGTAGCATACTTTTTATTTTGGAGTAAGAATGAGTGTTACTTGGTGAAATTGTGAATAATTCAGAACATCTGTGGTGGAAGATGGGTATGGGGGGGAAAAAAGTGTGGATTTATTTGCTTCAGCCAGAGTTAGTGCCTAAGAAAGCATTTCTGAACAACTGGTGCCAGGCAGCCTGGGCTTTGTTGATAGACCCAATTAGAAATACAGAAAAAACTAATAGAAGGAACAAGAAAGGGGGATGTCTTGATATTCTGAATAGCATTTGTGTTTATCTGTTGATGCATGATGCTGGGGGGAAATTCTAGACAAGCCTGAAGAGTACAGCAACATTATTCTGCCTTTGGCCAGATCATGGCTGTGTTGCAAGATTACCGAGATGGACAGGTGTCACAGGGCAAAACTATTTCTCTTACATTAAATTCTTATGGTTAAATAAGAAAAACAGTCTTGGAGAATGATTCTACCTTAATGTTTGTGGTAATTACAAACTTGAAACTCTGAACTCAGTTTTAACTGACAGAGCTTCCACAAGCTCAGAAATAGCACACTTTTAGATGAGGATTAAATCTTTTCACTTATCCAGGGAAAGACTTGAAAGCATGTGAGTTGTAGAAGATGAAGGATATCTGAAGTCATCAGGGTTCCCTTCTGTACTTGCATGATTTAGTAATAGGAGACCCAGTAGGAATTATTTTCTTTTTAGTACAGGAGAGTGTGTCTGGGGCAGGTAATTTTCTTCTGTTAGGACTACTTCTCTGGGGATTTATAGGACTCATCTCTGCAGAGACCACAAGCCTTGATCTTGGATCCAGAAATGATTGTCCACCATGTCTCTGTACCCCTCAGGAGAGTTTCAATGGAAGGGTATGATGACTGATCTTGATAGTACCTCTACAAAGTCTTTAAAACTTTCATTTCTCATTTTTTCAAGTTAAAATGGTAGGATGGAGGTAAACTTACTGTGGTAGTCTTCTGGGACAGGAGAGGGTAAGAACTGGATTGAGAAAACAGAGTTTTGCTCCTGAGGCAGTGGAAGATTAAATATAGAGACGGTAACTGAACTCCACTTGTGTCACAGTAATGTCTCCTATTCCCAAACAGACATGCCCTGCAGATACTTTAGGTGTGGTGTTCATACTTTCAAAAACTAATAATATAAAATGTTTTATCTCTGGTATTCCTCACGGTACCTCCTTAGGATCACTCTGGCCAGACTCTGCTTCCTTTATAAGCAACATTTGGAAGTGTAATGTGGGTTTTGTTCAGGAGATCTTTCTTTTATGGTGGGTGGAAGAGGGATTGGCTTATATATTGAAATTCAGGAGGCAGAGAACTGGTTTTTATACCAGTGGAGGGTTGAAACAAAGCCAAGGCTACATGCTGAGATGCAAAATTCATAATTTTTTTCTCAGTATGATAACATAAAGGAAACCAGTGTATCAATGCTATTAGTCCATTATCCATGCTGAGTTACTTGCGTTAGGTGGTCAGCCTTGTGAGTCACTGATTCCCCTGCAGGTAGTTCTTACCGGAATAATTCCTGTAAATAAGGAAGTACTATGACAAACATCAAGATGTTGAACAAGATGATGCTGAGACATTAAATATCTAAATGGTAAACACAGCATTATACTGTGAATCTCCATAGTACAAGTTCTGTAACTTTAGCCATCCACTGCAGCAGTCCAAGGGATTGTTATAAAGGAAGATTAAGATGTAATCCTTCCACTATTTTAATCCAACAAAGGAAATCAAAGGTAAATGCTTAAAAAGTTACTAATAACTCAAAAAACCAATGTATCTGGAATAGTTTTACTTCGAATTCCTTATATTTAGGGAAATCACTTGGCTCCACATACAGAGATTTTGCACGTTTGTGAAGATTTGTCAGAAGGTCTTTGGATGACTTCAGCTTTTGCTAGTCTGTGAGCTAACAGATATTCATTAACTAAAAGCAACACTGGGATAAAATAGGGCAAAAAAAAGAAAGCCAGGAGGCTTTTTGTAGCCTTGTGTTGGAGGGGAGTTTTCAAGGGGAGCTGCTTTGTGGGGACTTTTTGGAAGACATGCCCCAACTTCAAAAGTTTGCAAATGATCTTAGAGATCAGATTATTGAAGAGAATGGTAAGAAGTTGATACATGGTATCCAGCCCAAAGTGCTAAAGCTTTTTATGTTCAATGAGCGTATTTGATAAATGTAGTTTAAAATTTCTCACTTAAATCTAATGGTGCCAGGAGCTTGGAAGGTGTTTGCACTTGTTGTGGTGCTTGTAGGTGTTTTGGAAGGTGCTATAGAATGGGGAATAAATAGTAAGATTATAAAAATTGCAAATTTTATTACATTATGCAGCAGTTTTAAAATAAGGGCTCACTATTTGTGGCGAGGGGTTGTTCTGCAATTCATCTCCAGATTCATATGCTTGAAATACAAATTTTAATATATACAGAGTGAAATGTCAGAGCTCCAAATTACACCTACTGGAGAGCTAGTCAATAAGTGTAGAAAGCATGCAAATTCAGAGGTCAGCTTTAGAACAGAGATGAGCCTCTAGCCCTTCACTAAGAACCTACACTCAGAGAGAGACTTTAACTACATCTTCAAGTACCTTCTTCTGGATTTCTACCAAAGAGGCAGCCCATCATTATAAGCTGTAACCTGAGTGAAAGCCCAAACTCCTGTCTCAACAGAGGCATAGACTTGGAGGGATTTCAGAGAAGGTCAATGAGAATGATCAAGCCTGTGAAAACCTTTGTATAAGAAATAGCTGAATAGGTCAGGACTCCTTAGCCTGGAGTAGACTGTTGGGGCTGATGGTGGGATATGTTAAAGATCTACTGAATTATAACTGGCATGGAGAGAGTGAAAAGGGAGACATTGTTCATCACTGCAAGTATGAGAGAGCATCAAACAGAAGGTGGCAGGCACCCATGAGAATGCAGATGGATACTTTTTTCACACCAGTGCTGATCAGAGAAAGTGATAATCATGGAATGAGAGCTAGTAAAAAACAATCACATAAATAAATTCTTCCCCTTCCTGCCCAGTAGAGGAATGCAAGGATTGGGAATGAAGGTCACTATGACCAAGACTAACCAGGTTTCTGCCTTCTTCAAATTATGGGGGAAGGAGGCAGGGGGCAGGGGTGGTGGGGGGAGGGAGAAAGGAAAGTGGAGGTTTTCAGGGTTACTACAGCTTTCTATTACTATTTTAAATCTGTCAACAGATTGCAAACTGGGATTCCTGGCCATGGCACTAAAGACTACCCTAGTGGTACGACATTCTCTCCAGTTCCATGTCCAATATAATTCCTAAGGAATGGTGGCCCTT
This sequence comes from Myrmophylax atrothorax, assembly GCA_026770055.1. Taxonomy (NCBI): domain Eukaryota; kingdom Metazoa; phylum Chordata; class Aves; order Passeriformes; family Thamnophilidae; genus Myrmophylax; species Myrmophylax atrothorax. The sequence continues at coordinate 18,252,967 of JAOXXN010000001.1, read as the reverse complement.
GTCTGTGGAAAAGGGTGATCATAAACATGATGTCCATCTTTGGAGTGGGTAGACACACTAATCCTATGTACTGAGTGTTATGCCCCATTAGACACTAACTATGCTAAATGAAGTTGGAACATTTCATTTTAATTGAGTGCTTTCTGTCTTGTCTTTGCCAAAGGACTATCTGAAGCAGCCAGTTTTTGTCCTACCCTTCATTTTTGCTGCCATGTGGCCATTTGTGAGGCCATGGACTAGGCAAAAAAGCTGCTAATTTTAAGGTCAACCAGTTTACTGTCACTGGCACAGGAGCAACTGTGATGTGAAGCAGAACCATCTGATACTGGGAGGATGAGAATGCTGGTTTTTTGTCCGTGCCAGTTTATGCTGTTTTAAAATTACAGTCTGAGAGCTTAATTTCCACTAGTTCAGGGAAACGCTACATATCTAACAAAATTTACAAGCTTGAGCTATAGAGGTGGCACCGTTAAAAATTTTGTCAAGATTTCTACAGTAAAGATCTATTGAGAGAAGTCTCCAGTTGCTGGTATAAACAAAAAAAAATGTTAGGCAATATTGCGAGCTTATTGTCTCTCTAGATTTTTTTTAATTGAATTTTCCAGCCCATTTAAACATTTGATTTTTCCATGTTTTGAAGAATGAATAGTGCTGCTTTCTGCTTTCATCATTAACACTAAACTGCTATGGAAATTAGACTAATAATGTGCTTTAAAAATTCAAACTGTTCTAGTTTTGATCTTTGAAAGATAGATGGGTACTACTACAGACTTGCACATCTTGTTTGTGCTGTGGTTTATGCTATGTCTGCATATCATGTAAGTGGCATCCTGCTGATACAGTGTGTGAAACTTCACATATTGTTTCACATATGTTTGAGTCATGCTTGAAGCACAGGGCAGAAAAAAAGAGTGACCTGGAGATGTTCACTGCGGGACAACTATTGCATCGGTCAGAAGGTCCCTCTGCAGGGCACGTTGGTTTCTTACACACCACCTCAGTGATCACTGCTTTGGTGATTTAATAAACTGACTTTTTATTCAATGTGAAGCAATTTGGAGAGATCGGGTCTTATACTACTGCAGCAAGAATGTCAAAAGCAGGTTGAGGGGATATTCTAGCAAATCCGTATTGTTTTCAGACCTCTGCTGGCATGATGCTGGCCTAGGCTTTCATGATGAAGTTTGACACCTGAGAGCTGCACTCCAGCAGGTGCTCCAGCAGCAAGTTCCATTGCTGTGAGTAAGCAGCAACAAGTGATGGACAGCAAGCAGTAACAGCAGTGCCAGTGCTGCCTCTGCAGGCAGGCTTCCTGAGATAGAAGGTGCATTTTCTTTGTCTTTCTTGTCTTTGGAAGTGTGCAAGTCTTCCAGAAATCTAGGCAGACTAGGTGTGTTTCTCCTTCTTTGCCTGTGCAGAAGGGAAATGGCAAATGGTGATCATCGAGCTGATGGATTTATCCAAGATCACCAGCAGGGAGGTAGGAATTGGACTGGGATCTCCCAGGTGATCTTCCTCACCACCAAGACATCATCCCAACTTAGAGACTGCCAACATGGCTTTGTCATCCCCAAAGCTGAAATACCTGACCTGCTTGTAGTTTCCTCCAGAGCCTCTGATATTTTTTTTTGGCATTTGTCTCGTCTTTGCCATCTTTTGCCCTTAGTAGTGGCCATTGAACAGAATCATTGCAGACAAGCAGAATGATATTCAACAAGTCTAGGGAGGTGTAGAAAAAAAAATACAGTTCATTTGCTCTTGTTTTCAGGCTGTACAGGCAGCTGGGAATCCCCAATGCTAATCACCTCTGAGCATAAAGACCTTGTCTTATGAGTGTTTGTCATTGAATCATACAATAACTACAGGAAAAGTTGCGCATTTTTTTTCTCCTGTGGAGCCACTTGGTTGAATTTGCACACATCTAATGCAGGTGTATGCAGTGCCTCAAGTGCTAATTTGAGTCCCACTGATTATAAGAAAGTCTGGAGGAGTAGATCACATATCTATAGTTAAGTAGGACAGTTATTACCCATCGTATATGTTAGGTTCTGACACCATTAATGTTTAAAGGGCTCAGAGAAAGCTTTCAAGGGAATTAAATTTACTTTAAATATACTAATGTTATAAACCATACAAAGATGAACTCAGTTTGAATGCAGAGAGTAATAACATTGATCATTATCACTGTTGTGTGCTTCTACAAATTATCTGATAATAGAAGTTTGATGTGGGAATTTGAATGTCACTGTACTGATTTTACAGATGGTGAAACTATAGTATAGAGTTTGTGAAACACATCTAATTAAACTGAAAAGCTCCGGGTATCCCTTTATACAGTCTTGGCAAATAAGGTTACTTTCAACTTTATTTAGTTAACTGCAGTGTTTAGAATTCCATATACTCTAAAGTGTAATTTGAAGTCTGTAGATGTAGTTAAACTGTCATTCTTACAGAGTAGAATGGCTTCTGTCTAAAAGAAGGGGCCACCCTTTCTTCCACTGTCAAGCATATGGAGAAAAAGCAATGTTTACACTCAACAAGAAACTGCATGAAACAGTTGTGAAAGTATTTTGATTTTTTCCTTTGGCTGACTGTTTTTTAAGCAATTCCTGGGATCAGGCATGGGTTAGTTGCATTTATCTGGCGTAATGTAGCATATGTGACATTTATTTTTTTGGTTAGCCATGAATAACTGTAATTTTATTAAGAGTTCTATCATGTTCAATATTAGACTTAAATCTTATGGCAAATACCAGTGTTATGCTAACAGAAATGTTTTTCTACTCCTTGAAGATAGAGTACTTAATGTAATTGCTAAATCAGATGATACCTAGCACTCCATTGTAATGCTTTACTTTCACGCCAATGATATTTTGAAGAACCATATTTTTTCTCAGTTGTGATTAATCCTTGAAATAAAGGGGGAGGAGGAAGCAGCTAGTTTGTTTTTAATGATACATTCCTCCTTTGGGAAAGATTAGCTATGTACAACTTCGTTAAGTTTAGCAATTTGCAATGAATTGTTGAGTTGTCCATGGAGACCAATTCTGTTCCTTCAGAAGAGTGATTTTCAGGTTACATTGCGCTCTGTTTCTCTAAAGGAAAGAAATTCTTATGTCTCCATCTGTGCCAAGAGGTACCAAGTTCCTTGTTAGTATCTGAACTTAAATCTAGCATGTAAAGCAAAGCTGTATTATGTTTGATGAGTGGAGAAAAGACAGAGATGGATAAGATAACTTATTCAAAACATGCTCTTACTTTGTGTGGTTTTGGTTTGCATGTCAAAATTTCAGATTGCATTCAGTGTTGGGTGATCTATTTGCCTGTCTGTCACATGCTCTTAGCAAGTCTTAAGCACTGTTGGTTGCCCTGCCTCCTTTTCCTGCTCATTCCCTCTTTCAGATTGTACATAGATGTTAATGACTTGATCAATTTTGCTGAAAGATGTATTTGTTGTCTTGTGGACCTCTGAAGTCCCACAGCAGAAAGTGGGAATGTGGGATAACATCCAGCTTAATTCCTGCAAGTGAGGGCAAAAACACCGGTGCAAACGTTGGGACTTCCTATGGGAAACTGGTGGATTCTTGCTAGGTGAATCTTTTTTGCATGGAGTCAGTAGAAGGCACCTCACAAAATGTTTCAGATCTAGTGGGAAAAAAGTCACGTGGGAGAGCTGTTGAGCTCTTCCACAGGAGTGGGAATATTAGCAGAGAGTGCTGGAGCCATGATATGTAACAGTGTGTGTTCTCGGAGGTGCTGCAACCTTTTAAAGGTTATTTGGCAGAAGAGCTTAATGGATAATGATCAAGTTCAACAACATCTGCATATTGAATCAATTTAGCATGTTGTGCAGCAGTGTCACAGCCTTCCTTCATTCCAGCACATGAATCAAAAATTGGTTTGCTAGCAGTGCAAATGCATGTCAATGTTCCTTCTCATGCCAGGTGTTGCAACTATGTGTGATCTGGAACCATGTGGTGGGTGGTTTGCTTTGTTAGTTTTTTGGTTTTATTTTTTTTTTTTTACTTAAACTGTACTGAGAAAACAGGGAATAGTGATGAATGAAAATGCTCTCCATCTCTTTTACTAAAAACCATTGAAAATAAGTATTGTGGATGTGGGACCGATGGGGAATTACAAATTCATTAACTAAAGGCTTGAACTCAGCCTGTTAGAAATGACAGTGTGTTTTTCCACTTATTGGAAGAATATTACAAATGCAAATAGACCTGCTAACCTGTTTTCCCTCGCCTGGGTTTTGACTATATATTTCACAGCTATGAAAGTATTTGGATGTCAAGTGAATCATGTGAAGTACAAGAGACAAATAACTCTTTCCCCCTACCCCCCATCTCTTCCTCCTCCCCTCTCCCCAAACTGCAGCCACAGGAATAAGTCTTCAGGCTGGCCTCACCCTTCAGGGACCTGGAGCTTGAACCAGGGGACACCTTATGGATGGGAGATGACGGCAAACAGAGATGGAAGAGACTACTTCATCAAGTAAGTGGGCAGGATGAGCCATGCAGTGTATAGCACAGCACTGCAGCCCTGCTCGACCGTATCGCCTTGGAATCCTAATTCCTGCTTCAGCCCTACATGGTTAATGTTCAGCTGCTTTAATTTGTGGCACAGGGATTGCTTAGACTGCACTTTACTGTGCCTTGCTTTGGTACTTGGTTATTTCATTTATTCAAAAGAATGCTGGTAATATAAGGATCTGCAATTCTTTGATGAATTACGAGAGATGTCATTAACCAAAAAAAACCTAAAAAACCCAACCAAACAAAGAAACTCCCACCATGTTTAAAGAATGAGGCAGAAGGTCAATGCTGACTGATACCTAAAATTCTCCATCTCTGCCATGTGAGGTCTTTTGCTTTGTTTAATGTATTCCTTATATTGGTAATGAGAAAGTATGTATTTTGATCTTGTGTAGTAAATTTTCTAATTCTTAGCTTTCCCATAGTCCTTTAGCTGTGAATGTTAAGGTTTGCAAAATAAGTCCCAATGTGGACGATGTAATTGTAAACAAAATTGGCTTTTCTTTTCCCATTGAAAAGTATGCATAATTATTCTTTAAAATCACTGAGATAAAACACAATTTGCTGTTCTAGCAAATGTACTCTTATGTGGCTTTGGAACTTGTTGACTAAAAAGGGGTGATGGTATTGAGTTAACAGAACCATTGGCTGATTGGCATTCACTGCTTTAGCTTACATTCCATTTTTAAGGTTAGCATTTTCATTCTGTTCATGTAAAGGGGTTTTTTTTAAAGTATTATTTAGTTGTTGTCTTTGTGAGACTATTTAGAGTGTTGCAGGTGCTTGAAAAAACTCATGGATGAGAATTAAAATTCTTTCTTTTAACACAGAGTAGAAGGATCAGACTTATTTTTTAACTGAATGTTTAAAGTCCTTAATTCTCTCAAGATCCTTCATCTGCAAAAAAAAAATAAAAAAGACTTGTACAGTGTAAAAATTGTACAGTGTAAAAATGTTACTGTGTCCCTGTTACTGTGCTTGCTCTTCCTACCCCTTTTGCCCAGGGGCCATGCCTTGGCTTCCTAGCAAGTATTTGCTTTTGGAGCTGAAAGATTTGTGGCAGCCTGGTGACCTGCAGGCTTTCAAGATTTAGACCTGTCCAAATTGGAACAAGTTGTCTGGGTTAATGAGGGCTCAGAAGCTGACTTTGAAATGTCATTTTCTTACTTCAACAAGTATTTGTTTTGCTTTGCATGTCTTAAAGACTTTGGGTGCAGTACTGGACAAATGTGAAGCTGAATGCCAGGCACAATATAAGTGTATTATCACAGGGGTTTTGCCTGAGATAATTAGGCTTGTCAAGAAGTGTAGGTGAGCCTCCAAAGTACTGTGCAAATGTGAGATTGCTGCTTTGGTTACTGAAGTTGCTGAAGGGGCCTGGACACCTTGGGTGTCCATATTTTGTGCAGACTGTTGATATGTTCTCCTCTGTGTGAATGAGATTCCTTTGGAGAATCAATATCCTGCTTGTGAGGACAGGCACCATATTTGATTCCTTCTCTTTTCTCACTGGTCACATAATGGGATGCTGCACTTGTGTAGCTATGAACAGCTGTGGTTTACAAAATGCAGTGTGTTACTACTCATTAATTTTGCAATCTGGGAATGTTTTCTAGCTCTCAGTAGCTAATGATTATTTTGTTTATTTTTTTGAATGCATTTTAATACCTTATAGTCCCATATCTGTCTCTTAAACTGAGAAAACTACATCTAGGAACAAAAATTCATGTCATGGACTGACACATTATGCCTTAAGTAATATTAAGCTTTTGATTGTTTTGTTGTTGGGGTTGTTTTTTTTATTTTTCCATGTTCTTACAAGGTGATTGTTTTCCATTCTCGTTTGGGCTCTGATACTTTTTCAATTTTTCTCTGCATGTGGATAGCAGACTATGTGGGAAAAATAGTCTGCTTTAAGGGGTAAAGAGATTGAGGCCTCTGAGGAAGCTGATCTGTGGAAGCCTTTGGTATCTTGTGCCAGACTTTCTAATCCATCAGAATCTCTGAGCAGTTTTTAGGTGTAAGTTGAGCACCGCTACATAGCTACACGTTGCATGATTGATTTATAGTACATATTCTGATATCAAATGTTTTAAAGTAATAGCATTGGCTATAGGGTGTGCACCAGATGTGCATCCAGAGTAGTAATGCATCTTAAATGAAATGACAGTCCCCCGGGACGCATTAAAAGCCAGTAGTTTGGGAAACAGAATGAAAACAGGAAACGATTTGGAACCACGTACCGCTACACCGAATCACCAGCCTCCCACCATCACTAGTGAACATCAGCCCAGGTAGCTATTATGATGTGACTGAGTAGTTATAGGACTTACATCTTGATTTCAGAAGAATGACCAAAAACTAAATAGATTCAGTGACTGTGCCAATGATTCCTCTGTGGAAGTATATAGTACCTGTCCTTACAGTGACTGTTATTTGTCCTAGGAGAAGCTCGCTCTGGCTTTCAAAACAAATACTTTTGCAAATACTACATGAAAACAGAATTTAATTTTCTTTCCTTCATTTTTTACCCCCATATTTTAAGAATTACATAGTGAGATATTTGTTGAGAATTGTGCCAATGAAGGTAGGAGAGAGATCAGTAAAAAAGCATTTCTTATTGTCATGAAGAGTTTTTATAGCCATGCAGATTAACAAATTACATCACACTTAAAGAGAGAAAGCAGTTCAAATGCTTTGCTTGGTTTTGATTAAAGATGTATAAACCAGGTATTATCACAATGAAATATGTGCATGAGTCCTGTACAAGGAAGTAACATAATTCATAGCAACATTAACTGCTTTTTAGTTAAATAATTTACTTTGGCCCATATGTACATTTCCATTCAACTGCAAGCAAACATATTGTAATTTTGAAGTGGTGGAAGGAATAGAGAATCCAGGAGAATCTTTTGGTGAAATGAAAAGTAATTATACAGTGTTGGTGCAAATGCTTTAAGGCATGAATGGGAAGAGATGTTTGTTTTGGGTTTTTTTTCTGAAGCAAATTTGATTTCTTTCAAACCTCTGAAAGCCCTTATGACATGAGCTAATCAGGGGCAGCTTCCATCACCAGGCAGTGCTTTTGTAAAAGTGTGAGACAAGTCTCTTATCAAAATATTTTCAGATGTTGCTATCAATTCATTATCTCTCCTGTACAGATGGCACAACTGGGGTCATTTTTCAAACCTCTAATACACTTTTTCTTACATTTATGCCATGGTAAATTAAAGTTTCAGAACTTCACCCATTCCCTTTTAACTTGCCACTTTTACTTGAAATGGCCTTATGAGATAAGTAATACATTTCAGTATGGGAGGATGGCAATCATCTAGTATTCTTTCAGCATGTTTCTGTACTGCACAAACTATATTAAGATGGACCTTTAATATGAAATAATTTGAATATGGTATATTTAATGACTTTAAAGGCCTGTTTTATTTGCATTTATTATATATGTTGTGTAGTGTATGATTATGAGAAATTCTGCAATGCTAATTTGAATGAAAACCTGACTTTTTTAAAAACAGTTTTGGTGTGAATGTAGGGCTTCAGGGAGATAGCATGTGAAGCAGAAGCTTTTGACTGATTCTGTTCACAAAAATTTTAGCTTCATGGCAATTTTGGCTCCTAATTTTTACCACTGCTATGATCTTATTGAGTCTTGGACTGGCACATTTTTGTCCTTTCCCTTGTGTCAGTCTTGTTGCTTGTCAGACCTGGAGGTAGGTTGATAGAAGGAAATAAACTGGTGAAAGCTAATAAAAAGTCAATCTTATGGAGGAAGCAATGAATTTTACAATGGTTAGCTCCCTGAGCCAGTCCTTTGCATGGTCTGCTGAAGTTGCAGAATAGTTTAATATGGAGGGATCCTCTGAAGGTCAGCCTGTCCAGCTGTCTGCTCAGAGCACTTCTGGTGCCAGGTGATAAGCAGTGTTGTTGCTACACTGAAGTATCTGACTGATTTGGGAACAGGGTTACAACAAAGTTGTTTTGGCTTAAGCTGCCCTGCAACTTCATTGTAACGTGCAAGTTGAAGTACCATTTACTGTCTTTAAAAGTCATACCTTTTTGATTCCTACTGCTGTTTGATTCCTAAGGAATAAGGTACTTTGGTATTTTTGTGGATCTGGTTTCTGTGATTCAAATAAAGAACAGAGAATGGAAAATCAACTTAGAGAAAGTGTAACTCTTCTCATGTGGGCTCAAGGCAACACTGGTTCTACTAAGGTGCAGTTAGTTATTTGTTAGCCCCTTAGGATAGAGGAATCTCTTAGGTCAAGTTATTGCCATATCCTTGTTTGCAAGAGATGCTATTGGCTGTGTTTATTTCACTTTCCTTTTTTTACTGGTTATGTTTACTTAGTCTTGCTATTGCCTGAGAGAGAACAATGGGGACTGTCTGTGTTACCACTTTGGTTTGCTCCCTATTTCACTTCAAGGATCCTGACCACGTGTACTTCTTGCATATTGTCTTGCTGCTGTGATCCAGTTTGGAACAAACTGAGCAGACAGCTGGGATCCTAGGCAAGAAATTAAAGGAAGCACACCCACAGATCAGAGCCTCCAGCATTGTTACTGCTTGGCTTGAAACCGCAGGTCAGTCTCCAGACTGCACGGCAGAGCTGGGAGAGAACTACTTGTCACAAGCCTTTCTGAATCTTGTTATGTTAATATGACATGGTTGCTACAACAGTTGAAATGACCAGGTGACCCACTTAGTGGATGAGGAAAATTCTGTGATAGTAGTCTACCTGTACTTCAGCAAAGCCTTTGATACTGTCTTCCATGACCTTCTCCTGGAAAGGATGGCAGCCCACAGCTTGGACAGTTGACCTTTTGGCTGGGTTAAAGATGGGCTGGATAGCCATAGCCAGGCCAAGAAAATAGTGGTGAATGGTGTTACATCCCATTGGTGGCCACTCACTAGTGGGGTTCCTCAAGGCTCAGCATTGGGGCCAGTCCTTTTTAGTATCTGTATTGACTGGCATGAGAGGATCAAGTGTACCTTCAATAAGCTCATGGACAACACCAAGTTGAGTGGGAGTGTTGATCTGCAGAGGTATCTGGACAGGCTGAATCGATAGGTTGTGACCATCAGTATGAGGTTCTGTTGAGGACTACATTCAGTGTAGATAGCTTGATGTGCAGCTGCAGCATCAGCTGCAGGTTGAGCTCTGGGGCATGGGAGCCCAAGCCTGAGGCACAAGACTGTAAACTTCCAACCCCTTGCATAACAAAGGGCATGGGGACCTGTGGTAGTGGTCAAGTGACCATACTCAGAGACACAGCAGGAACCAAGGACCCCAGACTGTCCTGTGCTTAGACTGAAAGGTTATAAAAGCCCAGGGTTTCCATCATTCAGGGTCCCTCCTTGAAGATAGCAAGTTGAGCTGCTATTTTGTTTTGCAACATGATTAAATTATTTTAAGGATCCGGATATCTGAGACTCTGCTGTAGGAAACCTGGCGTGGAGCTGGTAAGGCAACCTGGTCTGACTGTTTGAGTGTGGTGTTTGTAGCTGTGAAGGGGCCTTGGCCAGAGCTTAGATGGTGTCAATATGACTGCCAGAGTGACTCCTTAATTGTGGGACAGAGAGGTCTACTTAGGAGTTCAACAAGTCCATGTTTCTGGGTCCTACACTTGGGTCACAACACCCCACACAGCACAACAGGCTTAGAAAAAGCTGGAAAGCAGACTGGTGGAAGAGGACCTAGGATTGCTTGTTAACCGTTTGCTGAACATGAGCCAGTAGTGTGCCCAGGTGGCCAAGAAGGGAAATCCTAGCTTATATCAGAAACACTGTGGCCAGCAGGACCAGGGAAGTCATTGTCAACTGTTGAGACTGCATCTCAAATCCTGTTCCCAGTTCTGGGCCCTTCACTACAAGAGAGACAATAATGTGCTGGAGCATGGTCAGAGAAGGGCAATGGAGCTGGGGAAGAGTCTGGAGAATAAGTCATATGAGGAGTGGCTGAGGGAGCTGGGTTTATTTAGCCTGGAGAAGAGGAAGCTCAGGGAAGACTTTATTCTCAACTACTTGAAAGGAGGTTGTAGCAAGGTGTTTGTTGGCCTTTTCTCCCAGGCAACTAGTGACAGGCTGAGAGAACATAGCCTGAAACTGCACCAGGGGAGGTTCAGGTTGGACATAAAGAATTTCTTCAGGGAAAGGGCTGTTAAGCATTGGAACAGATTGCTCAGGTGGAGTCACCATCTCTGGAGGTGGTCAAGAATTGACTGTATGTGGCACTTAAGGCTATGGCCTAGTTGACAAGGTGGTGATTGGTCAAAGGATGGACTTGAGGATCCTGAGGGTATTTTCCAACCTGATTGTGTGACTATTTGTCATCATATTTTGATATCTTGATTGTCTGCTGTTGTTTTTCACTAGTGCTTTTGTATTTAGTAGCAAAATTTCTTCTAGACTTCTTCCAGGTGTATCTGGGAAACTTAATTCTTTTTTCCTCTAAAGTATGTTATCCTGCATGTAATATCAGCTTCATGATGTTTGGCTTGTGAAATCATTACATTTAGGTTGTCCTTGTTTGGCTTAGTAGCTATGCTATTCCTGAAACATACAATTCTTAGATGTCAGCTTTTGCCCTCTACAGAAAACAGAGATGAGATGTTTGTGTTCTTTGGTAACTAGTATAGTTCACAACATCTTAAATTCCCAAAGCATACACAGTACTATATTTCCTTGCAATACAAAAATGTCATTATATTCTTCTCTGCTGAAATGCCTAAATTTTCTTTTGTAGTCTTTATCTTATTCTTTCTGTGCTTGTTGTGCTCGCTGTGCTCAGAAGAGGAAACTCATTTGTGTTTTCTGAAAGTGCGCCTCTGTGCCTGTTGTATGCATCCTGTCTGTTCTGCATCCTTCTCCTTGTACACCCTGTTCTCATAGCTGGCCAGAAATGTGGAATTACAAAACACAATCATTGATAATATTAATGGCATATCAATCAAGCGTCCTGCTTATTCTTATTAAGGACCACTAATTTATACCAGATGTGAAACTGAGGCTCACAGCCTGCTAATCAGTTTACTTCAAAGTAAATAAGTACAGAATATGATCAGACCATTCAACTTTTTTTTTAATTATTAATTTCTCTTATTATATGTAGTATTATATGTAGCCCTACCCCAACCTGCTTGTCCATGTATTCTGTAGGTTGTACAAGCCTATTGGTAGTTTAGTCCTTTCTGAGAATACTTCTCTGGAGTTTGCTCTGTTGGAAGGTTCTGGAAACCATCAAAGGATATAAATAAAATATAATGAAAGCTTTAATTGTTGTTACTGTGTTGTTCATCTTCCTGGGGTTTGAAAAGGCTGGTGTTATTTATATCTTAAGACTACCATAGTCGTCATTGTCGTCATCATCATCGTCATCATGGCCAGGCTTCGCGAACGAAGATTTGGGAAGGGCACTACCCACACTTGCTGCAAGCGTGCTGGTGGCTAAAAAGGCTGATATGGGATAGGCAAGTCCTGTTGCAAAAGGCATAGCGGAAAGTCTCCTTTGGCGATATTGGTGAGGAACGGTTCTTTCTGCGTTGTCTTTTCTCCTCGAGACTGATTCTGTGTGCTGTCTCAAAGAAGCAGTGTCGTGAATGGTGTGTCTCCATGAATCCCGACTGGAGGCCAGAGTGGACCATAGTAAGTGAGGCCATAATGAAAGTTTGAAGTCATAGGAGCCACCTTCTACCCTGTAGGTATGTTGTAATATAGCACTTTATTGAGTGCATTAGATTCCTTCATAGCCAAGTTCAGAAACAATGTTGACTAGATGCTCTGGGAGATTTATGTGGCATTGGCAAAAATATGAGCAGCATGGCTGCTGCCGTTCTGTCTGTAAGAGCACTTGTTACTTGTGCAGGGTGCCTTCTCCTTCAGGTGAGGGATGTGAATGGAGGCAGTCTGTGTACTGGATAATGCCTCAAGCCAGAGGCTGACTGCTGTGTGCCTCTTAGGGCATCTCTACTCCCAGGTGAGATACCAAGGGAAAAGGCAGTGGAATCACACTCTCTGGCCCACTTATTCCCAGGTCCCTAAAAGGGACATCCAATGAGATTGAATGGCATGCAGTTTAATAGCGATAAAAATAGTACAACCTATATAATTAGCAAATAGAACTCTCAGCTACAGGTTACAGTAAACCCTAAAATGCTTCATAAGATTCAAATGTACATTTTCAAAGTACATTTGTAATGAGACGTTCACTATTAAATTACATAGAATTAAAAAAAAAATAGAGCAGATGTAAAATCTTATGTTTCAGACAAGCGGGTGAGTCAGCTGCTGACTGCCTAGGGCTAGGACGAAACTTCCTGTATTAATCAGGTTATTCTATAATTACAAGGTTTCTTGCACCTTCCTCTGAAGCGGGGTACTGAGTGCTGTCAGAGAAAGGATACTGGACCAGAAGGACAACAGGTCTGATTGGTATGGCAATTCTTGATTTTTTTCTGTCTCTTTTATGTTTTATTTTAAATTCCCTTGTCACTAATACAGACGGTTGTTATGAATAGAGTGCTCTTACAGAAAGAGTGCTACTCTGCTCCTTTCAGACTGCATACAAATTTGCTTTCTGTTACTAAGGGTTTGACCTACTCAAGGACAGAATCAAATGGTGGAAGGGGGAGTGGGGCTGGAAGAGATGAGCAGCAGCAGGCATGCACAAATGCAAGCGACTGTTTAAAGCAAATCTGAATAATCAGAAAGGGGAAAAAGAAAAATTATATAGTAACCTGCTTATGTTAGTGGTTTGCCTAGAGACTACTCGGGTATACGGTGAAAAAGAAAGTATTGCTAAATCAACTCAACTTCCAGAAAAGAGATGAGGATTTAACAATTGTCATTCCTTCACAAAGAGTTGTTGCTCTAGCCATAAACATGGCAGTCATAGATACGACAGACAAAGTGATGTTAATACTGACTGGGATAAATCATTGTTATAATGGAGGGAGTGATTGCAAGGAGATAACAGTTTGTGGAGCTATTTTACTTCAACTAGAGCATGGAAAAGGGGATAGTTCATTGCATTGTAAGGCAGCTGCATCTAAGCTGGTTAGTGTGCTGTAATTCAGGAGCTAGTCACTGCAGCCTGGTTCCTTCCCTTTCTTCTGGCTTGCCATTTTTGAGTCCTCTCTGTGCACACATAGAATTCTCACTTGCTTAAGCAAAACGATTTCTTACACTGGAAAGCTGAGGGGAGTTATACAAGAAAGTATGAACGTGAGTGAGACTACTCAGAAGAGAAGAAGCTTTTACTCAAGTCATTTGCTTTGGGTTGCCTGGATGTAATTATTCCTAAGTGGAGTACAGGGAATAAAACTGTGGGCCTCTGCTACAGCAAAGTCAGTGTTCCTGAGGTATTCCTCTGTGTTTTCTCCAAACACAAACTGGGTGGGGACACCATGAAATTCAGCTAAGTATTGCATTTCTGAACCTTGTTACTCTTGTGTGTTTGAAGGTGGATTAAGAAGCAGAATAAAACTTCTGGAACAGGACCTGTACAGAAAAAAAAAATCAAGGTATCCTAACCCAGGATCACAGTATTATCATGGGGAGGTGTCAGGTTCTGCTTCTGCAGAGCCATGTGGGTGGTTGGAAGAGTGGTACTGGTTTGTAAGAAGCCAAATTATATCTTGGGTCACATGCTGGTAACCCGAATAATGCAAACACAGTGGCTCTGCATATGAAATTCAACCAGGCTACTTGAAAGTCCTTGGAAATAAAATGAGGAATGCAGCCCCTGAATTACGTAAAAGGCATTTCCGGCAGCCTGTACACTGAGGCCTTAGTGGCCATGAGCTTGAAAACTTAAGTAAGTCAAAGCTGTCTGATACTTGTTGATGGCACTGAGACCTTTCACAGTAAAGACTAGGTGACAATTTTCCCCAGAGCTTCAGTTATGATATTGAGAAAAAAATATGCTGAAGCTGGGTTATAGAGAAAAAAGAAAAAACATGCGAATTAGCACAGTATGTTGCTGCTGTTTAAATAGCACAGTTGAAGTTCATGAGTTGATCATGGTGTATGTACAGAATTTAAAACAAGTTACCTAATGTGTTATGCTGTGTCAGGAAATACTGTATAGATGATACTTTTCCAGTGGACATTCATATACTAAGGAACTGCTTACTGAGGTACGTGGAAGCCAGCACTGAAGAAGCCTGATTTATCCTTCTGGCTTCTCATATTAATATATTTATGGTTTTCTACAAAGAAAATCAAGTATAAGCCTACTTAAAAGGTTCTTATCTGGATTGATATTGTAGGACAGAAAGATAATTTGTTTTAGCAAGACGATACTACCAACAAAAGCTTGCTGAATTTCAATTCTCATTTAGTTTTTAATTGCCCTTCTTACAATAAAATATTGCTTAATTATGCTCAAAATGCTCAGCTCTCAAATATAATGCTAAAAATCCTCATATTATGCATGTTGGCATAAATGTGTAAGATTAAGGTAAAGAAATAGTTTAACTGAACTCAAATTAATCTAGTTACTGACAACATTATGACTCACTGCAATATTTTGAAAGCCGTTTATCTCATGTTCGCTGGAATCCTGGACCATTCTACAGAAAAACTTCAATTTAAAATAAACCAATAAAACTGTGTGGCTGCACAATTAAATATCACCATGGCAACAGGGATTAAGCACATCAGGTAAAGACCTGCTGACAGTGCAGAGATTATTTCAAGTTTCTGACTCTTCCAGCAGTAGACAAATGAATTTACATTTTCTGTATCAAACATTGAGAGAGACATGAAATAAAAGAGATTGAGGTACTTCTATGGCACCTTGGGACTTTAGAGAGTATTTTCCTGACAGAGGAAGTAATTAGGTGGAATTGCAAATAGGAACTTAGCAGACAGATACCAATAAGCATTTGCTCGAGGGATTTATTTAGCGTTTCATAATTAAAACCTGGAGAGCCATATTATTTCGGATACAAATAGCATAAAAAAATTTTTGCAATAGTTTAAAAAAATCCAACAGCATAGTAACACCATTTTTCTTTTAATTTTTATGTGTTCTTAAGTTCACTTAGGAAAGAAGGTTATTTGCATCTCTGCTATCAAGTAACATTTCTAATGTGAAATATACATTTAAAGTGATACTGCAGAGAGACACACTGATGTTCAGTGAAGACATAAGATGACGCTTTAATCAATCCTAATGTTTCTACTTCTCTCTAGATCTATTCCTAGCTTTTTCATGAGTATTTATGAAAACTACTGCAGATGCAGATCTGCTGGCATGTATAGTTTTCAGCTTTTAGTGATGTCGTTGGTTTGGGGTTTTTCTCAGACTGGCTTTTGGTTTGGTTCATGGGATCATAGAATAGTTAAAGATCATCTAGTTCCAACCCCCTTGCCAGGACAGGGACATCTTTCTGGACTATCTGATCCATGTGGACCTCAGCAAAGCTTTTGACACTGTCTCCCACAGCATACTGCTGGAAAAGCTGGCAGCCCGTGGCTTGGACAGGGACACTCCGTGCTGGGTTAAGATCTGGCTGGATAGCTGGGCCCAGAGAGTGCTGGTGAACAGGGCTGTGTCCAGCTGGCAGCCCGTCACCAGTGGTGTCCCCCAGGGATGGGCCCAGCTTTGTTTAACATCTTTATTGATGATTTAAATGAGGGAATTGAGTCCGTCATTAGCAAGTTTGCAGATGGCACCAGGTTGGGAGGAAGTGTCGACCTACTGGAAGGAAGGAGGGCTCTGTAGAGAGACCTTGATAGGCTAGAGAGATGGGCTGATTCCAATGGGATGAGGTTTAACAACGCCAAGTGCCAGGTCCTGCACTTTGGCCACAATAACCCCATGCAGCACTACAGGCTGGGCACAGAGTGGCTGGAGAGCAGCCAGGCAGAAAGGGACCTGGGGGTTTGGATTGACAGGAAGCTGAACATGAGTCAGCAATGTGCCCAGGTGGCCAAGAAGGCCAATGGGATCCTGGTCTGTATCAGGAATAGTGTGGCCAGCAGAACCAGGGAAGTGATTTTTCCTCTGTACTTGGAACTGGTGAGGCCACACCTCAGGTGCTGTGTCCAGTTCTGGGCCCCTCAATTTAGGAAGGATGTTGAAGTGCTGGAGCGTGTCCAGAGAAGGGCAACGAGGCTGGTGAAGGGTCTGGAGTACAAGTCCTACAAAGAGTGGCTGAGAGAGCTGAGGTTGTTCAGCCTGGAGAAAAGGAGGTTCAGGAGAGTCCTTATCACTCTCTACAACTACCTGAAAGGAGGCTGAAGCCAGGTGGGGATTGGTCTCTTTTCCTGGGCAATCAGCAACAGGATAAGAGGACACAGTCTTAAGCTGCACCAGGGGAGGTTTAGGTTGGACATCAGGAAGAAGGAGTACACAGATAGAGTGATTGGGCATTGGAATGGGCTCCCCAGGGAGGCAGTGGGGTCACTGTCCCTGGAAGTGATTAAGAAAAGACTGGCTGTGGCACTCAGTTCCATGTTCTAGCTGACAAGGTGGTGTTAGGTCATAGGTTGGACTTGATGATCTCAAAGGTCTTTTCCAACCCAACTGATTCTGTGATTCTTTGAACTTCAGCAAAGGAAAGCATGAAGTCCTGTCTCCAGGGAGGAATAACCCCAGGCAGCAGGACACAACTCAGGCAAATGTCAGCAAAGCAGCTTTGCAAAAAGGCTCTGGGGGTCCTCGTGGACACGAGGCTGTCCATGAGCCAGCAATAGGTCCTTGCAGCCTCCTGGGCTGCAACAAGCAGCATTGCCAGCAAGGCATGGGAGGTCATCCTTCCTTTTGCTCAGCAATGGGACATCAAGGTCAGGGGTGCTGTGTCCAGTGCTGGGCTCGCTGGAACGAGAGAGACATGGACTTACTGGAGCAAGTCCAGCAAAAGGCTACGAAGATGATTAAGGGACTGGAGCTTCTGTCACAGGAGAGGCTGAGACCTGTGCCTGTTCAGCTCTGGTGAAGAGGAGGCTTAGGGGAAACTTGTGCCTGTGTGTAAACATGTGATGAAGAAGTGAAGAAGATGGAGCCAGGCTCTTTTAGGCAGTGCCCAGTGACAGGTCAAGAGGCAACTGGCATCAGCGTAAGGGAAATTCCATTTAAACCTAAGAAGATACTTTTTTCCTCTGTTGGTGGTCAAACACTGGAACAGGTTACCTGAAG
The DNA here is from genome assembly GCA_026770055.1 of Myrmophylax atrothorax. Classification (NCBI taxonomy): domain Eukaryota; kingdom Metazoa; phylum Chordata; class Aves; order Passeriformes; family Thamnophilidae; genus Myrmophylax; species Myrmophylax atrothorax. The sequence continues at coordinate 18,235,266 of JAOXXN010000001.1, read as the reverse complement.
TGGTTGTGGAGTCTGTACACCTCTAGATATTCAAACCTGACTGGGTAGTCCTGAGCACCTTGCTCTAGAGGACGCTGTTTTGTGCTTGGGGCTTGGACTAGATAATCTCAAAGAGGGCCCTTCCCACCTCAGCTATTCTCTTCTTGTCTTGGGTTGAGCTGGCAAAATGCCAACTGCCCAAGAACAGAGAAAAAGTGTTCCTCTCCCCCCCAACCAGCC
>JAOXXN010000001.1:18212012-18222377 GCA_026770055.1 Myrmophylax atrothorax | reverse complement strand
GGCTGTTCAGCCTGGAGAAGAGGAGACTGAGGGGAAATGTCATTGCACTCTATAGTTTCCTCATAAGAAGCAGAGAGGCAGGCACTGATCTCTTCTCTGTGGTGGCCAGTGACAGGACCCAAGGAAATGGCCTGAAGTTGTGTAGGGGAGAATTAGGCTAGATATTAGGAAAAGGTTCTTCACCCAGAAGGTGGTTGGGCACTGTAACAGGCTCCTCAGGGAAGTGGTCACAACACCAAGCCTCACAGAGTTCAAGAAGTGTTTGGACAATGTTCTCAGGCACAAGGTGTGATTCTTGGGTCTGTGCTGTGCAGGGCCAGGAGTTGGACTTTGGTGATTGTTCTGAGTCCCTTCAAACACAGGATATTCTATGATCGTGTGATCTCTAAGGTCTTAATTTGGTCCATCCCAAGAGGCAGGCAGCCTGGAAGCAGGGACAGGTGACCTATGGTCCAGCTGTGCAGGGGTGGGATCAGGTAAACCAAAGCCCACATGAGTTGAATCTGGCAAGAGATCTGAAAGACAAGAAAGTATTTTACAAGTATGTCGATTAAATAATTCAGGGTCGCTGCTGATAGAGGACAGAGAAAATGCCAAGGTAATCAATGCCACCGTTGCTTCAGTCTTTTCTGACCTTTATGAATCCTAGATCCCCTGAGACCAGAGGGAAAGTCTGGAGTAAAGACTTGTCCTTAGTGGAGACTGATCAGGTTAAGGAACACTTAAACTGGATTTAAACAAGTCTATAGGGCCTCATAGATTGCATCCATGAGTGTTGAGGGAACTGGCTTATGTCATTTTGAGGTCATTCAGTTATCTTTGGAAGGTCATGGCAATTGGGGAAAGTTCCTGAAATTCAGAAAAAAACCTAATACAATGCCTTTCTTTCAGAAGGGCAAGGAATGGAATATGGGAAACTCCAGTCTAGTGAGCCTTGATCCTGGGAAGATGGTGGAGCAACTAATCCCAGAAATTATTTCCATAGACAGGAAAGACAAGAAGGTGATCCAGAACAGTCATCATGGATTTACAAAGAGTAAATTATGCTTAACCAATCTGACCGCTTTCTAAAATGATGTGGCTAACCTGAAGGGAGAACGGTGGATGTTGTTTACTTTGACTTTAGGGAGGTTTTTAGCAGTCTTCCATAACATCCCCAAAGATAAGCAGCTGAAACAAGGGTGAAACAAGTGAGGTGCATGGAAAAGTGGCCAAATGGCTGAAATGAGAAGGTTGTGATCAGTGGGACAAAGTCCACTTGTAGGCCAGTCACTAATGTGGTACCCCAGAGGTTAATACTGAGCTGAGTACTGTGTAACATCTGCATTAATGACCAAAAGGATGAGGCAGAGTGCACCTTCAGCAAGGTTATAGATGGTAAAAAAAAAGAACTGGGAGGAATGGTTGATACACTCTTTGGGTGTGATGCAATTTAGAGAGACCATGACAGGCTGGAGAAAAGACAAGCAGGAACCTCATGAAATTCAAGAGAGGGAAATGCATTGAGGGACAAACAACCGCACCACATGCACAAGTATAGGCCGGGGCCTGATCACCTGGAAAGCTGCCTGGCAGAAGAAGAGCTGTTGTTCCTGCTGTACTTCAAGCTGACCATAAACTAGGAATACGCTCTTATGACAGTGGCTACCAACAGCATCCTGGGCTACATTATGAAGTGGATTGCTAGCAGGTCAAAGAATGTGATCCTTCTTCCCTCTCACTGGTGAGGCCGGCTCTGGAATCCTAGGTCCAGTTCCCCAGAGAGGTTGTGGAACCTTCATCGTCACAGGTATTCAAAACCCATCTGGACAGTTTTGGACAATCTGCTCTAAGTGGCCCTGCTTGAGAAGGGTCTGGACTAGATGATCTTAAGAGGTAATTTCCAGCTTCAATTGTTCTGCGACTCCATAGCTTCCCTGATATGCCTTCTCATCTTCCAGCAATCTGTTAGTAGATTGTTAGTGCTTCCTGTGCAGAAGTTGTGCTTAAAGAATATGTTTGCATTTTGACCAGAAATTGGTTGACTCTTAGATGTATTTAGAAGGCCAGGCTTAAGAATGTGTGTAGAATGAGACACATGGTGATGATTCACTTAGCGCTCCAAAACTTATGCTATCAAAGCTTTTATTGCTTTTTTCAATTAATTTGCACTAAAGCTGCTACAGACCTTCTCAAGGAGATCCTATTGTTTTAGATAGCATTGAGTTAGAAGCCTCTGTAAATTAAGCAGTACTGTATGAAGTTTTCACGGATAAGAATTTGACAGGGCCGTTTAGCTGAATTATTAGAATGGTCCTCAACTTGCTTGTGCATGTGCCACTTAACACATTCCAAATAAACTGTAGTCATAGTTTGGGGGTTAGCATAGGCTATAGGGGTCTTGTAGCCCCCACAAGACTTTTTGGACATTGTACTTGCTGTTGTGGAAGTTAAGAGAATAACTACAGTGAGAAGTACAGTGCAGTAATAATGTTGGCACAGGCTGCTCTGTGCCACATGCTCTCAGAGCCAGTGAACAGCCTCTGGCATAATTAGTCTATTGACATTGCTATAGTGACAGAAATGTTCTAGGCTAATAGTGCTTGCATATTACTTGGAAATACATGATAGGGAGGTGGGACATACTTGGAGTCTTTTAGTCCTTTTGGAGAACAAGACCGGTTATCTGTTGAGAAGTATCTGGGGAATGATAAATGAGGAATTGCTTGGAGAACACTTCTATCTTAGTAAAACTACATTTTCAGTTTTCATGCTATATGAATATCGGTTTTTGTCAGTTATCCAGCTGTCTGAAGTTATTTTTTTGCCAAAGGAGAATTTCTTTTTCATAAAGAACCCCTGTTAAAGAAATTATTTGACTTTGAGGCTTGATAAGGGATATTTTAAACACATGCTGTGTTAACTTGGAAAGGTGCACTATGTTGTCACTGAATCTTACAAATGTGTGAAGTGTATCATTATTACCAAGCTGCTTGAGGTTTTGCATTGGTTAAAAATTTATGGCATCCCCCAGCCACTGTGGCCATCAGCAAAGGCAGTGCCTGTCAATGCCAAGATTTGGCAGGTAAGAGCAACAATGCTGACAGGGGCAGATATGCTTTAAGGAGAGATTTATCATCTGAATGGCAGAGAGAATAAATGAATCAGTTTGTTCTCAAGCTTGATTTATGTGCCACTGTATCTTGCTGGCACTCTATTGCTATAATGAATTATTCCTTTATAGTTGTTTAGAAGGCCTTAGAAATTCCTTTGAGATATGCAGGCACATGTTGACTCTGTATTTAGTGCCTGCTTTTAATAAACAAGCAAAGTAGCAGGACTTTTCCATGGAAGTTAACCTTGTCACTCAGGCAGAGAATGCCTTCTGGTTACCTATCAGTTGTATTAAAGAGGAAATCCAAAATATATCTTTCTGGTTTTGATTGTTGTGAGCAAGGTTGTGGCATTTTAGACTTTTTATATGTGAAAGACACCAAAGCATTTATAGCACTGCAGGTTGCCAAAGAGGTGCAGAAACTTCATGCATCCAGAAGCTTCAAGGGGTGTACAGAAGGCTTCATCTACTTTCTGTGTAGGATTTATCATGGTCTGTAGCTGACTTACTGAACAAGCAGCCAAGCAATACTTCCAAGCTTATATGTTCCTATATTTATGGTTGAATTTAATCTGATCTAAGATAAGGTCGGAGAATCACAGACTCAGTGTATTATCCAGTGTGCAGTGCATTAAAACAGTCAGAAAACCCCTCCGTGAGAAACAGTGAAAAAATTTTTGCTGATAGTGGTTTTTGTAATTGTGATGAATCTAGAAATAGAACTGAGGCAGTGCTTCTTAGCAGAGATAGTACCTTTTACTGGGATGACAGAGATAGTTTTTGGGAAAAAACCCAATAAATCAAACAAAACCAAACCCATGCTTTTGGGCAACAAGATCTGGTTAAAAGCTTACCTGGTTTTCCAGGTACATAAGTTGCTCTGACAACCTATTAGGCAAAAGGGTAGTCAGTAATTTTTGATGCCTATAAGCTTACCTTCTTTCATTACTGCCATTCTTACAAAAATACCATTGCTGCCTTAATAAATGGATCCTGTACAGCCTTACTGAAAAACAGCATGCCTTCCAGTGTGCATGAACATGTTACATCATTCTTTATAGAGTATTCATTAGGATCATAAGGACCTGAGCACTCTCCAGAAGTGCTCCCTGGGCAGTTGCTCTTGGACTTGGGCTCTGGTTCCCATGTACATGCTCAGGGGACAAGCACATGCTGGAGAGTATTCTTCTGGTGCTGCAGCTGACGTTTGCTTCTGGAGCTGGCAGGACTGCGAACCTGTTTGCTGGACTATATCCAGAGAGACACAAAAATAATTATATAAGTCAGAAGGTGCTTGTCTTACAGTGTCTCCCCACTGGATGTGCTTCCCAAAACTTGAAGAGCTTGCTTCCGGTCAGTAAGTTCTCAGTCCTAGAGAAGACTGAGAGCTTGCTGCTAGAGACAAGGACATCAAATCTCTGCCATACCAGACTTACTGCTCAGGCTTGGAGAACACCATGCACTGTGGGTTCAAACTTGACTCTGAATGCAGTGTGTACTGTACCTAGGCCTTCAAACTGCAGGCAGCCCTCAAGGCCGCTGTCTGCCTTGTCATCTCCTGGACAGCTGAAGTTAAATATTGGAATGGGGCTCTGAGCTCATCAGCATGAGTTCATTCCTTCTTGCAGGACCACCATTTTTCTGATCATGGAACAATTGAGACATGTGAAAGTTTGTATGAAGTAGGTAATGTTGAGAACGGCATGTTGAATCTTCATTTGCTGTTTATGGCCTTTGTGGACACCATGAAGTAAGTCTTCTCCATATTCTTCCAAGACTATAAGTAATTTGAAGTGGATGTAATTTTCTTTCACAAGATCAGGTCATTTGTCCATGATTTCACTTTGTTTTGGCACAAAAAACATATACAACAATGCTTAGTGTGCTTGTACCAAACCTGAGCTTTCAAAGGCTAGTCCAAAATTAGGAAGGACAAAGTACTGCATCAAACCTTGCTGCCTTCTGATCCAAGCACATAATGTACTTACACAAGATTATTAGTATACAAACCCCCAAATATGACTTTTTTAAAAGTTCAATTATATTGAATGTAGGACAGCACTTTACCATATTTAGTGAAATACTGCCCATGTTGCTTTGTGTTCGACCCACCAGCATCCTTCATAGGGTGCAACAATTATACAAGATAAGCTTTATAAACAAATTCAGATTTATATGATGGATCTCCTTGCTTTGTAGACTCATCTTCTTTGAAGTTTCTTCTGATCAATCATTAGCATATCTATACCTACTGAAGAATTCTCTTTTTATCTTTCAGAGGACATGTCTTTCTGACTAAAAACACAGCCATTTCATTTCTTTAGTTTCAGTTTTTATAGTACAGTCTGCCATCCAATTTAATATTTATCAGTAGTAATAACTGACTGCCAGGGTATTTTCAACATTAATTCCGGGTGTCTGTGCACTGGATAGTCCTGCATTCAAAATTACTAAGCAGACCATGCAGACAGACACTTTGGCTGTAACTTGTTTGCTCATTTATATACAGAAGAATGGAGATGAATAGCTAATTTTGCTGCAGAGAGTTGTCTGCTCTGAATCCCAAATGCTCCATATTTTATTATGCTAGGAGCCTGGTCAAACCACTGTAGAAGCCTTCCACTGGTAGAAGGGATTAATTGTTCCAAGCATCATTTTTTTTTCTCTCCCCGCACCCACAACTTTCACTAAAAGAGAATCTGAATCATGATTTAGAAAGCAACGTAAAACACTTCCAGTATGACTGATTTAAATTTCTCCTAAGGATTACACTGCAGGTGTAGCCTTGACTGAAGATCCATAAAGGAAAACACATACTAAGGCAAAGGAAGACACAGTGCAGAAGAGGATCTGGATATGCAGATTTTTCCAACCAGACTGTGCCGTATTATTTCAGTCTAAGGGATTGATTTGACCCTAACAGTACATAAAATACAGGTTTATGCCCAGCTCCTCAATATGGAAGCTGTATTGCAGCCTCAATTTCACGAGAGCTTTCCAAAATGCAAATGAAAATCCAGTCTTCTGATTGCCCTTAGTTGCAGCTACGAGGAGATCTAAGAGGAAGAGACAGGTTTTGTTCTTGCAGAAAGCATTCAATTCATGCTCATGTTTTATTTCATCTGGCAACATGTACACAGCTGCAGGGTTGGATTAGTGACAGCTAATGTAGACTCCACTGTAGATTTCCCAAACAGTGTAATCATTGTAACTGTGAGAAAAGAGTATGCCAGTGGCCATTCCCTGGGATCTGTAAAAAATGGCTGTAACTGGGCTTGTGTGTGCTGAAGTCATTAGAACTCTTTAAAGTTAGAAGTTATTTTAGTCTCGTCACTGTGAATTTACAGTGATTCACATTTCCCATTTTAGTGGGAAATGTCCCTTCAGTGTGGCCAGAAGTACAGGGAATGCAGGTTGATGGAGTATGCTGAGGATAGCAGTGCAGTGTTTGATGGATGGTGAGATAATAATGTTGCCAAGACTTCCTGGTGTTTTTCTACTTCCCATAAAGACTGCCTTTGTCTTGCCTGGGCTAAGTTTGACTCAGGTTTTACTCTAAGTCAGGCTGTCTGTGGGTTCAGAAAGGAATTAAATGTTGACTGGTGTTTGTGATAAGCTTGTAAGAAAGCATCCTGGTAGAAGAACAAGGTATTTTGTCAGTCTCTGGGAGGAGGCTGGAAGTAAGTAATGGAAGTTACAGAAACTTCTACAAAGTTTTCCTTGTTATTTTTCCTGCACTGAGAGTCTGTAATGTCACAGGTATAACATGGAGTGTTCCCAGTAGTCCACAAGTTTGACTGTGAATTTCATCTTGACGGTAACAACACTTTTTCCTCGCTACACACAATTAAGAGGAATAGATAGGTTTGCTGATGAGTGGCTTCTCCTCTGATGTCATCCCTACCAACTGTCCTTTCCTTCTCATTCCTCCTGTTGCATGGTTTGACTATGAAAAATGTCATCCTGGACTTGGCATACTCACATTCCTTGGGAGTTTTTTTCCCCTCTCCCATCTTTGCTCTTTAAAGATTGTATATGTGGCCTGGGGTTTAGTTGCTGCTTGTGATTTGGCTCTTGTTTTCTCCACTCAAGATGGTGCCAGTGAGGATGGCACTTTTCTTTCACACGTAAGTACTCCGAATTGTTGCCAGGCTTCTACCTATATTTTAAAGAGAAAATATTTATTTAAAAGTGGTTTAATTTTCCTACCCTTCTGTCTTAGGAGAAATTTCACTGAAGAAGTGTAACAAAAAGATTTATTGCAGAACATTTTCTATTTTTTCTGCAGTTGCAATTCTTTGTGGGTTTGTTTGCTTTTTTGTTTCCAAAGCTTTATGTATTTGCATTAGGCCATAATTGGGAGATGGAAATACAGATCCTACAACTGGCAATAGAATAACCTACATAACTCCACAAAATGTGGGTGCAGAAGATTAAATGAGACCTCTTCTAAAATGTATTCTTTTATTCCTACTCTTTCACTTACAGCAAATCTGTAACGGTCAGACATAATGTCCCCTGAATTGCTGATGCTTTAGTGGATCTTATTCTTTCCATAATAGCAAGTAAATTGTAAACCATGTTCTACAAGGATATGAATCTGATTGAAAATGTTAAAACTTATTCAACGTCTGTTTCTTATGTTTATGAATGTGAGTGGTAGAGAAGTAGAGTTTACTAGAACAGTGAGTAGGTTACTTATCCATTGCTAAAGAAGACTTGTTTTTTCTTGCCAGATGTTTTAATTAATTTTAGAAAATAGTGGTCAGCTTTGCTTTTCTTTTTGTTCCAGTTGTTTGAAACAAATTGTGAGAATGTATGACTCACATTTCAAGACAGAACTTAGAGAGTAACTTAATTTCCAGATATTATATATTTTTTCTCTCCTACCCCCAGATGTAAACTATGTAGTTTTTGAAGTTAAACTTCTTGGCAGAATGAGTAAAACTTCTCATATTAATCTTTCTGAGTTCTTGATTTCTGAAATAATAATTTGACTTGCATATTTTGTTAAATAAAAATGCTATATGATTAATTGATGGAAATGTGTTCCATTTATAGACTATATGTGATCTGAAAATAGAAAGGTTGGTTGGTTGAGTAATGACGTAAAGAAATGTTGTGCTTTTGAGGAATTTGTGATCCCTACATAGACTGACCTCTTATTCTATTAAAAATTGGTCTATGAAATGTTCAAGAAGTGATTTCCTGATTTCACTTTGTAGTCTGTGACATGACCAAGAACTGCATAATTCCTGGATATGTCAGCAAAGATATTATTTGTAGAATAGAATAGAATTAAAAAATCATTTAGGTTGAAAAAGACCTCTAAGATTATCAAGTCCAACCCAACACTGCCAAGTCCACCACTAAATCATGTCTCCAAGTGCCACATTTGCACATCTTTTAAATACCTCCAGGATTGACTGATTCCCTGGGCAGCCTGTTCCAATGCTTCACCAACCTTTTGGTAGGAATTTTTTCCAATATTCAATCTAAACATTCCGTGGCACAATTTGATGTCATTTCCTTTTGTCCCATTGTTTGTTACGTGGGAGAAGAGACTGGTCCCCACCTTGCTACAGCTTCTGTTCAAATGGTTGTAGAGAGTGATAAGTGCTAAAATCTCCTCTGAGTCTTCTCCAGACTAACCCCCCCCCAGCTCTCTCAGCTGCTCCTCATAAAGCTCATGCTCTTGATCCTTAACCAGCTTTGTCATTGTTCACCTTCTCTGGTCATGCTCCAGCACCTCAGTATCTTGTGTGAGCGTGTATATAGGTGTTGTTGAGTTTGTGGTGTTTAACATGCTGAAGCTGAAGGACGGTGGTGACCACTGTGAAGTTTTTGTGTTTTGGTAGGCAAGTGTTGGCCAACACAAGCTGCTAGGAGATGATGGAACAGGGGGCAGGAGGCTTGATGAGTCCGTACATGTCCCCAGAGTTAGGGCACAGCGTGGCATTGAAGGCATTAGGACCTCAGACTGGTGGCCGAGCTCTGAAAATAGGGGATGTCCTTCTGGGCCAGTGACAGCATTACCCTGGAGCTTCTTGTCATGCAGATGCTTTAATGTACGGGTCCTTCACAGACCACAGGCTTAGAGCAGCTCTTCTAGCAAAGTGTGATTTGAACAGCTGCTTCTGAAGGCCTGACTCCCATTTCAGCCAAAGTGCATTAGGCTGCTCTGACATCAGTTTATGTGCCGTGTAAGTGACAACACAGTTCTCTGGTTCCCCTCTAGCAGTAGGCTCTGACCAAAGTCCATTTGGCTTGACTTTCCATTCCTTGGTAGAAATGCTCTTTCCTTTTATTTTTGTAGCAGACACTCAGAAACGAAGTTCAGTATGCTTTGTGTGGACTCTAAAATGAGGACACAATATATTTTCTAAAGAGTCAAGGGTTTAACTAATATAATTAGGTAGATGTTTCCCTCAGTTGTTTTTTTTTTTTCTTCCCATGTGCCATGCCATGCAGTTTAAATTCTACCCTATGTTTCAAAAGGCCGCTATGGTTCAGTGCTGCTCTGTGAAAATTAAAGTGCTTTGGGCCAGGAAGTGTTATCTAACTAGAAAAACATTGTTTTATAGAATGCCCTACATAGTGGTAGTAATTTACGTAGTAAATTGGGGTCTTCGTCACTGGAATGTTTCCTACAAAATTGATTTATCCTCATGGTAGAGACTGCAGCTTAATGGGAGATAGTATTGGCCTAAATTTAGCTACTGCTATGTAATCATTTGCGAATGATGTTTAAACAAGTGTGTAGTTCAACGCTTACTTAGGTTTTGTGGTGGTTTTCTTAAAAAAAAAAATAAATTGCCCTGATAGGGCTGATTGTGACAATAACTTTCTCTGGTTTTGGTGCCCTCTATGGGGATTAAAGGGAAAAGTGAGTTCTCAGTTACAGAATTGCACATTATTTTCATAAATGTTTCAAAGATGTTGATCAGAGTTCAAAGGTGAAGCTTGTAAAACTTAATCATCTACCAGTAGAAATATTTTTAAGAACATTCTGACATTAATCATATTTATGCTACTTTCTTGTCTTCTATTATTTGTTGAGATTAACACATGTCCAAAGACTGCATTTTTCATGACTGTGACAATTCTAAAGTGACGTTAATTAAACTTGGATTTTATGTGTTCTTTTTAAAATACAAAAATACTGTATTAAAAATCTTTTTATTTCTGCCTCATCAAAATCAAGATGCCTGTTTAAAAACCTTGCAAATCTCTAGTCCATATTGTTTATAATTGGAAAATGGGAAGATCAT
>JAOXXN010000001.1:18172450-18211357 GCA_026770055.1 Myrmophylax atrothorax | reverse complement strand
AATCTCACCACATCCCAAGCTAGGAAACCAGCTGAAGAGAAGGACTGTCTCGATTCCCTCTGCCTTCCCAAGCCTCCAGAAACAGGAAACCCAAAAACCTCCAATCTCCTCTAGTCCATCCTCCCTCATTACGTGGAAAGATATGTGTGGAATACCTTTTTTAATGACCACTTCCCCAGTTACCCTTAGTTACTGAGGAAGCTTAAATCAAACCCATCACAAAAAGTAAGTCCAGAAAAATTATCCAGACATGTTGTACTGAAGTATGGAGAATAATCTATCAGGAAAAATAAAAGATCAAACACATCTGATTTTTTTCTCCTTTCAATATCCTATGCCCAATTTTTGCATGACAGCTCTATCTGGCAGTGTCACCTCCCATCAGTGTAATCTGTCATTCTATATTATTTCAATTAAGTTTTCTTTCTCATTTTGCATTTGTTGTGGAGTCATAATGGCATGCTCCCAAATCAGCAGTCAAGAAGAGTCATCCTCTCTATTTGTATTTGTTAAAAGAAATCAGAAAGAAAGATGGTTTCTCAACTTCCTCTCTGTCCTGAAGACCTTCTCCAGAGCTTTTACAAAATAAGAGGTTTTCTTTGAGGACTGACCGTGAAGAAACAGAAAATGGAGGCTTGATTTGGGGACTTTTCTGAATTATTATGAAAATCTTTTAAATTCATCAACCTTGGTTACTTGCAGACTCCTTTCACATTATGTAACTCTCTTCTGTCTGGTAGCCGGAGAATGAAAAGCGTTCATTGCGTCAGTGGAGAAGTTCTACATCTTTATAAAAGCAACTTTCTAAGCTTTCCTGTGCTCAGATTTCCAGTGAAGAGAACTCACACCCAGCATGGGCAACTCGAGACAGCTTATTGTACTGGTGTACTGACTGCTTCCCTGTGTGCCCCTGAATTTGGATCAACTCACGTTTCTAACTGGGTTGCTGTGTTTGCTGAAGTCAACTCCTCAACCCACCTCTGAGTGCTGAGAACTGTACTGACTGAAATGATATGGTAGTTTATATCCTTGAATCTTTAAACACTTGATTGTGAATAAACCAAGCAGTTGCAGTATGGAGTATGCCCTGTGTATCTACTAACCCATGTGTTGCTATTTCATCTGACTTGCCACTTCCAGCTGATGTTCAGTTTCCACTTGAGAAAGGCTGCGCTTTGCAGAAGGGGCAATGGGTGAAATGCTGGGCTGATGTGGTAGCAGAAGGGCTAGTTTTGGTTCAGGAGTCCTCCACTGTAAACTGTGAAAAGGAGGGAAAAGAGTAGATAATTCAGAGCCTTTTCTGTGACTTGCTCTTCCATTCAATTGCTGAAGGAATGAGGAAGATTAAGTTGAAATGGAGAAACAAAGAGCTTTTACTTCTGTTCTAACTGCTCATCTCCATATGGTCATAACAGTACTGAGTTCCCAGGAGCTAGGCAGGTACAGAGCTGCTGAAGCAGGGGCTTTCATTTTTCAGCTCTTTGTTCATGCCAAGCCCAACTGTACCAGGGGATTACAGTGGCCACACTAAATCTAGATTCTGTTTTCTTGCCACATTATCCAGTTACCCACACTTAGCGTTTACAGAGAGTAACATGTGCACGTAGGAGCAAGCCTCCAGCATTGCACCAGACCAGATCTTTTCAGTCACTAGCTGTCCTAATCTAATCAGCATCTTAACAGTTATTTCCATGCTGTTTCTCCTCCCTCACTCTTTTTATAACATTTCAGTTGGACAAATTGTTCATGTTGAGTTGGAGATGGCAGCTCCTTTTCCTTGCTGGATGAGAGATGCTGGTGGCCCTCAGCACAGATCTGTGCTGTTTGCTGCAGAGCTGGGCCAGGCAGGAGCCGACAGATTGCTATTGATGGGGTTAGCATGAAACCTCTCTAAAGCAGGATGAATAGGAATTGTTCACTCTGTTTTCCAGAGGACATTTTCAGTCCAAATGGATTTATTGTGTATTTGCAGTTCAGCAAATGTTTTTGGGTTTTTTTTTTCCCCCTTTCCTATGTCTGTAGTTGCAACAGGGTTTATTGATGCATGTGCAGAACATAATAAAAAGCTGCATTTCAGCTCATCTTTAAGGGCCTCAAAGTAGTTCACGATCCTAAATGGAGTTGCTCAGATTACATTGAGAAAAATGGTTCTTGTGGGGAAAAAAACAAGATATACTTCATATCCTAACCCAATAATAAATTCTTGCCCTAGAGGCAAGCCAGTAATTCTGATTTCTAACAAAAATATCTCTCACAATTTCCATCACAAAGGACTTGGGCCAGGCAGGTGGCCAAATACGCTCCTTCCCTGTGTTGTACCACCAGTTCATGCTGCATATGCATGACTTTTGGAAAGGCTTCTTTTGGAAGGGAAATGTTAGTGACTTTGTAAGGTCCTAAATCTCTATTCCAGGAAAAGGCAAGGCCTAATTGGCCAGTTCTACTGTCTTGCTCCCTCCCACAGCTGGATTACCCTGTGGCTGCACAGCTCCAGCCCAGGGCTTGCCCTGGAATTGCTTGTGGGAGGCAGTTCACTCTTCATCCATAATTTTGTCCAAGAGTCTAGTACATATGAATAATTTGTAAGCATCCTTTGGCTATCAAAACCTGCTCAGGACTGGGCCCCTGAACCTCCTTCCTATTACAGACTTTGAAATCAAGAGTATTTCTGCTGAAGCTGGTGTCACCCAGGTGGTAAAAGATTGCTGGGACAGAAAACAAATGCAAAATTGCCATTCAGCAGTGTGTAGAAGCATAATTGTGCATTAAGAGGGTGGACTGTCAGTGTTCGTTATATGCTGTATGTGCATGGCTGCAATTTGTATGTACTCATCACTGGCACACTCATGTTGCCTGCACATTTCAGGCTGTAAGTCAGTCAGAGGCTGGTATCATGCTCTGCTTACAGCGGAGGGAATTCCAGCATTCAGGTGGCCAGTGTTGCTGGAGCCTCATATTTTCTTCCTTTGGGAGAGGTTGTCCTTTGAGATTTCTTTTTCTAACATATTTTTTTCTAACAAATTTACAACTTGTATTAATTTTCCTTTTTGCCCAATTTTTCAATCTTTAACTCATCTTTAAATATCCATAGCTCATCTCTGCAGGTTTCCATGCTCTTTTTCCTTCCCATCCTTTGTGTCCCTCTCTGCATCAGTTTTCACTGAGATGTTTTCTTGCAATTTCTGCTGTTTGGCAGGTGCCTATAAAGTCCCATCCCAATTCCGATGGCAGGAAATCCAGTGTTTATCATGAACAGAGCTCTTGAAATATTTGTGACCATCCTGAGAGAAGAAAAATAAAAGAGAACCTCTCTGGTAAACTGTAGATATAAAACTCAAACCAAACAACTGCTAGCCTGCAGTTGGGGCTTATGACTTATTTCCACGTCTTTGTGGGATTCAGGTGTAGAAGTTTGTTTTCTTCCCAATATGTAACAATCATATACAGTATAGGCAGAGTGCAGAAACACTGACAGATTACACATGTAATAATATGAGTGCTAATTGTCATTGTGAACTATATTCTCAGTGTATTTTTCCCAGTGCCTGCCTGAAGCTGAGCATAAATCTTTTTAGCCCTCTAAATTTGTAGTAATGTCAGTTTTATTAACTGCAATTTTGCTCCACTTTGCCTTACTTTAGCTTGCAAATCATGCCCAACAGTGACAGAGTGGATTTTGAAATCTTTTTACGTGTCAGATTTCCCTGTATCCATTTTTATCAAAAAAGCTGTCACCAACTTCTTCTGAAACCAGAAAACCTTTTTCTTTCTAATTACATTTTTACCATATGTTCATCCAGATGGCATATGCCAAACATTTCTAGGGTGTTATAAAATGACCTGACTTTGGAGGATTTAACTGTTGAAGAAGCTTATAAAAAAATAGAATTGACATTGGGGCAGAAAAGTAGTCCCAGAAAGAAAGAAAGAAAAAAAAATCTGATAAATCATGCCAGTTATATTTTGTGCCTGTGATACTGAATTCTCACTATACACAGCTGCACAAAACCAGTGAAAATGTAGGGAATATTTTCTTGAATTTTAAAAGTTGACTCCTTTTGAACTGGTGAAAATAAATTTTTTGTATGTTGAATATGTCTAAAAAAAATTCTGGAGCTCTGAGTGACTGTTTTCCTGAAAAATAGAGCAACAAAGAGATTGTCAAGCCACCAGATTCTCTGTAGGAGCAGCAGTTTTACTTAGCAATGTAATAAGTACATGGACACTTTTTTCTTGAAATACCATTTTCAAATAGAAGGCAGATAAAGTTGATGCATGATTTTGACACTTGTGTCCTAATTCTTAATAATTCTTGAGGGATTTCTTGGAGAACATAAATTAACTTGGGGTATACTGAGATGTCCCAGGAAGGAAGGAAATTATTTTTCATATTTAGCTACTAGTTAAGATAAATAAAGATCAGGTTTTCTTACTTTCTGGAGGGTTTGCATATTTACTTTCACCTACAAAAGTTCTCTTTAACTGACATTGTTGTTTTGGTAGCCTTTCCAGATTATCAAACAGAAAAATATAAAATTCATTTATGTTATTGTCAGTCTCCATAATATTGTCTCAAGTCTCAAGCCATTTTATTTAGTGCTAGTTCCTGAAGAAGAGTGATTGAATGAGAATCAAATTTGCTTTCTTGTATTGCAGCAATAGCTTTTGCAACTTCCAGACGTTTTTTGAGTGTACAACCCAAGGCTCTGAAAAGAATATGAACCAAGATGTAGCTTTGGGACAGGATGGGCTGAGGCTCACGGTCTCAGGGATTCAGATGGACAGTTGCAAAGGAAGTTTTGTTCAGTGTCCTTAAGTTGCATAGATCTTGTTGTAAATCACAACTACAATCAACAAAGCAGATCTTCCACCTTCTCCAAATTAATGAGACAGGATTTTAACATGCTCAATATGAAGTGGCTTTGTTTCTGAATTAAACCTTTCATAAAACATCCTTATCTCTATCCATCCTCCTCGCCTACTTTCACTCATCAGGCCATGAGTGGTTTGACATTTCCTCATACTCTTCTCCATCATTGACCAGGATCACACCTGCTGTGTCTCAAGTCAAGAGTCTATTTGGTAGGTAAATCAGTCTGTACAGCAGAGAGATTGTAACTATTTAAAAGCTAAGGATTGAACCACTCAAAATTGTGAATTGGTGTTAACCTGTGAAGTAAATGAAACAAACTGTAACAGGAGAATACAAAATGAAACACCAAAAAGCAGCCTGTCTCCACACTGTCAAAATACAATGCAACAGCCATTTGATTGCTGTTGCTTTAGAGGGTTGCAACTGTATTCAAGTTGGCTTGAGGTACCACTTTTTCTGCTCTTTTTTTTGGATGTCTGTTCAGATTGGAGCTAAAGTTGTTCCCATGTCTCTCTTACATATTTCCAAAATAATGTTCATCATAACCAGGGTCACTGCATTCATGCCATAGTTTTCAGTTTCTTAGAAGAATTAGAGCCCTAAGCATTTTCCTGTGGGAATGCGAACTCCTGCACAAGAAATTGCAGCCTGCTGAGCACAAGCTTTCTTAGCTGCCAGAGAAAACTCTCGGAATTAGCCCACTAATCCCTAAGTATCAGGGAATGACATGTCAAAATCCAGAAGTTGAAAAAACATTGTGCTCAGATACTTTGCTTTTAATTACTGATATGCATTATTAAATCAAACTCTTGACTATAGTCTTTGTTTAGATATACCTTGGATTATTCAATCTCTAATTTGAATGAGGAAAATGCTATGAATTTTTCTGTGGAAAATATTTATAAGTTAATAAATTTGAAGCTAATGATGTGAAGATTCAAAGTGCCAGCCTTAAACCACACCTCCGACTTAAGCCAAGCATGAGTTTGGGTATGCTCATGCTACATTAGGCTCCTCAAAATATCCTGGGCAGATGAATTGTGTTTGCAAGTGCTGGCTGCCATGTTCCAGCCGATCAGTGTTTCCCAAGGTGTGTTCATTTCCTCATTTTCTTCCTCTTTGCTCACTGTAAACCCCTTTGTGGGTGAGTGTGCATGTGAACTTCGTGTCAACTTGCAATGTCTCCATTCTCCTCGTGTGTTGGTGCATGCATGCTCAGATGCCTTCTCTCTTCCTTCCTCCATTATCTTCTCTTTTGAGTAGAGCATTTGCCATAGAGAGATTTTGAGAGCAAGTGATTGGAATTGCACTTCTGCTATGATTTTCCATAGCTGGTAGTTTATCTCTCAGATGAGTCTGGTATATAAAATCTCTGTTCAAGGAATTCTCTAAGAATTACTTTCCTGAATAATGACAGCTGTCTCCCACTGCTTACAATACAAGTGCATCAGAGAAGATAGCCTTTCGTAAAGCAGGGACTCATCTCAGCCATTGAAAATGGTAGGAAATAAGTGTCTCTCTTTGAAAAGGCAACCTAAGGGCAGCTTGTGTATGTGGAAAGAAAGGTTCCTGCTTAAAATCTCAGGCTTTTTCCTTTTCTTCCATTTTTCGTTCAGAAAAGTAAATCATTAGGTATGGTCTAAGCACTGTGCCATCTAAACACATTTTTTACTGTGTTTGAAGCAAACGGGAAATTTCCAGTGTTGCAGTTGTTCTTATAAGATGTTTCACAGTGTAAACGATGCTCTGTGTAGGCTTCCCTAAAGTGGCTATTTTGAGTCCAAGTTTATTAGATTCTGGTCTAGAACTCTTAGCATAGTTATTCTGCAGATGTCAATATTTTCCATAGCTGAAATGGAGATCAAATACTTCCAATTAATGCAAAATTCAAATTAGTCTTGAACTGTGGTACTACAACTGGCATCTCAATAATGAACTAGCCACAGGAGGAAGTGAGTTTGTCAATGTACCATCACACAAAGCTTTGAGTATTCTGGGATCATATTCATGTATCTTGCTGCTCTCTTGAAATACACTTCCAACATACTGAATGACAAAAGAATATCTGATGCAGCAAGCTCTGGAAGCGTGAGCTGCAAAGGCTTTTTAGTTGAATTATTTCAAAGTGGATAACCTTAGAAATCAATAGTGTCTGCTGCGCCACTCAGAATCATGATGCACTGTTCCTTGCTGATCCTCTTGCTTGTGCTTTGAATAACTGATGCTGTGCTGCTGCAGATTCTCAGTACCAGCCAATGCAAGGACTGGAGCAACATATCCAGTAGCAGGGCTGCTCTTTTTAGCAAATCTCCATGTCTCCTCTTAGAATTTGTTCTCTGAGGTGCAGCCATTGGTGGGGGGTTTGGGGATTGTTTTGGATTTCTTTCAATCATGATTAGTTATTAAACCAGACTACACAAGTGCTTGAAGAGAGAGGATGTACAATGGCAGGAAACTAGTTCTGAAAGGCTCAAATGGTATTTTCAAGTTGCTTGTAAATACAGCACTTTCTCTGTACAGACAGAAGGCTCTCCTTTTGGGGTTTGTAGTGCTCCAATTACAAAAATGGAAACAGCTATTATTATTATTCAATCAAACATCTTAACTTTGTGGAAAGTTTAGTAAGGCTGTCATCTAAAAGAGGTGACAAATGCAGAGTTTCGTATTTTCTACCAAAACAAAGTTCACAAGTTGAAATAGATAGTTTTTGGAATACCGGTGACACCTCAGAAAATTTCTCATTAGAAAGGCAAATTATTTGAATATCTATAAACACAAGTCATATATAGGAATTTATGGGGAGGAGGTGCCTGAGATGTCTTGAAGATAGATTTCTTGAAAAGTCTGCATAAAATTATCTGGGGTTTCTAACAGTTCATTTGAAATGAACAATAGAAAATTACCTAAAATAAACTGATAAAACCTGGAGAAGCAGAAGGAGGATGAAGAGGAGAACAAAGTATCAGATGTGATACTCTAGCTAGTAAAAAACCATACATTTTCTTTGCTGACTTTATGCCGATAGGAGAGCACAGAGATATTCTCTTGTGCTCCTATTTTTGTAAGAAAGTAGCTTCTGTTGCCTCTGATCATATGCATTAAAAGGCAGCATGTTACTCTTAGGCAGACTGAATCTAGTGATGGGGATAGAGAGTTTCTTTGAAGAAAAGCCCTAGAAAAATCCAGTAACAGAAATAGACTCCCACTGAGAGTTTACTGAGATTTTGCTGCTGTATCAGTAATGAAGCAGAACATGCAGAGAATGGAAATTGATGTCATGGCCAAGGTGTATGTATTGGGGAAAGATCAGAGCAGTTTTTGAGTGTCATTGATGCTGAAAATAGATCTCTCAGTGATGCCTTTCTCCTTTTGGACTGCCTGTTTGGAGCTCTTCAGGGAATTGTATTTGCAGATGAAAAACAGGAAGGGAAGTGAAGGCAACAATGCTGGTTGCATGGTATGCTCCTTAACTCTTATGTTGTAACATGTTATATGTAAAATTATCAAAGATATGGGAAAATTACTTTACTTTCATATTGTTAATTAATTATGAGCACACTAGGTTTCAAAATAATGATGCTGCCTACTGCTGTAGGGATATGTGCAGTTCAGTGTTACCTTTCTCAGAGCCTTTGCCCTCTCTGCAAGTGGGCTTGAGACTTGGCTTCATTTGTCTACTGCATTTACCCACCAGGAGCTAGAGCTAGTTAAGCACTTGCAGACTTATGGTCTCTTGAAGATAAAAAAATGAGTTAACTCTTGGCTAGGCAACTTTAAACAAATGCTGTGAGCTCTGTCAAGATGGCACTAACTTGATGACATGAGCTGTAGTCTGTCATCACTCTATGCTGACCAGTTATTGCTTGTCGCCTGCACTGGTGGCTATGTTTTCTGGAGCACATGAATTCAACTGATGGCGTTTGGAAGGGTGTGACACTGGAGTGGTCTCTTTGTCTGTCTGATTGGCACTGGCAATTGGTTGCTGTGATTCAGCAGGGAGATCCAGGCATTGGGTGGAAAATGCAAAGTATGTTGTGGTTCTGACTACATACAGCATCAGCCACATTTCAGTGCTTATTAATGTTAATTTTAAATCTCTATGCTTTAAAACCATTAGCTGTTTAATGGATATGTGAAGTTGGATAGCTTTCATCCTTTCCATATTTTGCTTGAAACGTCAAGATCTTTCCCTCCAACCATGAGAATTTTTTTCTACAATAAATATGTACAATATTGTACTATATGTACAATCTTGTACAATAAATAGTCTTTGTCATAACCCTGTTGATGAAATTATTTTAGTAATTCCAGATAAATACATTTTCTTAGTATCTTTTTTTGCTTGTGTGTTTGTGCTCCGGGACAGTTTGAAGTGACTTTGGAGATTTTACCCAAGCAGTAAATACAGAGCTGTTACCTGTGTCTTAGGTGGTCTGTTTGAGAGGACTCCACTCGGAAACATACTTAAAATTTTAGAAAGTCAAATTTAAATGTGTGTCCTCTTTTTAAAAAGCTTGGTGGGCTCTAATTGTTGTCTTTTACGTTATGAATAGATCACTACTATTATTTTTCCCTTCAAAAAAATAAAGGATGAAAAATTCAAGCACAGATGACAAAGGCTTTATTGTTGGGCTATTATTCTTTCATATATGGCGTATGATTATAACTGTGCTGTCAAAAAGAGACCTCTTTATAGCCTGATACTATTGATTAGTATTTGAAACCTGCCAGCAGCATTATTACTTCATGCATAAGAGAATCTAATAGAAAATTATTAAGTTGATGTTTTAGTTCCTGTAGTGAGAACGTTTCAAATATTCATCTCATATCGTTGCACAAATTGCTTGGCTCAAGTAGATACCACAAAATCATGTTTTAATGATTTTTTTTTCCTTTTTCCATCTTTTTTTTTTTTTTCAGTCACATGACACAATCAGCCACATTTGAAGACCCTCGAATAGAGAGCTGCCAAATAACCCCTCCAGCCCCTCGGAAAGTGGAAATGAGGAGGGATCCTGTGCTAGGATTTGGGTTTGTGGCTGGTAGTGAAAAGCCAGTTGTTGTACGCTCAGTAACACCAGGTATGTTTTCCCACCTGACCCCAAAAGAAAACTTTGACTTAGTCCACTGAGATGAAATACAGTTACAAAATTGAGTACTGTGGAAATATTCAGGCAGACAAAGTAATCTCAAATACCAGGTAGAATTTTAAGCCTTACATTATTATTCAGTGGGTTCCTTCCTCACACTCATTTTTGAACATTATGTAAATGTGTTAACAAAAAGCCAGTTTGGAGTTATTGCTCTGAGCCATTACTATTGTTTGCCTGAAAAAAGTTAACCCATCTCATTCAAGGAAAGTAGGTCTTCTCTGGGTTGTCTTTGTATTATCTTTATACTGGCTTGCTGTCACCTTCATTATCATTGAATCAGTGCTTTCAAGAGGTATGTTGAGTTGTGAGATTAAAACTTACATATTTTTCATTCTTTTTATCATCAGCTTCCCAAGGAGAACTAGGTTTCTAAAAACAATATTTCTTTTTGAAAAAGAGGATGTTATTGCTGGCTTCTTTTTCTTTTTTTTTTTTTTTTTTTCCCTGTGGATAAATCTGTATAACTATGTGATTAGAAGCCAGGTCAAAATCATTCAAAAAAGTTAGGAGGGATCAGGTCTGGGACTAACTAGTCTCCCAAACAGAAGGCTTCTGCTCTCTGTGTTTAAAAGTTCACTTGTTATATAAAATTGCCATGAAGCCAAGGGCAGGGATTTGACTTTGCTCTTGTTCGATATGTTCTACAGAACCCCCATAGAGAGCAGAGGAGAGGCAAAATCGACTTGTGAAGTTCTGATGTCATTTAACCATGTGTGTGCATTGATTACATTTGTATTGCTTTCCCATGAAGTGAGCAGTGTAACTAATAGCTGAATGAGATCCATACAGTTTATTTCTCTCAACTTAGTATTAATATAGTTCTGTGATAAAGTTTGTAAAATGTGTTTATTATATTCTGTTCCAAGTGAATAGGGGGAAATATGAGCTCAGGACAACATTCTCCTACGTGGATTCGTATCCATTTGTGCTGGATATGTAAGTGGAGGAAAGTTTTTAAAGCAAGGGAAAGGAACAGCATTAGCTCAGTTCTTGAATGAATTGGTTTTGATACTGAGAAATTTTCTTTTAAGACTTTATCTCCCTGTAGGTAGTATTACTCTGTTTTTTATATATCATCGTTGCAGAGTTTAAAGACAGAGACTAGAGAGGATATATCTTTTCATTAGGAATTGCAATATCACACCACCTTCTAGGCATGTAATCATGCTGAGAAGTGAAGTATAATGTGCATTTTATAAAGCATAAACTCCCCATGAATTTCAGCAATGTCCGAATCCAAAACTCATAGACATATACGTGACTGATTGTCTATTCAGGCAAATGCCAAATATCCATATCCAACTGAAAAAGGCAGTGCTTTTGGATTCACCTGTGTTCATCGAGTGGTAGGAATCCAGACAAAAAGAGACTCAGACGTTGAAAGTACAAAAATTTACTGTCTTCAATTGAAGAAAACAGGTTTGTTTTGCCCCGAACAGAAAATTCAGAGGAGAGACCTTTGAATGACATTTGAATGTGTAAGGGATGTTTCATAGGAAAGAGGAATAAGATGGTCTTGATCTCTAGTGTTACATTGCCTGGGACAGGAAACAGTGTGTTGCAATAAGGAAGGTCTGGTGTAGACACCATGGAAAAAGATTTCCTGATCTTAACAGTAGATAAACAGGATTTATTTACAGGAAAAAGAATCCTTCTCGGGGTGGTCTTACAAAATATCAGGCAAACATTGGTCAGGGATGAGTAAAGTATGGTTGATCACACCTTAAATTGTACATTTTTCCACCCCTTATAGTTGTTCTTTTGGCCCTCCAGAAATCAAGCCCTTATTTTAGGTGGGTATATGTGGGAATTGAGCTTGAGGATCTTCAGTAGAAGCTGCTAAGCCATTAACTTTCAAGATTTTCCTGGTGAGGAAGAACTGGTAATTTCAGAAATAATCTTAGTATTAAACATGCCATTAGTTGAAGGAAAAAGCCGCTTGTAGGGTGTGAACAACAGAATGCGTCTGTGCATTTACAGTGGTCTGCTAACCTGTACTTTTTTTTTAATTTCCTCTGCAGGCGGCCCCTCTGAAGGAAAGCTTATACCAGGGGATCAAATCATAATGATTAATGATGAGCCAGTCAGCACTGCTCCAAGGGAGAGAGTCATCGACCTTGTCAGGTAGTTGATGTCCTGTCACTTGAGCTATGAACCCAGTGCCTTATTGCCTGTGCAGTCATTCAGTAGTACAGCAAGTCTTGACTTCTCGTGGCTGAGAAAAGAGAAAATAATGTTGCTTTAATCATAATGAAGAATGCTTGAATTATTTTATTATTGACATGAAGTGTCCTCTTAAAATGTCATCTGGGTAGCTGAAAAAGTGTAGTAAAATCCTGCAACAGCTCCAAAGTACTTGGGTATCCAAATAGGAATAGTATCCTGGTATTTATTTTTGGATTGTTGAAAAGGTAATTCCTGGAGTAAGGAAGCTCCAGTCACTGTTATGTTACTGTTCATTGTTTTACATGAGGAAAGTTAAGTCGCGTTTGCCTTACATGAGGAGGAAAAAAATCTGGCAGGGTGATTTTTGAGAGTGAATGAATGCATGTAACTATGTAGAGAAGCTCAAACAATGTTTGAGTGGATTGTAAGTAGGTGAGTTTGTGTGAAAAAAGCAGGCAGGTTTGTATAGATAGAGTACAGAAAATTAGACAAAAAAAGTGACTGTTGATAATGCAGGAAAGGAGAAATGTCACTATTTGTAATGGCATGTAGAAGGAAAGAAAGGATAGTGACTATCAAGTGCTAAGGATGTAGAAAGAGATATGCTGTGGTTCACATAATAAACTTTCATTCGTAGTAACAAGAAATGTTAGTGTGTTGCAAACAAAAATGGTCAGTAATTCTTAATTATTTATTTAATTATTTAAATTCCAGTTGCCTGGTTGCTGTACACCGCTTTTGTTTCTGTGTTTTCCTTTGCATTGACTTAAATTCTAAATTGGCGGGTCTAGTTGATTCCTGAGAGATACTAAAATTTTAACAGTGCAGATACCTCTCCTTAGAACTGGTACCTGTGAGTGTTTTCAGTGTTACCCATGTAATTTTGAAAAGTCACTTTTGCTTACAGAAATTGGGGTGGGAGGTGCTGTGATAGTTGTACTCCTCCTGCAGATGACAATTGGCGCAAACAAGCACTCATTTGCTGGGGATTCAGCTGTGAAGAAAACTTTCCAAGAAGATACAGAAATGCTATAAAATGCCACCAACTCTTATGCCTTTATATATGTTAGTGGGATTAGAAAAAACATAGTTTTAGAATTTTTTCAAAAAGCGTTAACCTGCCAGTCAGTTAACAAACACAATTCGCTAAAGAGCTTCTTTTCTCATGATGAGTAGAACCCAAGAACTGCAAGAGGTGTCCTGTACTCTGTGTTGACCACAGCATAAGCCTCAAAAATGGGTCTTATACTCATTTTTTATGTCTTTTTATTCCTCATAAAGTCAGCATATTACCTTCTTCATTCTTTCCCTGACTCTTTGGTATTTAGGGGGAGTTAGGATCTCTATCTCACTTTTCTGCTACCAGCAATATGTAGTAATAACAGCAAGGAAAATAGACTGATGAGACCTGAGACAAACTGGATTTATTGTGTGGCTGATTCTCTGTCTGCCTTCAAATGAGAAATTCAGTAAGAATGTCACCCTTCCCAATTACATTGACTACATAAGTAGTGTCAAACTAAGTGTTGTTGCATTCCAGAGAAAGCTTTTGGTGATGCTTTTCTTGCATTGTAATTCTACCTCTGCTTTTAAAATCTGTCTGCTGTTGGGATTTTGACAGAGACTCATTCTTTGATGAAACTCAGTGAAATGTATTGAGGTTCTATGTTACAGTATTTCAAATGAAGAGCTTTCTTTTCCTGCCAGTGAGGACACATGGAATGATTAGACACTGTCAGTGTACAGTCCTGCCACCATAGCAGAAGCAATTATTTGCATCCATGAAATAACGAATTTCTTCTCTGTAATGGAAGGCTTTCATGTGGATTAAATACATCTACAACTTTTCAATGCATGTGCATTTTTGAATGTGCATGGAAGAAGTTTTGAAATCTTATTCTCCTGCTGGCAGCAGCATGGCAGTGGGCAGCAATGAGTGTGTTTTAAATGCATAAGTTATGCAATGGGCATGATCACAAAAGCATAGAAGAACAGAGGAGATTTTTAGAGGTTGTCTAGTCTAACCTCTTGCTCCAGGTGAGGTAGAGTCAAAATTAAATGTGGCAGCTCAACACTTGGCCAATCAAGTTTTTAATATCTCCAAATGTGGAGATTTCACAAACACACTGGACAGTTCTTAAGCAGTGGCCTTTCAAAAAGACATGAGCCAGCTTCCTCAGTAGCTTTAGATGCATCCCTTCTAGGCCCATGAACTTGTGAGTGTCCCTCTTACCTAAGAAATCCCTAATTCAGTGTTTGTCTACCCTTGCTCCCTAAATTCTCTCACTGATCTCAGGGTGGCAGACCTTGCCACTAAAGACCACAGCCAAGAAAGCATTGAGCACCTCAGCCTTTTTAGTGTCCTTGATCAGGCTGCCCGCTCCATTTAGCAGCAAGTTCATATTTCCTTGGCTTTCACTGCTGTTGTTGTAGAGACCCTTCTTGTTACCCTTCACATCCTGGATCACTTTCAGTGCCAGGTGAGCTTTGCAAACCCCATCCCTGCATGCCAAGGGTAGGGCTTTTCTTTCTCCTGGGTAACTTCTCTCCATCTGATTTACTGCCGTTTTGCACTGGTCTTGGTCAGGCTTTCCCTGTGGAGCCACACCAGTGTCCTGCTGTGCCTGCCTGCTTTCCTGAAGATTGGAGCAGATGATTCTGGCAGTTGGAGGAGGCTCTCTGTGATCATAACCCAGCTGTACTGGGCTCTGGCCTTTCAGAGCTGTATCCCACAGGACTCTGCTTACTAGTGCCCTGGACAAGCTGAAGTCTGACTTTAGATTGGCCTCCTTGTCCCTTTTTCCTTTGGGATCTTACACTGTGCCATCTCATGGTCACTGCAGCACATGAAAACTTGATACTCCCACACTGTATTTTTTTTTTCTGTGGTTACACAGTCTATTGCTGATTTGGGATAAGAAGGTTTATTTTATATTCATGTGAAATTCAGTTGATATTTTTATGCACTTTTCCTGCAAAGCTTTTTGTAAAGTCAAGAAAAAAATTTGTAATTGCAGAAAGTTGGAAAAAATTAGTCTACTTTCATAATACTAACATAAAGTTCACAGAAAGTCAAACAGAAAGAAACCCCGAATTGTGTGAGTAAAGAAAAAGGCAGATTTCACAACCAGATGAGTGTTTAACAGTCTTAGGAAAACTGAAAATTTCCAAACAAAAGTATACACAATTGTTTGATGTTATGTCAACCCTAAATGTGAGAAATTTTAGTGTAATGTAATGTTTATTTTTTTTTCCAAAAAGCATTGTCAGGACATTAGTTTATGAAAAGAGTTACGTGATTGAAAGAAAAGAGAACAGTAAAGATAGTTTCTGCTATGATCCATCTGAAATAAAAAAGAAAAAAAACCCCACAATGTTCACCAAAAAGGGTATCTGAAAAATGTCAATTAAATCTCTTTTTTCACCAAGAAAAAGCATATCTGAAGCAATAAATGTGCTTTACTTCTAAATTTCCCACAAAATAAATCAGAGTAATTTCTGTCAGATAACTTGTTTTTCTTCTTTTCCTATTAATGCCAAACTCATTGTCTACCCTTTACTCCTACAGGATTAGAAAGAGATAGACTTGTCTTTTAAGAAAAGTCCATTTTGTGTAATGGTTTTATTACAAGAAATGCAAGAAATTAAATGGAGTGTGTTACACAGAAATTTTCCCATTGGCTTTTTATTGCATTTTAATATTTTAATTGTGTGTATGCTTTCTAAACATTCATTACTGAAAATACTCTTCCTTAAGTAGAAAACTGTGTTAAAGCCACTTCTGCTGGCTCTAGGGAGTACTGAGCAGGAACCTGATGAAAGACTTTGGTTTGCTTTTTAAGAATTGAAGGATACTTTTGTATCTTAGGAGGTCTCAGGTCTGGAGATGATCGGGGATATTTGTTATAAATATTCCCAGTAAGTCATTCTGATCCATTGAATTCTTTTGGCTCTGCTTTACTGGTAACATATAATTAGCGTCCAAGTTATCCTTTCAAAGCCAGAGCTGCAGAAATATGAATACAGTGTGGTTTGCAGGCAAAATCCATTTGGACTCATTATTTCTGGGTAATGTTCAATGCCTTTTGCACCATATTATGTTCTCCTGAGCTTTTTTTGAGCACAAACTCAAAAATTGTTTTCACGGTTTCCGTAACCAGGAGAGGCCAATTTATGAGTATCACTTATGGCTGTGGTCGAGATGTGTAGAAAGTTATAGAAGTTATAGAAGTTCAAAACAGAGGAAGAAACAAACTCAGTTTTCTAAATGTAGGGCTAAAGTCCAGACAAAGGGCAAGCAAAAAGAACACTCAAGAAACAAGATGTATTTGAAGTGCAGTCAGTTTAAAATGGTATGAGGAGCTACTTATCTTGGTTTCATTTTACTGCTGATACAGATACTGTGAATTAAAGCTTTTCACACATACTTAACAGTACTTTAAAATAACATTAGTCATTGCACAATGGAGCAATTTTTCCTTATTTGAAGGAGAGCAGCAATATAAAATAGGTATATTAATGTATGTTACCAATTAGTTGGTTGCTCAGAGGGGCATGTATTTCATTATCACTGGTTAATGTTACATTTCTGTCTTTTTAAGCATCAGTTTAACCAACCTTATTTTTAAACACTTAAATATATCTAACAAATAATTTGCCTTATTAGATGTTTATAGGCAATTTTTATAACCTGAATGACTTGTTTATCTCAGATGGTACAGAGTATGCATTAGTCTACAAGGATCTCAATATGTGTAAACTGTTGTTTTATTTAGTAAGGTATTTTACTGAAATTTTAAGTATTGCTTACTCCATAAAGTGTGAGTAGGACATGGTAGTGGTATTTTGATCACACTTTAATTAAAGTAGTTATTCAGACAACTTACGAGGAGAAATGGGCATCTGAAGAGGGTGATCCATCTGAGATACTTGTTTTGGAAAAAACTGCCCTGTTGCAGAAAGCTTCGTTTTTGCATTGATTAAAGAAGGAGAGCAGAAAAGTATTTTAGAGTAGAAACCTTACTTCTGGGTTACTAAATTAGGCTAGATTAGTCCATTTCTTGAAACAGTAACAGCAGTAAATTAGTGTTTGACGTCCTGTGGAATTCCACTAAAAGACGTTAATTGCAAAGTGAGAACTGAAAAAGGTGAAATTCATTAAGGGCTTTTCTCTCATGTTGGTTCTATTTTCTGTTTAAGAGAAATGACTGAAAATCTTTCTGAAGTAACTCTTGATTTGGCAAGTTAATGTCATGGCAAGTTTTCATCAAGAGGATCTGGAAGATTCTTTCAATTCTGCAGTAGAATTTATGTTTTAATTTTGTATTGCCATAAGAGTGGAGAGAAGGAACTCTCCAGGATTTTAGGATGCTTGTTGCATTTTAAGTGCTAGCATGAATTTAATCAATACTGACCCTCCTCATCATGGTCATGAAATGGATGAGGATTCTGTCACTGCCATTTGACCTGTGTATGTCAGGGGACCAGTTTTCCTACTCTGCATCCTCATAGCTAAACACAAGTGTAAAAGGGAGCTCAGTGACAGTGCCTGTCACCATAGTTGTCTCACAGCAGCTAAATATACCACTTTTCAAAAGTAATTTCTGGCTCTAGGTTTAGACTGTTTCATTTAGTGAATCAAGTAATTTTGGTGGACTTAGTATTAGATATTCTTTCTACATCAACATCATAGAGAAAAATTCAAGCATATTAAGCTGTTAGCGACAATACTGCTTAGCAACCAGAATCTTGAAAACTGTTTTTTTCTGAAAAACCAGTTACACAGACCTTTTAATCTGAATGCACTCCACTATGCCCCCAGTTCAGTATATAAATCCAGAGGCTATACTCACTTTGTTTCAGGCTCTGATTGATGAATTGCTACTGGTTTAGGTTTTAAACACAAAACCATGAACATAGGGGCAAAATACTGGACCAATTGCTCTGTAGGAGTTTTACAGTGGTGTCAGTGGAGATAAGCTTTCTACCAGGGCATTTAATTAGCTGCCTCTGATCAGCAAGCCTGTGTGTGGAGCTCGGAGTCAGGATATGAGTACTCAGTTCCTGCATCTCCTACCTTTTGAGGTGTTACTACAACATAATACAGAGATAACTGAACCACACTTTAAATTAGCTGAGATAACTGAACCACACTTTAAATTAGCTCTGATTCTGTGAAAGCACAGATTTAGTATCGTCTCCTTCAACTTTTTTTCTTGGCTTTCATGATGAGCTGCTTCTTGTTCTTGAGCTAATATATTGAAAACTAATTTAGATCTCTCCAGATTTAAATTATTAATCTGCAATGTGGTGTCCACTTTTTCAAAGGCCTGTAAGGGTTAAGATGAGTTGAAAGCTGTATAGTGGTATTACTTGTTATAGTTAAAATCAATGCCAACTATGGATATTGTTCTCTTTTAAATCCATTGTATCTGTGAAAGCATGCAGTCTCATATCATTGCTTATTCTTAGCAGAAAATTGACTGATATGATTTAGAAAGATTTAGCCTCAATAATTTAAATGTTTGGAATGCTGAGAATTTATTGTGTAAACTTAAATTTCTTCTCATGTTAACCATGGTGAATGACCTTCGGAGTTAGCAAGTCTGGGGCCTTTTTGAAATTTCAAGACTTGATGTGTCATCTAGTTGAAATGTGTCATCATCTCACTCAGTTGTCCTCCAGAAAAAGGAGAAAGCTGTTATGAATTTCACGTCAGCTGTTTCCTAACAAGTTGCTTTATAGTAACTGAATGCAAGGGTCTGAATGGAGATGTGGAACAGCTGTGCCCAAAACACAAGTAACTGTACTGAATGCCTTCTTCAGATGCAAACCAGCAAGTGTTCCTGTCATTAGCCTGTTCTGACAAGCAGACTTATCGCTTCTCATCCAACTAAACAAAAGCATTGGCTTGTCTGAATGGAAGAGGTACTTTAAAGCCGGATGCACTGATGTGAATGTTTCAAAGTAATTGTTTCTATGCAAAGTCATACAAATAAACACCCAGCTTTGAGTTTATTAGTAATTAACCCTTCCAAGTGATAGATTTCCTCATTATTGCATGCTCAGCAATAGATGTTAATCCTTCTTTGCACTGCTTATGCAAGTCCTGCACATCAAAGGATTGCTTACTGTTGGAATATGTCGCAGGAGGTACCTAAAAATCTCGTGCTTGTGTTTGGGGTGGGGAGGGTTAGGGAGGACTTGTCAAACTACTGAAATCTCATGGTTTCTCTTTCCCAACTACATTATATGTGTTTTGGAATGACATTTGCAAATCATAAAAGATTATATTGGACAAGCTAGCCCCTTACATTGTGTTGTTTGCACTTGAATGTTCTGTGGATGCCTTGAAGACATTACAAAAGGACAGCTGTACTTATACAAGTGTATGTATGCACTATGAAACTTAATCAGCAGAAAGCAGAAACTAGAGAGAAAGATATGGGAACAGCTTCAGGAACTTGATTGGGCAGCACCAGTCTGTATGCAACAGTTTCTGGGACTAGAGAAACAGCATAAGCTGACAGGAGAGGATTGTGGCATGCATCTGAGACTGCCAGCATGGACTGACTGTGAAGTATGAAGGTGACAGAGATTCCTTCACCACTGCATGCACAGAAATCAGAAAGCAACTCTGTCCTTTCAGAAGTGTGTTTCTGTCTCACTGTGAAGTTTACAATTCCCTTATTCAGCCAGCCAGTTGGTAACTGATTCATCACATACACATCAGCTGATGAAGCTATTGTAATGAAAAAATACAGCCATTTTTGGGAAGACATAATAGTTGCATGCCTGTGATGCTTTGGGAATACTTTCACAATGTGGCTTTTCACAGTGATGGCATCAGCATTCCCTTTTATCCTGAGTCAGTGCTGGACATCTGAGTCATAGAAACGAACTGTTTTTATCTGCTGCCTGAATAGCTCCAGGATGACAGAGTAGTAGTTCTTTACAGGACTGAAAGGTAGATGGTAGCATCAATAAAATAGCTTGTAGTTGCTATGAATTATACCAAAATGCTGTATTTTGATAGAAAGATAGCAGTGGTGATGTCAAGAGCTGAGAGGGAAACATGATATTTTTATGGGTTTGTAAGCTGACACTTGGAGATTTCTGTCAGCTACATGTGCCTTGTACAGGGAAAGGCAGAAAGATTTTAATTGCCTGTTTTTAAGGAATGCTCTTTTGGGGGTGGCAGTTTTATATGCACCAGTGCTCATAGGAGGTGAAACATAATTTGAAATGTTGAGAGAGAAGAGTGAAAGGATTGTGACAAATTTCCAATGTCTTGTATGGTTCCATTAATTTGAAATACCTGTAGTCTTTAGCTGTTAGGTTTTTTCCCTGTGAAGGTGGAAACAGCACTCCTTGTGGTGGGAATGAGATGAAGAGAGTGACTGAGAAATTAGTAAAACTCTACTCAGAGCAAAATGTCACCCAGAGGTCTTAGTAGTTCATGGTCCATTGCTATAATAGTGTAATTTTAATGAATTGTGTAATGGAAAGCTGACTCAGGAGTTCCTGAAGATGACAAGATATGTCTTTGCCTCTGTGGTACGCTGATGCTGTGTCTTTCTGGCTTTCTGATTCTCAGAGCTAGTTTTTAGTATCATAATTCAATTTACTTCCTAGATTTAGTCTATAAAGTAAAATAAAATGAGGAATGGTGCCTCCTGAAGCTGTATGTGTCCACAAGGTGGCTGTCCTTCATATCATTTAGGATCCAGTTCCAATGGCTTATCTCTCCACTTGCATTTCATATTCCTGTTCTGATAGCAATGTTGTTGCCTGTCAGTCAGCCAAAGATATGTGGGGGTGACAGTGCTTGAAATCTGTAACCTGTAGTTTGTCTAAGGAGTTGGAAAATCACAAGAAAAATAGTAGAAAAAAGTGAAACCTGGTGGGATGAGATCTGTGACCTTCCCATTGCTGGATGTTAACTAGGAACACAATACATCTGGAAGAAACAGGTCCAGAAGATTGCTAACATACCTGCATGTTAACTTCATGTACAGATACTAAGAAGGCTGACTAAGAAAGGTCACAGAATCATAGAATATGCTGATTTGGAAGGGACCCATCAGGATCATCAAGCCCAACTTCTGTCCCTGCATAGGACAGGCCAAGAATCATATCATGTGCCTAAGAGAATTGTCCAAATGTTTCTTGAACTCAGACAGGCTTGGTGCTTTGACCACTTCCCTGGGGAACCGGTTCCGGTGATCAATCACCCAACCACCCTTTGGATGAAAAACCTTTTACTGATATCTAACTGAAACCTCCCCTGACTCAGCTTCATGCTGTTTCCTTGGGTCCCATCACTGGTTATGAGAGTGAAGAGATCAGTGACTGCCCCTCTTCTTCCCCTCATGAGGATGTTGAAGAGCACACTGAGTTCTCCCCTCAGTCTACTCCAGGCTGAACAAACCAAGTGTCTTCAGCTACTCCTCATGAGGCTTCTCCTCCAGACTCTTCACCATCCTTTGGCCCTCCTTTGGATGCCTTCTAATAGCTTTGTATCTTTTTTTATATTGTGATGTCCAAAACTGCACACAGTACTCGAGGTTAGGCATGGCATGAAGTTGTTTCAGGGAAGGTTTAACTTAGATACTAGGAAAAGATTTTTCACCCAGCAGGTGGTTGGGTTCTGGAAGAGGCTCTCCAGGGAAGTGGTCACAGCACCAAGCCTGTCTGAGTTCAAGAAGCATTTGGACAGTGCTCTCAGACACATCATGTGACTCTTGGGAATAGTCCTGCGCTGGGCCAGGAGCTGGACTTGATGATCCTTGTGAGTCCCTTCAACCCAACTCAGGATATTCCATGATTTTATGATTCTGTGAATATTAGTCTGACAAAACTCTCTCAAACCAAACTTCTTTTTGATTGAGAGAAGTCTAGACTTAATTGTGTTAATAAATAATTGGATCTGGTTCTTGGTACAGTTTATTTTTTTTAAGATTTTTCAAAAATATTAAGAAATAAGATCCAAAGTGTTAAGACTATCATCAGTGAGTTCTTGCTCTTCCCTGCTTCCCTGCAGTAAGATTCATAGTCTCTCCTAGCAGTTTATAGTTTAGTGTAATTAGAACAGAAATGTTACAGGGACTACTGTGTTGGTTGATGGAGAAGAAAACTTAGAACACAGATCATATTTTTAATTTAGCAGTACTGCAGCCAACAAGGACTCCCCAAACTGCCAAGAGATTGAGTATCTACATCCAACTTTATCTGATATGCCCAATCAGAAGGTTAGTTCAAAGGGAAGGATAACAGTTTTACATAATCTGACTCATTGGTCCCCAAAGTGAAATTCTTCAGTTAATTATTACCACTGATTGGGATGAGTCTGGGTCACAGTGAAACGCCAAAGGAGGAAAACAGTTTCTCATTAAACAAAGAAACTGAGACAAAAACTAGTAGAAAATAAAAGTGGCTAAAAATAGTTTTACCTTGAAAAATAGTGAGTGTTTCAAAAGGCAGCTTAATGTGATAGATTTCTCTGGGATTTATTAGTCAGTTTTTTCTTGATTTCTGGTGTGACAATTGATCATCTGTAATTTATTACAGGCAACACATGAAAAATAATGTAAATGAAGTATTTTTATCTTTTACTTTAGCTTTTTTCTGCTTTTCCCCATAGATACTATTCTCTGTTTGACTTTTTGCTTGACTTGTAACATCCAAGTCTTCACAGACCTCCTGAAAGCAGCAACAGGAATAGGGAAAAGACAAATCAAGTGTACTTTACAGGAGGTAGCTTCCAAATGATGTTGGTCTTAGTCATACTTTGACTTTGAGAAAAACCAAGAGAAGCTGGTTCTGAAAAACAAGAAATAGGAATATCAAAATAGAGTTTACAGATACCAGAAGAAAGGCTGCAGAAATAAATCCAGATTGCCATCATCCTTCATTTTCCCAAAGGCATATTTCTTACATATTATGTGCTGACATGTTAATTGTTCTTTTTTCCTCTTATTCCTCCTCACACAGACTAAAGCTTCATATATTTTACTTACTGTGCAAGGGAAAATCCCAGCAGTCCACTGTCTATATTGTTAAATAAAGTAATTCAGCTTGCTTGGAGGTTTAGTTAAAACCAAATTTGTTCAGCTTATGAATCAAACAAGATTCCAAAAGAGGCAAAGGTCTTATCATCTTGTATCATATAGCTTACCCATTTTATGTTGATCCCTTCAGCTTTTCAGCAGGTCTGTTACTCAGAAAGCAGTACATGAAAAAGGCAGTTCTTCTGGAGAAGAAAATTGGTTGCTCTAGCAGTTTAAAATCCTTGAGGTCATCTGTATTTCATAAAAACCGTAGGAGTCATGAGGTTTAGTCATGATTTTTTATGTGTCATTACAGTGTGCCTGAGAGTTAAAAGGAAAATATCATCTGCCTAAGAGTTTATCACGAGTAATAACAAAAACTCTCCATATTGGAAGACAGCAAAAAATTAAAATTATTCATTAACTGAGTTTTCAGACCAGTATCTTTTTAATTCTTTATCTGTGTCATTCTCTTTACTTCTCAATTTTACAGGAAAATTATACTTTAGTGACCAGAAATTCCCTTTTGTTCTGCATTTTATCTGAAATTCTATTTGTGTTTGAAGCCTTTAAATGTTAGAACAACTGTGTGAGTAAAGATACCTTCCTTTTCTCCTTAAAAAGTATTGAAACAATTTCTTAGTGTTCCACACCAATTATGTTACAGTGTCCACCAGACTTTTTGAGTTATTAATAATTCATACTGCCATGGGTTTAAGGAAGGGACTGCCATGGAAGACTGCCATGGGTTTAAGGAAGGAACTATACTACATATTGATATATGAGCAGGACAGAAAATTCAGCACACAATTTGGCAACCATGTTTTATTAGAAAAAGAGGAAGTCTTAGGGCTGTTTATTGGACAAATAACATGCCATAAGCAAGAAGTATGTCTTCTACATTTGTATGTATGCATTTGCACATTTGTATGTATGTACAGAGAGAGAGAGGAACATGATTCATAAAGCTCTATTATAATGGACTTGGGATGTGCCTGTTACTTAGAAATGAGAACCTGAGATTCTGCAGCTCATTTAACCCAAAATCTTATCATGACATTATATGTACTTTGTACAGCCGACCTGCTACCGGAGAGTTGTTAGGCAGTGTTGAAATAGTTCTTTGAAACATTTATCTCTACCTAAATATGATAAATAAGAAGTGTAAATTCTGTCATGTCATTGTGATTCTTTCCAGTAGTAGAAACTCATGTTTCATTTGGGGTTTACTAGGAAAATATGCATTAAAATAGAAGAAAATGTGGACACAGGGGATTCTTATAACCCTTACCATTTGATGACTATTATTAGTTTTATGGGGGTTTTATTAGAATATTAATGTTCATAGAATATACAGGTTAGCTATGGAGATATAAATATATGCTGCATACATTTTGCCAAAGGTTCCTAATACACTTAATTTAATCCCTTTGGAGATTGTCTCATCCACAGAAGGGGCTGTGGGTGTCATGAGACTTTTGTAAATTGGGCAGCCACAGCAGGAACTACATCTCCTGTGAGATGCTGAGGAGTTCAGGAAGGCAGAGCTGGAGATCAGTGATACAGTGAAAAGCTGGTACTTCAGGATGACAAAATAAGCATGTCAATATTTTATCATAGAACAGTTTGTGTTGCAAAGGGCATTAAAGATCACCTAATTTCAACTTCCCTGCAATTGGTGGGGACACCTTTCACTAGATCAGGATGCTCAGAGCCCCTTCCAACTTGACCTTGAATACTGCTAGAGATGGAGCATCTGCAGATTCTCTGGGCAACCTGTGCCAGTGCCTCACCACCCTAGCTGTGAAGGATTTCCTCCTTGTATTCTAAACATACCTTGTTTTAGTTTCAAGCCATTACCTCTTGTCCTATTGCAGCAGGACCTGCTAAAAAGTTTGTCCCCATCTTTTTCATAGGCCTCCTTCAAGTAGTGGAAGGTGCTGTAAGGTCTCCCCAGAGCTTGCTCTTCTCCAGGCTCAACAGTCCCAGCTCTTATTGTGCCATTGACGGACAGGTGCTCCATCCCTCTGATGATTTTTGTGACCTTCCCACCTCTATCTGATGGCACCACTGTCATGTGGCAATAGCTGACTCGATTCCAGAAGTTCAGAAAGTTAGGGAAAGGAGCTTTGGAAGTCATTTGCAGTCATTACAAGGCACATGCTATTTCCCAGTGCAGTGTGTTGAATATGGGCTCTGGTAGTAAAAACTTTGCTTCAGAAGAAGCCTTGCCACAGTGAAGCACAGGGTGGATGTGCCTGTTGCTCAGAGCAAGTGGATTAAAGCTGGTGTCATGAGCATTCCTGTCTAGATCCCCTTGGCTCGCATAACTGAAGCCCAGCCTAGGGTGAAGCTACCAGAGACTGTTAAGATGCAGTATTTTGTGTCTCAGCTTGCCATTGCATTAAACAATTCATTGAATCTGACCTTTCAGTATGGTACATTGTAGCTAATAGAATGAATATAAAATGGATTTTAAAAGGATAAGAATATCAAATGGGAGTAAGGAGGCAATATAAATTTTATATATAACCATAGATGGTCTGCAGTGCTGTCTGTTCCTGAAAGTGTGCTGGTAATTGGAGGTAGTTTCAGAAAATCAGCAAAAATTAATCACAAGTTTCCCCTTTTATGAGAGACATGAGAAGCTCAGCCTAGCTGGGTTACTGCAGGTAGATCCAGACAGGTTTAGGTGAACAAGGACAAACTGGGATAGCAAGTACCTCTTCAGCTTAGTAGAAAAGTACAATCCAGTTCTAAGGAACTACAGCTAGTAACACAGAGAGATGGGAGACAGCAAGCTGTGGTCTTTCTCCATCATTTCAAATATAATCTGGTATCTGTTTGGAAAGATGTGCTATAGCTCAAGCATAAGATAAGGCCTTCACAAAACATCTACCAACAATGCTTCATGGGGAAGTTTGTGTTTTGATGAAGTCAGTTTTAAGTTGTATGCTGGTGGTAGGATCTGTGAGTGCAGCAGAGTAGTAAGACTACCTCATTTGAAGCCTGAATCTGGGCTATGAGCAGCTCAAAAACTGTGCTAACTCCCTGTGGGATAATCTGCCCTTTCTAGGAAGATGTGGCTTTTTCAGGAAGGTGGCAGAGTGAGTAGCCCTCCTTACAGCAGTAAATTTCTGCTCTTGAGCTCTTGCTCACTCCTCACCCACGCCTGTGTTCTGTCTACCTGCACTTACTGTTACATAGTGCAATTCAAAGGCTTGCTCACAGATGGATGTCTTCTCCTGCCTTGCAGCCTCACCAGATATGATGCTATACAGGACATTACTCCTTTTTTATTTTTTAAACCTTTTTGCTTTTATTTGATTGATGTTTTGGTTGGATTTTTGTTGTTTTGTTTTGTTTTGTTTTGAGGTGTGTGTTATTTCACTGGAGCTAATGAGTGGAAGTCAAATACAGCATGACAAGGAGTTACTTTTCTGGTACACAGTGCTGAACATACACAATTTACAGTGTGTTTCCTTTAGCTTTTAGTACTAATTTTGGGTTTTTTTCTGCACTGAACTTCTGTTTTGGCAATTATAGCTTGAATGTCAGAAACAGTAAGAAGTAGTAATTTGGTTTGGTTGTAGTATGGTGAAGATTATGGCATAACTGCATTAATCTGACAGGATTTACTGATCTAAAACTTAGTTTTGATTCAAGCAACAGTTTATTTGCAGTAGGGATTTATTACTCCTAATGCCTTAATTAGAAAGATGACATTTTACCAAAGAGCAGTGTGCAGTAGCTTCTATAAATAGCTACTTTACTGCACATTTTAAAAATATATTCATATCTTACACTTTGTATATTCCACATAAAATCATAATCTATTGAGTAAATTGTAAATTTAGGAAACTGTTCCAATATGTGCTTGTGTAAGTGTTTGATACATGCTTTGAATAGTTAAATTGTCTCTAGCAAAGAATATTTGGATTTTTAATTCTTTGCTGTCTTCATGCTACTCTCTTCATAACAGATTACTAATATCTCCATGAGAGTTTTTCCTTCAGCTGCTGCTTTAGAATAATTACAGTGATTTTGCATGTATGTCATTAACAATGAGGGGGAAAAAATGCTCTTGTCAAGGCTGTTCATTTAGATATCTGATGCATGAGGCAGGACAACATAAATTTCCCAGCATGTGCTTATGGTACACCACCAATGGACTATTTTGTTATTTCAAAGAAGGTAATACCATTATAAACATGGACTTTTATGGCTAGCCTAATTTACAAAGACAAACATCAGTGACTCTTTGGTCAAAAATACAGTTTTATTATAGCTGTTTAACAATACTGTTATTATTGAAAATAGAGCAATAAACCACAGCATTTTACAATTATTAAACATGATACAGTGATAGTGCTGTTTCATACCATCCTGCCAGTGCCAGATCTTTTAAAACTCCTCTGCATTAAACAGTGAATCAACCACAAATAAAGCAATTCTGCAGCTTTGTAAATTAATTATTTTTGCTTACTGGAGATAGATTTTTCTTTCTTTGCAGGCACAAAGATTAATGTCTACTTTATTTTTTGTTTAAGGACAGCTCTGAACAGGATGAATATTTTGTATGTTGAACATATAAATAGCATGTCCATAGTGATAAATACTAAAATGCATACTGCCTGCTTCTAGAAATACATGCCTTTTCCTTTCTGGAAAGAAGTGCCTATTTGTTTAAGGCTGTGTTAAGGGAAAGGATTTGACAAAGGTGTTTTAATAATGACACAAAAGGTGTTGCTTTTTCACCTGTGTTTAGTTTTCTTGGAAACTATGGAGCAGTGTTCATTCTTTACCAAAAGGAGTCTGATCCAAAGCCTGCTGAAGATGGTAGTAGTCTTTTGATAGATTTCAGCTGAGTTTGGATCAGACTGTTTATTGATTACTCCATGGGTTGCTTGTAGTGGCTCTGCTTGTAACCTGCTAATTTGTTTAAGGTATAGCTGTCAAAAGGTGGAATAAAATGCTTTAATAAAACATTCCCCTATTTTATCTAGGGTAGTTCAGGGGGTCGTTTTGTGTCATGCCATTCCCAGTGACAACCCATGCCAACCTCTGAAGATCCCTCTCCCATCACTCCCCTTAATTCTCTCCCTTCGCTTTCCCATCACTCTCCCTTCTCTGAAGCTCTGTGCCTACCAAGGCATATGTTTTCATGATGTGCAATTTAGATCTTTCAAGTAAACCAGGCCCCTTTTTAAGGTTATGCTATATGTTGCAAAACAAAACCATAGAGGAGACATTGGAGGATTTTTTAGTGCATTAGGTTTTATGACTATAGAAATGACAACAAATGAAAGTTGTAAATAAATCACAGAATCATAGAATAGCCTGTGTTGGAAAGGGCCTTAAAGATCATCTAGTTTCAACCGCCCCTGACATGGACAAGGACACCTTTAACTGACTAGGTTCCTCAGTGCTCCATCCAACCTGGTCTTGAGCACTCCCAGGGATGGGGCATCCACTTCTCTGGGCAACCTGTGCCAGTGTCTCACCACCCTCACACAGCAGAGAATTTCTTCCTAATGTCTAATCTAAACCTACTCTTTCAGCTTGAAGCCATTCCCCCTTGTCCTGTTGCTACATGCCCTTGTAAATAGTCTTTCTCTCCATCTTTCTTGTAAACTCCCTTCAGGTACTGCAGACTGGAATTATGTCACCCCAAAGCCTTCTGAACAATCCCAATTCTCTCAGCCTTTCCTCATAAGAGAGGTGTTTTATCCCTCTTACTATCCTGATGTCCCTCCTCTGGACTCCCTTCAACAGGTCAATGTCCTTCCTGTGCTGGGGACCTCACAGCTGGAGGCAGCACTGCAGATGGGGTCTCACAAGAGCATAGGAGAGGGGCAGAATCACTTCCCTTGGCCTTCTGGCCCTGCTGCTTTTAATGCAGGATACAACTGGCTTTCTAGGCTGCAAGCTTACACTGCTGGCTCATGTCCAGTCTCTCATCCACCAGCACCTGCAAGTCTTTCTCAGCAGGGCTGCTCTTGATCTGTTTATCTCCCAGCCTGTAAATGAAAACATACAGAGTTTTAAAATATTTGTAGTTGCTTTGTGCTTCAGTAAAATGGTCTGTGTAATGATGTTCCTATCGTTTTTTCACTGCATCACCCTATGTTTGAACCAATTTCACATCACCATCTCTTGGGTTGGGGCATGGGGTGCAGCAGGGGGCTATCATAGCTTGCAGTAACAGTCTTCAACATCACTTCCTTGTTACAAACAAAAAAAAATCAGTGGATATTTTTGTGTAGGTACTAAACAATAGCAGGCAGTTTGAAGTCTTTTTCCTGTGTTTCTCTCATGAGTCTAAATTAAACTGTTTGGTGCTTTGTTATGAGTCATGGTATTCATGTGAATGAATGGAAGTCACAGTGTTGTTTAAGTGGATGAGCCTAGTCTTGTTGACTACAGAAAGCATAAAATCATGAGCTCAGAAAGACCAAAAATGCAACAACAGAAGACACAAGTTTTTTATAGCTGGCATCATGGCTTTTGAGTTATGGCAGGCTTGGATACACCATTATTTAATGCGTGCATTTGACAGCCCTGAGATAAATTTTCTGATATAAATAAGTTCATCTTCTTTTCCCTGAGGCTGTTTTACTATGAAAAGAGGTTACACCTTCTCTGCTACTTCTGTCGTCATCCTCTTCCTCACAAGTGTTACATGCAGTTTAACCATTTATCTGATGGATTGTAATAAGTACCTCTATCTGTATCCTCACTACCATCTTTTCCATAATACTGAGAAATTTTTTGAAATCAAATTTCATTGCTTTTCATGTTTGTTTTTACTTTCCTTAACTTAGTTGGTTGGATTTTCCAAATGTCAGTACAGTGTTAAAGATGGAGATCCAAAGCAGGCTAAATCAGAAATGTCTCCCTTTTTCAAATTCTGACATATTAAAATAAAACTTAAACAAGTAAAATAAAATATCCGGTTAATTGACAGAACACTTGTTTACAGCATATATTGTAATGCAGTTTTCAGTGAAATAATTTCCTTACCTGAACAAGGCGTTTTGTGCAGAGAAAGTTAATTATACTCAAGACTTAGAACCTCAGTGATTGCTGAAGTTCAGGAGAACTTTGCTGAGTAGCAAATGTCAACAAAAAGTGTCAATACCGTCTATACTGGGTAACCTCTGAACATGAGCATTATCACAAACTTTTATGAAAAAAATTAATCACTTGGATGGGGAATACAACAATTTAGGAACCACCAAACCAAATCAGATGCAAAGTCCATTTATTGCTGCATTTTGTATCTGATAGGCCTGGTTCCAGTCTTTTTTCAGGGAAAGGTCAGAGAGACCACACAATTGTTTACAGAATATACTTTCTAGTGGGAGATTTTTTCTACAACTCTTTTAAATTAGAAAAAGCATAAGCACTCTTTTTTTCCTCCCTTCATTTTACATTACTACTGGTAACTTCTGGTCTTTCTTTTTTTATTCCTTAAAAAGCAGCACAGAAAGAACCAAGAGGTTATGTAGATTCTTCCCTTCAATCTTCTCATCATTGGCTCCACACATAATCAAAGACTTCCTTAATGAGTATATGTAATACAGGTTCTTCAAGTGGAAGCCATAGACTGATCATGGTCTTTCCCTTCTGCCTCATCCTATGTAGTGAATGGGAATGACTCTGTGTGGAGATCTTACCCTTTTTCTGCAAGGGGAAAGGACTCCAATGTTTCCAGAGTAGTATAATTTTCCAAATTACTTTATAGTAATTTGTAGACTGATGGGTTGTAAATAGCATTTGAAGGAGCTGGAATATTTCCCAGTCTAGGATGTAGGAAAAAAGGATTGCAGCTTGGAGAGGAGTCAACCCTTCTGCCCATGCTCCTCATAGGAAGCTCGTGGGGGCATCTGAGAGAGCGTGCCATTCCTTTCCCTTCCCTTTTCAAGAGCCAGCCCTTTGGGAGCAAGATAAAAAGAGCAGCAGGTTTAAAGTCAGTGTTGCATAGCTGTAGGGGTCTGTAAGTATCTCCAGTGTCTTGCTTTGTGTAACCAATGACTTTGTTGTGCAACCCATTGAAATCCGCGTGGCCTTTGGGACACCTGGATTTTTTTGCTTATGTCCAGAACAGGAAAAGGTCTTTAGGCCTTTGCTACTGCAGGGACACTGCCTCGATGTACAAGAAGGCAGCAGCAGCAGCAGCCCTGAAGGTGAAGTACCAAGTTACCACCATGTGTTAGAGAATGTTGAGGTGATTCAGGCTGACTAAATAGGTTAATGATACTGACAACGGCAGCATGCAGAACAGCAAAGCAAAAGTCAGATATTTGGTCTCACATGATGAAGCAATGAACAAGGAGAGCGTATTGTTTATTATTGCCTTTACAAATGTGAATAGTACATTGTTCAAATGGTGAACTTAAAAGAATTTGAGGGGCAAAGATCCCTTTCACAGGAGACCTTCCTGAAACTTCCCTTTTGGAGATTCATCTTCAGAAGAGCCACAGGGAAAATATGAACTTTGAATGTTTTTGGGAAGCTGCAGCTGGGGAAAGGGTAGAGAGAGGAAAGTAAACAAAGTAAATCCTCTTGAACCTCTCTGATCTCCCTCCTTCACTTTTCTTTGTAGTGATTAGCTTTGTGAATTTGATTCTATAAAGATGTTTCTCTACCCTGCTTATTTTCTTTATACACTTTTGTGGCTGTTAGTCCTTTGAAGACTAAGAGCTTTTGCCCTGAGATTATCTTTTTGTTAGGATAAGAAAGAATTAGAGAATGAAAAGTATATTAAAAAAATAGAAAGGATTTGCAAGGTTTAAAATATTTTTAATAGTTGATTCATTTTCTGTAGAATCACAGATTAATAATTTTGAACTGTTTTTCATGAGGATTTAGTAAAATGCACATTGGTAGTTTTGTGTCTAGTTTGGGTTTCAGGTGAT
Source organism: Myrmophylax atrothorax (assembly GCA_026770055.1). Lineage (NCBI taxonomy): Eukaryota > Metazoa > Chordata > Aves > Passeriformes > Thamnophilidae > Myrmophylax > Myrmophylax atrothorax. The sequence goes on along the minus strand of JAOXXN010000001.1, from coordinate 18,179,196 downwards.
AAAACTGCGTTATCAGTGTTCTGTGACCTGTCTGTTCAGATCTTGTTTTTACTCTCATCCACTTTTTGCTGACAGATTCCACCTAAAGGCCAAAATTATGTATGAAGATGGAATCTAACTGTTCTGCTCACTTACATGTATGCAAAAACCTACTGCCCTATAGATGAGAAGAAACTGCCAGCCAGTACTCATAATCTAGCACTTTGCTTAAGCAGTAAACTAATTTTAAAAATAATGATTTAATTTACTTTTTTAAAATTACATTTGCAGTCTAATTAGACTCCAGAGAAGTCTCCAGGTTGCCAAAAACATTACTGTGTGACTACTAATGAAGAATATCACGTTCATTTAAACATAGAGATGTTACCGTGATTTCTATCAGATTCAGTTTTGACAAGTCTATTTTTAATCTTGCAGTTTGACATATAGCCTTTAAAGACCGTATATCCTTGCATATTAAATCCTCTGCTGTGTCCCCTTTGAGAATTGAATTTTAATGCACATCCTTGGAACAAGGGATTTATTCTTACACAGATCATTGTCAGTGTGTACAAATGAAGAAGGTAAGACTTTTGAAGTGTGCTTATTTTTGTGCTTATCTCATGATTGCAGCTGAAGTGAGGGATATCTGTGGTGCCTAACAAGGTCATGAACTAGCTTTAAATGAAAGTCCTTGCTATTGTTTGAGCTGGCAAAATGCCAACTGCCTGGTACCCAAACAAAAAGTCCACTCCCAGAGAAGGAGAGTGAGGGAAAAAACCCAGAAACGAGGCTTTGAACACAGTGAGGTTTTTATATTTATACAGAAAAGAAGGAAACTTAAAACAGTATATGAAATAACACATAGTGAAAGGAAACAGCAACACCTTCACAGAGGTCACCCCAGCTAATAAGCAAAATTCCAAACCAACCAAATCTCAGAAAAACCTCCCAAAACTCCTCCCCAAAGAAACCTCCCAGCAAGAGGGAAAGAGAAATTAACAGGAAAATGTTCACCTCCCTGGGTAAACCCTAATTTCAGGAGTCAAGGAGCAGGAACCCTCCTGGTCAAAGGCATGGACCGAAAGAGACAGAAACTCCTCCCTCCTTACTTGTTATACTCCCTGACACTTCCTGATGATTTCAGATGATATGAAATACCTCTTTGGCTGCTTAAGTCAGATGATACCTCTCCCCTCTAATCTGCAACACATCCTTTGAGGCCTGCTAAAAACTGAGGCCTAAATGGGGACCTGTACTGACTAAAGCCAAAACTACCACAGTCCTCAATGTACTAAGGATGAAACAGAAGTACAAGCTGTTCAAGAGGAGAATGGGATGTTCACCCAAGAGAAGAAAACTGCAGACCCTGAAGACTGTTCTTCATAGGAGTTATTCTGTAGAAGGGAAACTTTAATATTGCATTCTTTTCAAACTTGGTGAAATTGTTCACATGGCTGATATAGCCATTTTTATGAAGCATATCTGAGTTGGCTCAGACTACAAGAGCAAGTCCTACAGCATCCAAAGCCCAGGTAGTGGAGTCAAGGTGCCTAAAATTCTGTGTGCAGCTCACAGAGCCTGTTGGTCTGTTTGGGTGAGCCAGGGTAATTTCTGAACAATAAAACTGCTCCGATACCTGATTGAAAATTCACCCCTGTGAGCTCCAGCTGTTTAAAATCAGGCCTTTAGCCCAATCTAGTTGCCTACAGCCATGCTGAGGGTGGGAGAAGCTATTTGCAACTGTCCCTCTGATTTCAGAAAGCATCTAAAGAAGTACTTTGAGCTGTGGTACCTCCTGCCCTGAGACAGCTCGAGGTGAATCTCCTGTTTGGATGGGTGCCAGGTGTGGCTGCCCGTGCTGGCTGGACTGACAGAGCCCCTCAGCTGTGATCTCTCACCTCAGCCCATTTGCAATTCAGAGGTGAGGTCTCTGTGCTCCACCCCAGAGACCTGCTGGCAGCAAGTGCTGCCCACGCTGGCCGTGCCAGCCTCTGCTCAGAGGAGATGGTTACTGACAGGTTGATTCAGAGCTGCAGTCAGAGGCAGCAGTGGTGGTGTGACCTCTCCCCTTTGGTACCATGGCTTGTGCTTAGAGAGGGCTTGTGTAAGACGACTCCACTTGCTTTACTGTTTTGTGCCAAATAATTGCTTGATTCGGTAGAACAGCTATGCTAGGAGCAGAGGCTGTGGCAGTGTCTGTGCCAGGGCGTGTGCCAAGGCATAGGCGCTCTCTCCCCAGCACCATTGGTCTTGAGTGCCCCAGTGCAGGCCAGCATGGCTCTGGCACATCCTGCCAGCTGCAGCAGTGGGACTCAGGGCTCTCTGGGAGAACAGATGCACCCAGTCTAGCCACAGGGGGCATAAATCTAGTTGAAAAAATACATGTATACCAAATAAATTATTTATCAAATAGCTATAAAATTAATTTAGCAAGTCACATCTAGTCAGTCCTGTCTTATTTTTTCCCTTCACCAATATCTATCTTACCTCCTACCACCTTCTGGCTGCAACTATATGGTGAGTTATGTATTCACCTCCCCCATGAACAGCTTCCCTTCTCCCCCTCGCTGTTTTCCTGAAATGCAGACGGATAGTGTCCTTCCCTTCGGCCTGCCTGCTACCAACAGCGTCTGAGGAGCAGGAGAGGACAGTGACAAACCGGTTAATTTTCACTGTTTTTTTTTACCTTGCTGCGGCGCGGAGTGTGCCGGTGCTGCAGGGTCGGTGGGCTGGACCGGCCGGGGCGCTGCACGTGTGTGAACCGTGTCCCCAGGCGAACTTTATTCTGCCTATACGATTACCAAAACACCACTCTGGCTCTGCAAGTGTGGGCGTTTCGGGGAGCGAGGGATGGGAGTATAACTGATGCTGAAGAGAGTGGCATCATATTTTTTACTCCTGATGTTACCCATCGTATCTAGGCTAGAGCTCACATCTCTATGTCTGACTACACTGCAATTATGTCTTTATGTTCTGTGTGGATAGAAGAATGCAACCATTCAGCATTTTATGCTTGGTTTGTTTCTGATGGGTAATTTTCCTCTCCCCTTTTAAAACGTTCCTTCCCCCTTATAATTTACAACATTTTTGCATTTATCAAGGAAGAATTTCTGCTTAAGTGTAATTTAAGTTTTATCTTAAAGACCATGTTTATGAGCAGGATACATTGGCTTTGTAACTTTTCAGTGAACTCATATTAGTGATTCCTTGTCCCAAGGAAAATGTAAAACAAATTATGTAGTTCTAGTAATATAAAAAAGGGGAAAAATAAAGGATATAATGGTGTAAATGCATTATTGGGTTAACCAGCATAAATATTTAGATGTATTAAATTACAATTAACAGTATGATTTTGAAAGATTGGACAGACCTTTAAATAGAATAGATTTTAAAAGTCACATCTTATTGATTTTATCACATTAAACAAATTCTTCCTTTAAATAAATAAAAAAGAGGGATCAACCTTTGAATTCGAAACATTCTGGATCTATGTTATATATTCATGGCAGGACTTTTTAATAATTAATGCAATTTAACAGAAGGAAGTGGTTAATTGTCTGGCAGAAGTTCTGACTCAATTTCTTCTCCTATCAGTCTGCTTCTTAAATACATTAAATAATGTGTGAGGACACAAATATAGCCAAACAGTCTGCACCTCGGGACTGCTGTTGTCTGAATTATTGTGCTACATGGACAGTACATTAAGAAGAGAAGCCTCTTTGGCCTCCCATCCAAATCATTATAAAATCACATCTGCCATCACTTATACTGTTCCAGTGGCACATGGATATGTCTTTGGCATCTGACCAATCAATTTTCTATTCCAGACTCAGTAAGCAAAAATCATTCTGCATTAGGCTCTGCAGCTCAGTATCCATCAATTGTCTAACCTTGCAGATATAATAATAATTACAGTAATACTAATCATAAACCCCACAAATCTCAAGTCACTGACTGCAAAAACTTTTCTTAATGAGGAATTGAGTTAATCTTTGCTATAACATTTATTTCTTAAAACGATTTCCATCAATCTGTAATTATTTAAAACATAATAATACCATTGTGTTCCATAACAAAGAACATAGATGCTCATAGATGGATCAGATAGTCTAGTTTCAAAAAAGCAGATAAGACAGGAAAGCAAAAGTAATAGTGTTCAGATATGTGAAAGAAAAATACCATTGGATGATTTTGTTTTACTTAAGGAATGGTAAGAAAGCCAATAATATTGAACTGAGAATATTATATCATATAGTACTTGAAAATGCAATATTCTTCAGAATTCAAGAGCTTCATCTCATTTCTGAATGCATCTTCCTCTTCTTAGTTTCTTTTTCTTTATTGGCTTAGTTACTTAGAGCTCAGATAATGCTGTGAAGGACTTCCAATTCAAATTAGCCCTAAGTGAATGTTATGCATTATTAAAAAAACTCAGATAACTCTCTAAAACAAGATGATCCTAAAGCATTTAACATTTAATCAGCAAAATTTATCTCATGTTCTGCTTTTTGAAAAGCATTAAGGAAAAGAAAAAAATTAATAGCTCCAGGAATGAAGGATGTATGTGAACGCCTGACCTTTCATTACTACATACACAATGCCCAAACCTGAAAATGAAAATGCCAGCGCTGTACAGATTATGAATTGTAGCTATAATGATTTCTAATGCTTCAGTGAAATGAAAATGAAACTCTGATCATAAAACATTATGGTTAATTTGTCCCATAATAGAAATATCTTTAAGATTTTCTCATCTTTAGTGATCTTTCATCCTCTTTAATATGTAACTCTTATAAATCTTTTTTGTATTCGTACAGACACCAACATTGCTTCTCTACAGTTTCTGAACTGTTCAACTATCTTTTCTTTCACTTCTTTATTTCCAATTTAAAACATAATTTTAGAGTATGTGATTTCCTCGCTTCTCAACAAAGAACAAGTTTACACTAGTTTTATTTTAATTCATCATTGTAATTACTTATTCAAAGTGTTTGGCATTACATAATGCTCTTCATTGGATTACTCTTTTTACTGATCTCTTAATTGTCATACTATCTGAAATGGTCAAACTTCACTATATAAAATTCTGTGTCAGCATATACAGTAGATTTCCTTTGTCCAAAGTATGCCCACCTATGACAAAAATCAGAGTACTGCAGGAAACTGTCGGGAGAGTAGAAGCACTAATGGAGCAATATTTGCATTATATTAATAGCAGTATATCAATTGCCTAACTTCTGTCAAGACTAGGCAGGTAAACCAGAGCTCTGCTAGAGGCAAGATTTCATTCTGGAAGACAGCAGTGTTGCTTTTCCTGCTGCCAGAAGATTCTGTGACCATCACAGAAAGTGTACTTTCCTTCAAATCCATAAGCAGTCAGTTGCCAGTCCAGCTTTGGATTGATGGTTCAATCTCCAGTGCAGTTTTTACCTGGGCAAAATTACATCTCTGTAAAAATAGCCATTAAAAGTGTCATGAAGTTTTTGTGGACTTCTGGGCTAACTTTATGCTTCTCTGCCACTTTGAACACAGAGAAATAGTTCAACATCAGTTAAATCAAAACTTTCACTTCCCAGGGGCATGAGAGGTCTGCCAAAGCCAGACTAGAGGAAAAAATTACTGAGTAAAGTGATGATTGTCACTTTCTAATGCAGTGTCAGCAAAAACAGACATTAAAAATAAACCACTAGAAGACAGATTTTCTTTTCTAAATGAAGATTTACATTTTTTCTTTGAAAGAAAAAAAGGAAACCAAAAAGACTTCATTATGTGAATATTAGAACTATATTCACTCCCTGAAACATCCTTTTCAATTACTAGATCATATTGTTAATCTCTCTTTTACACTGAGGTAAGTGAATGGAATAAGAGTAATTTTCAGAGTTTGGAAAGTTGCCTCATCAATTCCTTCAGTCCTTAACCTTCATTATTTTGTCTGTTTCCACTATTGAAATAAAATTCAAGTGACTATGTGACTGCATCAAGATGTCTAAACAACTGCTGAAAATTCAGTACAGCATAAGAAAGCTTCTCATAATCTAATTCAGATAATGTAGAGGAACATATAGGATGTATACAGAAAAGTAATCAAGCTGGTTTAGTCCTTTCTCGCAGATAAGTGAACTGCGAATTCAGTTTGACCATCCAGATATATTTACAAAAATTTAGAAATTATTCCAGAAAATAGAAGAATGTTGTAATTGGATTCAGCATTCTTCAAATTAAACTTTATATGCCCATGGATACTACTGTAGCAAAATCATAAGGGCTCCATTTTTGAAGGTTAAAGATAAGAAATGATGTAGTAATTGGAATAAGTTTCATAACTATTACTGAGTCTGTGGTGGCTGCATCAGAGAATTGGTTCATACCACTGTTTCAAAATCTGTCATGTCAGCATTGGGTTGGATTTTGTGGAATGATTAGAATTTATCATGCTGTGCAATTTGTTCTGCTACCTTTGTGTTTCAGTACAATCCAGATTCCTGCATTTCCTATTGTCTTGGGTTGAGCTGGCAAAATGCCAACTGCCCAAGAACAGAGAAAAAGTGTTCCTCTTCCCCCCGCAACCAGCCAAGAGAAAAGGAAGGAGAGAGAGGAAAAAAAACTTCCAAACCAGGATTATGCTGAAACTAACTATATATTTATACAGAAAAGAGAAAACTAAAAGACACCTACAATATAACCCACACTTACACAAGTTATGTATAACAAGAAATAACTCCCCACTTCCCAGTAAGCACAAATTCTACCGTTCTAACTAC
>JAOXXN010000001.1:18156432-18172022 GCA_026770055.1 Myrmophylax atrothorax | reverse complement strand
ACTAAATCACAGAACACGTCTAATATTATAACTACACAGCCTTTGTCCTTAGTTCTAACAACATATGAATTACAACACATGCTCATCCGACTCTTGTGGGTTTTTTACACTGGGGAAAATGAGGAAATACTGATTCTGTTCAATCAAACAACTCTAGTGTTAATAACTCCTAATGCATACTCTATTCCATCTTGAAGTTTAACCCTGAGTGCCCTCAGGGGCTGAGGGAGACTGTCATAGATTTGTGTAAGTAGGAAAATGGTTGTCTAAGGAAGACACCTCAGTCAGTGTTGAGTTTTCTGCATATCGCTGATATTAAGAGGTGAACTCAAAAATTAATTTAAGGGCAGTGTAGTAAGGAGCAGGTAACATTGCTCATCAGTTAGATAGCCATGTAATGTTGCTATTGAAGTAGCCCCACCAAGAGACTCTTGTACAGCATGCACAACTATTAACTGACCAACATTTTGTTAACTTAGTTAAAAAGGTAATAGCCTTAAAGTTGAGATTATAAGGAACTGGACAACTTTGAATATTTATTTACAGAAGGATTATGTTAACTAGAGGTAAATAGAAGTCTTCATAAGCACTGAAATTCCAAGAACAATAACTTTATAGGGCTCAGTTTGCAGCAGTGCTAATAATGGAGAAAACAGAGTGAATTTAGTATATGTAAAAGCTTGACATATGGACTGCCTTAGAGAACAGGAGGGTTTTTTATTCTCAAAGCCTTTATTTGGTGAGGTATCTGAGGTGGCATCTCCTGTATGAAAGCACACCAGTGTTTCACAACCCTGATCTGAAGGGATCCCTTCTTTTGGAGGAAGCGAGTGTAATTCAGCCTGCAGACACATTCTCTCCTCAACCCCTTATGGACACTAGCAACAAAGGTTCCAATTAGTGCCATCTTCAGACTGTGAGGATTTTAAAGATTGACTTTCACACCATGCCAGGCCTCTAAAACAAAGAAGAACATTTATACAAAACACAATTTGCTCTGACAGAAATTTTCAGTATGCTATTATTGAAGTTATTTATGTTCGAATCAGAGCATCTTTTCACTCAGCTGTTTCTGCTGCTCTTTGATCCTGTAGTGCTGTAATAATCCCATGCTTATGTGTTTTATACTTTATGTGGCAGCGATCGTTTCAAGCATCCATTACTTGCATGGGTTTTAGGGCTCAGACATTCAAAGTGGAATCCTGCAAAATTCCCCTGTTCTTGAGCAGATTGCTTCTGCTGCCACAAGCTCTCACATATTTGATGGCAGACTTAAATTTTAGGGACCTTGTAAAGCAGCAGGCTATGCAAATTAAACTGCAGGGTTCAGGAGTTCACAAGTTCAAGTTGCTTGGATGTCAAGAATATTTTACTGCACTGACAGCGAGGCTAAGGACAGGTAATACTATTAACATCAGTAGACATAGCAGCCACAGCATTTTAAATGTGATTGTGATCCCTCTGCCTTCTAATACCAAGGATTTCAATGCACCCTCCCTATCTCCAAAAATAAGGCCTGAACACCATGATCTCTGTGTTCTGAGCTCTGTCATCCCCAGAAAAAAAACAGTGTCCAAGCTGATGCTCCCTTTCATCTCTTAAGTGTTCCTCATGTGTCAGAACTTTGAGCTCATATCCCCATCTTCTATATCTATGTGCCTCCTTCCCAAAGGAGAACCCCAGGCCTTACCTCTGTGGTGGCCTATCTTTTATCATGACCCTCTTGTTACACTTCATGCCTGCTGCATTCCTGCAACTGTTCTGTGACATGGTGTTGGGGATGTAATGCCATGTGTGGCATACCCTGCCTTACAAGCATAGCACAATGACAGGAAACTCCATGTGTAGCTGTGCACAAGACCTTCAAAGAGACTTCACAGAGGTCAGTGCAACCAACTGGACAGGTAGAGACTGAAATCCCACTGCCACTCCTCAAGCAGTTTGTTGTGCCAGGTATTGGCAACCCCTTGAGAAAGTATGATTTTTCCCCTAAAAATGTCTGGAAAATATCCTCCTCCTAGGCTTGGAGAGGTCTGATGCTTCACGTGCTGCTAAAACAGTGAATAGCCATGGGTAAATGTAATCAAGAGGCCAAAACCAATCTGCCCACAGTAGCACAGCTTCTAGCCTGGTGTAACTTGTTGTACTTGTCAGTTAGAAGCTATAGAGTCATGAAACCATTGCCTGTAGTTTGTGTGCTGCAGTGTTACCTTTGGAAATGAAAGGGGAGAAGCCCCACATACCATGGCTCTTGCTGGAGATGTTCTCCAGCGCAGAGAGCTTCTAGCTTGTATGTTTGTATTTGCTCAGTGTTGCTTCTTCTGTGACAAAAATAGCCTTGGGGAAAGGCTCTTCTTAAATCCTTTCTCCCTGGGTCCCTCTGCATTGTTTCATAAGTGTCCATGGATACTGAGTTTGTCTGCTAACTTATCACGGTTCACTAGTCAACTCTGGCAGGTTGGCATCATTACAGGACCTGGAGGCTCACCCTGTATGTGTGTATGTATGCGTGTGTGTGTGCTGTGTGACAACAGGTGAGAATGAGGAAACTCTGGGTTAAGATGGGTCTACTCTGTCCCACCAAGGTCCTTCCAGAAGATGTCTCTAGCCCTGAAAATAAATCTATCCAGATCTCTGGGGAAAACTGTTCTTTTCCACAGGAACTATTGCTCATGATAAAGTCCTGGAAAAGTGAAATTTGGAGCTTCTCTATGTGAAGATAAATACTGTAGGACAGGTTTTGTGTAAAAATGTATATATAGCTCAAATCAAAATGATATTTAGTTGGAACTAGATGATTTTAAGGTCCCTTCAACCCCAAATTTTCTATGATTCTGTGATTCATTCTATGAAGTAATTAGAAATGTGCTACAATAGAGTGACTTTGAAAAATCTTTGTTCATTATTACTGCATTAATATTCGTGATATTGAAAGACATTCAACCATTGAATGATTTTTCTCTAGCCTGGATTCTAGTATTTGAAGACAATGTTCACTTTCCATAGCTCTGAATAAGGAATTTGAGGTAACCTGTTACATTTTGTAGTTAGCTTTTCAGCCACTGATTTCCATTTTCTTACTTCAAAAATGTAGCGTGAAACACTGCAAATCAAGGTATCAAACTACACAATTGCAAAATTTAGACCTTTCTCACTAATAGTAAGACACAGAGTGAAGCAGATGATCCTAAAGTAACAGAGAACAAAGCATTTCCAAGCAATATTTTCAGAATTTGATGTTCATTTTAAGTGAAACAGTGCTAAGTTATAGTTAGGAGAAAGATCTTTCTGAATTGCATTTCCTGTAAATCATATTATTTATTATATGTCAATTCTTCATTCATCTTCAGTGAGAGAGAAACTGAGTGCTCCTCTTGTATGTAATATTGCTAAAAGCTTTTAAATTAACATAAATAATTTTTCCTTCTCTCTTCTTAAGAGCAATCTAGGTATACTTTATCATATGCTGTATTTGCAGTAGAATGTGTACACTGGGATTCTCTCACATCCCTCATCTATCCTTGCTCCTCCTCTCTTCCAGCTCACAAGAAGCAGAAGAGAGACAGTGATTTCCAGCCTCATGTTAATGCCTCATGTAGCTCGAATTGCATGATCCTTAGAAATACAAATTTAATCTTTGTAACACAACATAATTTGATTCTCAAACCATCTATATTCTCTCCGTGTTACAGCCTAGGTAGCTGTAAGGAGTAGAGAGAACAGACAAATTGTAATTACCACGCAGGACACGGAGAAGGACAGAGAAATGAATCACAAGTTCTCATCAGAGTTTTCAGATTTTAGCCTTCTTCTCACCATTTGATTCTAATGTCAGGAAATGAAAAAAGCATCATGATATTTTATTGTGGTGTTGGTGTTGGCTGGCCAGATGGCAGAGCACCCATAAAGTCCTCAGCTTGTTGTCCTAGCTTGGAGTTGCAGATGTTTAGTCTTGAGTGACTCTAAAAGAGTATATAGATTTAAAATAGAAATAATTAGGCAGTTTTTAAGTGAGTATGAAAGTTAATAAAAGAACTATAATTTTTTTTAGTCACATTTTAGAGGAGGAAAGACATTTCAGGAGGAAAGTAAGATGGCAACTGGAGGGGGTTTTGCCACTATTTTTCAGAATTTGTTTAAAAGAAGTGGCTCACATTGAAGTATGGTGATGTACCTAGTTTATGTAATCTAAACTGTCTATATGTTTTACTGTCGTGTGGATGGACATACATATGCTCACATTACACATATGTTTAAACAACAAAATTCACAGATCACACGGTCAATGATTCCATTGTTTCTCCATTATTGTGGCATATACAGTACATGGTACAATTGACAGTCTCCAGTGCTGTGCATATAGGTTTATAGGATTTTCTAACCATACTGGAAGTATTAAAAGTGTGCTGTCCTGTGGAGTTTTTTCATCATCAGTTGAGAAAGTTTTAAAACAAACAGAGGAGTCTTGACTGAGTACTGCAGATGAAAAAGCTACAAATTAAGTATTTATTTCTTCTGAGTGATGTTTTCTATTTAACATGAGTTTTATAGAAAATGTTTACTCTAAGGGTGAGGGGTGTGTATGTGATGTTTGATACCAACCTCATGTTCGTGTAACATGCTTGTGTCCAGATACTGAAAAGGGCCTCAAATGTTGAATGAATGGTCCAGGGTCTAGCATCCTCCCAATGCAAGTGGTTATCCTGCAGGAAGGTCTTGTCCACAAAACATATCTTTTGACCTTTCATAAAAAAAAAAAAAGCACGTGTTAGTCTAGAATGAATCTTGGCCACACACTGGTACCTGGACTGGTTTAATCTAAGAATAATGAACAGATGAAAAACATTTTAGAGAGAAGCTGATTTTCATTTTTTAAGACAACTCTCTAAGGTAGCTGGGCCAGAGGAGGCAGAGGCAGGTGGTAATCTTATGTTGCATGAGAAGCATAAATTAGATGGTTAAATGTAATTGAAGAAGTCAGTTGGGCGTGACATAGTTACCCCAGGGCAGCAGTTCATCCCATAACTAACTGTGGGCCTTTTTTGTCTACTTGTATGCCTAGGTTAATAGAGCAGTCATAATTGGATAGCTGTGGACACCATAGATGTGGCTGTGAGATTCTTGTAAAAAATTACATTTCTTACCATGCATTTTTAGATTCCCAAAATGTGTTAGGGCAGTAGAATAGGAAAAAAGTAGACGGTATATTGTTGTTACTCCAACCAGAAAGGGCATTGCTTTTTTTAAGCTGTAAGTTAAAAGTCTTCAAGAAAAACAATGGAGAATGATAAAGAATAATTGTGGAGATTTCCAAAACTTTAGCTAGCAGACCTTAAAATTGAAGTGTAAGTTTTCATCATTATGAACATTGTAAGTAAAGCCGGGTTCATGATTGAATAAATAATATCTGGAATCTAACTTCAGAATATATTCTTTTGAAATGAAAAATAATTGTGGGAAATTCCTGAAAATAGTTATAATTATATCTGAAGGGGATAAAATTATGTTGGTTTTTGGCAGAACATATAATTTTCACCACATGTAGCTCCTCGTAATTTTTTTTAACTTTCTAAATTAATGTTTTTGCTGTTGTTCCAGGTCCAAACAGGCAACCAAAACCTTCAATCCCTTCCCTTGAAAAGTCTAATCCTTTACTGTAATGATACAAATATCTAAGAAATAAAAATTGAAACTTAACAATTTTTTTTTTTAGTTAGGGATATTTGATAAAACCTTGTCCCCTTCATGACTGATGGCTTGACAAAAGTAGAATTTCCTATCCCTGTTAGCTTTCTGTGATATGTTGGCTTTGTCAAGTATAGCCTGGCTTTCCAAACCAGTTTGTGACTGGGTCTTCAGTCTCTCCTCTATTTTTGTTGCTTTTTGGCTTTTTAGTTTGTATATCACAGATGTGAATACATGTATAAGGTGATCCTTTATAACACCAATACAGTGGGATTTTTTTTAGGTAGTTCTCAGGCCTGCCAAATCAGCTACATGTCAGTGCCAGGCAGTAAGTCACATAAATAAACAATTTGAGTTTGTAAGTAGTAAGAGGAACAGAAATTCCATTGTATCTCAACGAAATGGCAACTAACCTTTTCTTAGCTAATATTGCCCTCAGCCGCCATCTGATCAACAAGGTAACACAAGAGATCTTGACTCTGGATTTTCTTCCTTCCTCTTCTACTTTACCTTTACTTTTCCCCTACTTGTCCACCACCCCCAACTACCCACTGACAGCCAAAATATACATGTATCATTTGTCTAGATCACTTGATCACATGAAGATTCCTGGTAATTTCTTCTCTTTATCCCATAAATCAGTTGGATTTTTTTAGAGCTGCTCATATGTTTTCCATTTACTAAATTCATCCTAAAGAGGAGCTGTTTAAATTGAAAGAAAACTTTTCTTTAGCAATCTTGTAAAAATATGAAAATTCTTATGGGGATATTCAGCAAATATTAATCTTTTCCCATCCATTTAAAAAGGTGACCTAAAGAAGAAATGAGGGCTGAATTTTATCCTCATGTTTGTTTTGAAAAAAACACTGCTGTCTTCAAATAGATTTGACTTTAAGTGTACAAGAGTTAGATGGTATAAAAAGTGACTTGCATTTGTAGAGCAGGTGAAAGAAATTCATACTCTGTAGATACTGAACTAATACAATAAATCAAAAGTTACTTCATTCTTGCTGGAGACAACCATTATTGCAGCATACAGGTCTCTGATGAAGCAAAAAGTTGCAGCATAAAGTATAAAGATAAGTAAGTTCAATTTTTTAGATTGCAGGAAACTTCTTTCTCAATATCCATTGTTATTTTGGCCTAATAGTAACCTCTGTAATTCTCTGCTATGTGATTTTAATAAACATTTTGCCATATTAGTTGTTTTTTTCCACTAAAAAGAAAAGCTGGTTATCTGCAGTGAATAAAAATATGAATCTTTACTTGATTTTACTTTTTTTCTTTTTATAGAAGCTGCAAAGAATCAATCCTCCTTACTGTTGTTCAACCTTACCCTGTAAGTATTGTCAGTGTTTTCTGAATTAGTTTCCTAGCAACATAGCACCTTCTTTTTCTGCCTATATTCTGTCCATGTATCTACCTTATCTGTGCAATAAAGAGAAATAAGTGCAATAAGGGCTGTGTCTCTTAAAGGTTATGTTTAAGACAGTGTTACTGTGTCTGCACTCAAAGGCTTCATTAGTAAGTTAAATAACAGCAGTGCCTTTAAACTCATATCAAGGAGATCGATGGAGCAGGATGCTGAGTTCTGCTTCAGTTTCTGATTTGTTGTGCCTCCTGGCTTTTTCTTGATTGTGCCTTGGTCCCACAGAGTTACTCTGCTGTAGCAAACCAGCTGTACCCTAGGTAAGGGAGGGTTCTGTCTGCATTGCCAGTGCAGAGCTTGTGGAGATGAGGGGAGAGAAGAGACAGACAGGCAATTGTGTGAGGTTGGCTTGAAGCTGGGAGAAGTGGGCTGGGAGAAACTGCAGCCCTCTTCAGACAGCTGGTTTATGTGATGTGCCTCAGTAGTTTGTGAGAGTGGATTCATGACCCGTCAGTTCAACTCCATCTCCCATGGCAAAAGGAGAGAAGCCAAGCCAGGGAAGGATGCACATCTGTCTCTTGCCATACATTTGTGCACAGCCATGCATACGTTGTGGGCTGCTGAGGAGCTTCAGTCATGCATCAGGAGTGATTTCAGATCGAGCAGGTCCATTCAGCTCCCTGTTGGTTAGCCTGATACACAGTAGTTTTTATTAGCAAGAGATAATTGCATCCTTTTCACCCAAGAATTAGAGATGAGGTGGATTTGACACAAAGATGTGAAAACAAATTTATCTGATGAGACTGACAAAACACACATCTTGCAAATGGAACTTGGCCCGTGCTGTGTGTCTTTGTACTAGTCATTAGCCCTTCTGGTTAGTTTTGAGGTGATCATGTAGTTGTGCTGGTCCTGCACCTTTTCTAGAAGCCAGTCTGCGCTGCAACTTATTAATGAGAGAAGAGCACGCATTCCACAGCAAAACCAGGCAGGCACTGCCACCCAGTTGTAAAACCACTGTCAGGAGGGTTAGCTGGGATCTGGTCAACATGAGTCATCTTAAATGAAAATGCAGGCATGGCCTGATTAAATAAAGAAACCTAACTGCTTTTAAAGCTTGCTGGTTTACAGCCAGTGGTTTCAATCACTGTGAAAATATATAATATGGGGGCAAAGAAATCCTCACACACTTTTCTTTTTTTATGTATGTTTCATCTATTGACAGACTTCATTCTTTTCTTTAAATGACAGGTGAAGAAAGGGCATGTGCTTTAGTACATCTATGTATAGTTCTTAAAAGTGGACTGTAAAGTGTAGTATTGCATGTCTGTGAGGTGCTGTGTTCTGTTATCACTACACTGCTGGTCTGAGAGCAAACCTCTAGGTACTAAATGTAAGGGAATCTGAAACCCAAATAAACTGTGCACTCCATGTTCAGTGAAAGACCTTACAGCATGGGTACAGTCCTACTCCAGCCTTTAACCTGCATCAAAAGCAGCAGGGAGGTGATTCTGCCACTCTGCTCTGATGAGACCCCACCTGGAGTACTGCATCCAGTCCTGGGGTGGCCAGCACAGGAAGGACATCTGTCTCTTGGAGCGAGTCCAGATAAGGGACACCAAGATGATAAGAGGGATGGCATTTCCCCAATGAGGAAAGGTGGAGAGAATTGGGATTGTTCATCCTGAAGAAGAGAAGGCTTTGGAGTAATGTTAATTGCAGTCTCCAGTACCTGAAGGGAGTTTACAAGAAAGATGGAGAGAGAGACTTATTTACAAGGGCATATAGTAACAGGACAAGGAGGAATGACTTCAAACCAAAATAGAGTAGGTTTATATTAGACACTAGAAAGAAATTCTCTGCTGTGTGAGGCTGATCAACCACTGGCACAGGCTGCCCAGAGAAGTTGTGGATGCCCTGTCCCTGGAAACATTCAAGTCCAGGTTGGATGGAGCTCTGACCAACCTGGTCTCATGAAAGGTGTCCCTGTCTATAGCAAGGGAGTTGGAGCTAGATGATCTTTAAGGTCACTTCCATTCTATGATTCTATAATTCTGTGATTCTGTGATTCCCAGCTCTTTGGGTCCAAGCTCTGTATGAGGTCTGACAGGGGAGAATCTGCTCCAAAAACTAATCAATAACCAAACTACCTCTAGATGTCACTGAACTAAGGGTGGCATGGAAACACTTTACTGTCCTGTCAGCCATGTAGGCTGATGTGCCCATTTTATACATATATTTGTGTTGCTACACTATGGCATGTCTGTAAGAGTTGCCCAACTCTGCCTTAGCAGAAAAAACACTCTTGTTTTTAGGGATGGGTATTTTATCTTGTGTAGGCGTGAAGATTGTCTCCCATAGAACGTGCACAGAGCAGTTGGAAGATGAGATTGATGTAAGCATATTGGTGCTAGCTTTAATTGACCCATTTTTGTCCCAAAGTACGGATGCTTCAGTGGGATGAGCTAGTTAGGAGAGCTACAGAGTTACAGGACTGTTGTACCCTGTAGGTCTCCTCTGTTTGTGCAGTATTGTTTTGCCTCCCTACCTGTCCAGACGAGGGTCTTATTGATTCATAGCATTCTTCCCTTGTCATTTTCAACTCCCAAGTTTTACTGCAGTGGAAACAAAGGTGTGTGTAGGTATGTGGAGCAGTCGGGATGCTGCCAGTGTATGCAAACAAGTTTGAGCCTTGAAGCAATGCAAAGTCCCTCAGTTTGTGCAAACCTTGGGCTGCAAAGTCTCCTGGGTACTCCTGACTCACCTTGAACATCTGGTCCCTGCTGGCCCTCATGCTGCCACAAGGTTGCTGTCAATAGTTGCCTGTTAGGTGACATCCCTTTCAGCTCCACAGTCCTGGATGTTGCTGCACTCCAGCTCTGTACCTGTCCTGGTCTTCTGTTCAGAGAGGTCCTCTGATACATATGGTTTGTCTTACAGTTTGAAAACAGTATTATGTCTTCAAAAATTATGATAGCATGTGTAATTTCCTAATTTCTTTAATTTTGCCTCCTCCATGTTTCCTTTTACTATGTTGCCAATAAAACAAAAATGATGAAGTAGAAACCAGGCAAAGACAAAGAACCATTAAATAGACTGAATAATTTCCCCGTTCTTGGCAGGAATACATCTTTACAAACTTTTAATAGATCTCTCTTCTTGATGGTGATTTTCCTTCTGCCATTGCATGAAAAATATCTGGCAGGATGGCTTACAAGAGTGCTGTTTCTTAATTGTTTTCACTGTGTTTTGGTTTTGCATTTGAGTAACCATCCTTTGTGATTGCAGGTGAAAGTAGTCATGATCTAGATTTGTAATACTCAGTACTCTTTGAAAGCTTTTTGCAGATCATTTTTGCTTAATGAAACTCATTAAAATTTCATTTTAATTATGACCAAACTAGATCATTAGGCTATCTTTTTCTTTCCATCAGTTTACAAATCTCTGTTAGGTTCTTATCACCATTGCATATAAGGAGGTCACTGAGCAGTTGAAGCAGTTCAAAGTTTTGATTTCTGGAAGTTATGGCATTTGATTATACTTTTTGACTGTTTTATTCTGTGAATGAACTATCATTCTGATTGTTGCTTTATTAAGTTTTAAGCTTTACTGTAATCAAATAACTTGCCTATTTGATATCTGTTCAGATTTTATGTACAGAGATCATTTGAGAGGTTGCTTTCCTGATTAATCTCTTAAGCTCCTTGGGTGAAGTCCAAGCCCAACTGAGATCTAGGGCAATTTCGCTGTGCATTAAGTTCTGCAACAGGAAAAAGATAGGATCTTTTGAAAGAGATGCTTCTTACTATAATATGGTTGCATGTCTAAGGCACAGTGTTAGCAGAAAAACTACAATAAAAAGCACTTATTTATAGATCATAATGATTGTGGCAACAATCTTATTGAAGGTTTATGGGACTAATGATCAGACTATGATAACCATCTAAAAATGGTAAAATATAAGTAATGTGAATAGTAAAATACAATTGTCTATGATAGATTGCCAAGTTTTAAGAGAGATCTGAACACTATTTCAACCATTAAATTTGTGCCAAGAAATATTCCTGATTGAGATTTTTCAGTGCCATGTCATCAGAACAAATTACTGTTTGGTAAAACTTCCCCATGTTATTTCTTCCATGTCTCTACCTGCTCTTCTACAATGCTCTTGTGAGCCAGTGTAGTTGTTTCAGCCTCATTCACAGCGAGAAATTACCATATTTAGTTTGCCTTTGTGCATTATGTCCTGTTTAATAAATTTAATTGTTCCTTGTTTTCATATTTTATCTCCTTGCTAAATTTTGGCATATATAATTGCTGTTAGGGGTGGACCAAAAATTCAACACATTTTTGCAGTGATGCAATTTTTTCCTTATTTTCTGGCAAACATATTTCCTATTAAACTAATGACTATTTTTAAGTAACAAGCTTAAAATTTATTGCATATATACACTCTATGGCTACTTAAAAACATTTTTCTGTAGTTTTAAATCTAGTATTTCTGATTGTGATACTTATTGTCACAGAGCAGGTTTTCTTTTCACTTTGTGACAGTCCTATACTGCTGTAATTTTACTTCTTTATGGTAACCCAGTACTACACTATGGTGTTCTAAATACTTAATCCTTCTTTTTCTTGAGCATAAATAAAGATTTTGTTGTTGCAGCACCTCTACTGGCAAGAGCAGTCAAAGGGGCTTTTTCAGCAAATAAAAATGACCTCCCTTAGAATCTCCCCCAAATTATAGTCTAGCTGCAAAAGTGCATAAAGTACGAGACATTGTTATTTTTGTCAAAAAAGTTTCCTTCAAAATGTAGGATATTTTTCTAAGATCTATCAAAAAATGACCTGCTATAATGCTGCTGACAAAAATAGGATCTAATTTTGAGAAGTTCAGAAAGTGTGAAAATCATATTTTATAGGAAGTCTCTTCTTCTTATAGCAATCTCTTGTCTTTTGACCCTGCTGATGGGATGCCCATTGATTGCAGTCCCTAGTAAGCAGGGTTCAAAGTAGGGTCTCAGTCTGCACTATAATTTTCTCCAGGCGAATCTCTGTGCAACACTTCATTTTTCTTAGCAGTTTCTCTAAGTAGTGCTGAAATGATCAGCTGATTTTTTTTTTAATTCTCTGTAAACAATTAAAACTTACTTAACATCATGATAACTTTGAGCTTTTAATAGGAAACAGTGCTTAGGTCACACAGAGTGAAGTTTGAGGGGTTTTTAATTATTTTGACTCCTTGTTAAAATGTGTGCCCTTGTTTTTCAAAAGTCACTCAAATGAAGCTGTTTTTATCTGTGACAATGCAAATACTTTACTTGCAGTGATAAATGTTCTGCATTAGTGTAAACACCTCCTGCTTAAGGTCATTAACTGAGGATAATGGCTTCTATTTGGCTAAAATACAGAGCATCAGAAACAAATGAACCTGGCACTCGGAAAATTATTAATTGATAGCGTTCTTCTACAAACCTAAAGACATTAAAAAAGAATAGAGCAGCACATCATCTTGCTGAGACTTTGTTAGACAAGCAAGTTTCGACAGTCAAACCCAACTGTTTTCTTAGGAATTTGCCGCATTCTTTGGCAACACTTTTTTTCTCAAAGAGAAAATGTCAAGTGCCAAGTTGATGCAGCAGTAGAAACAATGAGAATGTGCAATTAAATGCAAAAGCTGTGCTATTACTCAAACCTTTAACCAGCAGAGAACATTCTCCCAAATACCTGGCACAGCTGTTTTGGGTTTTTTTTACACCCGTGGTTTGTAGTTTGAAGCTTTTTGGAAAGCAATCTGCTTCCAGGCTCACCCAGAGTGTCTGGCAAAGGGCCAGAGTCCTGCCCATGTTGCCACAGAAATGGAAATGAAGCCCCACGTTTTATGGTAGACCATGGTGTGGTCCCATGACTATGCAATATGTACATTAGTCTCCATGTCCTGGAGGAGTTCTTGGGAACTCACATATATTGACATCTTTCAGTTGTCTTGGAGTCCCCTATTGCACTTTTGCAATAGCATAATTTAAGTGCTGGTGTCCCCCGCAAGTGACTTTTGAGGTTGTAGAGAGGAAAAGCGAGAGGTTGTAGGGAGTGATAGAGACACATAGTGGATTGCCAGAGTTGCTGTATGGGAATAACCTTGCCAGAGTACAGAGAAAATTTGGCAATCTGCCTGTTAAGAGAGGCTAGACTGGTGACTCGTCTGCAAGAAGAGCAAACAACTGTACAAAGCATCTTCCAGCAAGAAAAGTAAGTGAAAGCCACTCTTTCTCCTGTGTCCTTGCAAAGGGAAACCAGTGGCCTTGTCCCATAGTTGAGCTGCCCTGTGGCAGTGGGAATCAAAAGGTTGCAGTCCATTACTTGGGTGCCATGTAGGCTATCTCCCTTACACACTGCAGGGGAGTACTACATAGAGAGAAGGGAAATTAGATAAGCAGCTGTAAAGTTGTGATATCAGTCATGGTACTATTGCATACTGTGTCTTTCTAGGAATCAGCTCTAGAACACAATATGTAAGGTGCTTCAGCATTTCCATGTTGTCCCCTCTTCCTGAAAAAGTCAACAGGGTCCCCTGCCCTGAGACCCTATTTCTTTTTTTTTTTTTTTAACTTATCTTTTTTTGGTGGTTGTTTCAAATCTTCTGGGGGATCTTCCACCTTTTCCAGCACTGACTGGAAGCTGGGCTTCGTTTGTTTGTGGGCTTGAATTTTCTGTCATTTACAATTACTGATTAAAAAGTTAATGGTCATAGATGCTAGAAAAGTAAGAAAGAATGAACTGTGGAAGTGAAGCATTTATTTTTATACCTTTGTTCTATTTTGTGCTCCAGGAATTATTGGTTGCCCTGGTATTTCCTGGGAGAATGTGGCATCATTCGTTCCTTGTTGATTGTTGATACTGAGCCTGTAGTTAATAGTTACCATGTTTTCAGTGTGATAATTAATCAGAGGCATAATGAACTAGAGACTTCTTCCTGCTATTTACTAGATATAAGGTCTCTGCATCACAAAAAATAACTATTTAAGCAGTTTCAAGAGAGATCAGAGACAAGAGCACATGGCCTGGGACTACTCCATCACTCCTGCAGATTGTTAGTTGAGTCAAAATTAGAGTGATAGTGACAAGACTTCCTGTGTTTACTGGGGCTACTGTCATGCTGCATTGGTTGTCACCAGTCATGCCTGCATTTATTTCTCACAAGCATACCAACATCAGTTAGTCTTTTCATTATCCAAAACTATTAGGCCACTTCTCGGAAGTTAGAGTAAGATTATGAAAATTTTAATTCATATTGTACTGGAAAAAAAGGACCAAAACCTGACCTGAAGGAGCCTAGTGATTTTCAGCCAAAGCCAGAATTTTTTCCATTGCCCATTATCAAGCTTATGGAGTTAATGGCAGAAGCCAGAAGTGCTGTGTTTGTAACTGACCTGAGGATAAGCCAACCTTTCTTGTTCTGCTGAAAATGGAAATCCTATTGACTGTGAATATTGAATTTGTTACTAAAAAGGGATTGCTATCCCAACGCCTCAAATAGAGGAGTTTGTTTTTTTCCTAAGGGCTGAACACTTGATCACAGATGAATCCATTGTATAATATGGTAGATAAAAGTCAAGTAGGTCCCAGAAGAAAATTAGGAATACTTCTAGACTTCTAATCCATGAAGCCCTACAAAGTCTCTGATCTACTGAAGGCAAGCCTTGCACAGGGTGTGTTTAGGGGATACCTTTAGGGAAAGCCCGCTGGCCTGCTGGTACCTCTTGGTGGTTTTCACCTGTGTTTTGAAGTGGACTAATACACCGCTGCATTTTGGAGAGGTCTCAGACACATTTTTGGTAAAAATTATGTGTATATCTATCTGGCGGTTCACAGATTATGCTAAAATTTTCCATTCAGTTTTTGAAGGAAGGGTCACTGGTAGGTCACTGGTCAGTGTTCATTCTTGCGGACAAGTTTGGTCAACAGCAATTGTTGTGGAAGCACTACAGGGAATTCGTATGTGCACTGAGAGCCCTCCTCATGGCTGCAGTCTGACAGTAGGATAACTTTCAGTATGTGCAGTAGGCATTGGTGATTCCTTATATGTATGTACGTATGTATTATCTGAGAATTCATTAGGATTTGACTGTATTTCTATTATTCAGTGAACAACAACATGAAAAGTGTTGCTGTATGTGTGGAATTCCCAGTGTGTGAGAAACAGGAGGAATAACTGAAAAGGAGAGAAAGGTTTTCATTTAAAATGATATGATATATCTTGTCATCATCTTTTCTTCCAGTCTCCTAAATCAGCTTTTATTAGTGCTGCAAAAAAGGCAAGATTGAAGTCCAATCCTGTCAAAGTGCGCTTCTCGGAAGAAGTAATTATCAATGGCCAGGTGTCGGTGAGTATTCAACTATTTAACCTTAGGAAGGACTGAGCATTTCATCCAAAGGTATGCCTCAAGGCTGGAAAGTGAGGGAATTATATGGTAGGAGCAATGGTGATAGGCTTGCAAAGGGAAGGGTTTTTCTGTTTCTGAAGTTTTTGAAAGAT
>JAOXXN010000001.1:18130931-18148022 GCA_026770055.1 Myrmophylax atrothorax | reverse complement strand
CCCCCCCCCCCCCCCCTCAAAAAAAAAAGAAGTGACAAATAAAATGACTCGGTTTTCATGTTCTAAAAGAGGCCTAGAAAATAGTTACAGCTGACATTATATTGTTAAATTATCTGCTATTTTAATTTTGTAATGGTAGTTACCCATGAAATCAAATAGTGTTTAATGTAGACTTTAAGTATCAACTTTAAACATTCTTTTCTGAATGGCACAATTGAAAAGATGGAAGGGACGGAAGAGAGAATATTTATCATTTTAAAACATCTTTTTCTTAAGAAATACATAGTTTGAATCTAGAAAATAATGTGTTATTGCACAACTGCAGACTTGATCAACTCTCCTTCTGTTTTCAGGTGATCTTGACATCATATTCACCAGTTTTTAGATAAATAATCACCACAGGAATGTGAAATTAAATATATACCTTTTATTGCAGAAAAGAATGGGGATTAGAGACTTTTCTTCCATCTGCTGTGCTGCAAAGCATGAAAGAAAAGAACATAAAGAAAGCACTTTCCCACCTTGTCAAAGCAAATCAAAACCTAGTTCCTCCAGGAAAAAAGGTATTACATTTGCATCATAATGGAAAGTATGTTTAAAAGGACAGGAAGTGTGGCGTGCATGGGAAACATTTAAAGCTAATCCTTCAGAGAAACACCTAGCCATTATATTTTCAGAGATTCAGCTTCAGGTGCTTGTACAACACAGCCAAGAACAATTAAATGTAATTAATTATGCCCCAACTAAACTATCTTCTTATCTTGAGAAAGACAGAGAACTGGTTATTAATACATCATGTGTGATAAAGATATATATTTTTTGAAATTTTTTAGTGCTTTCTATGAATGTCAAGTTTGTTAGTAAAGTTATTGTTGTCTCTCTGATGTTCTCATCTGAAAAACATTAACCTACGTGCTGGACATAAATACTGCTTTTCAGATGGTTTTCTGTTACACTGTAGAGAGAGACTTTTCCCTGGCCAAGATCTAACTGAATAGATGGTGGTCCTTACAGTGACTGACCCTCCTTACTATTGTAAAATGCTTTTCCTAGTGCTTAGCTTTCACTTTAGCTGGAAAAAACATGGAGAAGACAAGGTCTTTGTTACATGCATACATCTGAGACAGCTTTTAGACACTGTAATGAATGCAGGTCATCTAGTCTCTTTTTGTAGTCAATGGAGAGAAATAGGCACTTCAAGGGAGCAATTCATCCCATCCCACATTAGGAACCAAAAATAGGTCAGATTACTTGTGTCCTAGAAATGCTTATTTCTCTTCATAGACTATAAAAAGAATCTAAGAATGACTAGTTAAGACATATAATGAGTTGAATCCTGCTTCATTGCACCTTTTCTCTGAATGGAAAAAACCTCAAAACATCTGGTGCCTGAGCAAAGGCTCATGGTGATCAGTAGAAATCCTGCTTGGATGTTGCAGATCATGACTGTGAACATGTATTTGACCTGTGATGCTCAGGAAGAAAGGTTACTTCTCTGAAGCTCTATATGCCTCTTATACTGCTGAAACTAAAGCTAAATTATGCCAATGGCTTGTTATTTATCTTGTTAGTGTAAATTTGGGCTAATTTTGGAAGCCATCACTGCTACAGACCTTGCAGGTGTGAGATATGCCTTACAGTGGTATACGGTATCAGTTCTTGGTTAGAGGAGATTTTGCAACAGTCCCTTCCTGCAGAAGGCAGACTTTTCTGGGTTTGCTTCATTCTTTTTGATTTGAGCTTTGGAAAGATGTTGTTTCTGACCTGCCTTTTTTAGCAGGTAGGTATCAGAAACAAAACATCTGAGCTCCTCATCACTTTCTATCTCATCTGTAGGTACTAACACAGGAACTGATTTCTTTCTTGGTTCTTGTCTTCCTTTGCATGAAGGGAAGCTTCTCATTCTCAGGATGCTCCTGTTTTTTACGACTCCTGTGTGTTTCTCCACCAAGTGAATACTTGGTGAAGGAAAGGGGAAAGCATTATCACTAGTTGCTCTGCTTCATTTCCATTTCCTCATGAATGTCTAGAAAAAACTTAGGATAGGGGACCCTTAAAATCTTGTTCAAAATCAAATAAGTTTTTGAATTATAATTCTAGTGGCTAAAATAAAACTAGCAAATGAGATGAGACTGTTTTATATTATCTTTGAAAAGTCCAACTATAAGGATTTACACCATGGAGGTATAAGTTTGGGGGTCCAGACTCTTTGGGTGAAATAAACTGTTTCTTGTTTCCATTCTGTCTCATAAAGTATTTCCAAGTTTTATTTTCCTCGTAGGGAGTTTAAGCTCAGAGGAGAAAAAAAGGAGACAAATTATGACATGTACGAAATGATATGATCTTATGTATGCATGTGCTGTATTTAGCTTTCAGATTTATTACCTACTAAATGTAGTGAAAGTTTTGTTTTACAAAGTAGGAAATGCAGTAATGAGTTGGAATAATATACCAAATGCCACAAGTACCTAGCCAAATGTAATATACATAGCTGACAAAAGCAAATTCTTTGTTCTCTTTCTCTGTGTAGGTACATAAACGTTTAAGAACTGATGGAGTTTATGAATGGAGAGCTGCTGTCTTAGCCTTGAAATCCCTCAATGAACAGATGTTTAATCTGAGTACTTTAACATTTTCCCTTCATTGAAGCAGTTACAATGTTCTTGTAGTGCTCTGATCAGCCCATTCTCAAGTCCTCAGTGCATTTTAACTAAACAAGCAAGATATTAATGTTAAGAATGAAACATCACCAATCTGAAACTCAAGCATTTAAAGATTTAGTTTCAGGCTCCAAAGAGCTGTTTTTGCAGTCCATTTTCCTTATGTTATGAAAATACATTTTCTTTCTGAATTTTATAATGTGATGATTTTCTCAACTACTTCTTACCCCTGTTTCTCCTTTCTCAGCTCTCTGCTCTGCAAGCCAAGGTGCATTATCTAAAGTTCCTCAGTGATCTGCGATTATATGGAGGCCGTGTTTTCAAGGCAACACTAGTGGTAACATTTCTCTTAAAATAGTCTATCTCTTCTCTTGATTTTTATCTATGCTCTTTTTTTTCAAAAGGTGAATCATATAATTTTCTTTAGAAGTTTAGGTTCTATTCATAAACTGAAAACTCATTGTTAATTGAACCAAATAACTTTTTTTTCTTTTCATCTTGAAAATAATGTACCTAATATAATTTGAATTTTACTGGAAATTTGGAGATAAGTAGCACTTTTTTAGCAAATAGCACCATTCAATTCACTATGGAATGCTAAAATTATTAATCTGGAAAAATCTTAATGACAAAATTTTTCTTTCAACAGAAGGAGAGTCATCCATCAGTCTGTCCATCTGCCTATCCATCTAAAAAACTAGAGTACAATCAGCATCCAGCAGGAAATTCCTTTACTTTTTGTTTATGATTGTGAATCAAGTATGCTCTTGTGTATAGTATCTTCTTATAAAAACATAATAATCTTTAATGTAGAAATGCTATGGAAATGTAGCCCTATGTAACTGAAAGTTGTCACTGAAAGTGATTTCTGTCACTATGCAGTAGCTATCATGTTTCTCACCTGTGCTTTTTTTGTTTTTCTGCTAAAGCAGGGAGAAAAGCGCTCAGAAGTGACTCTGTTAGTAGGGCCACGGTATGGAATCAGCCATGTGATAAACACCAAAACAAACCTTGTGGCTCTCTTGGCTGACTTCAGCCATGTGAACAGAATTGAAATGTTTACAGAAGATGAAATCAATGTTAGAGTTGAGCTGCATGTCTTAGATGTAAAAGTAAGTTTGTTATTGATTTATGATGATATAATATCTATAAATAGGGCTTTTTTAATTTTAGTATTATATCAAAGTATACTGTTCTGAACATTTTTATGCCAATAATACTCTGAGGGTGCTTTTTTAGCTTTTTTTTCTGGTGACAATGTATACATACTATGGCTTGGGCATTTGAGGGTCCTGCACTGTACCAGACCAGATATTTACAGCACTTTTATTCTCTTTTGAGTTTTCTCTTGGCTGACCCCTGGCAACTCACTTTGTTATTGTCTTCCTGGATTTCTGTGGTAAAAAGAGGTGATGATGAAATTGTTCTTTTTTTGAAGCTCTTTATAATAAGCAATATTATTACCATTAGAGGATCACCAGCTGCATCGGTCCAGGGTCCCCTGTAAATCCAGTGTTACATTTGCAGTAATCACATAGCAGTTACCAATTAGATAGACTGTAGAAAGGCATGGCTTTTTATTTAGCCTTCGTAATTCCAGTTTGGTGCTTTCCCCTGCATAGTATATTCACAGATGCATATCATCTACCTCTACTCATTTAATTGCTCTTGAATCCCACTTAACACTTTGCATCTGTGACATCTACTGGAAAAATCAGTGGAGTTTTGTATATTATAATGTTCTGGTTCTTCTTGGTGTGGTTTTTATTCATTTTTTAAGTGAAAAGCTTCATAGACATTCTAGGACATTATAAGGATAACTAGAGATTGAAGGAATAGTTTTCATTATACTTGAAACTTACATATTTGATTAAAATAAATAGAGACTACTAGTTCTTTTTGCTTACCCAACTATACACAAAAAGCACACACCAGGAATACCTTATTAAGTTTTGCTTTGAATGGTTCATGTATATTGACCTGGAACTGTTTCCCTGTATTTATGTTAATGAAAAAAAATTGCTGTAAATTAATCTAGATGCTCTTTGACAGCAACATAAGCAAAGTTTACAGGTTGATGAACACAGCATCTTTTGCACCTTACTTAACAAAGGTAACATCTGAGGATACCAGGCTACTTTACCTGCATTACTGTGCTAAACTCATAGCCCTCTTTTAAGAAAGCTGTTAGCACCCTTTTACAGATGGAGAAAGTAATTTAGAAATTGAATCCTTCCCATCTGCTCATATGTAGCACAGTATGCCATAGTATTATGTATTACTGTAGTTTTGTGTTGTTTTATATTATAGTACTGTTACTGTCTTGTTGCAAATTGTGTCTATCCCCATCTCCTTGCATTTCAACACATGTAATCTTAAAGTCAGAGAGACTGTCTTAAGATTGCAAATCTTGGAGGCTATGGATGGAATTTGACAAAAAAATGCCTCCCTATGGGGCACAGGTAGGGGTTGTGACTATATCCTGTGAAGGAGATGCAGGGACACACAGGTAGGTATTCTCAACTGATGTTTTCATTTCTTAACTTACCCTAAGGTAGCAGGTTTGTATATCCGGCTTCTGAATACGCCAGTGTATGTCATATATGCCATTATTTTCTTCACAAATGGACAGTTCAGATATTTATTTTATTTTTGTTTCTTTTAATACATTATCAAACATGTATCACTTGGCAGAGGCAGGCAATAAAAGTTTAACTGTCTCCAGACTGTTCAGCAGATTATCAGAAGTTCACAGCACTGTTTTCAACAATCTGAAGTTTCTGTGGAGTTCATCTATTTCTGCCCATCACTGCAGAAAACTTGAGATGAATGTAGCATTTCTAATGTTATTTTTAGTAGACACTCAAAAGAACAGAGGTTAATTAACGCACTGCGGGTTTAATAATTTATAGTAACTTTAATAGGTATAGTTGAATACCTTGAAAGAGGCATGCTTTGAATAGAAGCTCAAGCTGTAGCAAGAAATACGTTAAAGAAAAAACAAAAGCATAAATGTTTCCAAGTTGCTGAAAACTGTTTATACAACATTCAGGGCAACTGGGACATTTTGGCCTTAGATGCTGGAGCACAAGCGTTTAAAAACTCACCAGACCTGTTGTGGGTTTGGTAGTAAGCTTGGATCATCAGTTATATTTTGGCCACAGCTTCCATCAGAATGAGTTGTCTTTTTACTAGTAAGGGGTTGAGTAGGTTGGAAAATCATGCTTCTTGCATGCAATGTTACTTCTGGAATGAATTATGCAGGTCCTTGCATATGTCTTGTGAAAGTGGGCTCTGCATACTAAATTATGATAAATTGTCACAAATGTCCATATAGCTATGAGTCACTACAAAATGTGAGTGATCAGATGGGTTGTCTACGGTATAATTTCTATCTATGCATCATGGTAAGGACTTCATTTTTATTCCTGTCTAGGAATTGTAGAGGCTAGCCACCTTAAAATAAATTTGAGAACAGCTTTTGGTATTCAAAGCTACAGAGACATGAACAAAATTTTTAGGCAAAGAAATGTATACATGGTGGTAAAAGAAAAGAGATTTAAACAAAGTATATTTCACATGGGTATCTCAGGTTTGATGCTTGCTAGCCTGGCAGCCATAGTTTTTCAAAGCTGTTAAGTCTCTAATTTTTTTTAGGTCTGGGAGGTTTTTTACAGTGCTTTGTGTTTGGTTTTTTTGCTGACCTCCCTTCTGAGGACCTTTCTCCATTCTGAGGACCTTTCTCCATTCTCTTTATCTCTGTTTATCTGATTATTTTTTTACCACTTGTCTTTTCAATAGTGCCAGGCCACAAACACTGGAATCTTCTAACCTGTCACTGTCTCTAGTGTGTAATGATAGCTGTAACCTCACTACTGTGCTTTCTGAACCTCAAATTTCCCTGAGTGTTTGCTTCCCATTTCTTTCTTGATCACATATGCTTAGTGCACCTTATTTTCTGAAGCTGCGTATTCCCATACTATTGCAAGACTCCAGTGCCTAATGTACCATGTTCTTAATACATGCCAGATTCAATGTAACATTAAATAGTGCTTTGACAGGAATAAAATATCTATGGAAGAAAAAGATGAAGCTAGAGTCTTAAAATTATTAGCTTCATTCAGAAAGAGAGCAATCAGCTGTTAAGATTTTCAGTTGGAGTTCTACCTTACTACAGCTCCAATCTTTTCTAATTTTTTTGTGCTGTTGATATTGGTAGTGAGGAAAAAAATTCTTGTATATGTTTCTCACTGTGGTGTTTGTGATGTAATTCCTTTTGCTTCAATGTACTAATACTGTCAGCAGGTAAACAAATTGAAGAGGAACAGCCTTAACTTGATTGTATTCTTCTTAGCCTATCACTCTTCTGATGGAGTCATCAGATGCAATGAATCTTGCTTGCCTGACAGCTGGATACTACAGGCTGCTGGTTGACTCAAGGCGTTCAATATTTAACATGGCCAACAAGAAAAATACAGGGAGCCGAGAAACAGGTATGGCTTTCACAGTACATTAACAGTGGTCTGATGAATAAAGCAGAAGTCAGCTTAAGCCAGAGCACCTCCAGATAAATAGAAGGCTATGCCAAGTAAGATCTGATTGCTGACTCAGACCTAGCACCATAGTATATCACTTCAACTTTATAATGTTTCAGTATCCAGCCTATCATATGATCTTAATGGTAAAATAAACCACATGCTGAATTTATTTCCTACTCTAATGAAATCGATGCATTCTCTTTGTGAATGTTTTTGTTTTATGTGCATATATCTTTTGTAAGAGTACATATGGTGCTGGAGAAAAGAGCTGTTTTCTGTTACTATTCCTACTATAGCAAAGTACCTAGCAGAGGTATAGTTTTGTTCTAGAGTTCAAAACTACGAGTTAAACCTTAGGGCCTTAAGTCAACATGTATTTAACTTAGAACAGAGGTGAGTGTGAAAGAGGTTTTCTGAAGTCTTTGATGGTTTAGCTGCCCTATTCAGAGTGTTTGATGCTCAGCATAAACAAATTATTGTTTACAAATTACATGACTTTGTTCTTTGATTTCACAGTGTTGATTTTATTTCACCATTCTATAGGACCTGAAAACAGAGGGAAGCATAATATCCTTGCTTCTGAGTGGAGTTGTATACCAAAAACTACCACTTTCCTGGCTGAAGGAGATCAGGAGACTCAAATGTCCTTTACTGATCCAAAACAGAAGACTCTAGATGTTTCAGCAAGTCTGTTGTGTCAAAAAGAACACAGACATCTGTACATAGAAAATACTTATAATTCAGTTGGATTTGATCAGCATCTTGCCAAGCAAAGTGACTCTGCTGAAGCAGAGGAAAGCAGAAATTTTAACCAGCCTTCAATGCTGTCACTCTCAGGTCTGGAATCTAGCAAGAAAGCACAGGATTCCCCCAGGGCAGCAAAAGTTTCCTTTATATTTGGAGATCACAACTTGGATGGTATCAGTCCCCAGACTCTTGGCTATGAAAGGCTTTTGGATGAAAGTCCAGAAGTACTAGAAAAACAAAGAGCCATTTTTATTAGTAATGCCAATGATATTAAAGGCCTGGAGTTGTCACCAGATTCTGAAACCCTTCAGTTTGCTACAAATTCTGTTTATGCAACTATAAGCGATGGTAAAATATTTGGAGCTGCGGAAGGGATAGAAGAGCCTTTGTTGCATGATATTTGTTACGCAGAAAACACAGATGATGCTGAAGATGAAGATGAAGTAAGCTGTGAAGAAGACATTATGGTAGGAGAAATCAATAGGCCTGCTCTTCTCAGCCTTTCTGGTTCTAGTGATGACATTATTGACTTGACTTCACTTCCACCTCCGGAAGGTGATGATAATGAAGATGATTTCCTATTGCATACCTTAAACATGGCCATTGCTGCCCCTCCACCTGGCTTCAGGGACAGTTCAGATGAGGAAGACTCTCAGAATCAAGCAACACAGCCTAGAGACAGCAAGGAGCAAGACAGTAATCTAGGCAATGATGACATTCCAGTGTCGCTTATCGATGCTGTCCCTACTAATACAGAGGGGAAATGTGAAAAGGGGATAGATGACGCTGTAGTCTCTACACTTCAAGCACTAGAAGCTTTGGCTGCTTCAGAGGAACAGCAGACGAATGACAATTCAGGTTCTTTCACCATAGTTACATTTATTCATTGAAAACCATTTCATCTCATCCATTTAGCTTTGGAAATACTCCATTTCATGAGGGTTGGTTTGTTTTGTTTTGTTTTTTTTTAAGTTTTCCATTTGTTTTTTGCCATCATTTTGCATACATCATATTCCATATTTAATGGAGCACCATTATGTTATTAAACTACTTGTCTCGGGAACTGTGCAATAAATTCACAGTGTTCTTACAAAGCATATTTTTGTCTCTAATACAACCCCTTTTGCTTGTCACTTATCCAGGTGCTTCAGCTGCTGTCATTTAATTGAGTCTTATTTTTTGTGGCTTGCAGGTGTAGCTATCCTGCGAGCGTATAGCCCTGAGTCATCTTCAGATTCTGGCAATGAAACAAATTCCTCTGAAATGACTGAAAGCTCTGAACTAGCTGCAGCACAGAAACAGTCGGAAAACACTGCGCGCATGTTTTTGACCACAAGTGAAGGTTACCAACCCCTTGTGGAAGAGCAGACTGAATTTCCTATTGCTAAGAATCAGGCTGGAGGGCCAGGCATGAAGCCCTCACAGCCTTTGTCTGGTCATCAGGCTACAGAGCTACAGTCAAAAGTTGTGCCTTCAAAGCAGATTCTTCATTCTGATAACATGGAAATGGAGCCAGAGACCATGGAAACAAAATCTGTCACTGATTATTTTAGCAAATTGCACATGGGATCCTTGGTATATTCTTGCACTAGTAAAAGGAAAAATAAGATGACAGATAGCGAAGTAAAAGCACCCTCTGATGGCGGTGCTACTGTGAAAAAGCAACAGGGAAATAAAAAAGCAGAGACTGATGAAGATCTAAAAGCTAAATTTGGAAGTCTTTCAGTAAGAGACAGTCAACGCCTAAGCACTTTTAACGTGGAGAGAACTGCCTTTCGCCAAAGATGGTATGCTGCCGATGATGGGACAGCAGATAAGCCAAGCCCAGAAACAGGGAATGGGAAGACTTTTCCAAGGGTTCCTGTTCTTGGTAAAACAGAAACTGAGTGTAAGGATGAAGTAGATCCTGAGGTGGATCAGGATGATACCTCAGGGCTTAGCCAAGGTGAAAACTTCCTGTCAGATATGACTCCTGTGTCTTCAGCCAAAGACCTAAACGATGCAGAAGATACCGATTTATCTGCAGATGACCATCCTTCAAAGCTTCCAGAAGCAGAGCAGAGTGTAGCTAGACTTTGTGAGTATCACTTGGCTAAGCGCATGTCATCTCTGCAAAGTGAAGGCCATTTCTCACTGCAGAGCTCTCAGTGCTCTTCAGTGGACGCAGGATGCAGCACAGGCAGTAGCACATGTGCTACCCCCGTTGAATCTCCTCTTTGTACCTCTGATGTTAAGCACATCATCTCTGATCCATCAATGAAGGGCATTGCCTATGTTCCAGCAGATGAAAGAGCTGCCATTCTTCCAAACCACGGAGCGACATACAAGGACCTGCACCAGCAGCCCGAAGCCGTGTGTCATAGAATGACAGTGCCGGCTGTGCATTCAGCAATTAATGCTGAACCACTGTTTGGCACTTTGAGAGAAGGATGTCATCGGATCCCCAAGATAAAAGAAACTACAGGTACAGCAGTAATAAAGGGTTTCTTATGTTTATTTTTAAAGCTACGTGTTAGTGTTGAGGACTTGGTAAGACATTTCTATTATCTTTACCTTGAAGTACATAATCAAGTTGTTGCAGACAGTGGGATTAGACCTTCAGTTATATATTCATTTTACTTGTACGTGTTGAGATATTCTTATGAGCTGCATACATGGATCAAATTTAAAAAAAACTTCTCATTACACTTAAAAATAGTTGGAGGGACACTAGTGGAGAGGCCTCTTCCACTCTTTGGAAGCCTCTCCAAAATCCATAGTCACTTGAGTTCCAGGATACTTGTTAGATTATAAGATGACTTTAGAAGGTATGTTAATGTAGGAGAGAAAAACCTGCGATTCATTTATTATGTATCCTATATGCTATTTTAGCAGGTTGTCAAAAGCATGCCAGTATGAATAAAAAGCCCTAAATGTAAGGATGAGAAAATGTCACTACTTTATTAAGCATGTATTTACTTCAGAATCTGACAATAGGTGTTTCTTTAAAGCTACAAAAATGCACAGTTTTTCAGAGATAGCATTGGAAATTCTTTCAGTTGGATTTTAAATGTTTCCCTCTTCCTGTGGTTGCAACCCACATGTAGCAGAAGTGTGTGAACGCATGAAAATCCAAAAGTGCAACAGACTAGGAGCTAGAATGAGAAATACTCTTTCTCTGCCAAAACTCCTACCACAAAACCAAACCAAATTACCATGAACACATCCTTCCATACCCTCTCAAGTGTAGTTAAAGAAGGTACTTTAATCATAAAGTATTCATCTAATTATTAGTAGAAAATATTCAATTCATTTTTGGGGGAGGATTTAGGATGTTTTATAGATTATTTTCTATTCCTCTTTTAAAATAAGTTGCTGTAGTGGAATGAACAATCAATTATTCATAATTTATAATTTGTTTATAGATTTTAAAAGGCATTTTAGTGACATACAAAAGACTAGCAATGAATGTTTTAATAAATATTTTGAGGAATGGACACCATTGGGAAGTACCAGGAGTCCACTTTTCCTTACTGTTAAAAGATATTTAAAAGTTCAGTCTCTGAATATTATCAGGTTGATGCCTAATTATTCTGTCTGCTCTTCTACTACCCCTAGTGTAGCTTTCACAGAGCCTGAAAAGGGAAGACAAGGAGGCATGCCTACAGCTTTTCCTAGACAGCCTCTAGCTGACTCCATCATGCTATCATCCATGCTATCAGAATCAAAGGTGCCAAGTCAAAATCAAGACTCTTGTGACATTCCCAAAGTAAATCAGGCTTGTGGGGCAACAGTTAGTTTATGGCCATATGACATGATAGGAGGAAGCCTGAGGATGCCGCAGAGCAGGAAAGTGCTGAGACGCAGCAGCAGCATCATTGGAGGATCTGCAGGCATTGAGATGCTGTTTGAAAAGAAGGCAACCGTGGCCAGCTTGAAAAGCCTGGATATCACCCGAAAGGATGAATCCAAATCAGTGAGAAAAGTGGAATTTTCTCTGGGCAAAAAGCTGTCAAAAAGTTATTCTCAGAGTTGTGTGTATGTCAGCACTGATAGGAAGGACAGTAAGGGGTGTTTGGGCACAGGCACTAGTCAGAAGGACTCCAAGCAGTGTCGAATGTTGCCCTTGCGAAAGCTGGACACCAGCACCTGGAGGTGTCGTGGCCCCTTCAGCTATTGCTTCCTGGGCAGAGGAAATGATGACAATGATGATGATGACAACCAAGACAACCATCAGCTCTCACATCTCTCTGAACCGCAGACCGGGTGTGAGCTCACAGAATCAGTTGGTCACTTGTCAAGCAACAATGAACAGAAAGTCTTGGAGTTCCCAAAAGCTACTGAGCCCCCACAAGATGAGGCAGTCAATGAGCATGAGAAGAGCAGTGCTGACACCCAAGGTGGCCAAATTGATGTGAATCTCAACGATGTGGCCTTTGATGCACGAATCACACGAATAAATGTGATGAAAGAGAAGACTTATGCAATGCCTGATGGATTTGTTGCAGCACAAAAGGATGCCAATGAGCTACTCTCACTGGTCCGAGCAAGTATGGGCAAGAGAGAAGATTTACATCCAGAAACATATGACCTTAAACTTTCTAAGTACAAACAACTGTTATCTTTGGAATCGAGACAGTTGGGAAGTGCCTGCAGGAAAATGGCCATGGCTGATAAAAGCCCTGAGGAAATGCTTTTAGCTATGACTTCCAGCTTTCAAGTACTCTGTTGCTTAACAGAAGCCTGCATGCGTTTAGTTAAAGTCATGAACTCTGAAACACAGCAGCAGGAAATTATAGCTAAGGTAGACGAGGTTGTAATAAACTACATTTGTCTTCTGAAGGCTGCAGAAGCAGTGTCAGGCAAGACCTCCGGTGATCCTAGCATTAAACTCTTGGCTCGACATTCGACTACCATGGCCGCTATTGTAAGCACACTAACACGTTCTCTTAAAATGCTTTTAAACAAATAAAATTCAAAAGTCACTTCATAATCTACCTTTGCAAAGCCATACATAAAAAACTTTTATTTACTGTATGTGTATGAACTAGTGTAACAAACTCAGCTTTCTCTGTATATTTTGTTATTTTATATAAAATAGGTAAGAGATTAAAAAAAAGTTAAAATACTGAACACCGGAAAAAGCAATTAGTAGATTTGTCCTTCCATTTATACAAAGACAAAAGCCAAAAAAACCTCTCTCCCCAAGACCAGAAAAAAAAAAGAAAGAAAAAAAATCCCATGTAGGAGCAAACTGATGTTTGGCTATTTTTCATATAGTCAAATTTATGGTTGTATGAAGTGAACTTCTAAAGCCTGTTATGTCAATGAAGTTGTTTTCTGTTTCATCCAAGTTTTCACTTGGAGAATGCTCCATGTTTAGAAATGATAAATTAAATCATACTGTATATAACACAATATTTAATGTTTTAAAATTATAATTTTTAAGCATTGAAAATAGCAAAAAGACATTTAAAATCCAAGAGACTATTATAACTTACTAGAGAATATATATATAATAAATGACTCTTTTGTTCATATGGACTGAATTACCTGATTCTTCTTTTCTAGGAAATTGTGTATTTAAAACAAAAAACAAAACAAAAAAAAAAAAGAAAAAGACAAACTACTGAAAATACCAACTTCAAGGGTATCTGATGTATTGAACATTAGTGTTGGCATTTTAGATAGTGAAGGTACCTGTAGAAGACTAAGGACACAAAAACCAGAGTGGTGGTGGTTTTCTCTCTGAAATGAAAGGTTGATGCCATAATGGTCAGACCAAAATGTTTTAAGCAGGTCTATACACCCCTTTCCCTGATAAATGAGAGAGAGAACCATCAGGAAATTCATATGCTGTTTACTGTTTCATCATATATCTATGGTGCACCTGAACAACATGAACTGCATCTATTTTGTTAAATATTTTATACTTCATATTTTATGATTCTGAATGTTTAACTGTAAATAAGTTAGAAATAAAATGAAGTTTTCAGAATACAATAAATATCTCTGAAATATTTCCAGCTAGAGACAGTTCTTCTCTTGAGTGATGACAAAGGCAATTTGTGAATAATCTCTCCCATCTGAACCTTTCTGGAAAATGTTTTGTAGTCTCATGTTTGTGAGGCAGCAAAAGCTCTCAATTCCGGCTGGAAAATAGGCTTTCACAACCGCACCTGTTAAACTTTTCGGTGATCGAGGAGCAGCAGCCTCCATTTTCCAAAATGGTGTAGCTAATTTCATCTGTTGGTCATAACATCACATGCAAAGAGTATTACCAGTCTATTTTCAAAACTTACCCGTTCAGTTGAAGCACATGTGAAGCTTTCTGCGCTGAACTAGAAAGACTAAAACAACAAAATTAAGGAAATGTTTTCTTGCACTTCACTACGAAACCCAAGACAGGCCTTTTCCTCTGACTGCAGAATAACATCTTCAGAAACACAGTAACAGAAGATTAATCTGTTGTCCATAGGAGAAAAATGTGGTTTCTGAGACCAATTCTTTTAGCACATGGACCCACTCTGGAGGGCAGCTCAGAGGTAGGCTACAGGCTGAATTACATTGCTGGTGGGTGACAACAGCCTGTCCTGTGTGGTGCTCGCATTTGGTGCTCTCATTCTGGCAGCCCGGAGAGTGGGGCTGTGTGCGCTGCAAATACTGTGCTCTTGTGCTGTTGCAAATACTGTGGATTTTGAGTATTTCATAGTGAGGGGGGAAAAAAAGCTGAATTGTTGTACTGGTACATATTCTTTGATTTTTTTTGTTGAGTTTATAAAAATATCATCAGTGGTTTGGAAGTACTAAGTTTCAGCAATAAATTTAGGATTGTCACAGCTAAGCATTGACATAGTTTATAGAAATGTGTCACTTTCAGCATTGCTAGTCCAGTCTTTTTCATTTGATTCCATTTCAAAATCTAATTTTATTTCAAAGGTAAGCAGATTCTTGTTGTCTGTACTGTTTAAGCACTTTTCTGATTGTAGACATGGTCATTTTGCTTCCTAAAGGT
Organism: Myrmophylax atrothorax; assembly: GCA_026770055.1. NCBI lineage: Eukaryota > Metazoa > Chordata > Aves > Passeriformes > Thamnophilidae > Myrmophylax > Myrmophylax atrothorax. The sequence goes on along the minus strand of JAOXXN010000001.1, from coordinate 18,133,083 downwards.
AACTGTGGCGCTTTTTCGTGACAATATTTTTGCTGTTTAACTAGTGTGTATGTGTGTCTGTGTGTCTGTGTGTGTCTGTGTGTGTGTGTGTGTGTGTGTGTGTGTGTGTGTGTGTGTAGGGGGTGGGTCCTCTCCTATTTTAGTGCATTTTCATAGAATAATTTGGATTGTAAAGGGTGTTCGGGATGGTTTCATCTTGTCCAATGCTTGCTCAAGGCAGGTCTGATCAGCTTGCTTAAAGCTGTTTCAAGTTGTTTATTGGACACCTTCCAACTTCCCACAACTTCTCTTGGCACCTGTTGCAATATTTGACAATCTTTAATGTTAAAAAATACAAAAATTCTTCATGTCTAATTGGAATTTTTCATGTTCCATTAATATCTATTGCTGTTCCTTGTATCACTATGCAGGCTCTGTCTTCTCTCTATATCCTTCCATCAGGCAGCTGTAGGCTGTAATAATGTCTCCCCTGAGCCTTCTCTACTGCACACTAAGTAAAATCAGTTTCTTTAGCCTTTCCTTGTATATTGTTTGCTCCAGCCTCTGACCATCATGGTTACCCTCCACTGGACTCTGTGGTCTGATTTCATAAACCACCACCATGTTCTTGTCCCAGTTTTGGTAAATAGGATCATCTGGCCAAGCTCTCTAAGGTATCTCTTAAGAGGCAGCTTCTCCTTTCCCAGGATTTCAGATATCCCCAAGTCATACTATGCAAATATCTTTTTTGTAATCTTTCCACACAGAATTATTTGCAGGCTTTTAAATGCTGCCTTATGAGAACTTTGTACAATGGCACAGCTGCTGGAAATAATTTGTCTGCAGTCTTCTATAATCACATGTATATTAGGTTGGTGTCTCAGAATTATCCTTGGTCAGGAAGTATTTTAATCATTCTCCTGGGTTCCAGGAAACCTTTTTTCAGCTTTTCAATATTTAAAGAAAGCCTAAAAGAAAGACAAGGAAAAATTTTTTAACAGGGTCCATTGCAGTATGACAAGAGGTAATGGGCTTAAACTAAAAGAGGGTAGATTTAGACTAGATATAAGGAAGAATTTTTTTTTTTTTTATGATGAGAATGTGAAGCATTGAACAGATTGTCCAGAGAGATGGTAGATGCCTCATTCCTGGAAACATTCAAAGTCAGGTTGGACAGGGTTCTGAGCAACCTGATCTAGTTGAAGATGTCTCTGCTCATTGCAGGGAGGTTGGACTAGATGACTTTTAAAGGTCCCTTCCAACAAAAATTCTTTTATGATTCTAAGATCCTATGATATAGCTTGTTCTGTCCAGCTAAAGAGAGTCCTGGATGATAATAAACATAACTGTTATTAATTCTGGGCATATGACCTTGCACATCAGTTGCTGCTGAATTATAACCTATTTCTTCAGCATTTAAGGTAAACTTATCTTCATGTGTGCATCTTAATTAATCCTACATTAATTAACTGTACATCTTAACTTCATGACATCAAGGAATGTCATCAGTATGTACCTACTTTCACTAATGCACTAAAGAAATACTAAATATATAATATCATCTGGAATATACAATACTTTTATAAATTTTTTTGTATACATGATGTTTAGTGATTTTTTAAATTGACAACATGAAAGGCATTTTCATATTTGAGTCCTTGAGTTCAGGCTGTTTTATAAAATAACATTGGGCAATTGCCATTTTGAAATTAAGAAACTAAGTTGCATACTTACTTTTTTTATCCATCTAAGTAGTCAATACTCCGTCAATTTGTGATTACTGGAAGATCCATAATGCTTCATGATGTCCTCACTGCTCACTAGACATGTGAAATAATCATACTAGCACATTATTTGAAGCTGAGAAGTGGACTCTTGAGTAACTTTGTCACACAGTTTATATCCAAGAGAGACCCTATCACTGCACTGATACCCAGTTAAAGTTAGTAGTATTTTATCATGGATTAATTCAGCTCAATAGTGTTTAACTGCAGCATTGTAGCAACAAATATCAAAAGCCGGAGCCTCATTGCACTAAGCACTAAAATGTTGCAAACTGAAAATTTGGTCTCTCACAGGATTCTTCTGGATGAAATGTCCAGCACACAGCTGGATGAACACATCATGTGGTGGGTGAGCAATTGGCTCACAGGTTGAGCAAATGGGGTGACAT
>JAOXXN010000001.1:18108899-18126445 GCA_026770055.1 Myrmophylax atrothorax | reverse complement strand
AAGTTCAGGGCCATTCTATTTTGTAGTACTACACGAGACAAACTGTGGACCTCTTCTTTTAAAGCTGTAATAGCATCCGTGGTTTCATCTTGGAGGTTTTCAAGGATAGCTGAGATGTTAACAACTGCTTTCTCTAATTCACTTACTCCCAGGGATGGAATCGCAGCCCTGACTATGCTGTGGAACAGTGTGGGATGATCTATAAGGGGATTATTGGTTCTCTTTACCCTCCCGGGATAGATTCTTCCCCATTCCTCCTGTTCATCAATTCGGTCGAGGATTGTTATGTTTGGTATCACAGCCCCTAAGGCACAGACCCTATCTTTATTGAGGGGTAAAACTTTCCAGGCTTCATTTTCACAGATCCAGTACCACCCCGACCCCTGTTTAGGGACTATTCTCCAGGGTCGTGCTGCCATTTCTATTACCATTTTTGGGGTTAATCCTTTGGTAGCCATGCCTGTGTCACAATAGGTAGGAAGGGTGACATTTCCTGTAACATTAACAAACAGACAGGGAACCGTTTGATTGTCCTGTTCAAGAATTACATTGCTCAGGGGTATTGAATAATAGCCTCTCTCAACTGGTTTCCATGTCCCCGGGACTCCATGCGTCTCACCAAAGTTTGTCTCATTCATTAAAATGCCAATCAGGGGCCAATCACTTTCTTTATCATCGATCGCTGGCATTTGAGTACAAATCCAGCAGTCAGATTTGTGAAGGATTTTAGACACATTTTGCACTAGGGTCACATGTAAATTTTGATTCCACACTCGCATCATAGTTACCGACTGTACAGACCACATGTACAGAAGAAGCAGTCTAAGCCACATCATCTTCATCGGTATCCGGCTCCGATTTGTCAGTCGTCCCAGGAATCGATGCTCTCTTCACTCTGGAGTAATGAAACCAGGGTCCTTTTCCGGCAACTTTAACTGCAGTAAAAGAAGTCAGCAGGACTTGGAATGGTCCTTTCCATTTAGCTCGTAGCGGATCGTTGTCCCACCATTTAACGTAGACCCAGTCTCCAGGCTGGAACTGATGAGCAGGTGTGTCTAGTCCGATTGGTCTGGATAGTTCAACAAATTTCTGGAGTTTCTGTAAGGTAGAGCTTAAAGCAATTAAATACTTCTGTAAATCCACCTTCCCTTTTATGTGAATATCCCCTGGGAGGTGCGGAGCTTGGTATGGTCTCCCATACAATATTTCATAAGGACTTAAGTTATCCCTCCGCCTTGGTTGTATACGAATTCTGAGGAGAGCTAGAGGCAGAGCTTGAACCCATGACATGGATGTTTCTTGACAAATTTTACTGATTTGCATTTTGAGAGTGCCATTCATGCGTTCAACTTTGCCACTCGCCTGTGGTCTGTAGGGAGTATGCAAGTCCCAAACTATCCCCAGGGTGCGACACACCTCTTTAACTATGGTTGCAATGAAATGTGTCCCTCTGTCCGATGACATTCCCAGAGGAACTCCAAATCTTGGAATTATGTGGTTAAGCAAAGCTTTCACCACTTCTCTTGCTGTGTTTGTGCGACAGGGGTATGCCTCAGGCCATCCACTGAATGTGTCTACTAGTACCAATATGTATTTGTACCCTTCTCTGGGTGGTAACTCAGCAAAATCTATTTGCCAATAATCTCCAGGAAAATCTCCAGCCTTTGTTACCCCTAGCACCACTCTCTTAGTTGTGTCAGGATTGTTTTGCCTGCAAATTTCACATCTGCCTACAATGGATTGCACAACCTCGGTCATGCCTGTCCCTATTATTACCTTTTTTAAGTGCTTTAGAAGGTTTTCTCCTCCCCAGTGTGTAGCTTCATGTTCCCGCAGGGCTATTTCCCTAAGGATTGGGGGTGTAACTACAACCTGTCCAGTGGGTGTGACAGCCCATCCACTTTCTTTGATTTCTGCATTAAGGGACTTAATTAACTGTTGGTCTTTTTCACTATATTTTGGAGTAAATCCTGTTAAATCAATTTCTTTTTGTGGTATCACTGGCAGGATGCCTTTTTCTGCAGCCCTTTTTGCTGCCTGATCAGCAAAATGATTTCCCAATTCAGGGGCTGTTCTCCCCTTTTGGTGAGCTCTGCAATGAATGATAGACACCTTTTCTGGTTTCCAAATGCTTTGCAGAAGTGCATTAATTTGGTCTGCATGTTTGATTCCACTGCCTTGAGCAGTTAGTAGGCCTCTCTCCTTCCATATTGCTCCGTGGGCATGAACCACACTGAAAGCATATTTAGAATCTGTCCATATATTTACCTTCTTTCCTTCGCTTAGTTCCAGGGCTCTTGTTAATGCAATTAGTTCTGCTTTCTGGAATGATAGGTCTGCTGGCAAGGCTTTTGCTTCAATCACCTCATCCTTCGTTGTGACTGCATATCCTGTCAAACACTTACCATCCTGCATGAAGCTGCTCCCATCTGTGTACAGCTCCCAGTCTGGATCCTCAAGGGGTGTGTCCTTCAGGTCTGGTGTGCTGGCTAGACCTTCTCTGGTGTTTGTAAACAATCATGCTCAGGCACACTGTCAGTTAATGTTGAGGACAGAAACATGGCAGGATTTACAATGGATGTTGTTTTCAGGGTAACATCATCCTGCTCTAACAACACAGCTTGGTACTTGAGCATTCTGCTAGGGGACAACCAGTGACCCCCCCTTTGTTCGAGCACTGCCTGAACTGCATGGGGTACATACATGACAATGCATTGTCCCAGGGTAAGTTTCTGAGCTTCTTGGATCAGGATGACAGCATGAGGTGACAGGAAATGTCATCAACAGTTTTATCCTTGTAAATGTTCTTTTTCATGTGCTAAATATTAAGTTTGTATGTAGGACAGCTTTGAAAGTAGTCTATCTAGACATTAATGGTGACAGCCTGGAGGCTTAACCAGTGCCCCAGGCTTTGGTTTCAGGAGAAGTGCTGAGTTTCTCAATATAAATTAGAAGCCTTCCAGTGTCCATGGAAGGAGGTGATCTTAGTATCTCATGGGAATCCCATTTTCATGATGGCCAGGACTGGTTCTTAGTGAAAGAGATGCCAAAGGATCCAGTTTTACTTTGATTCTTCTGTTGACAATGAAATGGCCACAGATGAAGCTGAGGATCAAGTCTGTCCCTGGGTCAGCAGTGCAGACATTGCGGATGTCTGAAGAATTTCCTGATCTGTCATTTTGCCGAAATGCATCATCCTGTCATCCTCTCAGCAATTTCTGATATTTCTTGAATCTTCATGAACAGCCCAAAGTTCTGTCAGACTTCAGAAAGAACAGCCCCAACTTCCAACTTTTCCAAGTGTATAAACACATGCTTAGTTCTTCAGCTTATCTTCAAGTACTTTCTGCAATAAGAGGAGAAAAGTGCGTGTACTTCTTCTCTTAGTTCTAGTTCAAAGTCAGAATGTTTTGATGGAAAGTTTTAATGTTTTCCAGCCCCACTGAATACTAGTTTTAGGTCTTCTGCTACAAGTCATTTCAACGGCGAATTATAGGCACAAATGCAATACAGCTAGTTGTAAAGCTGAGTTTCTCCTGAGTAATGCCGAACAATTACTGCCTGAAGCAGCCAGTCTGTCAAGTTTCAACACATGTAATGTCTCTGAAAGACTTACCTATACTGGGCACTACTCGGATTAGACACTTCAATAAAAGCTATTTATCATACTGGGTTTTGCTTTTTCTAAAGGTAATTTCAATTTCCTTTCATACCTTTCAGATAATTATATTTAATCCTTCTTGATTTACACTTTTTTCCCACCAGACCTTGCTATTTTCTATTTTATTCCTCACTTGTATAATTGTTAACTGTCTTACACTTGAAAACCATGTCTTAAAAGAAGAAATATATTTAGTATGTTTCTCATCAGGGATGCTTTGCAGGGTTTTACTTCTAAAAGCAGTTCCTGCCTTCTAAAAAGTAAAATATTTGCTTCAGCATCTTCTCTTTAAATTACTGAAATAGAATATTAAAAATAATCTTTAAATACATGAAAGAACTACATGAGCAAGGCAGCAGCACATTCCTTGAGGAGTCAGGAAGGGTAAGTATTCACCAGAACAAGTGAGGATGTGCCTTTCAACTGCTTCATTTGTAAAATGGTAGGAGTTCAGGTAAAATATGGTGTCTGGGGGAAAAAAAGCAAACAACCTTTGTCTTGGAGATGCTTCTAGAGAGCTTCCTGACAGCATGCCTTCCATAAAGAGAATGTTGCGTCTGGTGGAAAGGCTTAGGAACCTGCATCAAAACTCAAAGTCTGTCATGAAGAGCTTGGACAAATTTTGTTTCTCTGTGGAGGCAGCCTACTCAGCCCACATGGCTCTGCTTATGCCATGAAGGTAAGATTGCAAATTAAATTCTTTTTCACATTCTATAAAGTCAGTTCCAAAGGTGATATTCTTTTTTTCTGAGTGAATTTCTCTTGCCAGTCATACTGATTAAAAAAAAAAAAAATCAATTTTTTTTTCTCTGTTCTCTTGCTGTATGAAAGACAACATAAATGAGTAAATTAACTACTGGATGATGAAAACTGATTCTACACAAAGACCTGTCTTGCATGTAAAATAATACATCAGTATAGTCGATATAGGTCTGAGGTCTCCTATTACAATTCTGATATTGTGATTAAAAATTTTTAAAGGAAACTTAATTTTGTGAAACTGAGTTACTGGCTGGCAACGTATTTAAACAACATTGGAAAATCCTGTGGTCTAGTTGCTGGTTTAGAACTTATTTTCAGTTTTTAAAGATTTATTTTTCCTTCCCTGCTTATTCTGGAATTTATGAAAACTCAGTTTTCTTTGCAAAGCTTGTTGAAAAGGAATTTCATTAAAAATTACATTATTCTTCCTGAATGTCCTTATTTGTACTTCACAAGTTACACATTAATATGTTCCTTGCTGAAAATTTTGCACTGTTTATATCTCCTATGTCAATAGGACTTTGGATTCAACGGTGCCGCCTTCTCTCTGAGTCTAGTTGTTTTCTCAGTGCAGACAGGAAACATCTTAAAAGCACCTGGGGTTTTGATAGTCTTTCTTTGTAGACAGCTGTTCCAGAAAATCACTGCCTTTAGTTTCTTACCAAAGCCCAGGATAAAAAGCTAGTTCTAATACTACATTTTTTATTTCAATAGGTCTCTTCTGTTACTGGTGCTTGTACATCAAATTCCAGATGAGATCTGACCCATCTTTATATAGTAGTAATATTTCTTTGTCTATGCAAAATTTCTTGTTCGGAATATGAGAGGATCCCTTTCACCTTTCATGCCTGAAGCACACTAGTGGCTTAGAGTCACTCGTGAATTATTAGTACATACCATTCTTTCTCCTTAATCAATTAAATCTGATTAACTCCTAAGTTGTGGACATTTTTTTCTTTCCCCAGGGCAGAATTCATCTTGCTTGACTCTATTTGTCTAAATGATGAGTATGAGGAATAAATCATGTAAACACTCTCTACAGTCAATGCAAAAGAGAAAGAGGCATCTCCAGAGGAGCATTCAAAGACGTCCAGGATAAATCACCTCCTGGATGTGTTTATTTCTCTCTTTCTGTTGACAATACAGAGACCCTAGACAACCAGCTCATCTCAGTGATGAATATAGGGAGATGAAGATTTCTGCTGCCCCCCCCACACCCTATTTTTCTTCACACTGTACTGTTTTAAATTTTGATTCACATCAATTAGTATTTGTCAAGATCACCTACACTTCAGTTTTCTCATGGCATGTGGTCATCACTGATTTGATTATGTCTCCCATCTTTGAGTCAACAAAGTGCTTAGAAAGACACAAAGCACATTGTTTCTCCACAAGAAATGCATTCAAATCGAATGATGTGCAGCTGTTTCCAGTATATTTGAGGATGTTGTTTAGCCAGTTAAAACACATATCCCATATTTGCAGACTTTGTTCTTGTTTAATTGTGTGCCTTATTCATACTCGCATTTCTTAATGTTTTGCTTAATAAGGTTTAATACACTGTGAAAATTTAGAGGAAAGTTTATCCAAAGTTACTGAAGAAATGTTCATATTTTTCATGCCAAGTTATTCTGAAATTGGTCTCTTTTTTGATTATTCTGTTGATTTAAGGCTGAACAGAATATGAATTTCACCAAAGGTAAAAAAGAGTGAAGCTACAACTCACTTCAGCAGTGAGCAGTAAGAAACTGTTCCAGAACTAGTAATATTAAATATTTTCTTGTGTGCTTAAATTCGTTTGAAGTTCTTGAATGAAAATTCCTTTACTGGATCATTAGCAGAATATGGTTAATAAAAGAGGAAAATCTAGGATTCATTTGAGTAACTGGAGATGTTTTTATTAAAGGTCTTCAAAATGTGAGTAGTCATGCTGGGCTCCTTTGAACTGGAGAGAAGTAGGCACTACTAGATTCTACTCATATCACTTGAAGGTAGAGATCAAAATCAGGTAAGTGGATTCAGATCTTGAAAATGCCCATTTCTCTCTGATCAGTTACTAAGGGAGCCCAAGTTAACCAGCTCAGATAATCATGTTTGCCTTGTAGATGTTTAAAGTTGTTTATTTTTAAAGCTGAGAAATGAAAGAACGCAGATGAGAAAATACAGAAATATAGAATTTTGTTGGTCCAGAAGGACTTTGAAGCTTTCTACATTTTCTTTTTTTTTTTCTTTTTTTAAACTTATATAATTAATTTTGTAGTGCTTTCCCTTCTTACTTTTATGTCCTGGCATCCTGTTAGCCCTTTTGAAAAACATAATCAAACCAGTAGAGGAGAGCATGGAAGAATAACTTGGATAAAAGTCCTCAACTTGGTGTTGATTTTATCACCATCATGTTTATACTCATTCAAGATGGGGTGTAGGAGCCTTCCCAGTCTCTGTGAATGCTCAGGCCCAGCACTGTCTGCCACAGCTCCTCGTACATGTGCAACACATGGTCTTCCTATGTGCTTCATACAGCCAGTGCTGGACATAGAGCAGTGGCTTCGGTAGCCTGAAAAGGAGGGGTTAGGGGCTGTATAAATCTCAGTATTTTACTTATAGTCAAACTAAAATAGGAGTGATTAACAGCACTTCATAATTGTTCACAGTTTAACAGTAGATATTTTTGAATCGTCACTAGTATTTGGATAGAAAATACATAAATTGTATTTTGCAAGACTTAGAGTGGGCAGAATTCATAACTGCATCTTTTCTCATATTTCTAAATCCCATTTCAAGTAAATTTCGGGTCAGTATTAGTAAACATTACCAGTAATAAATAGCAGAAAAAGAGACAGTTGGAGAATGTTAAACATTATTTCAGGAATAATGCCATCAAAAAATTGTTTCCCTTATTTTAGGCAAATGCTACTTTTTTTGTAGAACATATATTGATAATTTGGCAGAGGTGTGCAAAATCCTTGCATAATTATTACATTTCAATTTAAAGACTGAGATTTTGTACAAAAGGATCTCACAGTCTCAGATGGGCCATTTTATGGGAATGTAACAGCTGTTTGTTTATATTTATTGTTTAGGATGCACATCAATTTCATGAAACTACTCATATTGCAGTTCACAGCTTTCATTAAATCTCCTTTTCAGTTCAAAATGGCCAAGTATGGATCTGCCTGAAGGTTAAACTCTTTTAAATGCAGTGAGTTTGTTGACAAAGAGCAAAGTACATTTTGATGATTTTAAAGTATTCTGCCAGTGCTTCAGAAGAGAACTGCATCAAAGCAATCCAGACCTCTTCGCTCTTTGCTTTGAATGTGCATCATCAGTGATGTCAGTGGGACTCTAGTAAAACGGTTGTTAATTAACTTATGTCCCTTCTTTTGGTGCTGCAGGATAAAAGCACAAAATTTTTTAGGAGAAACCTGAAGAGCAAACATTAGTTTGTTTGTTTCTTTATTAATAATTTATCCAGAAATGTTATCAAATTCTCCCAGCGTGTGGTGACATTTCTAGGACTGGCCCCTATCAATCTTGCTCCATCCAGATCATTATGATACAAAAGTTACTGTAACACTTGCTCCTGTGAACACTTCTTGACCTAGCATGCATTCAGTTTTGGCTGGAGTTTAGAGAGGAGGTATCCTTTTGAATTATTACTTTACAAACAGAAAAAAAAAGAAAGGCTGCAAATCTAAAATGAAATTAATTTAAATTCATTTGAATTGAAGTTGTTTTATGAGTTGTCCTGCAAATAGACAATTAGAACCTAATGGGTGTTCTTAAATGAAGATCAGAAAATAAAATAGACCAAAAAAAACACCTAACCCCTAATTCCCCTTATTCTTTTCAAAGCTGGAAGAAACCTGCATGGAATAAACATTTAGAAACAGATATTATTACAGCATCTTTAATTTATTAAGGTCAATCGGTTTCTGAGTGGATAATTGTTCCTTTAATTTAAAACAGTCGCTAGCACTTGCCTCTAGATTTCCCCATTTCACTTCATGAAAAGTGTTGAAGTGTTGACACTGTTTTACATCAGGAAAAAAACAGACACTTTTTGCTCTTGTGTTTTTCAAGGAGAAAACTATAGAGAATGCTGTGAGTCATCCTAGAAATAAAAACTTCTTTGGCTGAGAAAAGAGTAGAATCCCATTTTCTACAGCCATATCTGATACTGCCTTCTTCATGTATCTTTTCTTTCTACATGTACTGCTTCATATACCACTGATGTCCTCCTGCCTGTGCAGTGAGCAAGAGCGCTGTGAAAATCACACATATGGCAAATAGCAATTAGATTTTGCAGAGGCATGCAGGTTTAAATGTGAAATGTCCTAACTTTTGAGTGCTTGACTTAAGACCTCCCCTGATAATTTTAGTTAATTTTTAAGCAATATTCTAGAAATGCCCAACAAATCTCTTTCCATGCTGTATTGGTATTCACACAGGTTTTGTACCTGTTCCTCTTGGACAGCTGTTCTGTCTTGCTTCTTCCATAGTTAGAAACTTCATTTTTCTTTCCAGATGAAAACAATGCTCATATTTGTTGCAACTAGGGCCTTTTAAACAGTTCTCTTCCAACCTCTGATAGCATCTTTCCACTTCAAATAGAGTCAGATTCCCTCTGGTTTGCTTTAATTAATCAGCAAACTCTTTTAACATTTTGATATAGGAGATTCTTCAGAATCTACTTAATCAGGCCATTGATAATCATCTGTCTCTACTGACAATACCTCATATGTACATAATATAATTTCATTTACATTTTTCAGAATCAGCACATCAGTAGTTCCTAATCATTATGGCATTGATTAGTACCAGTGGCTAAGGTTGTTACCATTATCTGTTGACACTGCACATTTATCCCACTTCTATCACTTCTAGCCCTGAAGGATATCTGATTCCTTCTAAATTTTTTCCTGACTTTCCTCCCTAAACCAAACCAAACCAAACCAAACAAACAAACAAAAAAACCAACACCCAACCAAAATACCAAGGCAAAAACACCAACAAAAACAAGTTCTATAAGAATGTTGTGAAATCTATATTCAAGTACCTCAGAAGGGAGTTCACTTAGTGTAAAGAAACAAAGAATGAAATTTTCACTTAATGAAAAGTTTAGAAGAGTTACAATTGAGATCCACGTTTCTCAGCATGTCTCTATCACTGAGTGGAAACTACTGTTTAATTTAGCTGACCAAGATATTTTAACATTTCTCTACACTTCTTTTGGAAACAGGGGAGATTTGCAGTAGAATTAAAGACAGAAAAGACAAGGAAAAGTAATAATCAAAATAATTTTCTAGTGTGAAAATGAGGCACAGAATTCCCATGTTGAAAGCAATATTCATAGAAAGCAACAGATGTCATAGGAGGTTCTTTCCCCGTCACATGAGGTCATCGCTCAAATTACATGTGCTACTAACGTATATTAAGCCTCCTGAATCCCATGAAGGAGAGCAATATGGGAGCTCAGCCACAGGGCCTTAGTCCTGCAATATCTGAGATGCAGAATCACAGCATCACTGAGGTTTGAATGTCACTTGCCTTGGCTTGGTGGCCACACTGTTGCTAAAGAAGTCAAGAATGCTGTTCATGTTAAACTTCTTGCTTCCAGCACCCCCTTTAGAAAGCTGTCTTCCAGCCAGTTGTCCCCTGAGCAGTACTAGTACCTGGAGTTATTCCTCTCCATGTGCAGAACTTTTCCTCTGTACAGGACCCCAGTACACAGACAGGTGGGTCTGGTGTTCTTAGACCATTTGTGGTGGTGTTCCCAAAAGCCCAGTGCTTTTATGTATCCTTGTAGAGGAATTCACAGAGTATGTGAGAACTTTTAGTTAATAGTTGGTTAATGTTTGTTAACAGTGTTCATAGTTACGTTCTTTCTAACTTTTTGTATATTTTTCCAATTTTGACTTGAAAGGTTTTTTCTGGAAAACTTTATTTAAAACTGAGCCTTAAACTAGACTGGGCTGAACTTCCATAATGTCTAATTAGTCTGTAGAAAAAAAAACCTATAAGGGAGAGGCTTCTGGAGCTGTGTGAAGAAAGAGCAGATGTCTTGGAATTATCTTAAGTTCAGTGTGCCTTAACAACGGGCATGCCAACCAGCTGTGCTAGGCAAAATGAGGAAGCCACATAGCTGTAGATGAAACCTGTCATGAGAGGAATATTGATGGTGTTTTTAAGTTGGGGACATTTCTGTTTCATAAATAGCAAAGAAACAGAACAATGAAGCCCATAAACCAAAAACTCATCAGACACTTGAATAGTTTTCAAGCGATGTCAAAGCTTCAAAGGAAAAGTGCAGAGTTTAGGCAGTTCTTAGAAAATTGGGCTTTTCCTGAAATGTGTCAAACCCCATCTGAGCAAGCAGAGACAGGGAGAGATGGTGACATAAATTTGAAGATTCCTGAAATCCCAAGGTGAGAGTTCCCAGAGGAAGTGGGAAAAGAACATTAGCATCATACTAGCAAAGGATGTTGTTGTCACTTTTCATTCTTAAAAGCATCACAGACTAGGAGCCTTGACAGTTCCAGCAAAGCAAAAGTATTGAATACAAAAATTATTTTTTTTCCAAGCAGATGAAACATTGGCAAAGCTTGGAGGTAGGGAAAAGCAGGCAAAACTAAAACGTAGTATGAGAACTTCAGACATGAAGATGAGGACTCAGTGCCATTGGAACCTCTTTGCAACACTGAATTGTGTGGCCCATCCAAGTAGAATTTCCAATTTTTCCAAGCAAGATGGGAAAGAAAATGACTACAAGTGGTTCAGGTATTACATAAAAACTCATGCCATTTTTAACTTTAAAAGTGTGAACTACGGCTGGGGGATAAGTGGAGGCAGGGACAGCCAATGTGTTCATATGGAAGGCTCTAAGCTCCTTCAATGTGTCACCAGTGAGCATGGGCTACTGGATGGTGATTCTGAGGAAAAAAAAGGCACTTTGAAGAGAGGCATTTTAATTTTTTTTTTTTTCATTAAAAGGTTTATGGTTTCACCATGAGAAATCAAGTTATTTTACAGTAATACTGAGACTTTTATTTGATTTTCACAGCCAAACTCTTAGTTTTAGTTCCTTTATACATTAAACACCTGCAAGTGGAGTTGGGAATAGACTTTGTGTGACATTCTTTACAAGAAAAATAAAACTTTTTACAGTCACTAATTTAAGCAAGGCATGTGTTGAAGCATTAAATGTAAAATTTGTTTCCTTTCTGCTAGATCAGGTAACATAAAAGCTAGATAACTTCTTATTACAGTCAGTCTACTGTCTTTAGTTTCAATTGGAAACAATGCAATTATTAAGAAATATTTCTAATACTACCTAAAGTCTTCCAGAAGTCAAAGCAGCTATCAAAATGAAATCAAATGTTTGAGTACAGATATTTGCCTCTTTTCTACCCTTTTATTTCAAACAACAGAAGAAATGAAATGGAAATATGGAAAAAGAATGAAAGATAATGCAAAGTATAAAATGATCAACAGAAAAAACTAGCAAGAAATAAATTGTCCTGTGTCCACCTTGAAATATTCTATAGTCTTTGCTGTAAAAATGAATAGATATCTGCATGGATTTCCACAGTGCGCGTGTGTGCCTCTATTTACAAATAAATTTTTGCAAGACTGTGCTTTCAAAGGTGTCCTATTCTACAGTCTCATCAATTATGTAGGTCCATACGGTCCATTAGATAAAAGAAGGGAAAGAAAAAGAGAAGTAGAAAACCACTTCAACTGGGAAGTAAAAAGAAAAACTGATTCTTTACTTAAATATTTGTTTCACTGCTGCCATCCTAAATTGGATCTACCTGGTTCACAAGGGAAAACATTTAAGCTCACTTGTTATTTTCTATATATACATCTCACCCTCATGGATTGCTGCATCATCACTCTCTGACTTCAAAAGATAAAACTCTATCAGGGCAGTAGAAGAAAGTTGTAAGTCATAGTGCATTGCAAAGGAATATTTACAGATAAAAAACTTGAAAATTTAGTTGTCAAGACTTTTTATTGTAAAAGTAAAATTCACCAAAACTGGCAAATGCATCTCATCTCTGACATATTTAGGTTTGATACTTAAATAATGACATGACTTTTAACAAAAAGCACACAGGAACAAAATAAAGGTATTTTTTTAAAGTTATTTTTGTTTTAGTTATGTAAAAAAGTCTAGTGATACAAGATTAGAACATAGAAATTACGTTCTTAAAAGATGCAAAAATCTAAAGTTAAATTGTGGTGCCACTTTCAGTTGTCTTTTCTCATTCCATATTATCTAAAGCTACCTACAAAAAGTAGATGCTGCTCCAGTTTGAAGAGGTTATCATGTAATCAGCAGCATCTGCACTTGTTAGATGCATTTTGTAGCTTTATTGACATCTCTTGAATTTATACAAAGTGTGGGGGAGAACAATTGGTCATTCTGGAATATATCCTAATTCAGTCTGAAATGAATATTCAGTTCTGGTTTTTCTGTGCAAGCACTCAATCAATATTTGATAACCAAATTGACAGCCTGGTATTCTAAGTGGTTTGTTTACATTAGAGCAGTCTTGTCCCAGTCTGTCACTTTAAGCTTTTCAATTATTTTCTGAGTCTCAGATAAGCTTGACTGAAAGACATAATCTTTTAGTTCATGTATTCATTAAAGATGGCATCAAAATCAATCCTTCATTAAAATCTGTTGAATGAGGCCAATGCTGCTAGAGAAATGTAATGCTGTATCTCTATCCAGTGTGAATCAAATGCTTAATGAGACTACCTTCTGATTGCTAATGTCTCCTTATTAGCAAGTGTATGAAAGAAAAATTAATCTTAGTACCTTATCAGGTTAAACAAGCAAATCAGAAGGGGCATACTTATCTTTCTACTAAGATCTAGAACAATCAAGAGAAAAGGCACAGAAATCATTTAAGGATAATCCTAGAAATAATATTTTGCATACAAATTATGAAAGTGACAGAAAGATCAGAATTTTCTCAAAGGCCATAACTGTTCAGAAATAGATTTTAGCATCTGTTTTGTATGAGCCTAATGGAGATTAAGTGGAAAGCAAGTATTTAATATAAGCCTCTGAATCTCACAATAAAATATAAAAATTTGGTACAGATTATTTTAACTGAATATACCTTTAAAAAAGTGAGATGAACGAACTCCACATTCATTTTGTTACTTACTCTACTGCCACTTCTGAACAAAAAGAGCTTCATTCTAGATTTATGAGTGCATCTTTAGTCACAGTGAAAGGCAAGGAGATTTGGTTGTTGCATCTGTTTATTTTCAAGCAGAACTCCAACTAGACTGTTTTTGCGTTTATACTCAGTGTGGCATTTGTCAGACAAATACTAATCATTCCACCTTCACTTTATAGGCAACAGAGAAACAATAGGCAATTCTGCAACAGAATTCCTCTCATCCTAATGAAGATATCTAAAAGAAGCCTGATGATTTGTTCTCAAGAAATGTTGGGGTTTTTTCTACACTGTCTCTAAACTGGAGCTGTGTAAGGGGTCCAGGAAGCCAGGGCAACTGCAGAAGTCTAGTTCGTAAATATGTAGATGTTGACGAGATGAATCCTACCAGCAACATCAATTTGCCCCTAATTTGCAGAAAGTTCTTTCCTTTATATCCCAGTTTCATTTGAATGGGCACTTCTTGAAATCTTTGGCTGCAGCTCAGCTTTTAGAGATTTTCAGATTTAGGAAGACAGGAAAAAGAAATCTTATATTACAGTTAACAGTAAAAACTTTACTGGATGCCTTTAAAAGGTGAGAAAACATTTTAAAAAACCAAACAGAAGAAAACAAAAAAGCAAGATTCATTTGTAAAGTGTTTCAATGCTGTTACTCCCTGTATTGGGTTTGTTTAACATATTTGAGGTTAAGTCCTGAAGTTATGCAGATTTAAACGTGGATAAATGCAACCCTTGAATACTTCTACTGATTTCAAGAACTCAATGTAATCCTCCAATTTCAGTGCCTCACCACTTTCAGTTCTCATTTTTCTAGCAGTATTCCAGCTTCTATTTTAAGTACTGTGGTATTAGTTCATAAATTCACTAGAAAATCGTTAAGTACTCTCCCATCCATTCTTTAATATTTTAGTCAGAAGTGGCATCCATCATTAGCTGTACTAAATGCCTCATCATAAGTCTTTATTAGTGAAAGTTGTGACAAAAAAAGCACCATTGACTTTCTAGCCATTCTCTACCAAAAGCTTTTCCTCTCTCTGAGGCAGAGTCCCATATTGTCCTGCTCCAATCATTGCCTGTGTGCACATGGAGACACTTCTTCTCAGCCTCAGTAATACCTTGCTCACTGAACCTGATTCAGTGTGAACACCAGCAGCTTTGTGAATTCCAGAGAGAAAAAGTATCCTTTTTTTAGCATGTAGAAGCTCAACACCTTTGCTAGTATTGACTGGTACTGCAAAAGGAAAGACATGGGTGGTCATAAAGACTGTCCCTAAGTGCTTTTTTATGTCAAGAGCAGCATCCTAAATTCTGTTTGCAAACTTCCAGCTAGCCAAGGAAAACTGTGGAGCCCTGATGTCACCAACACAGTCCCCTAAGCCCCCTAGTTACAAGTAGAGGCCCCAGGTTTTTTCAGCTCCCTTGACCCATGATTTTGAGGGCCACTCTGAATGAGAACAGTCTAGAGACTGTTTGCATACAGGAGTGTTGAAACCCCTGGCTAGCAAAGAAAATTGTCCTGGTTACTCCTGCTACCATCTGTATTTCGTAACTTCGGAAGGTCACCCACTGGGAACTGAACTAACATGCAGAAAAAAACCCTCAAATAAATAATCCTGCTGAAAGGAAGATCCTAATCTTGTCATAGCCTCTAGTTGCTAGCCTGAGTAGGCAAGACAGGTCTGTTTTAGAAAGTTTGTTCATATTCTAATAGAAGAGATGTACAGAAATCCATTGTAAGAAGTGAGATTTAGGGCACAGATCATTAGTACTAGGCCCCAGTCTTCTCCTTTCTCTCATGAAGTCTTTGATCTGGGATTAAGAATCAACTGTCTTTAGGAAACACTCAACAAGAAAAATTTTGACCCCCAGTGTATCTGTCTACTGCAGCTGCAGGGAAGTTAATGCCATCTCACCAAAGTTATTTTTACTGCATCAACAGAAGCAGAAATCACAGAGCCCAGGACCTTTGGAAACTCACTTGCTACAGAACTGCAGGACTTAACTTTAATCTCACTCTGCTTTTAAGTATGTCTCCAGCAATGAGTGTGCTGTGTCATAGCCTAGGTTTGAAAAGCTGCAGAGGATCCTAATATGTGCTTTTCCTAAACTAATTTTAAATTCCAATTTCAATTTAGTAGCTGATTCAGAAAAAAATGTATTATTCTGCTGTGTGGAAAATAATTATGTGACAAATTTCAAGTTACAAAGTGTAAACATTTTTACTTGAGTACTCTTGAGGAAGTGCTCATGTCTTGTAACAGTGAAAGTGTTTCTTTTACCACCGTCTGACCTGAAAGCAGTTACTGGAATTTCTTCAAAATATTCTGGGTAAATTTGGATCGGAACAGATGCCAAACTCTAAAAGTGCATCTCTCAAAACCTGCAAGTAGTTCTGAAACAGGTTCTTTAACAATCTAATGTCCAGCTTTCCCCAAACAGGTCAAATATAAATTATTTTAAAGCTGTACAGTGGAACACAAGGGAAGAGAGTGAGTGTGTGCCTATGACAGAAGCTTGTTATCTGAGATACTAGGATAGGAAGCCAAACCCTTGAATACTGCTGGTGTCTGTTCCTGATTTTGCCACTGATTTTGAATATGATTTTGAACAACTCATTTAAATGTAGAAAATTAGAAGGCTTTCAAGGATTTTAAGGATTGATAGGTAAAGGCTTTTAGTGATCCTTCAAGGAAATTTTCAGCTGATGTCTGCATGTCCAAACAGAAACCTCTTCAGGCGTTTGGCAATGCTAGAGGAGATTAATGTGAAGGAAAGCAATGCTAACTAAATAGTACCAATCCACATTCAGTTGTGCTGGATGATTTCCTCATTCTAGCAAGCCAACCTTTTATTAAAAAAGTACGACCTGTAAGTGATGTCATTTTGTTTCCTGCAAATTCTCTTCAAATTCCAAGAAAGAAAAACTACTCGTGTAGTAAAAAATACTTTATTCTGGAAAGACATCTTCAGCATATTGCAAAAGGAAATAAAAGGGGAACAATTATTTTCTTCCCTAATTGCATTTAATTTCCCACAGAATACTTTTCAGACAAATAACTGGGGCCATAACCTTAATTGTTCAAAACTGTTAAGCAAATAATCTGTGAATTTATTTAGAAGTACATCAGGTTCTCTCCTACAGTACTGGGCTTTGAAAGTTCACAATAGGTTTCACATGAGAAGCATGAGACTGATGCTGGCAGTCAGTTTATTTGCTTAGGTTGGGACAGGAGCAAGAAGAGAAACACTGCAAATGTTTACTCTGCATAAAATAATTTAATCACATCCATTAAGCTTGCAAGACTGAGTCAAATCACAGAAGCCTGTAGCATTGGTGAATTGCTGGTTATTCTCTGCAGAATTATGGCAAAACTTTAATGACTAACATTTTATTAATGCTGTTAATTTAATATTTTTTAAAAAATGAAAGATCAATAAGAATTACTGTCTGTAACACCTAGAGGGAAATTAGTTTGAAATTGGTTTGTGTGATTCATGTTTTTTTCATTAAAGTTCTCAATCTACTGTAAAATTTGTACAAAAGCTGTAGGTGATCATTTAATATGTCAGCAGAGCATCTCACACAGGCATTTATGCTGTGAAACCATCTTAGCATGCATTCCCTGAGAGACTGTGCTGCCCTCTGAGCTTGGGAAATGCAGACAATCCAGTAAGTGGCCTCACACCTGGCCAAGAAAGGAACTTTAGGGGTAAATCCATGTCATTCACATGTCATTCTTTTGGAACTGTCAGTTCCATTATACAGAAATTTTCTGCTCTTAAAACATGACTCTTAAAAATACTATTTCGTGAAAATTGTTTAATTCTCACCTTTGAAAGGACATGTCCTCTTCTTTCAGAGATATTTTCAGAGATTGTGGGGCATTTTGGTTTTTTCCTTTGCTCATGTAATTATGGTCATGTAAC
>JAOXXN010000001.1:18095586-18108852 GCA_026770055.1 Myrmophylax atrothorax | reverse complement strand
ATTTTGAAGTTCAACTAAGTGTATATGCTTTCTTTCCTCTAACAGTAAAAACAAGCACAGGCATGCATCAGTATGTATAACACTCAGTATTTGCAAAAAGTAGTAAATTCATTACCTGCATTATCTTAAAACAATTTGTGACTAAAGGTCAAATTCTCTAAATAATTCTGCTGAGAAAAGTATTCAGATTTAGAAACAACCAAGCACCACTGACTGGGAAGAAGGCAGACTTGTCTTTATATTTTGTAGTTCAGTAGTCAGAGACATCATGAAGTGAAATTCAGATTCATTGTTTCTTGTGTTTGTGATGATTTTAAGACTACTTTTGGTATAACCACAATATGTGTCCCACTGTTGCTTCTGTGACAGCAGTTTTAGTTTACACTGCGTGCTTGAATAGAAGTCTCTAGCACAGTGGATGGGCCATTATATCAACTCCATCCACATGTAATAATTTCATTTACAAAATTAATTTGTTCTGTTTGTAGGTAATCCCCACACCCCCACCCCATCCTATCCCAGAAGATATGTTCCTTGGGCAAAACACTAGATAAATGTGCACTGTGAAATACCTCTGTTCTCCCTTTATCAGTGTTCATAAATCTGATTGGGTAATCTGAAAACATTTTGGGTGTAGATAAGGGCACAAATGAGGGCTTCAGAAGGAGTATTACAGAGCTGGGAAGAACCTAATTTAGTTTACAGAACTTTTTTGCAATTTGTTGGATCTGAAACTAATAAATATGTGGAAACTCATGAGAGAATCAAGCTAGACATTTATCAGCATGTTGTTACTTCCAAGGAGAAACCTGGGTCCCACAGAGGAGCACTGGGCATTATTGTGTCTCACTGATTCCATTTAAAAAATCGTGGATGATAGGTGAAATTTACATTCTTTTTTCTGCTTATATTTCAATTTGAGCCACAAAGTAGCTAATTTTTAACTTACTACAATAAATAAGCTTGCTGACTAATTTTGCCTTTAATGGTCTCTTTAGGTTCTCAGAAATAGGCATTTGACCTGCTGGATATCAGCGACTGGAGAAGATAAGTAATACAGGCAAGTTTGAAGTCATGTAGTCATTCTGCCATAATGTCATCCAAGCAAATGATCTGCAAGTCACTGTTGGGAATTGCAGATAATCTTTTTCTTTTGAAACTTAGGTATGGAGGTTTCAGCAGGATTTCTCTTTGCAGTTTTGGTTCCATTTTTCTCTTCATGTATTGAGTGTCTTTTTGTTTTCATTCCTTCCTCAGCCTTAAAAATTAAATTTAAATATTAGCATAAAATAAAAAAAAAAAACAGGTTAAACAATCCAGTGCCTGAAGCTGCCTTTGGAAAGCCACTGAAGAACTCCATAAACTAGATGAAGCTACTTTCTGCAATAAAAGTGAATTCACATTTTTATCTCTTAATCTTATGAGCATAAGACCAGCCTGCAAAATAAGAAAAATGGCAATATTTTGTTCTTACGTATTCCAGAGACTTTTGAAGGCTTTATGAAAGTTCATTTAATAATACTAGAATGTTTTTTGTAAGGGGTAAAAGTGGAAATAAAAGTTACCTTCCCTCTTTGGTAGGTCCTCTCCCACATCTCACTGTTCATCCTCAGCCTCTGTACGCTTCATCCCTGTAGAGGTGGAACAAGTGGCAACATCCCTACATAATTTTTGCCCAGTGCACTTTTGATGAGTGGTTTGGTGATTGGAGAAAGAGTTTTCAGGTTGTGCAGAAGAAGGAAGTGAAAGGATGCATCATCTTCCCCTGCTATTAAGGATATTGGGGGAAAAAATGTAATATTGCTTGGAGCTACAATTCTGCTTCAGTACCCTAAGGATTATTCTGTCTTTTAAGGAAAAAAAAAATGAATAAAAGCCAGAAGATTTATAAAGCTGTGTGATAGTAGTGATCTTCCACCCCACCCTCAGGATCTACAAAAAAGCTGGGACCAATTCCTTCTATAGAAAGGCAAGGCACACACCAGCCTCAGCTGAAAGACTCACAGAAAACAGGCGAGTTTCCTTCTTGTGAGAACACAGTGCCCCGTCCCTAACAAGATCATTGTTCTGTCCATGTCCATTTGTGGAAGTGTTCCATTTGATTTTCTTTTCAAGATAATGGGGGATATAAGAAGCTTAGCTAGACCACATATCCTTTGGTATGAAATCCCTTAGCTACTCCAAAAGAAAGTAATGAAATTCAGTCATGACAGCTGTGTCTTAAATAATGTCCATAATATACAACTTTTGTACTAAAAAATAAGGGGAAAACAATAGCCTTGTCCCATAGACTTCGCAGTCAAGAATTTAGTTCTGAAACTGTGAAAAACTGAGATGTTACCAAAGCATTACATAAGGTTGAAACTTATTTATTTAATGAAGAAAAGATTTCATATTGTCTTGCTTCTCTGTCTCTCTTACGGAGTGCTACTGAGATGGAATATGCATGCAACTGTGATCAGACCCAGATGAGAGTACAGAGCACCAGGCTACTGTGTGAAGGGGAAAAGATAAAAATGAAGGAAAGCACACACACACACATAGTGTGAAAGTGAACTGTGGCTGGGAATATGAAGACGAAGTTTTTAAAGCAGTGCTCCCACCTTCCCAAGGTAATGAAAGCCATAGACGTTAGTTCTCATTTTTACAAGAATGTTTACACCAAATGATGAGACTACTAGGGCTGAAAAGCATAAAGTCACCTTACACTGAAGAAAACCACATATAGTTTTATTTTTATTCTGATCATAAAGAACAGAACAAAGAATGAAAAATTAGAACCAGGTTTTGAAACTATGTAAGACCTGGTAACAGAAAGTGAAATTCCGTGGTACACAAGCACTTATACTCAGGTCTAGAGAGAGAAAATTAGTCCTTTAATCTGTAGTCTTACTGTAGATTGTCAGCATTGGATAAAATTTGAAATTTTTATGCCTACAGAAAACGGACCAGCCCTAGTATCGGTTTTGTTCTGCCCTTAGCAATGGCCTTTAATTTGCTGGAAAGTAGAGTCTGATTTTTTTTAATTTCATCTGGGCAAGCCTGTAGGGAACAAATAAATAATTGAGTTCTCCCCCCCATTCACAGTGTAGCCTTGGGAGTACTGTAGCTTAGTGCTAAGAAGTGCTTGTTATTTCTGTAATTTTGAAGCATCTGTCACTTATAAAGTACTTGTGTGCAGAACATTAATTCTTTAAGGAGAAAATCTAAATTAATGATCCAATTCTAAGTCCTCAGCACAAAGACCCTTCCATGCTGTATAGGTGAGTGAAACTGTTGGAAATGAGTAAAAGATTTCCAATGAGGTGTAAAACAGTGGCAAAAAGGCTTCTCTCTGAAGCAGAGAAACTCCTCTTGATGGTTTGAACCAAGAATTACTTCAACTAGTGACAAGACCTTTAATTTTCAGGCTGCTGGAAAAGGTGATTTTGCCTTCATGGATATGTAAGGCTTGTCATGGTTTCACTCTTGTTTCCATTATGTTTTGACAGGTAGGGAGAAGTCAGGACAGGAATATCAAGGTTTTTCCCACCTTGAAGGAATTGTTTTTATGTTATGATTCAGTGTGAAATCTACTTCAAATTTGGGGAAGAAAAAAAAGAGTTTCTACTGCAAAGAAGTTTATAATTGTTTGAGGAAACATTTTCTGAGAAAGGAAAGGGATAGCTCCTCTCAGTTATCCAGCAGTGCCAACACTTGATCAATCAGTACTTTTTCATAATCATGGAATCATATATGTTGCAAGGGACTTTTAAAGTCCAGATTCCTTTTCAAAGTAGATTCAAATTAGATGGAATTGCTCAGGGTCTTACTGAGTTTTGAATATCTCCAAGGATGAATATTTCACAGCCTCCCAGGGCAACTTGCTTCAGTGTCAGATCACCCCAAGGTGAAATAAGTTTTCCTGTCTCTAACCAGAATTCCCCATGGTCCCACTTGTATCCATTGCTTCTCCTCTTACCATTGTGCACCTTTGAAAAGAGTCTGGCTCCACCATCTCTATAACCTCTCAGTTGGTGTTTGGAGACAGCAGCAATATCCTTCTGTTTTTAATTTAGGCTGAACCAGCCCAGTTCTCTCACCTTCTCCTATTCCTTTATGTGTGCTGTCTCTCTAACCATCCCAGTGGCTCTGTGATAGATGCATTCCAATGTGACTGTGTCTTTCCTGTACTAGGGAGTTCAAAGCCCTGCACAGCACCCCTGAAGGGGTGAGCAGAGGAGGAGAGAAACACTCACCTTAGCTTGCTGGCCACACTTTTGCTAATGCAGCCCAAGTTGGCATGGGCTGCCTTTGCCACAGGCACATTCCTGGCTCATATTCAGTGCATTGTCCGCCAGGAACCTCAGGTCCTCTTCTGTAAAGCTGTGTTGTAGCTGGTCTGTCCCCACCATGTACTGGGCTTATTGCTCTCCAAGTTCAGGACATTTACCTTTGACAAAGTTTTCATGAGGTTCCTGGTGGCCCATTTCTACAGCCTGTTGAAGTTTCTCTGAATAGCAGAGCTGTCCTCTAGCATATCAACCACTCTCCCCTGTTTGATATTGTGCATGAACTTCCTGAGTGTGCACCTCTGTCCCACTGCTCAGGTTGTTAATCAATTAATTAAACAGAATTAGCTCCTGTATCGATCTCACAGGCATGTGGCAGGTAACCAGCTGCCAGTTGAACTTTGTACAGTTGACCACAACTCTCTGAGCCTTATGAGCAGGCCAATATTCCACCCAACTTATCATCCACCTCAGCAGCACCCATTTCACTGTTTTGGCTATAGGATACTGTGGAAGACTCTGTCAAAAGCCTTTCACGTTCTATGAATGGTTACATTTGTCTACCTTCTCCACTCTTTCTGTGTAGAGTAATCCCTCCTAACCACTGAAAATGAACTGTGAACCCTGACACTGAACAGAAATGCCTTTTTGCCCTTGGTTTCCTTGAGAGTTAGGGGATATAAGCACTTCCAGAGGTAAATCAGTTTGCCAAGAACACAATTACCTCCAAGAGGTTGTGGGTTTTTTGCTGGTAAGCAAATGGCTTGTTTGTTTGTTTGTTTGACTGGTTGGTTTTCTTTAATTATTTCTTTTTAACCCTTGTTATGTACTTAGCCCTTTTCATTTTATCCCCTGCGTTAATCCCTTATTTTGTTTTCTTCATACTTACTGAGGGATGTCTGTGTTCCTTGCGTGATTTGTTTTTAATTCTCACGTTGTTCTAAAAGTCTCAGAACAGCCACAGTCATTTCTTGTCTTTGCTGTCTGTCTGTCATCTGAGAGGTTTGCTGCTGTCTCACTATTTATAGACCTCTTTAGTTAATGCTACCTTCCTGGCAGTCTTCTGTCATTTAAATTAAGTTTGCATAAGACTCCATCTGCCTGGTCTTTGAATGTGTTGCAGTTTGGTTTTTCTTCTCATCCTTGGACTCCTTTCTCTCCTTACAATAATGAACTCTTCTCATTCACTTTCACTAAGCTTGCTTCCCACCTTTATGTTTTCAGTCATTTTCTAGTGAAAATCAAATTGAGAATAGCCACTTCACCAGTAGCTTCTAGTTTGCCTCGTTGGGAAGGGGAGAGTTAGAGGGGAGACAAGGCAAGGGAGAAATCATTGTCAGAACAATTTTCTGGAATAACTCTGCCTGTATGAGGAGATTTCAACATCCCTGAGAGTACTGCTGACCTTTAGAGCGTGATCCTTTATGCTAACAAACTGTTAAACTGTGCCCTTGTGTGAGTGTGGCCCTTCCAGCTAGTGCTTTCCCCAAATACTTCTTGGGGCAGTTCAGCACATTAACATTCTGGGGGTCATTACCAATAGGCAGTTTGCACATAACACTGCTTTGGAAGCTAAGAGATTTCATCTAATTACACGCTACTTTGACTCAGTGCAATGGAAAATTATTGGATGTATTTCATTCACTGGTACATGAGATTGCTGTACCCTGTACATTTGGTTTTCCAACAGATTTGATGACTTCATGTATCATTAGATGCCAGTTTTTGTAGGCTTCTGCTATTTGAAAATTTCTCCCCCTCCTGATTAATACTTCGGAGATTTTTGTGGTTAGGCAAGTCTTCATCTCACCTCTTCTTGAGCTTCGGAAACACTTTATACCTTCTTGGCATGAACTTTAACAGTATTTCCACTGTCTTGCATTTTTGCTGTTTAGTTAACAGGATGCATCAATACCTTTCCCATGCAAAAGGACCTTTTAACCATAACCATTAACTGAGAGCTGGCTCCCAGTTTCTTTCACAGCAAGTTCGTGAAATGCAGTTTTGAGGGAGCTGTCAGAAAGGGTTTGGAGCAATAATAAGTAGCATAAGGGGAAGGATGGCAAATGTTAGTGATGTTGTGGAGTCTGGGAAAGCTGGTCAGACCATGGGATTTAGAAAGTTTTGGGCTGCCATATGTTGGGGAATGGAAGGAGGAGAACACCCAGGTGAGAACAAGTGGGACACCAGAATGTTGTAGAGACTTCGGAAGGCCCATCAGTAAGCAAGGTGACAAAACCCTCTCTCTCTCCTCCACTCTATTTTTAGCTGTTCCCTCACTCTTTTGACCCTTCTTTCTCAGTCCCCTGGTACATGAGATTCATCAGTATCGTCAGAACCACAGAGGAAACAGCAGTCTGTGCAAGCAGGAGATGAGGATTCGGGCTCTATATGCTGCTGTTACAGCTGTCTGTATGATACAATTGTTTAAAGCCTCAAACCTAGTTTTTGCTTTTCTAACAAAGTTAAATGTTATTGTTGTTGCTATTAGATTGCCAGGGCTCCTGATACAGAGTATTTGCTCATGAAAATAATTCAACCTCACCTTTCTTACTGACAAAGAAAACTTGTCCCTTTGTTAGCACTGGAGTATCCAATAGCAAAAGCTGTGCTGTGATTGTGAACATAATGATAGAATTTATGGAGACTTGTGGAAGTTCCAATATAGCTACTCAAGAGAAACATAGGAAGAGGATAGATAAAGGGGTGGAGCACAGATATTTTACTTTCTTTAGTTCTTGAAGAACCCAGGAGATTTATGTTACTGTGATTGTCATCAAGGCAAGAAATGGCTTCAGGTTTTGCATTTATTTCTTTTTAAAAACATGTGCACTTTATATTCCTTTTCCTTTGTGAGACAGTTCCATAAAGATGAACAGAAAGCAGGAAACAAGCTTATAGGACATGCAGAGGGGAAAATTAGAAGATTGAAATATTTTTAAAAGATTTAAATATTTCAAAGAAGATTTTAAAATACAGAGTCCTCTTTTGATATAAACAATACAAGAATCATGGTGAATAATTTGATGAAAATGGTCGTTGAACCCAAGACAACAAATATATACATATACAAAGCTTTAACTTTCATCCAATCATGAGGTTACCCAGTTAATGCATTATTACGTATTTTATTGATGCATAATTTTATTCACTCATATGCTTCATAGAATATTAGGGCAGAATTTCATGAGTAATTTGAAGTCAGCTTACGAGACAAGATCAGAAAATAAACCTATGTAGTACCTTTAGGATCTGTCATTATACCATTATGTTGAAACAAAATTACTGAGGACTTTATACTATTTTAAAATCATTTCAGAAGGAAGTAGGTATTGTCATATTATATTTCTTCAGTATTTATTCCTCTCTGCTTAGCTTCATAACAGAAGTGAACGTTAATGGGTGGATAGTTTGAAGCAGGTTTGTGTACATATAATTTTTTCTCCTCCATTTATTACTCTTCTTGTGGGTGTTGGTGTAGGTTTTTTGTTTTGGTGTTTAGTGTGTTTTGGTTTGGTTTGGTTTGGTTTTCTTTCTAGTAAAGGCTACAGATTTTTTAGGATGCTAAATTATCTAAAATCTTTGCATGACCTCCTTGATGAAGGATTTCTTCCCTACTGTATGACAAATGCTTTCTGCTCTTGCTAAGGCAAACCTACATATATACACTTGAAACATCCAATTCCTTCTAATCTTGGGGGAAACTTTAGAGTGTGAAGTACTCAGTTGTATGATTGCCAAGCTCTGTCGAAATAGCTGCTGTATTTTTAAGCCTGATTTAGTAATGTTTTTGATGGGGCATCAATTTTTTTAAACAATATGTGTCTCATAAGAATTGTGATATAACATTCCACACCTAAGTAGGTCTGGTTTAAAATGGAAATGTTATCTACATATATGTTCCTCCTTACAAGTCAATGACCTTTGGCTAAGGAAGTTAGCAGTTCCACTGGCTGTCTCAGTGAGTCCACGGCAGTCCCTACTTTTCTTGGGAATGCAAGCACCACAGCAGACAGCACTTCTGTATTGATCTCTCAGTCTCCTTCCTTTCACTTCACAAGAAGTCTTCACCTCATCATGGGGAATAAAAGAATGTATTTTTCATGAGAATGAAGGTAATAAACACAAGCTGCTGTAGTCTCTTTCTGGAGTAAGAATGAAATAAAATCCATGTGTTAATTCTGAACATAACTAATGAAGCTATCATTAAAATCAGCCTGGGATATTCAAAAAATAAATAAATATTAGTGATATAGCTTTCATTTTGTTTGTTTTGTGTATGAAGACAGGCAACATGAAGAAACATTTTGAAGATGGAGTGACTTATGTGGAATTAGGGGCACCAAGTGTTATGTTTCATCTAATTTTTATTTCTTGGTACTTGTTACGCTGGTGTTAGTGAAACTTGATTTACATAACGAAAATATTTCTCACATCAGTTTTGAATAAAACACACAACTTGTGTGTCTCAAGTAATAACACTACAATGGAGTTGATTCAACCTTCTTCAGAACATTTATGCAAAAATATTTTTCCACTATTTGCCAAATCCTTAGTTCAGTTTTCTGTGGGCTTTTTTTTTGGTCTGTATTATACAAAGGTTCTGTGCCAATTTCTAAAATAACTAGCAGCATATAATAGTAATCATAGTGGGAACATGGAAGGGAAGTTCTGACTCATTAATAAATAGGTTCTTTTTCAGTAATGTTTTGTTTCTAGAGTGTGTTTCAGATCTCTTCCTTTCAATGTGCTTATTTTTTGTTAACAAGAGGTAGTTGATAAATAATTGTCCACTTGCATATCTTCTCCTGCATGACAAGGGATATTCACTCAGATATGGAAGCAAAGAAATCTTCTTGGGTCTCACTGCATACCCAGAGCCAAAGAAACCATGAGACAATTCCTAAAATCTTCTCTAGGCAACTTTTACCCAAAGCTGGTGGAAAGTCTATGTAATCTGAATGCATGATTTTGCTTTTGAAGTAGAAGTAGTGCAGTGATGTTTGTAAAATGGGTATCACAGACATCACAGTAGTCTACCCTGCAACTTTGAAAATGGACTGGGGGCTGTCTGCTTTCAGGGAGATTTTAGTTTGACGTGGCACTCTGGATTTGTATGCTGTCAGAACACAGGAACAAAACATTAGAAAAGCTATACTGGGGCAGACCAAATCTGAGAGAGGGATGCCTGACATTCTGCATCTGACTAGAGTCAAAAGCAAGTGCCTGTAGTTGTGCAGGCATGATTTGAAAGAGTGCAGTCTCAGACTGTGATCTCCTTTCTTCTCTTGTTTGCTTCTGTTTCCTTATCTTTTTCCAGTCAAAAATGTCCATGCAGAATGGTTTTCTTTTCAAAAATGTGATTTGACAGAATTGAGACACAGCATGGTGATGTGTTCATTTAGTAGGAAATTAAAGAATAAGCAGACAGGCTTGCAGGCTAAGCTGGAGTCCTGTGGCTGCCCCTACTTAGAATCAAGATGCATAAAAGACAAGATAAAATTTTCTAAATTAGCCTGAAGCAGAATGCACAAGCTTTTGTCTTAGAAAAGAAACAGAAATCTTTGATCTTTTATCTTGAACTAGGCTATTTTTAAAGTGATAGAGAACAGTTGTCTGGAGAGTTATCCTTTGCCTCTGATACCTGAATGGATGGTATATGAAGATCTAGTCTATACTTCCACCTTACCTTGGCACTGATATGCTTCTTTCTTCAATAATGCAATCCCTAGAGCTCATTTAATTCTAGGATTAGTGTGCTGTCTTGCCTTTATTTACTCAGGCATGTGGTAACAGAAGATTTAGGAGACTGGCAGTTATCTTAACAGGGAATCAGAGGTGAAAGCCACAGCACTAAGGTGAGATGCAGTATGCACAGATGAAGATTATGAGCTACTGGTCCATTGGATTTCAAGTGGGCAAAATCATGGCAGAAAGAAAAACACAGTGAAAAGAAGTTAAAGGTAGAGGTATTACAGAAACTGTAAGTAAACACTTGGTGAAGAAAAGGAATTTAAACAGCATATGGTCATTTTCATTGAAAAAGTTGAGAAATTATCTAGTAGTAGGAACTAAATATCCCTGCAAAATTTAAAATGTTTCATGGTTCACTGGGAAACCCAAGTGGAAGGATCCCAGTCTAAACTGCTAGGACAAAACAATAGCCATACTTACACTACCCACAAAAATATTTTTAGTTGAACATTTTTGCTACTGTTTTGTGGCAGAAAATTTATGCTCAGGACAAACTACAAAACTCAGATAGTCCTTTATTACGTATAAGAATCCTGAAAGGTACTTTGTCAGATGTCTGAGAAAACTGCAGCATTATGAGGTGGCATATAATTAAGTTTTGCAATTTGTCCCAGCTAGAACAACACTGCGTAGATAAGTAGAGGGCTAAGAACAGTCTAGACCATTGATGTGAAATGTCCGGATAACAAAACATGCAGTGAACAGTTAAATTTATGTGACTTGCAGTTTAAAAATCCTTTCTTCTCTCTCCATTGATCATACATTGTATGAGATGCACTCATTAGATGATGATTAGAGCTGAAAAAGGTGTGTTATGATGCACATTAGAACAAATTTATGAAAGGTCTTTGGCTTAGCATCTTCCTTCAGAAGAAATGTAAGAAGGCAAATAAGCTCTTTTACAGAATAAAGTAGGTGAGACAGTAGGAGTTGTATCTGCTGACAAAGAGAAGTGGAGCTAAGTGATCAAAGAGATTTCAATAGCAGCTGAATAGTACATCATAGAGCTGTGGAGCTGAAATAGAAGCCGCAGCTGAAATATTCAGTATTCAGAAAATATCCAGAGGTAACATTAGAAATGATCATTGGAAGCCATAGAGCAAAGCAGGAAAGTAATGGGGATTTGGAAGACAGCTGGGAGGGAGATTACTGGAGCTATGTGGAAGTTGGGAACATCGAGGGGAATTTGGAAGCTTGAGGGTGGCCAAGATCATGACAAAAAAGCTAAGTTATGAGTGGTAGGAACAACTATAGGGGTTTTATGACAAAATTTTATGCTTTCTCAGTAGGGTTATTCATTTAATAACCTTTTATGTTTTTATACTTGCAGAATAGAACAAGCTTTGGAAGAACCAGATCAGCATTTGAAAACAATAGAATCACAGGTCTCAAAATGCAGAGATAATACGTTTGGACAGATGTGACTGTAATGCTGTCAGCTGCTGCTATTCCATATCAAGGCCTCTAATATTTGCTGTTTATTCTTCAAGCCAAAGCCCTTAGAGGCAAGTGATTAGAGGCAAATATTAGCTTTTTTTTTTTTTTTAGGGAGATTCTGAGAAAATCTTGAAATCATTACTCAAATGTACACCAACAGTTAAAAATACACACCACAAAAATAACCCGCAACTGCTTATTTTAAATCTCAGCTTGTTCACAATCAATCCTTTCAAGACCAGAGCCATGATTTGCTAAGATTTGAGAATTAAATAATGTAACTGAGGGCAGAAATTGGTCTATGGACTCTTTTACGAATTATGACTGTGAAAGGAAGGAATAAAGTAGATCATATTTCCAGATATCCAACAGGGATTTTTTTCAGTTCTTTTAAAAGACTGAGGTTTTTTCCCCAACAGATATGTTCTCCTATAAAGATATTGTGTAATCAGAAAGAAAAAAAAAACACCAAACAATCAGAAGTCATTGTGACACAAAAACTACACAAGCCCTGACTTACTTTGACAATTTTCAGAGTGTAACAATTTTTATTATGGGAATTGGAAGGAGACTCATTAAGTGAACTGTATGGTAAGAGTTGCAAAACTGCACAGCAAAGAAACCAGGATGAGTGGAAATTTTTCATTTTTATGTAAATCAGAATCTCTTGGTAGTCCAATTTCTTATGATATTTAAGATTCTCTTATTTTTCTTTGGCTTTCATACCCTTGCTGGAATTACTTTCTGTTGCAGGAGCAGAATTAAATATGCTTTCTCAGGTCCAGCTGACTTGTTTCAGTCTTTGTCCTGGCTAAACTGAACAATAATTACTGACAGCTTCTTACCAGAAAAAAGTATTTTCTTGTTCTTTGCTGATTATTACATTCTATATCATGCAAGACTGTTTCTAACCACAATGTGATGATAAAAAGGAAGAAAGCAATTTCCTGTTTGAAGTTTTCTTTCTGCTGTTAGACAGGTGCTTCCCTTAATGGTCTCATTTAATTAAAAGAGTGATTTTTTTTTCCTAGAAAAGTATAAAGCTTTAATTGGGGATGTCACTAACCTTTGCATTCTGATCCACTATTTCAGTTGATCGCAGCCAAAGGAAAGATAATCATACTCAGCATGTCAATCAGCATTATTTCTTCTGTATGACAGCCTCCTCAACTACTTTTAATGACTTCAGTTTCTATATTGCAGCTACTGAATAAACACTAATTAGCTGTTGGACACAAAAGTCTTAGTAGAATTGTCTGGGTATCCCGCTAAGCCAGCAATTGAAGGAACATATACGAAATGTGAGGGCAAGAGTTTTAACTGGTTACCTTAGGGGGGGGAAAAAAGAGACCATCACCAAGTTTATTTAGTACTGCCAAACATATATTAAAAAACCTCTTGCCAGACCAAGCTGTTTTCTTGTCTTTTTCTAACTTTGCAGACCATTTCAAAAGTTCTGGTGGTGTTTTGAGTCAACAATAAAGTATGGTTTTTCCTTTATTACATTATTTTGAAGTTAAATTGCCCTTTTCTGTGTAGCAATGATTTTGTTCTGATAATCCTGAAGTCATATCAACAAATTTTCTTTTTCACAGATGTGAAACCTGCAGTCTTAATGAAAGCAGATATATCCTGTCACAGAAGATAAAGATTTTAGAATAACCAATATTAAAATCACAACAAAGTCAGGACAGTGGACAAAATTTGGAGTTGCAAGTAACTCAGAATAAAATGTAGCCCACAAAATTAGTTGTTAAAGAAGGTGTATTAACTGGAAGAATCACAGATTTGACTTTGAGATGCT
>JAOXXN010000001.1:18064968-18093062 GCA_026770055.1 Myrmophylax atrothorax | reverse complement strand
CGGGCCGGCGGCGGGTCCCGCTGCGGTGTCAGCCCCGGAGTAGGACCCGCCAAGGCTCCCGGGCAGCGGAGCGGTGCGGGACCTGCGTGTGGGTGGCCCCGGCAGGTGCAGGTGCAGCCGCGGGGACACGACGAGGTCCCGTGTGCCGTGCCCGTTCCCCCAGCACCCCTTTATGATTGCCCCAGCCTCTCTTCCCGCCCGCGGAGCTCGAGCACCGCACCGGAGATGTCCCGGCTGGCTTGTGCTGGCCCAGCTCGGGAGCGCTCCCATCGGGTGCTCCTGGGCCGGAGCACGGCTGGGACGGCCCCGGCCGGGCAAAGAGCATCGTCTCTGCTGTGAGGTGAGGATGATGTTTGAAACAGGCAGACCGTCTGCGATGCCAGGTGCATCCCACTGCTCGCAGATAGTTAACTATATGATTGTTCAGCTTTATCTACCTACAGATGACAAAATCCTCTTGATTTAATGAACTGCAGTATGTTATGCAGTTTTGTAAGGACAGGATGGTGATAATGGATTAGACATTGAAAAAAGGGCATAGATGAAATCACACTTGCAGAACTTGTCACAACTTATCTTTATTTTGCATCCAGTTGTGTGTGTGATGGACCAATTACCTCTCTTGTATGGCTCGCCTCCACAGCCCAAGACTGATGGTCATGTGTGAGGGTGATAACAGTTGCGATGGGCTTGGCTTAACTCCTAGAGGAGCAGTTGTACAAGTCTCCTGGCCACCCAAGTGCAGAAAGTGACCCTGCAGTGCAAAAAATCCTGTGTGAAACCATCAAGACAGCTTGCTCCCCTGGACTCTGAGAATGTGCTTGCCAGTGCTTTTTCTACCAATATTACCTCTCTTTACTAATTTGTCATCTTAGCTTTCTGCTCAGTTTTAATGAAGAATTTTAAATTGAAGTGGTAGTAGTATGTTCATCCCATGAGCCGGTAAGATTGGGCCACTGCTTTTCTATGTAGGTGTGTAAGTGTAGGCTGCCAGCTGATTCTGAAACACAAGTTCCTTGACTGTGAGTAACAGGCTAATCTCTGAGGTTCTTGTATATTTATCTTTTCTTTTTCTGGAACTCCTGAAAAACTGTGTTTCCATTGCTTCCTTTGAAAGATTAACATCATGTATTATACAGTTGCTCTCACAAAGGTTGTCCTTCTCTTCTGTCTACATTTTTGCATTCTCAGTTTAATTACTCTTGTTCTAGTTATGCTCACTGGCATTACTATAACCCTCTTCCATTGGTGTTTATGCAACCTAATGTTTGCACACTCCAACTCTTCTATTCATTCCTGATTAAATAAAAGCTTAAGTCTTCTCCAAGTCTTTCCAGTCTCAGACTCACTTTATTGCTCTTTGATCTCTTTTCTGCATGATAAAACTTAATTTGTGTACTTGGTTGCATGACTGTGTTGCTAAATTGTCAACCTTTTTTTTTTGAAGTTTGTTGTCCAGAGACACTTATCTTAATTTCTGCTTAAAACATAGCAAACAGCAGAACTAAATAGATTTAGGTTTTATCCAAGGTAGACGTTTATCTCAGAAGTTTGCTTATTTATTTTATGAGGCAAGTTAATTAAACTTTAGGCTTCAGGATGCAATAATCTGTAGTCTATCATTCCACCTATTTTCCCAGGTATAGAATATTGGCCTCTGCCATTAAAAAGGAAGGTACTGATGACTGCAGCATGTCAGTGGTTTGGCTACTCTAGTAGTGGCAATCTATTTTCTTAGGCAAGTAAGGATGTAGTGTGGTATGGATATGAGGAATGTATTTAACAGAAACATAATTTCCGGTTGCTTCTATTGCAACACTATGATGCTGACATCATCTTTTTCTTTTATTCCCTAAAATGCCTTAACACTTTAAATCTTTGTGTTTGGTTTTGGTTGTGGCTTTTTGGTTTGGTTTTGGTTTTTTTCTACAACTTTCTATTTTGAAATTCTAATATGAAGGTCTTGTTTCCCCTTTAGCAAATAAAGTTGTATCCTCTATATAATGTTTTAAGGGGATAACTTTTTCAATATCCTTAGCAACTTATTTCAAGGTGTTGACTTTCCAGTTTTCCAGAGTAATGTTCTTAATTAAAAAAAACCCCTAGCAATAGTAATAAAAGAATTCCTCAACAATGCATTTGAAATTAAACTACAGGTAAAGTTGATATTTATGCTATGGGGATTTTTTTTTTCCCTTGAGGCATCTGGATTTTCAGTCTGTCTGTATAACAAAATTTCATTGTGTGTATATGTAAGCAAAAACTTACTTCGTATACAAAGTGGTTCTAGCACAGTTTGGGTTTTTGTTTGTTTACCATGTATTTTTATTACAATTGTAATTTATAAACAAGTGTACTGGCATTACAAAATACACTTGCAGTATTGCAGAATACTAGAACCTGATAGTTAAAAAGCTCAAAGAACCTTAAACCTTCCCAGTGGCATTTGGGCAGACCCCTGTGCAAACAGATAAGCCTGGTTCTGAGGGTCAACAAACTCTTGCTTTGTCAGATCTGTTAAGTTAGCAAGTTGCAGAGAGGATTTTCCTTTTGTTAAAAGCTCTGTTTTGCTGCATTCTTTTAAATATAAATGATGCGTAAATTGATAGCTGTGTGCAGCACCAGGCTTAAATCCTTGTTGTAGGGTTCTATCTGGAAGCCCTTTACTTGAGAACTGCAGTTAGTCTGGCTTGCAGAACAGAGTGGAGAGAAGAGTCATTAAATATTTTGCATTATATTTCAACTCAGGCTTTAGGTTTCAGTCCCAGTCCTTAGCAGTCGTGAGATTGAGAAACTAATGCTGAGGTTAGCCAGGGATAGGACCACCAATGATAAGCTCTGTGGATAAATAGGCAAGTATGCCCCCAACTCCAGAACATTTAAAATGGGAAAGGATTCTCTTTTTAATTTGTTCTGAGACTGATGTATCTAGTGATGTCACAGTTCTCTTTTGATTTAGACATTCAGTACTCTTTCACGTCTGTAACTGATATATGTAACGTCGGTGCTGCAGGAAATGAGGGAAATTGCTGCTAGACTCAATCACTGCCCCATTTTTTTCCTCCCCTCTAAACTGTATGGAAATGCTTTCCTTCAGCTGGCTTCTAAAGTCAAGCAACCCTAACAAATGCAGTGAGAGCTCCTCAGTAATATCTGGTTGTGGAAGATAACTCTGTTTAGTATTCAAAGCTGGTGTGTCCGTTAAGTGCCAGCCTCAGTGCCATGGTAGAGCTTGGGTGGCACCACCTTCTTATTTTTTTGGTTCAATGATAAGGGCTGCAGTAGGGGCTTAGTCAGTTTATCTTCTTCAAACCTCACATGTAACTGTCAGCAGCAGAGTTGCACAGGCTGGAGGAAGAAGAAAGTAATGGAAGTCCTTAAACAAGAATGGCTGTTGTAACCCCAGCATCATGAAACTCTGTTTGATAGACATTGGCATACAGATATTAAACACTCTGAAGCTTTTTGTATAGTTGCCTCCAAATACACTGAGATGGCATTTCATTATAGTTGAATCACAATTAAACCCCAGTGCAGATACTTTTGGTGACTTGATTTAAAAAAAAGAATGTATCACCCTGTAAATATTTATATTTTCTCACAAGATATGGCATTCTTCCTTCTCTGAAGACTATTTATTTTAACTCTGCCCTTAAAGTACTTGTTATTCTCAAAATGGAGAAACTGGAGTCATGGATGGCATTCTTTTACTCTCCCAGTGAAAGAAGTTAGCATTCCTGCCCATTCCTGTGATCTTCGTGGCTGCTTCTTTCAGATTCAGTGTCTGAAGTGAGTCTTGAAGATTGTCTTGCTCCAAGAGGAAGGGAATTGTAGTCCTGCCTGGCACATGTGAATTTGCAGGCTTCCTGCCCCCAGCCTTGTTTAGGTGCTGAAGCTGGGTTGTTTCAGAAACATCAATTAAAGTGAATGCCATTTAGCTTTTACAGAGAGAAATGTGGGTTTGACTACCAAGGGACGTTACTTGCTCTGTAGGAAAAGCTGTGGTGCTGATAGGAGAACTGTTTTTTCTAACTAAATAAATAAAAACAGTATCTTGGACTGGAATTTAATCTTTGAAGATAGGAAAAAGTAGCTGATGTTTCCTTGGAGAATTCATGCAAGAATGTGTTGTAGTCTCTATTTCACACAAAGTGAGGTAATGAAATCAGTTTGTTCTATAAAGCAACTAATTGAACGAATTAAGAACAAGCCTAGAAACTTACAGATCAGGGATGCAAAAGTCAGCACCTGGCTGAAAAGTTTCCCTCTTCCCTTCAGTATCCTCCAAATCTTATACTGCAGGTGTCTCAGATGAGACAGGATCTCACTACATCTCATGTAACCTGCTATGAGTTGAGCTGATGTGTCCTGGAGCTGTAGCACCCTCACTGGAATAGATGGTTGTGGTGTTTGCAGATCCCTAATTGTGGAATGAGCAAGCTCAAGTCATAAACGGATGTTACATCAGCTGAAGGTAGTTGGGATTAGGGGACATGCTGGGACATGAATTGAATTTTCACACTGCCCAGCTGCTGAGCAAGTGGTTCACACCTGTGATGGTTGTGGTCTGCCTGTGCCAGTGAAGGCAGCTTTTTCCATCTCTCCCCACTCACACTGTCATAAGCAAGGGGAGACTGGAGAGACGGATTTTAGCAGCTTGGTTGAATAAGATAAAAATTGTTTCTGGACTTCACATTGAGCGTGTTTGTCACGGTTTAAGCCACAATAACACAGTGTTTTGCTTATATAGGAACTTGACAATTCAGCAGATATGGCTATTTATTACATCATTCATTGCTCTGAATCAGAAAAGGTCCTAAATCCTTCAATGCTTTTGATTTGAGACTTCCATTGTATTGACCTTGCCATAAACTGTGCACTTTTATCATTTTTGTCTTTGTGTCTGCCAGAGTGGAGGGTAAGAAGATATTTCCCATCTTCTGGTGCTTACCACACCAGTGCTCACCATTAGGATTGGCAGTTGTTAATGGAGATTTAGTGGGGATTTGTCTTGGAGCTTTTAATGTGGAAGAGCGTAGAGCTCAAGGGAAACCATGGGTGCCAGGAGATAAGGGATCCCAAAAACTTAAAACCAACTCTGATATTTTTATTGTTTCTTTGTTGTTTTGGGCTTTGCTGGTACCCCCTTTGTTATGTAACATCATGTCAGTGGAAATATTTCCCCACTAAGTTGGAAGTCTTGCATTAAAAGATTTTACTCTGCAAAATATGTTCCCAAAGGTAAGAGGTCAAACACACCCCACTGCTGAGTGCTTACCATTGGTTGGGTTTCAATGAATTGCAAGCTCAGCATGTGGATTTTTTTGGTTCACTTTTGAGTTATTGATTCTTTTTGCACACTGTACAAGGACTCTAGACCTTAAATTTTGGCCTCTTCTCTGGGTATTAAAAGGGCCTGAAGTACACATCTACTTTATTGACACCCAACTTGCTTGAGAAATCTTCCTTCTTGTAAGCATGGCTAGAAACTTAATCTGTTGTACCTCTTTTAAAAGGTACATAGAGCCCTTCTAAGTGCATAATTTGAACAGGATCCTAGTTATAGATTTACATTATTTACCATTTTGCATACCTATTCCCCTACTTCCTCACAACTGTTTGTTTTTAGTTAGGGTTTGCGAATTAAAAATTTCCATAACCAACTTCTGCTGGGAGTACACTGCAGATCTAGCTCAGAAGGAGCTCAGTCTGCAGTCACTCCTGATGCTGATTTTTGCTTAATGGATGCTTCAGCCATTGAAATGTTTGTAACCTAAGTGAATTTTGAGTCTTACTCTTAATTCATGGTTATTAGTCTATTCAGGTTTCTACTTAGTAAGTCTCAAAGCAGCCTTTGAATTTGAAGGCAGATACTAACACTTAAACTTGTTTTCATCATGTCCTATCATATGTGTGTCTTTCCCAGCTAGACCTTGTGCTTGTGGATTCCAAGCAACTGGCTCAATGTTAATTACTTTTGTGGGCTATTGATTTCTGTAAACTTCACTTTTAAACACAATTGTGTGGTGTCAGGGCTTTAAATGTACAGATTCTGTTGACTCTTCTTGATCAAGACATTTATTTAAATGGTTACCAAATAGTCAAATTTGATTATATTGCATAAACCAAACAGAGTTTGTAATCTTGAGGTAAGAGCTCGTTCTTGTGTCTTTCCTCTGTCCTCACTATGTGAAATTGTTTAAATAACCTCCCAAACAGTTAATTAGGTCATGATATAGATGGAGTAATTTAGTACTCATGTTAATAAGTTAACTACCACAAAGTTTTAACTGCTGTTAGCTTAGTGTTGTCTAATAGATATTTGAGATACAATACTTCAGATATCTGATTCTGTAGTTTATAGTCTCTTATTGGTTGTCTGAATACATAAAAACCCCAAACCAAACCAAAACAGGAGGGGGCAAAAAACCCCAAACCCTAAAAAAACCCACCAAACAAACCCAAACTGCCATTCCTGCCCCTCCAAGCTCCCCATAAAAAAACAACCAACCAAAAAAACCAATGAACCAACAAAATTGCCACCTATAACCCCACCAATGTGGTTAGTACAGGCTATATCTGATGGAATACTTGCAACACAATGACTAGTTCTTTTACTCTCTGGCTTGGTGAGGGTGAAACAGACAGTTATGTGTGTATCTCTTGGTTGAGTCTGCACAATACCTCTCAACACCAACCTTTGAGAGCATAGGTAATGAGAGATACTGATCTGTTGCACAGCCTTCTCTAGTTGGCTGGAAATATGACTACCCACATTTCCGTGTGAGAAGTAAATAAGTCGTTCTAGTCTTAAAAGCATAAATATTTTTTTTCCAAATGCACCAAGAAAGAAGCAGCCTGTTTGTTTTTTAAGTTGTTTAAAAGATGAAAAAGTTACTGCTAGCACAAGTCATTGAAAAAATACAATTAATGACAGTGGGAAAAGCATCAATTCAGGTCCATTGTATTAACCAGACATACTTATCTCAAAGTATATTCCCTGACCTTCTGAAACCTGTTATTTTTAAGTGATGTGCATAGAAATGACTGTTTTGAAAGGAACAAAACAAGTCTATGATAATTCGGTATTCTTTCATTATATAATGAACATTAAGATCATATACTTTTGTCTTTCAGCCAGGATTTTTTTTCCTAATATGTAGTGTATCTGTTAAATTTGCTGTTCTTTTTTTTCCCAAGTACTAAAATAATTTTTCCTTGGCTGTATTCCAAAGATGTGGTATGTGACAACACTTGTTATGAACAGGTCTGTGTAAGTGCTGAGTCAAGTGGCGATTATAATTTTTTAGAGCCCTCATAATAACCATGAAGCTATAATAATGATTGAGGATGCATCCATCTGGTGGGTAGATGCTTTTCTAGGACCTGGATTTTTGTTCAGAAGGGCTTCTACTTAAGCCTGGCCAGTTTTTCCAACTATGTAATATACTTAGTGTCTTGCTGAACTTAAGTTATGTTGACCAAAACTTTTTCAGCTCCAAAAAGGAAGACAAACTAAGGAAAGATTTGGATTAAAACAGTTTTCTCTGAATGGCTGTATTCCATTGATCAAAAGCTTGGACAGTGAAGTAACAGATTTATGACTGAAAAATTACATCTTTGTGGCATGATGAAAGCCTCCTAAAGGTTTCCTGACATATCTGCAGGTGATGGTGTCCCTGACCAGCTCTGTCCTTCCAGTGACCTGGTGTTTGCTAGATGGTTTGCTTTCTTTTGATTGTAAGAAATCCTGCTAGTAGCATTCTTGGGCAAAAAGATGTATTCAGTCAAGGAGAAAAATTAAGACAGGATCTTGCTATAGCTTGTTTGGGTTTGGGACTGCAGAGGAGTCAGATAGGGGAGCTGAGAACATGGACTTAACTATCTTGATGCCGGTAAATCAAACGTTTGCTTATCATTAAGGTGTTTTAAAGCAGTAAATTCCTTTCTACAGAAAGCTAATGAGTCTTACATAGTACCCTGAGAGCTAATAAATTAAAGTTCTTAGGACTATGTTTTACTAGAACATGACTATATTTGACTAGAACATGTCTCAGTATTGAAGGACCTATCAGAGAAAATATTTCACCCACATCTGGGCCATTTGAGTGATTTCCAGCTAGAAACTTTTGCTCATTTGTGTCTTGGGTAAAGATCCAACATTTTAAATAAGGGCTGAATATATTTTAGCGTTTACTAACTAAGACGAACTTAGTACAGCATGAGTTTAAAAGGTCTGATTACCTCCTTGTTTAGGAAGTGTGTTTCTTGTATGTTGTGCATGGATGTAGGGAAAAATGAAGGTTATTCTGCTGTGTTTATATGTAAGTTTTGGAGTAATAGGTGTTAAAAGTTAGTGTAGTTAATTGGTAGATCTCTTTTGCTTGGATCTAGCATTGAGAAAGAATGCACATTCAATGTTTTATTTTTCCTGTTCATTGATAAGCTCTATTTAATTTTTGAATTCTGTGGTGTGAGCAGTGACTGGTCCCAGAATTTGCTTTGAAATCTGTGGAAGAATAAAAATACCCTTAGATTCTAGGATAAGGAGGCAAAGCATGTAAATACAGTTAGAGAAATAGAACGACTGACACAACGTGAGAGTTGAGTCATGGTAAGCTGTTGATGAGCAGCTCTCTTAGCTTTCTCTAAGGTTTTCTTCTTTTAAAAATACTCTACTGGAACTTCATGGTGTACATTGTAACCAGATGTTTGGTTTTGGCATGTGGTTTGCTATTTCCCACTTCTAAAATGCTGCAGTACCCTGAATGCAGTGACATCTTAATTCTAGAAATATAATTACCCTTTTTAAGGAGGTATTTTGATGCAGGTAATAATGCTCTAAAGCTGACTCCATTGTTTCTGTAGTTATGACCTAGGTTATTCTTTAAATGGTCATCTGCTTGAGAGATGGCAAGGGTACAGAATATATAGACTAAACAAAAAACCAAAATAAAGTAGTATCAAATTTAATAATAATGTGAGCTGCATTAGTGTTATAGCTATTATTACATGTTGGTTGGTGCTGACCTTATGAAGACCATATTTAGACTATAATAAATTTTAGACTGGCTTACACTGAAATAGTCTTTGTGTCAAGGAGGCAGTTATCCAAATTGCTGTTAAAAAAGAGGTCCTACTCTAAATAGGGAGTTTATGGAAAACCTATGGAAGTTTGTTAAAAGAAAACTGGTTTTATTTTATTCTTTAGTAATGCTTTTCATGTAATTCAAGTATTGAAATTATCATCTCCTGCTCTTTCAGTGTAGAGATTGGTGAAAGTGTGAGAGGGGAAGATGTTTATATTATCCAGAGTGGCTGTGGAGAAATAAATGACAACTTAATGGAACTACTCATCATGATCAATGCTTGCAAGATTGCATCATCCTCCAGAGTGACTGCTGTAATTCCGTGTTTTCCATATGCCAGGCAAGATAAGAAAGACAAGGTAGGTAAGAACTGTGTCAACGTGGAAGGCTTTGTTCAGCTTGCTCACTTGAAATTTTTGGAGATAATACTTTTCATAAACATTTAAGTGATTTGAAATATTTGATTTTTCCCCCAATCTTTTATGATAATAAAATGTTAAATTATTTTATTTATAAGTGAATGAAGTGAGACAATAAATTATTTTTTTGCTTGTGTTTTGCTAATTGACATGCCTTCAGTTTGCAAAAGTAGATACCTTCTATGGTGTGTGGTATATTACAGTACTTCGCTAGCAAATCACACCTCATGGAATTGTTTTTGCCTGCATTGAAGTTTTGGGTTGTTCATTTTTTTGGGAGGGGAAGGGGGGTTGGTTATTTTTTCTATCTCTATATATGAAGAGAATAAAACTGTTTTAGCATTTTAATTGCATCAAATTAAATCCTAAATCTGAAGAGCTATAACAGTTATGCAGGCAGGTTTTACAGAGCAAAATGGAAGGAACTGATGAAATCTACAATGCATAACAGTAATTAATAAAAAACCATTATTTTATAGTGACAAGCAGATTTAAAAGGTTTTTAAATCTGTAATAATTACTTTGATTTATGCAGACCAAAAATTGTATGGAAACCCCATAAATACTCTGTTGATTTTAGTGCCCTTTTCCTGAATTTGATGACTATATCAGTTCAGCCAGGTTAGTAATACAGTAATAAACCCTCTGTGGCAGCTAAGATTGATTTTAAAAAATACAGACCTAGATTTTCCTATCTCTACTGTATATACAAAAAAACTTCTAATAGGTTATGTGAATGTTACTTTTACCTAAACTCACTTGGAAAGAAGTAATAAGAAATATGAATTTGGCTTTAAAGATTCAATTGCAGTGCTTGTATTTTTGGAAAAATTGCCTCTCTCCTATGCTTCCCATAAATGCACTGCCCCCTCCCTTTCACTTTGGTCTTCAAGCAAACTGTCCTGAAAGCCTTCTGATTTTCTTTATATTCTTTTATGTACAGAAAAATGTAACAGAACTGCAAAGTAATGCAGAAGCTAAAAATAATAGCAATTATTACAAAATATATAATGCTCAGCCTGGGATGTCTGAGAACAAAGCTAAATACAGAAAAGTTATTTTCTGGTATACTCATTCTTTAAGTGCAGGCTCCGTAGCACTGTACTAACATTATCAAGACCCACTTGTTATACTTCCAAAAACAATTCAGGAGTTAAATAATAATACCTTATTCTTCACCTGCATCTTTTGCTAGTTAATTTTTGCTGTGTTTTGTATTGAATAATGCTTTCCCTTGATCAGGAGAGGTGAAACACTGCTTTATATCAAAAGACCTTGAAAGTGAACAAATAAACATTTTATTGAAAAGGAAGGAAAGCATCTCACTATGTTTTGATTCTCCAGTTTGTATTTGATGATTCTGCTGGACCATCCTCTTAGTACCAGGTGTAAGAAAAGGATTAGTATATTCCAAATTTTCCAGGCATCTAAATTATGTCTTGTCAAGGGTAGCCAAAATCAACCTGGCAAACTTCCAGGAGACACTTAAAACCCCAGTGTGGGGGCACAGCATTCCATCCCTGGAGCATTTTGTATTTTGGAAATGCCATGTGAAGATGCATAGCCTAGGAAAATTATTTTGATTAACAGAGATTTTGAGGGTTTTTTTCTGGAATGTTCTCTGTGTGTCAATGAGTTCTGCAATTGTAGGCAAAATGGGAGGGTTTTGTTTGTGAGGAGGTTTTTTTTCTCCCATTTTGAAATTGAGAAAATGTTTGCCATCTTTGGAAATTAACCTTGGTAGTTGACCTCTATGTTGCAAAATAAGCTGTAACAGAGCTGTCAGCATGGGGCAGCTTATTGACAGGGACATCTTTCCTTGTGCTGTTGGATTGCATCACATGACTTGGTCTTTGACCTATGTTGAGTGCACAAGCTTTGTATGCTGCCTGAAGTGTCAGTAAAGTGCCAGCCATTTTCTTCCTAGGATTTTCTTCTATGGTAAAAGATTTTGTGTAGTTTTCTTGACTATGAATTGAAGCAATATAATCTTCACTA
The DNA here is from genome assembly GCA_026770055.1 of Myrmophylax atrothorax. Lineage (NCBI taxonomy): Eukaryota > Metazoa > Chordata > Aves > Passeriformes > Thamnophilidae > Myrmophylax > Myrmophylax atrothorax. The sequence goes on along the minus strand of JAOXXN010000001.1, from coordinate 18,081,556 downwards.
GTGCAATTCTGTTTTCTGGTTTGAATTTAAGTTATTGACTTTAATTCATCAAGAACTAAATAGGCTGATTCCTTACTGCTTAAAATAACCATGTATTCCTCATACGCTTGCTGCAGTTATGATTGCTGAGAACAATGAAAGTGCTCTTAATTTGTTTATGTAAGGAAAAGACCTTGCAGTAAAAATCTTATTCTGAACAAGGCCTACTCTGGAAATTTTAGCACTAAACACAGACTAGCTTTAAATGAGAATCAGAAGTCAAAAAAAAAAAAAAGAGGCTTACTGAGAATCATAGAAAAGTTGGCACATTAATTTAGACTCCATCATGTACTGCCCTTAACTAGGATATTTCTGATGCACAGGCTAGCTAACTTCAAATTAGCTCAAGTGTGTCTGTGCTTTGGCTATAACTGCATTTATGCATCCTCCAATCATGCTAACCTTCCAAGGTGTGGGCAGGACACATTTATGTAGGATACTGCAGAGATGCCTTTGAGATAAGTTAGAAGTACAGTGACAGGTGAGTTTGGTGTTCTACCGCTCATGTAACTTTGTTTTTTTGATTTGTAGAAGGGGTCCGTGGAGCGTTGGGTAGGTATCTTTTTTTTTTTTCCAAATCTAACACTATACATTTCCATTAATGTGGCCTTAAAGGGTGAAACTTACTGGGTTACATACATTATGTATAACTAGGAACATTTTTCAGTTTCACTTCTTGATTTCAGTTGTGTTTCACCTAGGCCATGACAGTAATTCTGTGGAATAATTTGCCACAAGAAAACGCCTAGATTCTAGTTAAAAATTTATCTGGACATTCAAGATAATGGCTGTCAACTTCTGAAGCTTCAAAGCATATCTCATTTTCGAAATTATAAATTCAGGTAATACATTAGTGAACATTCAGTATCCATACACTTCACAGCTGGCTTTCTTGGAAGTGAAAGTTCCGGTTATAAATCTTTAGGGTTTCTTTAATTTCTATTTTTGGTTTTTTTTGTTGTTGTTGTTGTTGCTATTCATCATGCATGGGATGAACATTGAGGAAGACAATGTAGTAAGCTGCTTGAAGGCAACAGAGCTTCGATCTTAATGGACACCTTTTACCTTCTATGTGTCCATTGCAATGTTGTGAAATGTGAGGTTGTTTACATTAGCTTTGTGTATTTGCCCTGCCCCTGGTAATTCCAGTGATTTCTCTATAATTTAGTTTCTGTACATAATCTAATGCTGCATTTCATACTAATAATTCTGAAACCAATCTAAAATTGTATCAAAGAATGGAACAATTAATATTATGAATCTTTGTGTTCTTACCTCTCTCATCAGAAGCAAACCTTACAAACTACAATATAAAGAAAATCTCGAGTTCTCCTCTTTGTCATCTGAGTTTCTGAAGAATGAGGCCAGGTTATTTGAGGCTCCTGTGAATATAATTTCTTTGATTTTAAATTAATCTTCAATTTGGATCATATCATAGCACAAAACTTATGTCCTATGCAAGCAATCAAAATTTAAATTCTTTTGAATGTGTCATGTGGGTTTTCTTTGAATGTACAATTTTGGGTAAAGAACGCTGTCAGCTGCAAACTTTTTTGTCTTAATCTCCTATTAGCCCATTCTTGAGAAAGAGGTAATTGTATCTGGCTAACTTTCCTTCCAAGACCCTCTGTCCACCAACAAATAGGCAATCTGTGATGTGTGCATATCTGCTAAAACAAGTTACCTAGTGATAAAACTTCAAGTTCTTCCTTCTGGGAAGGCAGCCTGCAAGGTCAGCAGCTGAAAGAAGTACCAACTGGTAACGTATACATTAGTATGAGATGCAGAAAGTATTTTGTTTGGGGGGTTTTTTTGTGATGATTATACTCATGATACTGATACATGAGACTAACTAAATGGTATTCACATTGAACAAAATGAAAAAAAAAATAAAGACAAAATTCAATGTGCTGGCTGGAGTGGAAATGGCAAACCATGCGCTGAGAAGAATGTAATTTGCCTTTAGCCAATAGTCTGAACTAGTTATTTGTTTCTACCAGTGGGGATAATCCTGGTTTGCCATCTTCTTTTTGCTTCTCTTCCATCTGAGCTAACTCACCTGGTTGCTCTTGGTTCAGAGAAGTCCAGCACAAGGGAAGTGGTGGAAGTGTCTAGCCTGGATAGAAGGGATGGGACAAGCAGGGGAGCAAACTTCTGATTTCAGCATCTCCTGCTTAGTGAAAGCATTAAACCAGATCTTTGTGAAGAGCTGGTGAGAGAACACTGTGATAGAATCAAAAGAGTAGATATTAAATCTTATTTTTGTTAGATGTTGCCAGAGATTTGAGAATATTTTCAAGTCCAGCTTAAAATTGTCAGATGCTAAAATCAGGAATTCAAACAGCATGAACAAGAAGTGTGCTACTAATAATAGAAATATCCAGAAAGCTTTGGAGAACTTGGACCTTACAGAACTGAACTTAGATGAAGAGCAGCATAATCCTCAGTAAGTGGAAAATCAACTGTGCTGAAGTGCTAATGACAAACTCTTATGGAAGCTTTATGCATCTGAACTGCAGAGATAGAAGGACATGCTAGCTGTTGCATCTGCCTTCTGTGCATCCTACACAGACCAACTGATTTCTGTGAAACGCAAGACCCCCCCAAGGGATGTTTTTCAAAATGAAGAATTTCAGTAATGATGGTGATAAACTTTATCTAGCCATGAGAAAGACTGCAGTATTTCAGTTTCTGTTCTGAAAAGTGTATTGTCAATCTGTGGGTTAAAACAGAGAAATGCCAAGTTTCCACCTAAATTAGCAGAAATTTTGAGGAAAATACTGGTTCCTTGATAGGACACAGATGGAAAAGCATCCAGGTTTAATTGGCATTGATTCAACTCATTGTCACTTATGCCCTTGAGCATGAGTGGAAGGAAAGCAGAGGTACTCTGTGATTGTGTGTAGGGAGTGGAAGGAGAGGAGGTTCCTAGGAGGCTAAATGAGGCTGTTTGATAAAGAGAGGTAGCAGGAGATAATACTGTGCCAGCAAAAAACAGTCTGACAGTGAGATAGAAACTTTGACTTGCAGTTTTGCCTTCATGCTAATGTTATTGCCAGCCTATTAGCCTTATTTAAAGATTGGCAAGAAGAAAGCAGCAGGTTTTGTTTAGTATTTCTGGTAGAGAAATCTGTCCAGGGTAACATGACATTTTACAGAACTTAAAAAAATCTGATAAAACTTTGGAGTTGCTCCAAATGTGAGGTATCGACCAGTCATGGTTACCATCTTTCTTTTTTTTTTTTTAATGTTGCTGTTTATTCTGCATCTTGACATTGGCATTAACTTTGCTAATAAGATTTTTATTCTTCTTTAGTTCTTTTCGCTTCTTAGTTTTCTTTTCATTCCCCCTGTCCCTTTTGGGAATTCTAGAATCCTAATTGCATCCAGAAATTAAACATGAATTAACTAAATGTATAAATAAATAGGCTAGGGTAGAAGACCCCTGCAAACAAGGATCTGCTACAAGCTTTACTATGGTATGAAGAAATGCTTGATACTAACATTCTTTTAAAGCGGTGTTCTCAAAAGTTGGGTTCACTTTGCCTTTGATCTTTGAGTTTAACAGTGTTTTTAGAACAGCATAGTTCCTTTAGAGTTGTATGTTTATGTAGGATAGTGGCTTAGAGAAATGGGGTTCTGCTATAGGAAAACTAGCTGAAAGTTTTAAGCAGAAGAACTGGAAAACTATACCCCCAATTTTATATCTTTTTAATACAGAGCATTATTAGACAGACTGTGCAAACTGATTTAGATATTCCTAAATGTTTTACTGAGTTTCAAAACCCTAGTAGCAAGATTAGCTATTGACAGGCTAGTTTGCTAAAGTTCTGGAGCTTTTCATATCTAGATTTCAAAATACTCTAAAGGAAAAACCAATAAAAGGAATTAATCTTCTGACTCCTTGCCTCTGATCAAAGTTTTAAAAATTTAAGCATTTGTGCTTTATTCCTCAGAGCCGTGCACCAATCTCTGCAAAACTTGTTGCCAACATGCTGTCAGTTGCAGGAGCTGACCACATTATCACCATGGATTTGCATGCTTCTCAGATCCAGGTAACTATTGGTTCTTAGTAGCTGTGCCTAAGAGTTCTACTGAGTTAATGGGAAAGGCTAATAGTAATTCTCTGTTTTCTCATTGCTTTGAAAAGCTATGTACAGAATTCTCAGGGTTCAGAGTGAGCCTCACTACCTGTTTCTAATTAAATTCCCTTTTAGAAAGAGACCAATCTTGATTTTATGGGGTGATTTTGCAGGCACATCAAATATTTGTGCACTGGAATCTTCAGCAGAATTTGCAGTCTAATGTAAGAGCTTCCAGAGTGTTAAATATACTTGGGGCAATCTTAATCTTAGCCTTGTCAGAGATTATAGTGTTGCCCCAGCTAGAATTTTGTTCTCAAAGCCAAGGGTACAATATTCTCTTAAAAGAAGTGCTGGTGAAGGCTGGCAACCCTTACCTGGCTTAACTTCTGAATCCAGCAAATCACAAAACTTTTTCCTCAGTCACAGAACAGACATCATTTGTCATTCCCATGTGTACTTTATTTCAAGATACCTTATTTTTTCTAGAAAGACCTTATCTTCCAGTTCTGGCACTCTGTTTAATCAGAATTTATTAATATGCTAGACGGCTGTCACACAAATAAAAGCAGTTTCATTTGTGGTCTAACATAGATTTCTTTAAAACTTGCACAAAAGCAAAAATTCCATTTTTGCTTCTCAAGTAATACTAGCTTGAGTTCTCCCCATGTTGAAATACTGCTATTCATGTCAAGCAGTTTAAATTTATGGAAGTTCAGTATTACTCACTGGATTTTTTGAGAGCTTTTCATTAGCATGAATTTACTTGGGTGACTAAAAGTGATCATCTTCCCTGGTTTTTTTATTAATGAAGAACATCTGTTCTCTGGTTCACCACTCTTGGTTTAGATTTTTAGAGACTGTCGTATTTGTTTGACTTGAGCAGCATTTGACAGTGGTATCAGAGGGCAGAAGTAGGCCAGTGTAAAATACTAACTCAAATTCTACCATTAATAAAGGCAAAGGCTTGATTTTCCCTGTGTCTTCATTTCAGGTAAGATGCAAATCTGCATGTTAATCAAATTCTTTCTCTTTTGGACCAGGGATTCTTTGACATTCCAGTAGATAACCTGTATGCAGAGCCTGCAGTGCTGCAGTGGATTAAAGAGAACATTCCCGAGTGGCGAAACTGTATCATAGTCTCACCTGATGCAGGTGGTGCAAAAAGGTACTATACAAGCCTAAAACTACTAGTTTTACATATGATTAATGGTTAATGAACTAGTATGTCTAGTCTTCTATTTTCCTCTGTGAAATGTGCAAGATACAGGGTACATCACCAATTAATCCAACTGCATTGTGAAAACAGAATGACTGGTTCTTCTGATGCTGTTCATGCTTGAAAACATTCAGGAGCTTTCTATACTCTAAAGAAAATATTTTTCTCTCTCCCTGGATATGGCCTAATTAGCTGAATCCCTCCACAGGAGGGGAGAGATTTTTCCTGCTGCTTGCTTCTTTAGTCCAGTTGCTGCACCTCTTCCTGCTTCGCTCTGGATTTGCCTAAGCTTCCATTCTCTGTCAAAACATATGGCCTATTTCCACTGTACCTGCTGGCATTTAGGTAAGAGCTTGCTTGATTCATATTGCCTTTTTCTTTGTTACTGCATTCCTGCAGTAAACCCATTGACCCCAAGTTTCACATTATAAGTACTAGAAAAAGTGAGTGAAGTGACAAAAGATAAAAATAGAAAACTTAGTTCATTGGGGTCTTTCTTCATTTGCAGCATGTGTTACTTTAGAGTACTCATTTGAGTATAGACCAATGCAAAAGCCCAGAAGCACTCTGGCTGGTGAGGTGATAAAGCATGCCATTGAGGCAAAATGCTTATTCTCAAGTTTTATTAGTCATGCTGGTGCTGCAAAGGAAGAAAAGACAAATGAAGTAAGAATCCTGTAAGTCCACTGCAATTTAAATGTCTGAAATGTAGTATAGGGAAAATGTGAAAAATTTTCATAATTTTATTTTAATTGAAATCCTTGGGTCTATTGTGAGTGTTCATGTGGTAATGAGTAATAGGAAATAAGACTGATTAGAACTCCATAGCTGTTTCATTTTAGATTAATAAAGTTAAGGATGTAAAGAATATAATCTATAGAAAGCATTCTAAAGGTCAGATGCCCGAGTTGATTAAATTTCTTTGTTCATTCCTATCTGGATACCGTTATTTTCACAGTTGTTTTTTGTTTGACATGGTTTTTGTTTTGTTTTGTTTTTGAAACAAAATAGAACCTTTGCTTAGAATTTGATTCAGAAGACATTTTTCTCCTACAAAGTATTTGTGTATTATCAAGTTGACCAGAGGAGTTTATTTTTTGAGGATCACTCTCACTGTATTTAATACAGATAGATGCAGTCTATCTTTAGTATCTTTTGTAATGCAACCAAGCAGTTGCTGGTTAAGTAAGGGTGGGTGTTGCTTTCAGTAAAGTCACAGCTTTTCCTTCACCTCAAGTGAGGTAACGTAAAGAATATGGTTTGGCCTTTCCAATTAAAATCTGTAGAACTCAAAATAATACTTAATGAAAATTTAATAGAATGTGGAAATTGAATGTGAATTGTCTTAAAATTTAAATCTACAAGCATTAATAAAAAAAGGAAAAAATCCATATCCTTGCACTTATTTAAAATACCTGAATTCTTTTTTGTTTCCTTACCATTTGCTTGGTCACCAACTTATTAAATGTTGTGACTGAAATAAGGCATGCAAATTCTATTAATATGTTAATGCCTCTGAGGTATTGAGACTGTTCACAAAAAAATCTGAAACTTTTGGTTTTGTTTATCATCTGGTTGTTGAAATACTGTTACTAACAACTCCTTCATATTTAAGTGGTAAAGTAACAAACCTGTATTCTCTATTAACCATGTGTGTTAACTACCTTGTTAACAACATTCTAACTAAATTCTAACAATACAGGTTACAAGGTTGCACCAGCATTTTAAAAAAATGCATGGAATTGTTTATTCCTGTGTCTTTATACCTAACAGCTCTGTTATATTAAATAAACTGGGAAAAGCATTCAGAAGTCTGTAACTGAAGTAAAATATTGAAAGTTTGTCTGGCCACCAGAGGTCACCCTGAGTAGTTTTTAAAGATCTTTGTCAAACAGATGTATGCTAAGGGAATTATTAATGAAGTAAGCTACTTGATTACTATTTGACTACTGTGAAAAGGATTATTAATCCCTATTAACTTATTTTTCCCCTTTTGTTTGGATTCACATCCTGCAATGATATTTTTCAGTTACGATGTTAAAGTGCATGCTCCTGGTAGGCTTAGAATTGACTTAGATTTTCCTGCTTTAAATTACCTAGTGTGACTAGCATTGCAGCAGCTTAATAAGAGCTTGTGAAAAGCTGAAATGTTTTCAAAGCCAGGCCCTTAATGACAGAAAACCAAAATCAATTCAATTAAAAAATCAGTTTTTGGAGTATAGATTTAGACTCTGTGATTACATTTATTAGCAATGAATTAAGATTCTTTCTACCTGTCTCATTCCTTGAAAAAGTTTTTGCTCTGGTAATTTGAAAGCCAGGAAAACAAAACTATGTTTTGTGACAAATATATATGCATGACTGTTCTTTCTTTTAAAATGGTTCTCTAAATACAGTGTATTTCTTCCCGTAACTCAGGGTTACTTCGATTGCTGATAGACTGAATGTGGAATTTGCTCTCATTCATAAGGAAAGAAAGAAGGCAAATGAAGTGGACAGAATGGTCTTGGTTGGTGATGTGAAAGATAGAGTAGCAATTCTTGTTGATGATATGGCTGACACATGTGGCACAATATGTCATGCAGCAGACAAGTAAGTATTATTATGAACTGGCCCACTGTTTCACTGTACTGTAACTGGCAGACAGCTGATGAATGCAGTTGTCCTGCATGCCTATAACCCAACCTGACATCTGTAGCATGAAGTCATTCTGATCCTTGAGTCTATAGATCACAGTGCTCTGATCAAGCTGTGTCCTTCTTTAGAACATAGAATTGAGAAAATAGTTCCAGAAATGTACAGTTTGTATTTAGGAAGAGCACAGAGTAAATAAAATATCATACAACTTGAAAGGGACTTGGGCCATCTAATGCACTTTAGAGTTCCAAAGTAGAAACAACAGATCAAAAATCATTTTCTTTTTGAACCTCATCATGGAGCCTTTCCACTCTGCTTAGGCAATCTTTCACAAAGCTTTACTGGATTTTAACATTTTAAGGTATTTTCTCTCCCATGTTCAATGGAAGTTAATATTAATCTTCAATGTACATCTTAAGTATAAAACTACTTGTCCTTTTTATCCAGAGAGGTTAGAATAGGGTTTCCTGGTTTTTGTCTGGATAGTCAGCTGGAGTTCTCATTTCCCTCTAGACTTTTTGGATTGTTCAGTCTTTCCACAAAGTTTCTAGACTTCTGCTCAGTTGTGATGCCTTCTGGGTTCCTTCCAGTTGGTCCACTTCTTGAAATGGAGATGGGTTTCCATCTGGCTTTATGCTAGTGTGTTTCGGGCTAAGGCTAGGGCTAGGGCTGGCTCATCTTCAGCTGGTTCTCAATCAGCACCCCCAAGTCCTTTCCCCCAGGCAGCTTTCCAGCCACTCTTCCCCCTTCCTGTAGCAATGCATGGGGCTGTTGTGACCCAAGTACAGGACCTGGTACTTGGCCTTGTTTCACATTAAACAGCTAGCCTTGATCCATCAATCCCATCTGTCCAGATCGCTCTGCAGAGCCTTCCTGCCTTCAGGCAGATCAACATTCCCACCTAACTTGGTGACATCTGCAAAGCTTTCTCAATCCTCTTGTTCAGACCATCGATAAAGATGTTAAACAGGAATGACCCCAATACTGAGCCCTGGGGATCCCCACTTACGACTGGCTGCCAGCTGGATTTAACTCCATTCGCCAGCACTCTCTGTGCCTGCCTATCCAACCATTTTTTTACCCAAAGTACGGGTATCCACACCATGAGCAGCCAATTTCTCCAGGAGAATGCTGTGGGAAATTGTGTCAAAGCAACAGAGTGGAGCTCGAATGAGCTAGACGTTACTCTTGGTGGTTTGAAATAAAGATCATTCCATCAGTTTACAGTCTTTAGTTTCAGACATCCTTTTTGCATCTAGATAAAAAAATGTCAAAACTTTTGGTAGAGGGATTTATATAGTTTTGTGTTCTGTTTCACTTTCATGGAAATTTCATGGAAATTTCATGGAATTTTGCAAAGAGATTTTGTGTAGTTATTTGCTCTCCACATTGTAATCTGCATCAGACCTCAGTGTGCTTCTGGGCTGTGCCCTTTACAGATCAAAATCAAAAATTGCCTAGTCAACAATTTTTTTTTTACGCTCTTGTGCTTAGAGGAAGTTAATTCTTGCTAAAAAAAGCATTTGTGTGTGTGTGTGTGTGTGTGTGTGCTTGTGTTATGAAAGAAGCACTCTTTATTTACCTGCAGTAGATTTCTAGAGACCAAATTCTAAAACCTTTAAACATCTTCAATGTATCTACAGTGTTCACTAAGAAAGATGCTTTTGCATGAGTGATGCTGCCTTATATCATGTTCTTGGCATGAAGTCAAATCTGGGTGGGATGTACTTTGTGTTTCATTAGGCTTGCTCACCAAAATACCTCTTAGACCTCTTTTTGTCTTAGCAACCTAGATACATATTAAGCAGATGAACTAAGAAATGTATTTTCAGATACAGCAGATCAACTTACTTAAGTACAAACCTAAGTACATATCCTTGGTATGCACTCACCCTGTCAAATTGCATCCTCCTTGTAGTTTGCAGCTACTAAATGTATTGCTGCGAATGACCAGAAAACTTTGATTCTGTTGATTCATTCAAAATGCAATGATGTTTCTATGGTTTTTTCTTCTTTTCCTTTCTTATGCTTCCTCTTGTGCCTTTGTGATGATCTGATAAAATGCCATTCTTCAGGGTCTCTGTTTGTAAGACTAGAAAAGCAGGTAGGACACAGCTGAGCATCTGGAGGCATTGAGGCCAGTAAAAGAAAACAAATAAAGAGATTCTGACTTATTCACAAGGTATTCCAGTTCTTTGGTTTATACTTTTTTCCCCTTCCTTTTCTGCTGCACCACTTCACTGTGTGCAGCATGTCTTCCCACAACCTTGCAGCAAGCCAGGCTTTTAATGATTAACATTTCTTCTTCCTCAGAAACTCCTTCCAAGCAGAACTCTTTCAATTGCAGATGAAAATAAAGGTGGACAATAATGGGACACAATGGAGTTGTGAATGCTGCCATCCAACCTAATTAATTTTTTGCCTTGTTGAGATAGAAAACTTGTACTGGAGTTCAGTTGTATGTTGTGCTGACAGGGTCAAAGTGCAGTGATTTAGTAGTATCACTGCTGCAAATAAGAAGTTTTTAATTTAATTCTCAGTATATGGGGTTGGGGGTTTTTTGAGACACTGAACTGTAAACTTTTTCAGGTTATACAAATGTCTGAATTATTTTATAGATAATTTATATATAGTAATTTGTGACAAAATGTATTTTAGAGATTTGTGTCTGGCTTCATCTATAGCCATGTATGTAAACATGCATCAAATCATACTTTTCTTGTGTGTTCTACAGGTTAATGTCTGCTGGAGCTACAAAAGTCTATGCCATTCTGACTCATGGCATCTTTTCTGGTCCTGCCCTCTCTCGGATTAATAATGCAACATTTGAGGCTGTTGTGGTAACTAATACAATCCCCCAAGAGGAGAAAATGAAACACTGCCCAAAAATACAGGTGCAGTGGTATTTTTGTGTCACTTCTTTAAACTCTGGATTTGTATTTGACTGTTCACTGGTGCTCGAATTTGTGTCTTGAGAGGAAATTAATATTCTAAAATACATAGTTTGCAAAAATTTTTGCTAAAATAGGCCAAAGAACTGTTTTAAGGGGATTCAGGTAGTACAATAGAGCATTGCAAAGTATTTGCTATTTGCCACACCTTGTGTATGCTTGCTTGTGAAAGAGTGGCAAATGTAAAAGTGACTGGGTGCCTTTTTTTGTTTGTTTGGGGTTTTTTTTAATCAATATTAATCATGCAATATTTGTAGGAACTTAATCATGTTATTTTGGAGGCCACAGAAATGTTAGATCTTTTCTCTTTAAAAACACTAATGGAATTGTTCTGGGAAGTCATGTGTCCTATTTTGAGGTTTTCTTTATACAGAGTGGAGTAAAGCAAAACAGATTGGGTTTTTTCAATGTGTTAATGGATTTTTTAAAAAGCCTTACATTTATTTGGTATTTATTGAAACAAGGCAAGCACTTAAAAAGTGTACTTCCTTTAAACTCTATTTGTGTCAAGCAGATACTGCCATCTGATGACAAGAATAGTGGGGGGTTTTGGCAACATGCCTTTTGTCAGAAGTCTTAACAATATGACTGTGCAGCAATCTTGGATAATGCTTTCTTACTCGATTTTTGAGTTTTACTTGGTATTAGTGCAGTTCTTATGAATATATTCAATACCTAAAGCTTTAATGTTAAATTACTTACTAGAAATAAAAGAGAGCGCAATGGGAGATGAATGTTTATATATTTATAAACTGCATAGTTTATTATTCTTGGCATCCCATAAAATTTTTTTTCTGGATTTTTTTTCCTTTCAGTTTATTGACATTTCCATGATCCTGGCAGAGGCAATTCGAAGAACACACAATGGTGAATCTGTGTCTTATCTGTTCAGTCATGTCCCCTTGTAACTGCAGGATATTACACTGCATCTTTGCAAAAGTCCCTTAAGCTAGCACTGTTTTAATGATGCACATCAGCCACAAGAAATGAGTATCTTTGTACAATTCCAGAGCTTGTATGTTTAATTATTATATTTGTCTTGTAATCACCACTTGTTCTTTGTAAATGGACAATAAATCTCCATCTTGAAGAAACCTTATGAATTCCCTCAAGAGTCTGAAAGTCTTCTGTGTTGTCTAAGTTCTCTTTTATATGCCTATCCTCACTTTCTGCCAAACTGCTGCTCTGGATCCATTTTCCTACACAGAACTACAAATTGTTCACAGAACTTAATGGGATGTATACATGTAAGATCATTTTCTGTATTAAGCTAAGTGCTGCAGACTTGAGCATCTTGTATCTATTATTCTGTGGGGCATGCAGCTGTTTTTTTGTGTTTGTTTGTTATGTTTAACTACCATGAATAGTATTTTGTAAGCCCTAAAATATGTAAAGGGCATGCTAATTTTGAGGAACTGTTGACATATACATAGTAGTAACTGTTACATACACTTCCTGTTCATATTTTCCCACAAGATAAATGGGCCTGCAGTTTCCATTTGTAAAGCTCTCATTACATTAAATGGTTTGCATATCATCTATTCCCTGAAGTTGCTGTTTTCAGTTGTAAGATCAATGTTTGAGTATTCCCGGGGTTATTAACGTCACTTGTTGCAATAACGACCAACCTTTAATCATGAGCAGTTGTGTTTAAATTTCATTTTTTTCCTTGTAGTTTTTGACATTCCTGGATTGTGATGATATGAATATTTTTGTAGCAGTTTTCCTGTTAATATTGTAAAGGTTTACTGTGCAAAGTTAAAACTGAGAATTTAAACACACATACAAATTCGTTTGTACGCATATCTACAGGATTAAAAAGCTGAAAATACTTACTGTTCTTTTTAAACTACACAGTCAATAGATGTTCAAGTATTTATTACAAAGTACCACAATACTTCACTATGCAGACAGTGAACTATGGTACTCTACCTATTCTTGAATACTTTAAAATTAGAAAATTAAAATCATTATGAAAACAGTTTTTCCTTTTGTATGATAGGAAAGCTTGTGGTTAAGTATGGGTAATGCAGTCAGTAATGGCTTTGGGGAAGGAAAATAATGCTCTAATTTTGTAATTAGGTCTTTGAGTCCCACTATGGAGAATTTTCAATCCTTCTGTTAGGAAGTAAGAGTTTATGTGTATTAAAGTACTGTTCCTACACTTAGATCAAGAGAAACTAAATTTTCTACCTGGAACTGCAGTTGTTAATTACAGAAGTATTGAGATGATGCTTCCTTACTACGGAGCTGCATAAAAAATAGCCTTATTTCATCCTAACTTGCTTATTTTGGGATATATTTATAATATTACAATGCCCTTTTATAAAGTGGATTTTTCCATTCCAGTTAAGACCAGACTTCAGAAAACCTATTTTTTTGTTTGTTTGTTCTTGGTTTCGGGAGGGTTTTCTGGGGGGAGGGTGGTTTTGTTTTGTTTTTTTGGTTGGTTGGTTGGTTTTTGTTTCTCTGAGAATAAATTTACCTGGCCTTCATTTCTCCCCCCCCCCCCAGTAATTTTCTATTTCTTCTGTGGATTTCTTCCTGCTACATGAGAATGAGTATAACAGGATTTCACTTGTACTGCTTTCAGTGATGAATACAGAAATGGAGTATATAGGTTATTGTGATGAAAGTTCAGTTCAGCCACAAGTTCTCAGAGGAACTCCTCATTACAGTTGAATTTTCAAAACTATGTTATAACATAGTGAAAATAAATGTACAAAATTCTTTTATTTGGTAAAGAAATTTCTTAAATGAAAGATTTTTTTAACCTATTGTCTTGAAAATATTTGCAGATTTATGGCAACAGATGTGAGGGTTAAGAATTTAAGTATACCAAAGTTTACTGCTTAATTGTACACAAAAGGTAGACAGTACATTTAAAGGATGATGTCAATTCAGTTGCTTTATAGATCAGACCTTTATTCCAAATAAAATGCTGGACTGTTTGCTTTCCTGTGCACAAGTACTGTAAATGAAGCTTCAAAATTACTTGTGCCAAGAGATAGCTTGCCCTTCTCTTCTTTCAAAACTCTTTTTTTGCAGACTGTGCCCTGCACAGGTCAAATTGGGAAGAACGTAGGCATTGACTCCCTGCAAACCTTGCTCATAAATTGTGCTCCAGCTGTCTTGGACCTACACATGTACTGTTAATCACACCAGACCAGCACACATCTTTATAATAAGGTGTCCTTCTTTTCATGGTCTGGCAGAAGGGATGCAATGTTTAAATTTACTCGGGAGTCTGAAGCAATTGAAATTTGTATTTCTCAGATTATTGGAGTAAATGTCCTCAAGGCTATTTAACAGGATGAGAAGGAGGAAAGAGCAGAGGAGAAATGGCAGAATTAAGCTTACTGTGTCTGCTACATTTTGTGCACTTGAAATGCTTATGAAGAATTATATGGGTGAATTCCAACAGCTCTGTGAAGACTGCATCCATTTGGACAGAATTAAAGCCATGGAAACAGAGAATTGTGAGGTGTTTGGTGTTTAATGCTCTACACTCCCCAGTCCATGCCTGGATTCTGGTCAGAAGATCAGGTGGCAGTTCAGCCTGGTGGGAAACAATCCTCTCTCAGCATCATCATTTGGAAACAGTGAAAAAATGCCACATTGCCTAGCAGAAGTTAGAGGATTGAGCACATATTTGTCTAGAAACCTCATTTTGCCTCATTCTCCTGCCCCCATGGAAGTACACATTTTTGCCTTTCCTGGTAAGAGAACCTGACATTTGCAGCCTTTCTGGAACCTCTTGTCGTAGACTCAAGGGCTTTCAAATGTCAGATGTTCAGAGGCTGTGCTGAAGAGTGAAACCTGAGTGTATTTTCACTACAATTCCCTCTCAATTGCTTGTCAGGCATCTGTGTCAGTGCTGGTGTTCTGTGCTGTCTTGCGCGTTGAGTGGTGGCTGCTCCCAGATGGCAGCCAAGCCCCACACGGCCCAGGTTGGGAGAGAATTGGGAAGGGAGATTCAGAGCAGCTCTTGTGTGGAGATAAAGCCAGGTTAATAAACTAAGACAAAAAAAAGTAGGAAAAAGCCTGACAAATTATGCAGAAGCGATCATTCACCACTTCCTGGCAGCAGAGCAATGCCCAGCTGGACTCTTGAGTGATGGCTGCTTTAGCTAAATCCCTATCCCTCCCCCTCCTCGGCTTTATTGCTGGCTATGGAACCATAATGGCATGGATTTTCCCTTTGGTCAGCTGGGCTCTGAATACCTGTCTGTGCCCCATTACAGATCCTTGCCCACTCCTAGCCTGCTCACCAGTGTGAGAAGGCCTTGAGGCTCTGCATGTTTCCCACTAGGCATAATTCTGGTGTATTACTAACACTGCTTTGGTCATCAGTCTAAAACACAGCACCATAGGGGCTGCTGTGGAGAGAATGGGCTCCATCCCAGCCAGATCCAGTACAATTTTGAGTAGCAGATCAGATGGGATTTTGAACACTTATCTCCCTCTTCTCCCAGCCCATGTTGTGCTGTACTTGTAAGAAAATATAGAAGCAGGAAAAAAGTAAAAGATAGTGCACAGAGCAAGGTAAATTATCACAGTTGTAGAGTATGATAATGTCTCCCCTTAGTGTCTTTTTCTGCAGACCTGAACACCCCCAGCTCCCTCAGCCACTCCTCATCATTGTGCTCTGGACAGTTCACCAGCTTCATTGCCCTTCTCTGAACACTCTCCAGCACTTCAATGTCTTTCTTATGCTGATGAACTCAAAACTGAACCAAGAGATAGAGATTCTCCTTAGCCCTTCTTTGGTTATTTTCTTCAGTAGCCAAGTTATTTGACCTTTGGACCATCTGATTTTCTCCCTGCATAAACTCAAGACATCCTTGTAGACCCCCTGAGTTGCCAACAACTTCTTCCAAAGGACATAAACTATCATTTCCCCCCTGAGTTCTATCTAGCCAAATCTCTCTGTTCAGTCAGGCTGGTCTTCCCCACTTCCTTGTCTTCTGGCACATGGCCATAGCCTGCTCCTGCACATTGAAGATTTCGTTCTGGAACAGTGTCCAGCCTTCTTGGGCTCCTCTACTTTTCACAACTGCCTCCCAAGGGACTCTGTCAGTAAGGTTCCTAAAGAGGTTAAAGTCTGCCCTCTGGAAGCCTAAGATAACAGTTCTTCTAACCCAAACTCCTTACTGCTCCAAATATCAAAATCTCTTATTTCATGGCCAAGACAGGCTCTAACATCATATTGCCCACAAGTCCTTCTCTTCTCACAGACATCAGGTCCAGCTGGGCACTTTCCCAAGTTGGCTCCCTCACCAGCTGTACCAGGATGTTATTTCCGCACACTCCAGAAACCTCCTAGACTGATTTTTTTTCCACTGTATTGTATTTCCAGCAGACATCTGGTAAGCTGAAGTCTCACACAAGAACATCCCGTCAGGGGCTGACAATTGTGAGACTTCTCCTAGCTGTTCATAGAATGAATATTTCATCTGTCTCTTTATCCTCTTTGGGTTGTGTATAACAGAATCTCACCATGATAGTTGGCTTGTTGGCCTTTCCCCTGAGTATTACCTGTAAACATTTGACAGTTTCATCATCATCATCAAGCTCTAGACAGTCATAGAATCATAGAATCGACTGGGTTGGAAAAGACCTCCAAGATCATCAAGTCCAACCCTTGGTCCAACTCCAGT
>JAOXXN010000001.1:18026704-18041363 GCA_026770055.1 Myrmophylax atrothorax | reverse complement strand
TCTGGCAGTGCCTGAAAAATGCCATAGCTACAAGCAATTCACTGGCTTATAACAAGCTTCTCCAAGAAACTGTTTAGTTCTATCCTCCCTTTAATTATTTTTATGATGCACAGTTAGTAAAAGATCTTTCACTTCATTTGCCAATGCTATTGGTGCATGGAAGATAAACCTAATTTTGGTATTATGCCTCAAAATTAAACACACAATTAGTTGTAAAGCTGAAAATTCACTTATTGTGTTTTGACAATTTTGAGCTGAAACTGTTGTCAGAACACAGATGACATGTACTTTGGTTTGCACTGATTACTGCACAGCTAGAGGAGATGCTAAAATGGGAAGGTATGTGAGATCAAACTCAGAAGGGTTTGCAGGCTTCTGCAGGAAAGTGAGGAGGGGGAACAGGATAGCAGAGAGCCAGAGGGACAGGCACAATGCAGATTGAGAAAATCAAGTAAAACAAGGAGGAAATGAGAAGAGACAAAGAAAGGAAGGGGAAAAGATAAAAGAGAAATTTGGAAAAAAGAAAGGAATGGGGGATCATGCAGCTAATGTATGGCATGGTAGAAGTTAAAGTAGCATTTACTATTAATTTCCAGGTAACGTTTTCACTCTGCCTTTCACCTGCCTCCTGGGCTGTTGGCTGAGCTGGCTCCTTCTTGAAGACTCAGAGCTCCTCTCCAGTATTGTACTGTCAGTGTTAGGAGCTTGGCTTCTCTGTTTCCACCTGAGTCCTGTGTTTCAACACCTTCTTAATCATATGGCATGGTGTTAGCTGGTCCAGCCAGGGCGGGGCCTGAGGACATGATAAAGTGACTGAATCACCTCTATCTGCCCAGACTTCCTCCAGAAGAAAACATGGTCAAAATTTGGATTGCAAAGCACGTAAGACCAAGTCAAACAAGGAAAGCATCCATTACAGTGTTTCTTTAGCTGTGCTGTGGTGCTCCAGAGCAGGCTCAAGCCCTCCCTCACCTTCTTGTTCCCCAGGAAGTCCGCCTTCCCACAGCAGGTGATGGGACATCACTAAACACCTGTGATAGGAATGGGTCTAGATTTAGAGACATCCTGAAAAAAAGAAGAAACAAGGCTCAGAAGCACAAACACCTGGGCTTGTTCCCCACTCTGTTTCACAGAGCAGACTCACTGAACACATGATGGTATTTCAAATGAAGCCTTCTGTAAGGATAGACTAAACCTCTGAGCATGACTTGGGCAGGTTCTCTGCTTCTTGTGATGATGTCCTTTTTGAAGGTGCGGTGCATTCTCACCTTGCTGGGGGGTCCTGTTTTCAGCAGCCTGGGCAGCCTCTTCTCTCTTTCTCAAAGGCCTTTTTTCTTTTCTCGCAACTAGTCTTAGTGACAACTCTGGCTGAAGAGAAACTGACACTTAACTACTTTAAATCTATTTCAAGTGCCTCCTGTATTTCCTCACCTACTGTTCTGACTTGTCCTTCCTTTAAATATCGTCTCTTTTTATAATTGTAGGCAACCAGACAGACAAGAACACAAGCACAAACAAGAAAATGAAACTTCATGTAATAATATTGCAGATAAGAAGGGGGTTTTTGCTCTCAATTTGTCACATAATTTTTATTGGTTAAATACAGAAATAGGAAATAGAGACAGAGCTGGTTTAAAAAACGGGAATTTTATGGTTGTATTTTAGTAATATGTATTTCTGATGGTTCTGTTTTTAAGCCTAAACAATCTGTAGCTCTAAATGTGATAACATGGGCTAAAATATGACCCCCTCCACAAGGTAATGCTTGAAACAGGAACCTCTGTTCCTCAATTAGTCACACACCTTCTCCCTTTGCCTCCCCGCAACATCTAGTTTGGAGCAGATCCTCTTTCTCAGACTAGTTGATTAGGGCAGGAACTCAAGGTCACAGCCTTTCTGAGGTTGAGGGGAGAAGTATTTTCTCCTCTTCCACCGAGGAGCACACAGAGGATGGGTATGACATGAGTAACAATGCTTATATATTGGTACAGGTATTAAGGAACTTGATTAAGAAAGATATCCTCCTTGATTTGTTGCTTGTTAACAAGAGAGCCACATGACTGAAGGGGTGATTGGTGGACATTTTGGACCATGAAGAAGTTGAATCTAAAATATTTGGTGACAGAAGGAAAGTTGCCAGCAAAACTCTGGATAAGAGGAGAGCAGAATTCAGGCTGCTCAGAAAACTTCTTTGTAAGGTCCCCTAGGAAAATGGTTTTGGAGAAGCTGGGATCCATCAGTTTGGTCACATTTTAAACACCATCTTGTCAGGGCACAGGAGCATGCAATTCCAAAGTGTTGGAAGTCAAGCTGATGAGGCAGAAGGCTAGCTTGGCTGACCAGGGATCTTTTTCTGTAGCTAAGGTGAAGAAAACAAAGTGTATGGCCAGCAGAAACAAGGTTCAGTGACTTGTGAGGATGTTGTGGTTTAACCTCAACTGGCAACTAAGCATCATGCAATTTCTGACTCACTTCTCCCCTACCTTGGTGGGATGGGGAGGAGACTCAGAAAAGTAAAACTTCTTGGTTGAGACAATAACAGTTTCATAGTTGAAATTAAGCAAAAAGTAATATTACAACAACAATAATAATAGTAATGGAAAGTGGAGAGAGAGCGATAAAACCCAAGAATGACAAGTGATGCACAACAGTTGCTCACCCACTGATTCATGCAAAACCCATCTCCAAACCTCAATGAGTTCCCCTTCCAGGTAACTCTTCCAGTCTATATACTGGGCATGACATTCTATGGTATGAAATATCTCTTTGTCCAGTTCAGGTCAGCTGTCCCAGCTATGCTCCCTCCCAGTCTCTTGTGCACTTGCTCTCTGGCAAAAAATTGAAGCTTGTTTGTCTGGTTGGTGCAGCAGTGTCCAAATTATCAAACGCTGATGAGTGCTGAGGTTTCTATACATTAAGGCTTCATGGTTAGAGGTAAGATCATAATGATGACATTTTATGAATGTCTCATCCCAATACAGGAATTTAGGGCGGATCAAAACAAATGCAACCCAATAGTAGGATTTCTCTCCACCAACTGTGTAGGCATTTGCACTGAGGACACTTTTAGTTAGGCAAGGTGACTGCTGCTCCAGGTTTGTGTGCACAGCAAGTTCTTGAATAATCATGTCAGATGGACATCAAAATATGTAAAGTACCATAAATACCAACTGTGATGACCAAAGCTGTTCTTCATCAGTTGGTCTTTCCTTACAGAAATTGTAAACAGACAATAGCTAGTCTTGGTATTTAGTCTTTGTGGCCTGGAAAGCTAATACATGGAGTGGAAGAAGGAGAAAGAGTGGAAGCAAGGAGGAATATTGCAAATTTATTGAGTTTTTACAGTTCTTGTGGAATTGGCAGAAAAAAATATGTTATTTACATTACTATCATTAATGTGTCACAAGAAGAACAATCACTGAAAGCTAGTAAGAAATATCCTTACTTATAGCACAGGTTTATACGAATGTGAAATCATCTTTGACCTCTTTGATTTCCCTGTTTTTTAAGAACTGACATGTGAGGAAGATGCAGCTGCCTCCCTGTGAGAACAATTTATGTTTTAAGGGACCTCCGGAGGTCAGAAGAGGTCTGATTTCAACATATCATTAACTTCTTTAGGCTCTTGTTCTGCAATAAAATTGGGGTGCTATGTAGCAAACATTATATTCTATAAAGGCACTTTATAACAGAATCTTTTAAAAAACTCAGTGAAGATCAGGAGGCCTTGGTCTGTAGTAGATCACATTGTAGGTCAATAGGCTCTCCAGTACGGTGAAACTAGTTCTTATCTCCTGAATAACCCCTGCCTTTTAAGTTTCTCAATCTTGTTCTGAAAGTATCTGCCTGTAGAAATTAGTTCTATGATAGGCTGTTCATTTGACAAAAATCAGCCACAGGCCAAATTTCTCCATTTACTCTGAAGAAGGTATTCAGATCATTTAAGATATAATTCTTCTCAGTTGCCTCTGGAGGAGCTCAACTTCACTGCATATATATGGAAATTAGCCTCCTAATTTGGGAAGATAAATTGTGTGTCTAAATGCAAAAGACATACACATTAATCTGCCATTATCTCCAGGAGTATAAGTGATAAAAATAAACCACAGAGAAGTCAAATCACTTCTATTATATCTGTCTGCAGCTGCTGCACCGGAAAAGGGAATCTGGATATCCAACATCGAAAAGCAACCTGTATGCATTCCTTAGTTAATGAGCACTTAGAGATTATTGTACCTGGGATTATTTAATCACAAAAAATGGCCAAAACTGAATATCAAATGTCCTCGTGAGAAATTCCTAATTTGCCTGTGAAAAGTATGAGACAGTTGGGAGCTCTACTAATGTCTGCAAAATTGAGGTTGTTGAGTATTCTTGTTTTGGTGGGAGAGTATCTTTGTTCAAGGTATTAATTCCTGAGCCAAAGAAGTGAACCAATGATCAAAACCCATGGCCTTATTTCTCTTTGTTTTCTTTCCTTTAATGTTTCTGAGACATAGTGTTAGGGGCAAAATTTTGAGCAAAAACAACTCTGTGTAACTTGAAGTTTTTTAAAAAGAAACACCCACAAAATCAAAACCATCTTTGCTGATGCAAAGTTTAAAACATTTGAGGAAATAAAGTTTCAATCTTTTTCTAGCAATGGTATTATTGAAAGAGTGACAATAGATTTATATAATTATAGAAAAGCTGGCAAGCTGTAAAATGGAAGGTTTCAGCTTTTGGTTTCTAAATATTTTTTTCTGAAGATTTTATTTTATTTTTCAATTTCTGGTTTCACTGTCTCAGCTGTTTGGTTTATCTATGTTATACACCCCATAGTAATATCCACAGCTCTGGTATCATGTATGTTATCAATGTGTTAGTAGGATTCCACAAGAGTTAGAGGTTCTGGAAGTATGTGTTGTTTAAAAACATACATGCCCAGTCTTGTATTTTCCTACAGAGGAAGTAATTTTCAATTAAAGCGCCAAACTGTCAATGAGTCCTTTTTTGTTAATATGCCTTCTTTTCCTACCCTAATTTTTTGTGCTTTTGCTTTGCTAACTGAAGAAATAATTGAAACTGATATTTAACTGATAACTCACAGTGACAAATTACTTCCAGTGTAGAAGAGCAAAGGAAAATTTCCTAAAACTTTGAACAAGGGAAGTTTGAGCTTATATATTCTTGTTTTCTTGTTTTCAGATTCTTTCTCATAATTTACCCAGAATATTTGAGATCCACAAGTATATATATATATATATAAGAATTATACTCGTACAAGACTATTCTTAAACACTGCACCTGAATGCTACATTTTGCTCATAATAAAATTTCCTAATCTAATAACCTATTTACCTTGGCCTAAGACTTATTTTTAGTTCTGGTATTAACTTAAAGGAAACTCAGTCACTAAGCTGCATTGTTTATCTATCTTGAACGTCCAATCATTATGTAAAAGCAAAACCTTCCATAATAAGAATTGTATTGACCTTTTCACCTTTGGAAAAACAAATCTCAAAATATTTCCATGATTACCTATAGTTTCTCACCTTGCATGTTCCCATCGGAAGTTCCACACCTCACTGTGAGAGATTGTATTTTAATGTCCTAAAATCTGCCTCATGCAGCACTGGCATCAGCTCACCAAAATCCCAGAGCTGGACTATTTGTTTTTAAAAACCAACCAGAAATTTTGGCTGCTGCAAGAAGTGGAAGAAGTGATGTATAGCCTGTACTTAATTCTATGAAACTTAGACACCAGTGTGTCCAAATAGTGATGAAAAAGGAAGGAGCAGCTACTAGCTTTAGCATCCACCTTTGTGGTATCTTTGGAACCACATTTTCTATTGTTTCACCCTGGATATCTTCTGCAATTCTATACAAGACCCATTCTAGCATCTGGCATGAGAAAAGATGAAGCCCCCTGTGGATGGCCATCTTGTTTTCTGGTTTTGATGTGCTCCTCAGTTAGTTCTGGAAAGGGAGATGGAATAGTGAGGATGGTGGTGTGGATTTTAGGTGGGTGTGTTGACTCAGCTCAGTGGTAGCTGGGAGAGGGACATGCTGTGCTTTGAAGGATAACTAGTTTTGTAAAGCTTGAGAAACATGTACTAGAGTAAGTGATGCACATAAAGGATAAGTTATGACATGACCTCAGTTGTGTAATATTTATCTTTCACTGTACACATCCTATTTTCTCACTTTTTCCAAGTAAGAAAAGGAATCATGTTGGAAATGTAGGTAATGTTTCCCAAACACATTTTTCAGGATCAGGAACAATGTCTATAAGATACTACTTTGACACAGTTTCCAAGTCCATTTAAGGAGTAAAGCAAAGATAACAGAGACCCTCTTAGTACTGCTTCCTCCCAGACACATCTCTTCAGATTCCATGGCTGATTGTGAATGAAAACCTGCCTTGATGTGGCATCCAGTCACAGAAACAGCCTGGCAGACATGCTAATTTTCTGGACTACAAACATATTTGGGGTTGAATTTCTCTGAGACTGATGTGCCTTTATGTGTGCATAGTCATGTGCTCTGAGATGTGATGTGCATCCTCTCTGGCACTAACCCTGGTGCCAGAGAACCTGCCAGCACAAGGGCAGCTCTGCAGGTGACAGGGAAAGAGGAGCAACCACCTTTACAAAGAGTAGCTGTGGTGGAGCTCTGCTTTGCAGCAGCTGAGACCTTCCATCACTCTCCCCTTTGATCAGAGATGCTAACCCCAGAGTAGCTACATATATACATTTTGTATGAATGTGTGCATATATATGTATACATGCATATAGACAAATATCCAAACCCCCTTCTCTTTGAAAAAAAAAAAAACAACCAAACCAAAACCCAACAAAAAACAACAAACCTCAAAAGACCCCAAAAGAGTAATTTTTTCCTGGACCACAACAGGATTCTTCAAACAACTCCAAACTCTTGTCAACAGCACACCAAAATTAGTTAATAAGTCTCACAAAAAAAATGTGGTTTACATATTGAAAAGAGAAAAAAACGTTAAGAAACAGGACTTTTAAAGCAAGCTAAATATATAACTAGCTCTGAAGAAAGAGGAACCTAAGAGCACAAAAGAAACTTCTTTTCTCAGAGCAGTACTCTGTTGTTAGGAACAAAAAAAAATATTGACAGTTCCAGTCTGGCACTGTTCTCTGAAAATTTTCTTATATTAGTCATTTTACACACAATGAGTGATAACTAGTGTATAATAAGAAAATATTTGTTTCCCTTGGGGAGGCCAGTTCTTTTCAAAAAGAAAAAGCTCTCATTTTCTAGTATATCATGGAAAAATACTTCCAACTAGTGTGAGTCATACCAGGACCCAAAAGGGAAAAGAGCAGATTCTCCACTTGCTCGCTCTGTGGACAACTGGCCTGCAAGCCAAAATTAAGAGGGAGCAGCTCAGAGTGCCAAAAGCCAAATCCTGCCTCAAGTAGCTCCCTATTACCTTACCCAGAAAGTCAGGCTGCCTCTAGGGAGTCCCAAGGCAGACACCTTTCTTCTGTATAATCCCATACATGGGGTGGAAGGGAATGGTCCTAGAAAGCGGTAGTGTGAATGCCTCCACTTTGTCAAACTCTCCAGTTTAGATCATCCTTTCATGAGACAACATGCTGCAGTCTCACACAAATGTTCTCTAATATTGTTTCATTGGGAAAAACAAAGCTCAAGCTTTGGCCTCTGGGATCAACCCTTTTCTCATACCTGTCTACACAGACTTTTCTGATTAGTCTGCAGGGCACGGGGCTCAGTTAGGAGTTTAAAGGCAAACTTGGCACAATAGAATCTAAGCTTCATTGACAATCCATCTAACTAGTCCTCTTTGTCTGGAGATAGGGTTGACATTTCACTGAGTGGAAGCTTGAGAAGGATGAGCAGAGACTGTGACTGAAGGAAAAGGGAAATTCTACAGATCCAAAGACCACTTAAATGAAAGGCAATGTAATGAGAATAGCATGCAAAGAGCACTTAATACCTCATTTCCTTGTGAATTTATTATGTTCTTTCTCACTCATTTCCAAGTTTTCCTCTAAATGTTGTTAGCTGTGATTTGTTGTGATTTGTTTTATACTCAATAATGTGCAAGGAAAGAAGAAAAGCCTAAAATTATATTAACTCCTGTTCATAAATTCCTGATAACTAACATAATTTAAAACTTCAATCTCCTTCTCTCCCTCCTCCTCTCTCTCTTGCTGTCTCTCAGTGTCAATATGTTGTCATGCCTAGAGCAGAGCACAGTAGCTGTTGCACTTTAGTTATACAATGCAACTATTTTTCAGGGACAGAATTGGAAAACTTCTTGTATTATAACTGAATGGAAAATGCATGTTGGCCCAATGAAATACAAATTGTAGCATGAGATGAAGGGATCGAGTGCACCCTCAGCAAATTTGCAGATGACACCAAGCTGAGTGTATGGTTGATACTCCTGAAGGACAGGGCCATCCAGCGGGACCTGGAAAAGCCTGAGAAGTTATCCCATGGGAATCTCTCAAGATTTAACAAGACCAAGTGCAAGATGCTGCACCTAGGTCAGGGAAATTCCCGGTATTAATACTGGCTGGGGAATGAATGGATCAAGAGCAGCCCTGCCAAGGACTCGTGTGTGCTGGTGGATGAGGCTGAAAATGAGCCGACAATGTGCACTTGCAGCCCAGAAAGCCAAACACATATCCTGGGCTGCATCAAAAGCAGAGTGGCCAGCAGATCAAAGGAGGGGATTCTCCCACCTGCAGCACTGCATTCAGCTCCGGTGTCCTCAGCACAGGAAGGACATTGACCTGTTGGAGCGAGTCCAGAGGAGGGACATCAAGATGATTTAAAGGGATGAAGCATCTTTCCTACAAAGGAAAGTCTGAGAGAATTGGGATTGTTCAGCCTGGAGAAGAGAAGGCTTCAGGGTGACCCAGTTGTGGCCTTCAGACCCGAAGGGGTCCTACAGGAAAGATGGAGAGAGACTTTTCACAGGGGCATGTAGTGACAGAACAAGGGGGAATGGCTTCACGCTAAAAGAGACTGGGTTTAATTGAGATGTTGAGAAAAAATTTTTTCACACACCCTTGCTGGGAGTGTGCAAGGCCAGATTGGATGAGGCTGTGAGCAGCCTGATCTAATGAAAGGTGTTCCCACCTGTGGTAAAAGGGTTGGAACTAGATGATCTTTAAGGCTGCTTCCAGCTCAAGCTATTCTACAGATCTGTTCTATGACTGGATTCTGAATTTGATGTCCTTCAGTTCTTGAGGAAGAATATTGTTGAGACAATTCTTCATAAATCCTCACATTCAACTGCCTGTTTGTCACCATATGCCCACCCACTCATCACGTGAATATAATGATTTCGTTTCTTAGTTTTCTTAACTTGTTTCATTGTTCTCCTCCCTTATTTCACTTTCAATTCCTATTTTATGGGGAGCTTTTTCTGCAAAGCAAACAAACTGACATCAATCTCAAATGTCTACATGCTCTTTAGTTATATTTCGTTCTCATTTTCAATGACAAAATAACTCATGCTAACTCAAGTGGTTTGAGTAGTTTTTAGTTTGCATGGTTGTGTGTCACGCTCTTGTGTAGGAATAACTGTGCTAGAGAATTGAATTAAGTTTTAGATTTGTTGCTGCATGTGATCCAGCGGTTAATGTAAATAATGTTTGAATTACCAGTGTAGATGTTGCATAACATTTTCATCACTTCAGCTTATCTTTCAGACTAATTCTTAACCTACTGGAGAAGATTTGAAGGCTTTTAACAGCTAATGTCAACACTTCCTACATGTTTTATTCATGTGGAGATGGTTGCCCTCAAGTAAATTACCAGAGTGCAATTTAATTTCACCTTCGTCACTTTAATACAGACTATGAGCACACTGCTAGGTTGGTACTACAGGATTAATGCCTTATTTTAGTACGTGAAAAGCAGCATCAGCAAGCTTGGAGTTCAGGTGAGGCTTGGGAGGACTAGAGAAACAGTGCATCCTAAAATCATGATATTTTGGGAGGATTTTAGCAGTTCTGAAAACTTTAGATTTTGATACTGGACTGGAATTGGCACATGAAGCTCAAGGAATCTAACCAGGAGAGGTCTCCAGACTGTGTATAGATTAAATGCAATTTTATCAAGTTTAAAAAAGTTAAGGAACTAAATGGCAAGGATTAACAAAGGCAGTACCTTTCACCTACTTTACCTGGCTAAGGCTCATGTTCATCAGCACTTATTCCATTACGACACTTTCTCAGCATCACAATCTTGATGGAAATTGGCGGGGATTAGAACTGGGACTTTAGTGAACCCTATGGAAAATAACTTCCCACAGAACTTGGGGATGTTCTGCCCTGACCAACTTGACGATGTTATCACTGTCCCCAGTAACCTGACTTGGGTGTGGTCCTGCCAAACTGTGCCTCTAGAGCAGCTTGACCTGAGGTGAAGTGCCTCAATCATACTTTTCCATTAGAACCTTGCTTTGGAAATCTCCTGTTCAAATGCATCCTTAACAAAGCGTACTTTAATTCATAAATACCTTCTGTCTGCTTTCAAAACCTGCCAGAGTCACAAATGAATCCCTTTTGCATCTGATTTCTTCAGTCAGAGCACAGCCTCTGGAGAAGTTGTACAGTTATCTGCTCTGGAAGAGCAGGATTTATCTTTCAATTACAAGAGGAAAATCTAGTCAAGGTTTTGAAACCTTTACCAACATTTATAATCTCTAGAATCACTGTAGTTAGAGGAAGTTATAATTGTTGCTATTAACATTGCATGTTAATAGCGTGTTTTCACAGAGCAAAACAAAGAATAACAAACTTCTATTTATCCTTAAAAAGCTAAATGTTCTTGATCTTGGTCCAAACTTTACTAGCAAACGTGACATGTCAGCCTTTGAAGAATTTAATAATCTCACGGATCTGTCCCCGAAACTAGATGTTTGCACAAAGGAAACTGTATTTTTCTTAAATATATGAGAAAAAGACAACTTGACAGATTACCTTTGCAGCTGGAAGTAGAAAACCAAGTCACATGCATCGTTAACATGTTCTGATCAGACTTTCTGCAGCCAGTTCCCCTTTGCAAGTAGAGATGATGCTGGAAATAGGTCTTCAATCAGGCTGGTCACCCTGTGGATAAGAGTCTGAAGCAACAAGCTTGTGACAGACATCGGATCTGATGTAGAGTAGTTCTGTACACAGTATTCTTCTTTAACCATCATAGGTTTAAGCTCTTTAAATTCAAAATTATCTCTTCACCTCTGCAGACCAATCATGTACCACTACACCTGTTTTCAATTTATCTTCCTTTTCCTCTCTCCAACACTATAAAACTGTAAAATAACTGGCACCTGTTTCTTAGTTTTTGATTCCATCTTCCTTTTAATATTTCTTTTACTTTCCAATTAAGACATTATCCAAGCACATACTCTTAAAAACCAAAACCAAACCCAAAACAAAACAAACAAAAATAAATAAATAACCCCCAAACCTTGCCCCCATATTTATTCTGCAAGTGGCTTGATACTGTCATGTTTTAACTAATCTGTTTGGTTTGGTGCCTAGGACAGCTAGAGAAGGAGACTTTGATGTTTACTGCTTGTCATCAGACATTTTGATATATTGGAAAAAATTCACCAAAGGTAGATTTTATATATTCTACAGTGATGCAAAAACCAAATACTTCCACATGATTTGCATGGACATGATGTTTGCTGTAGGAACATGGGCTAGTTTTTCAGTCGTCCTACTCTAATTAGTGAGATTGCAAGTAAGTGGCATACGTGTTTATTCCTTCTCCAAGTCAGAATATTTCACTATTGGTTTTAAGTATCTTTTAAAGATGTAGTGATATTTTAAAGATACGAACAGAACAATTCTGTTAAAGTTTTAAAACTACATTTCGCTTTTTGTATTAAACAAACACTGTCAAAACCAGGTGGACAAGTATTGAAATTTCCATGCATTGCTGCTAACGTTTCCATCCTTTTTTTGCAATGCCTTGTGGGAACAATTCAAATCACAAGAACAGAGACAGCAAAGGGCAGCAAAGAAGTGTGCAACATTAATCTGAACTGAATCCTAATAAAGTCGATGGTAGCTGCTCTGTGACTGCAATGGCTTTGAATCAGGTCCTGAGGGACATCTTTATAAAATAATGTAGGTGCCAGCAATTTTGTAAATCCCACTTGATATCTGTCTGCATGTTTAGACAGCTGAATAGTAGTGAAATTCTACACTATCAGATACCCTTATGTCTCAGACAAGGTCAGATGTATCTGCTACTGCAGTTTGTGCTACGTCTTTTTTGAAGACATTGGGCACCACCACTTTATTTAAAATGATTATGAGAAGCCTTTAAACACTGCCTTGAAAGTCAGAAGTCAAATAGTACTCTTTAACCACCCAACACTGATTTCTACATGAAAGGCAAAGGCAGTTCAAGAATTTCAAAGTACTTGGAAATAGAAGTTTTGCTGAGCATAGTCCTATGCAGGTAGGTGTTTCTGTGTGCATGAGTGCGCGATGAGGAAAGGGAGAGCTGGGTGGCATGAGACAGCTTGTAGGAGAAGCCTGAAAAAGCAGCAATGACAGCATTGTGGGATGAGGAAGGAGCCAGCAAGAGCCTATGTAGTTCCTGGCCAAAGAACCTTTGTACTGAGAAAATGAAAATATTTACATTGGCTGAAGAAATCCTTGTTGGGGACAAGAAAACAATACCTTGTCCATTCTTATGAATAAATGCTTGCAGAAGAATCAGAGTAAGAAAAATATCTGACTCAATCCTCAGGTTCTCCAGTTATCTGGAGCAATCTACAAAACTTAAATCTCTGACTAACTGTTTGGATTGAGAATTGCATGCATTTTGCCAATGCAGTGTCTAATAAAAGGTTTACTTGTCTAGTTAGTTCCTTTTCTAGGAGCTGGAATATAGTTAGAGTACACTTCCTTACTTTTTCTTTTCTATATAACTTTGGAGATCAGCAGTTGCTATCTCCTTTGAGTCTTGGTGTTCTTTATATGGTTAAGCCACAAATTTCTAGATCTTTGCTGAAGCATTTGCTTTCAAGGTCATTTAGACACTTGCTTCTGCCTTTGGTGTGTTCTCAATGTGTACCTTTGAACAGAGCACATGGAGGCAGTCCATGTTCTGAGAGCCACACTTTGTCCATAGTATGGTCTTCTTTTCATGAAATCTCTGTGCCATTTCCTGAATGCATAGGAGGTGAAAAGATTTGAGCGCACACAACATCTGCACACCTCTGGCCTCCCACTGTGAGGAACTCCAGAACTTCAGTCAAACAGGGAGGACTAGAGCCCTCCAGCGAGCCCCCAGATATGGAGCGCAAAGGTACATGATACACTACGAATCACATCTGTTCCTGGTCATAGGTAGGCAGGGGCATATATGCTCTAGACTACTGGTGATGAAAATTTGTTTAAGCTGCTGAAGGCCAGGTACTGCTTTGGTACTTGATGACATTCTTTGCTTCAGGTGTCCACCCTTGGTTGGCATACTCCTGTGAGTAAGTTACCTCTTGCATATCATTGCCTCCTACTGAAATATAGTGTGAGCAGATGCTCAGTAGGTCCATTTTTGGAGGATATTTTACCCTGGGTAGTTGGTATCTCTGTATATTTTTGTAGGGAGGGACAGTCCTTAAGGCTTTTGTTTGTAGCAGTAATTTAGAAGCTTGAGCTGACAGTATCTTTTTAATATTCTGGTACAGTGCTTTTCTGGTTTGTCATGCCTGTTTCATGTAATTTTAACCTTTTTTTTTTCATTGTAATAAAATTAATGTCTGACAGTGGGATTTTGAATGAATGAATGTGTGTTTGACAGGCAAGTTTCATTAACCTATTTATGCAAGTTCCCATCTACTTTAACTGTTCAAGCAGAACCTTGATGTATGATTTTGATGAGGTTCATGATTTTTGTTGGCATGCAATAGACCTTCAAGATGTTCTGAAGTGAATTGCACTGACAGCTGTCAAATGCTTCTTTAAGCCCAGATAAATTTAAGTCTCTAAATACTGTTTGAAATCTGCTTGTAATTGAACTAAGCTTCACAATTTCTGAATTTAAAACCTGATATCAGGGGTTTGTTTTTATTTAAAACCTACCCTGTTTAAGGGCATATGATGAGTGCCCTGGTTGAACAATCTTCCAAGTTTCATCCTACAGCTCATATCCATGAAATCCAGGATCACTTATAAATTGCGAATGTGTGTCACATGAAATCACAGGCATTTCCTGCTTTAGCCCAGCATATACTTTTTCCAGCCTGAATGATGAGTACTTATTAATATAGGAAATAGATGACAAGCTCAAAAATATTATTTAATGACATCTGATTTTATAACAGAATTTGTGATACTAACCCCAAACACAGGAAAAAAAAAAGCAGAAATAAGCTCAAGATAAAAATCTCTTAAATTCCTTATTTTTTGCTCAGCTAGAGCACTGCTGCTGAGACACTCCTGTTGCCTTTAACGTTCCTCTCACATTCTTAGCAAATACTGAAAAGCAATTCTTTACTCCATTTTCATCAGACTGTAGCTCATGTCCAAACCTGTCTGATTATATCAGCAACACAGAATATTTTTTAATAGTATAAAAATACCATCCTATGCCCACAAAAAGCAAAGTGCTAAGACTCCACCCATCAGAATGCAAATACAGT
>JAOXXN010000001.1:17999675-18017592 GCA_026770055.1 Myrmophylax atrothorax | reverse complement strand
AACATTCTTCTCATACCAAACCCAAAACATAACACTGTACCAGCTACTAGAAAGAAAATTAACTTTATCTCAGCCAAAACCAGGACAATGGTCTTTCCTGGCGTAACAGCTCATCATGCTGCTATGTCCCACTTGGCCATATTTTGTCATTAGAATTTTAATTCCTACACCAGGTAAGCAGAGAAATGACTCTATTAAAATCAGGGTAACTGCCAGTTACTCCAGGACAAACACTAGAAAACCACAGATCACTTCTGTCTACACACTGGCCCCTCTGGGTCAGCCGATCAGTAAATGACAGCTTCCAGTTTTGCCATTATGATGCATAGATAATTTTTTATATCAGAAAGATAAAGAAGATGAGTATTTTCATTTTCAAAAGCACAGACAGTGCTGCCAAGAATTTGAGAAATCAGAAGCTGAGTCTGCTTTTCCCTAGCACAGATTTCTAGTCACACACAGCTTTGTGTATGTGTCATTGGAATCAATCTCACAGGTCCTGACTGGAAAATCATGATGCTTCTGGAAAAATGTTTATGAAAATGTATGCTTTTTAGTATAACACAAGCTGGGATTGCCTTATGAAGTCTCACAGGTAATCCTGTAATGGTGAAAAACAAGAACTTTCCAATATTCCTTAAAAATATATTTGTTTAGACAACTGTGTATTTTAATCTGATATTGAGGGCTTCCTTGAAGCATAGAAATCTTGTCCTATGGATATTATTAATCTTTGTAATAATAACAGTAATAATAGTAATATTACTTCTACTACTATGTTTGGTTATATTTTATATTTTAAAAAACAGTTTTATTGCATTTTAATTGTAGAGCACAATCTTTTCTTGGTTAGATGAATTAAACAGCTACCATATTACCACTTAATCATAATTTTAATGACCACCCTTTGATGACAGCCCTTTCATCTCTTTCATCTCACATTCTTCCCCTTTTTTCTTCTTCTTTGTATGTTTCCTTATCTGAATATCATCTGCAACATTTAAATAGCTTCTTTCTAACCATATGCATGTATTATTTTGCATAATAATGTCCTTAAACATTTGTTGTATTTTTGCTTTTTCTTTCCTTATAAATATTATTGTGCTTCAAAATACTCCAGTAGTTTTGAGACTTGTACATTTCTCTTTCTATGGTACTTTATCTTCTTTCCAAAAAAAAAATAAAAAGGAAAGAAACAAAGCTGACAAGGGAAATAAAGACGCCTGAGTGCTGGTGCTATAAGCCTGATCTCACACATTCAATGTGAGCCTTTTTCTTGTCTTCATCTATCTTTGGAATATTATATTAGCAATACAAACACATTCCCATGTGCAAACATGTTACAGTAACAAAAGTCTGATCAGCCTTTCAGAGAGATGAGAGATTTCTAGCATTTTTATCTACCATAAGCAATAAATCCTATTCCTGTTAAGTAGTCTCTATTGTCTGTGCTATTGGTATTTATTTAGAAAGGCATCTAATTTCTAACAATAGTAAAGAAAAGCCAGATGAACTTTGCAGTCCTTGCTGTGCAAAGACCCTCCATGAATCCAAATTCAGTTGCTAGCTTCTCTTTCTAATTGGTTTGTATTGAATAGCAAAATCAAGTTATACTAATGTCACTGTAAAAAACAGTCCATGAATGTGTGTATTTATGTTATGACTTTTTTCAAGCTAGTGCTAAGTACCTGTTAACAGAAAAATAAAAGTCTATTTTTTTAACGAAAATCTGAATACCTCAGTCACAAGTCTGTTATGAATTGTACTTTGAAATTTCCAAAATTCTGGCTATATCCAGGAATCCAAAATGCTGCCACAATACTGTAATGAACAATTCCTCTGTCATTCTTAGCTCTAGTATACATCATTTGAAAGGAGAATGTGGGGATGTAACTGATGAAACTCTCAGACAACTGCAAGAAGAAACTTTTAGAACATTCTTTTCAGGGCCTGAGCAATTTGATGAAAATAAATCTATACAGGGACCATGATCCAAAGGCACTTGAAATGCTTCATGATTTATGCAAGAAAATGGTGAAAACTGAAGATGAATCTTTTGCTAACTTTGCAAATACTAGAGAATTGCTGGCTGATGAAAACCATTTATGTAAAATACCAGCTGGGTTTCCATTTCTTTCAACTACTCTGTATTTGAGAAATGATTGAACTTTTACCATCAGAAACATTTCTTTCAGCACTTACACAATGACAGAAATGTTGGAGGAGCTTCTTCCCTGAAGAAAAAGAACTGAAAACCGCAATGCCCCCCAAAACAAATAAATCCCCTTAAAATCCCAACCCTTTCTTCACAGAGCATTGCTTCTTCCACACCTTGCAACCATAACTCTCTTTGAAGAGCCTCCTGAAGCAGAGTGCTCCCTCCCTGGGGCATCTGTGCCTGGGGGCCAGAACTAGACAGCAGAGCAATGCAGGGTCTGCTGTGGAGGGTGCATGGAGTGCTGCTCCCAAAATCCCATCCTTTGCTCACTCGTACCCAGGACACAGCTGATATAGAAGCCTAACACCAGCTACAACTAGCAGCTTGCTTTATGTCTAAAACCTGCTCTTCTTGAATTCAACTGCTCAACAAAAGACAATGGCCTGGGGTGAGTTTTTATTCCATGCTATTTATAGCTTCTTGACTCATCATTTAATCACAGAAGAAAAGTGCAAACTCAAGTGTATAAACATGTCTGACTACTCCTGCAACCTTCTTCCCTTCAGTAACCATATTTAAGAGGTTTGATGTTCAAGGACTTTATGATGAATATCTAAAGCCCTTCAGATATCTGAAAAATCTTCCTAACTGCAGTTTGGAAGTCTTATTTATCATACAAGTTAATTTCAGTCTTTCACTAAGCTAAGTACAATTTCTTTGTCTGGCAGCAGAATATCACCTTTACTGCAGTGTAGCAACAAGAGTGTTATTAGTAGAAAATCAGTCAAAACCAGATACAGGCCTGGAGTAAATAATATGCCCTTCCCAGAAGATAAGCCCAGCAATGATATATCTTTGCTAAAAATTTGCAACATCTTGATAAATTCTTCAAAGTTCAAACAGTGCTTTTCTTCACTGACAAACAGAAAGTTGAAGGTGTTTAGAGACTATTGTGTTTGAATGTGTCTTTTAATAGCATTAATCAAGCTTTGAATGGTATCAATTTTACCTTCCAACCTAATGTGAAGTATTTCAATTTCTCCAGTCACAAACTGGACTTAGTTTCTCTTTATGTTTTTCATGAATCACCTACTTTAGGAGTGTTGGATCTTGATGAAAATAAGCAGCACTTTACTGTGTCAGGGATAATACATAAGTTTTCTCTCTCTTTTTTTTTTTAAGACCTTAAAACCAACGAAACAGGATTTAAGGTTTAAGGAGGCCTACCTCAAGTCTATGCACACGAATAAGGAGATGACAAGAGGACAGAATGATGGTGGAAGCTCTCATAGTTTTTTTTTGGAAATCACATGTCGATGTCTCTCTGAAGTGCTATGCAATAATGTCATACTTAGAAAAAAGGAAGGACTGGTCAAGGATATGAAGGTCAGGGGCAACTTTGATTGCTGTGACCATTTGATGGTTGAGTATCCTGCAAAAAGCAGGGCTGCAACCCTTGTCTTCACAAGGTGAAATGGGCTGCCTGGAGAGGTTTTGGAGTCTGCTAGGAGACATTCAGAATGCAGCTGCACATAATGAGCAACCCATCCTAGCTGATACCGTTCTGAGTAAAGGAAATTTTACTAGATGATCTCAGTGGTTTCTTTCAGCCTCAGCTACTCATCAAGTTATTTTACACTCACAGAGACTATCTTAGTCCACAGCTCTCTACAAAAGCTAGAGTTTGGTGGAAACTACCTCAGCTGCTTATGGACAGATGGAGACAACAGTTATGTAGATCAATTAAGAGATCCTCGTAGACTGGTGTATTTTGGCATATGCCACTTCATATTCCCCATCAGAAATTTCTTGACTGTTCACAGCATTTATCTAAACCATTTATAAACAGCAATGAATTGAAGTGCTTTTTGAATGGAAAGCACAGACTAAACCCCTCAGATAAAGCATTTAAGCTGAAACCCAAAATTTTAGGTATAAGAAAAAACAAATGTCATATAATGTTAGCAATCATAATAATTTATATTATAAAAATATGTATATTTAATCATCTTGACAACTGCATTTCTGTCTTTTGGGTATTTTTACTCCAACATAACAAGTTTTCCAACCTTTCTGATGGACTTTTTTGGGAGGCCAGCAGTGTAGCTAATCTCTGTTTTTATTGCCACTTTCATCACATTGAGCAAGCACCCTTCCTATTTAATAGGTAAAATTATTTAGTGCAACTGGGCTACAAAGTGAATCCTTGTGCCTGTGCCTGTGAAATCCCTGATTTCTTTAAAGGAATGTATGTAAATGTTAACATAAGCATCCCATGACTGGCAACTGCTGTTATCTATGGAATACCAGAGCATTAAGCAGGTAGAGCAGAGTGAATGCAGAATTATGTCCCCAAATGAGGTTTCAGCATTATGTTACTTTTCTGTTCTTTTATTCTTTTGACTGCTACAACAGCCCTGCCTGAAAAACTCCCTGGCTCTGCATCCATGGCCACACAAAACTCCATACACACCCAGTGTTGTGGGTGGGAGTGGAAGGTTTAGTCAAAATTTATTAAACAAGCCCTGCCATTGAGTCATGAGGTGCAAAAAGGACTCCCTTGCTTTCTAAACTCCTCAGAGAGGAGTCTAGCTTTGGATGAATCCAGTTTTAGCCTTGGATTATGTCAGTGGTTTCAATTTAAGGAATTACAGACTTGTGATTGAACCACTTTGTCCCGCAGGTTTTAATAATTGTCAAAATGAGAATGTTTATATAAAATGAACCATTTATTATTACAAGTGTTCAGACAAAAGATCTTAATCAGAATTATTTACTATACAATATAAAAGCTAAAACTACTAGTAGTATAGTATAAGATAGGACAGTGCACTATATTGAAGCAATTATATTAAAGCCAGCAAGGAGAAATAATTATTAAGTAGAGATTTGATGTAACTCACCCATACTGATGCTCATGGGGAGATCTCTTTTGCTCAGCCTCAAGAAGCATCCTTGGAGGGTGTCCCCACCTAAGGGAGGAATCTCCACACATACACCCCAAGAAGGATTATGTTAGAAGAGTCTGACTGTATGAAAGGGACTGGACTTCAACAGTATAGAGTGATTGACTGGTAATCACAGATTTACAGGCCAGCAGACTAGCTTATCTGTCAAATCCTGCTTCAAAAAGTAGGATATGTATTTGAAGTCTGGTAAACCAGGTTAGTTTTAGCTTAATTCAACACCGAGACAGCATTCTGGCACCAGCAGTTGAACCTGCGTGGTGGTTTGCATTGTATGCATTGTCTGATTGGATTTGAGGTCTTACCATGGTGAGCTATCCTGCCACAGCCAGTGGTGACCAATAGGGAAAGCACCAAGCTTGTTTGGTCTGGCGGAAAGTAGGTCCTGCTGTGGCTGGAGGAAAGGACTTGAGAGGTGGGAAAGGCTGAAGGTCTTCTCTGGCAGCCTGAAAACAGCAGGACTCACAGAAAATGGAAGGTAGTATAGCAGATTTTATACAAACTGCGGTGAGTGGTGGGCCAGAAAAATCAGCCTTCACCTTAGAAACTGTTTCACCAACATGGAGAAATCACCTGAATTGTGAAGGGAGCTGTAATTTGACTGGAAAATAGTTCTGCAAAAACTGCAGAAGTTTGGAAGAGTCAGAATCTATAAAACTTTGACTTGATTTAATGAGAAGTATGATAATATCACGTAACTTGAAGTTTGTATTCATAAATGTTATACTGATGACTTTTAGGGGTAAAATATTACAGATTTAAGCAGCTTAAACAATTATGATCTCACTTGCCAGTAGAGTTCCTAAATGCTTTTTGTCTTTGCTAGCATTAAACTAATTTATTCTTCCTGTTTAATTGTTCGTTTTGAAATAATTTTTCACAGTTCAAATCATTCCCTGTCCCCCAAAGTACTCAACCACCTGCTCATCTTTCAGTACATATTCCTGTCTAATGGAAATTGGATTTATATTTTCCCTTATTTAATTCCCCAAAGGCAAAAAAGCAGTGGTGGAAGTCCAGACTTTTCACAGTTCATAGATATCATTTATTTAAAGTGATCGAAACAGCACTATTTAATAATAGACAAGAAACACAGAGGAAGCACACAAGGAGGCACTTAGGGGCTTCATCAACAGACATGGGTTTGCTCCTTTGAATATTAATTGCTCTAGAGGAATACAACATTTCTCTCATAAGGGAAACATTTCTGTCTTTCCCAAAGAAGATATTAATATTCCTAAAAATAATATTTCTTTTTTTCTTCTTGCTTGATGATCTTACGGACTTCAATAGTGAATTTAAGGGGAAAAAATTTATTTCGATATAAAATCAGCTTTTATGTGCCCATCTTCTTTGAATTTAGTGGAAAATCTGCTTGCAACTGCAACGGTACAAGTAGATCAGCTGGGACACAGTTATGGGTATGTGCTTTTGGAGACTATTTAAATTAAATAATACATATAACATAGGCTGCTGCTAAACTGTTACACTTCCAGGGGGCTTTAGTTTTGTGCTAATTAGAATAATCATCTCATCAATCTCTTTTTCATAAGCGGAAATTGTTCTCATGTGGCATTGTAAATGCTGGCTGTGGTGGCTCCTCTATAGTCAGACACAAGCTCTTCTAAAAGCACCAAGCCCTAATGTTTGGGAGCATGACCATCTCCACTGAGTATAAGGGGAGCCTGGGAATGTGGGCAGGTACCTTTGATCTTAAAACCAGTGAGTGTGAATAATCTGCTGCCACCTCGCTGCCTCCTTTAGATCCTTGAATTATCTAAGGTGTTGTCCTTTCATCTCCATTATCTGTGGTTCATTCCGAAACTATGCATAAGGAAAGAGAGTTTCAAAGTTTCTTACTTTCTGAAGGCTTCTTTGAAAAATCTAAAGCAGACTGCACACAGAAAATTAAATTAAGACTGGGAAAAAAAATTATAATTTTGAAAGTGATTTTGGAGTGATGAAATAAGGTACTAAATCCATGCTTCCATATGCAATGTAGAAAAAAAGCTATGCAATTGGGACTGAAATATATCAGACACTTCAAAAATTTGTTAAAAGAGTTAATAAAATTGGTTTTCCACTATTTCCTTACAGTATAAGCAGTGCAGAATCAGTTTTCTACCTTACCAAAAAAATCTGAAACATTAAAAAATTATTCCCAAACAAATATGAAAAATTTGTCAAATCCTGAAATCAAAAGGGAACTAATTTATCTTTTAATTTAATTTTAAATTCACTTTTTACAAAACTTTTACTAACAAATTGATTAATGATTCTAAAATAAAATTTTATCTCAATGCTAGAATGTGAAATAATCTAGTTTTGAAAATTTCAGACGTATCACATCTACAACATCAAGCTTATTTTACTAAACATTGTCAGTAAAAGGATTTGTCAAAACTACAGAATTTCCACTAGCTATTTTCACCATCCATTTAAATTTTAAAAAAAAGCCTGTTTCAACAAAGAAATTAACTCTTCCAGATTCAAGGAGTTTCCACAAGTAGTTTCATATTTTATATTCATTTCCTTGCTACTTAAAATGGTGGCAAAAGTAGACCAAGTATCATTATTTACATTCTCTTTCTATAATTAATTCTAGTGACACTCACTGAAACGTTGAGAAATCAGAAACTTTCTGACTCATGTTTGCTGGGAGGTGTCACTACTGGTAGCTGGTAGAAAGAGAAAATTCCCCAGCAGTTATGGGTGCATTTGCAACCTGCTGAAAAATCTCCTTTTGATTTTCCTTCAGTGTTGATGTTTAGAGTTGATGAGTTGAAACTAACAAGACTGTATATCTTTGTTTAACTATCGATCAGAGTGGACCATTGGGGATCCTTGAAAATGATTTGCTCTGTGATGCCATTAGTAGGCTAAGCATCAGTTATAGGTTTACCTCAAACTAGTTTGTTCCCTTTCCAGTGTAGATGTTGTTCTTCTGGTAGACCTTCTGGAGAATGATATTTCACAAAATCCATGCTCCTGTGATTGGCAGGAAGTTCTACTTGTGATTGATTCTTTTCATTCCTTATTTTTAATTATGGTTATAGGGCAGTTCAATAATGCATGCTACCTAATGTCACCTTGTGACACTAAAAAATGTAAAATATATTTCTACAAGGATAGCTGATAGCTACCAGGTAATGAAACAAGTAATAGAAAAATCTATGCAGAGAAAGCCATTTTCTGGGCAGACCAGTACTGTCATGTTAGCCTTAAACGACGGAACTCTCCTGCATATTCTTCAGTACCATCTACTGGTACTGTTTCATAACTTGCAGTTTTCCTAAAAACTTTTCTGCTAAAAAGGGAAAAAGACTTTTTGGGTTTGCCTTTTAATAGCCTTTTTTTGGACAGCATCTTGGGAAAAGTTAAGATTTTGAAACATGCAGAAGGAGTTTTCACATACAAAACTGTGTGTTCGTAATTTCTGGTCCATATGGACAACATATTTCTATTTCCAGGTCAATGTCCTGTTCCTATGTTGCATTTACTGTCTTACCATTTTTTTAAAGACAGTGAGATATACAATGACATAGTCCAGGCCACTTAAAATGTCATTTTCATATCCAAAAAAGAAGGCAAACTACCAATTTAGCAAGTATCCCTACTTCTGATGTGCTTTTCTTATGTTTTAGTAGCCTCAGAAGCAAAGCTTCACTCTTTTTGAAAGATTGATTTGACTACCTGTCTGCTTTGTGAAAATTCCCATTGCTCCCTCAGCTGCTCAGGAGAAGAAAAGGATGTTATATTAAAGGCCATCAATGACCACAAATATTTCTCAACTACACAGACTGACAGAGTTTCAGATTTCAACATAAATCCTTTATCAACAGTGGCAAAAGTGTGTAAAATACACCAATACTTTATAAAAAATAATTTTCCTCAAATATACTACCAACCAAAAAATAGCATTATTTTACTTTTTCTTTAGAGTGACAAACTTCCATCAGAACAAATCATAAAGTTAGTCAAGGGAAACTCCCCCCAGAAATGGCATAGCAGCTGACTAATTTCCTCAAGTATGGGCCTATAAATACAAAGCTAGAAATAGTATTAGGAAACAAAATTAGAAGATGGAATTTTAGTCTTCAAGATTTTGAAAATGAAAAAATTAGAAATGGCTGTACAGTCTCAGCATTGCTCATTGCACTAGGCATCACTTCCAAGCCACATGGTGATGTTTTCCTTCCACACTTCCCAGGCTCAAACATCTAATTTCACCAAATCCCATCACACCCCCAAAGCTTTAGTTCTTTTTCCACGTCCAGCCTCACCTGAACTGTGCATCTTGGCCTTTAGGTGAGCAGGTCATGCTGTGCAGCTCTGACCTTCTTTCATGAGAAGAACAAAAGGCACATATTGGAAGGAACCACATCTTTATTGCAAACCAGGCAACAAGGCTAGGAAGCAGGGAAAAGCTATGGATATTTCTCAATTCAGGCAAAATAATTAAGCAAAATGCTTTTTGGAGGTGACTGACCATGCATTATGGACAGTTTCTCGTGCTGTTTTGGGATCACAGAAGGAAGATACTCTGTGTAGCACATGCAGCTATTTTGGCTAAGCACACTCACATGACCAGACCAGATATTGGAAGACTTTGTCTGGATGATGGAAGAATTTAAGGTGAGGTGATCATTCAGAAAGAAAAAAGAAAGGGGAGGATTTTCAGGGAAATGTGCTTGAGTTTTAGATTTGGAAGATACTAGTCAGAGCCATTTCAGACTGGGAAAACAAACTGATTGCTGCCCCTCCTACATATGTAGTCTGCACCTGGACTATGAGG
The DNA here is from genome assembly GCA_026770055.1 of Myrmophylax atrothorax. Lineage (NCBI taxonomy): Eukaryota > Metazoa > Chordata > Aves > Passeriformes > Thamnophilidae > Myrmophylax > Myrmophylax atrothorax. The sequence goes on along the minus strand of JAOXXN010000001.1, from coordinate 18,007,673 downwards.
CAGGGGAATTGACAGCCTGACAGGCTCCCATAGTTTGAGGGCACGTGGCTAGCAGGGACTGCAGAACTGCCTGAAGAAGATGCTTATGGAAACATCTCAGCCCAGAACTTTGACATGTAAAAATGATGGAGCTCCTGTCTATGTACCTGTGGGTAAGTAATGCTGGCTTGAAATTTCCTATTTGATACCGGCACTGTAAACTTCTTTAGGGGCTATAATATGGACAAAGTCAGCAAATGGCCTCAGAGGGATTCATCTGTCAAGCTTCAAATCCCTGCCAAGAGGGAAAGTGGTGACAGAGATTCTCAACTAAAAGACTTTGCTTCATATTTCTGCTTTAACCTGAACCTTGGATATGAATAGATTTACCTGCAACTTTTTAACTTCACAGGCACAAAGCTGTGACAGTGACTCTGAAACATCAGCCAGAGCTCTGCCACTTGGTGCAATTGTGGAAGACTGGAAAGAAGAACGTCAGAGGAGAGCTTCTCACAGTGTTAAGGGAATGCTGCCTTTCCCAGCTGGAGGGGGCATATTTCTTATGCCCAGGATAAGGCTGTGCCTCTGAACTCAAGCAATTCCTTTCTCTCCTGTTAACCACCGTCAGGTTTAACAACCAGCCTCTGCAAAACCACTGCTGCTATAGATAAGAAAGGCAGAGAGGGACAAGAAAAAGTTTTCTTTGGAGCGTAGGCACACAGGCGTGTTGGCCATGAGAGGACACGAATGAGGAAAGTAGATGATGGTCACGATTGCCATCTAATGGCCAGGAATCAGAAAACAGAAATGAGGGAGAGATTATACGACTGCAAGAAAGTGAGAAGGAGGGGTGAAGAGGCAAGGGATTGACTTTAGGAGTGCAGGCTTGGGGCTAAGCCTTACTGACTGCTCCTATTTCTAACTGGAAATTCAATTTGTGGGATTCACAGGAGGAAATGGAAAAAGGTGTTTAGATCTGACACAGAACTTTCTAGTGAGCCCTGCAAGTAACATGAACTGCCAAACTGTGCTTATCATGTAATTACACATTCTTTACTGCAGGAAATGTTGCATAATATCTATGTACTTTTGGCTATCCTTTGACCTGTTCCAGTTTATAAGGATGCTGCAGACAATGCACTTCCTTGCTTAAAAAATACTAACTGATCACCAGAAAGAATCTGTGTTTCTTTACTTTAACCTTTCCAGCATGCAACAAGATGGAGGAAGTTTTCACCTGCAGAGTGCAGTATTTCCTTAAAAATATGGTAGCATGAACGATCACAAACATCGTAAAAGGTACCTCCCACTGTATGCAAAAGCTGTTTTTTCACTAAAGACAGCTTGTAAAAAAACCCAATTGTATTGTCTGAAAGAAGGTGCCCTTAATAACGATCATGCTAATCAGGGAAATTATGCAGGAATATTCAAATACAGCTGTAACAATCTAATTACAGTGACACTTTCTGGCAGCATATCTATGTTTAACAAAGTGCGTAAGTATTACATTTAGCATGTGAATAGATAGTGAGACTAATTGTGTGCTTAAAGTCAAGCAATTTATTAAGTTATTCAGTAGATCACATCGTGCTTAATATCAAAATTACTGCCAGGATTATTTCCTTTAAAAAAAGAAATCTATAATTTGTTTTTAAAACATTCTAACTATTTTGAAACATGCAGTTCCTTCCCTAGAGCAGTTTGTCTTCACTAGTTTACTTGCTTGGAGGTCTACTTTTCCCAGATGAGATTAATAATTGTCCTTTTTTTTTCTCCTCTTTTTTTTTTTAAGTTGGAGTAAGGAAAAACTTAAAAATTTTCTTTTGGAAAGAAATATTACCCATGAATTACAATGTCTATTCAACAAAGGTATATGTAGTTCAAATATGCAGCCAAAACCCCTCAGAAGCAACCCTTCAGGCAAATGGAATGAGTAAATACAGTCAGGGAAATGGAAGAAAACCACATTTGTCCTCAACTACAGCAATGAATTCCACATCCACTTTAGCTTCCATGATATAATTTAGTAAGAATACTGCTTGGACCAAATCTCTACTTTTGCACCTTGCAAAAGCACATAGAACCATCCTGCTTAGTAAGTTAAGATATGAATAATATCAGTTACACTCACCAACAGATCAACCATTTTATTTCTGGTAGCCCTTAATCCATTTCAGAGAGGGACTACATTTCTCCTTGGTGTATTGAGTGTGGAGTGCACTTGCCTTAATTTTAATGAGTAAATTTGGCTCGAGTTATAGTCAACAATGAGAAACAGATACTTCCATAGAGAATTTATCTGACCCGCTATAGACGCTTATCTTAGTCGTAGGGTCTTTGGCCCTTGAGGTGCACATTTCCCTGTATGGCTGCAGAGAGGGAGCCTGGAGTGACTAACTTTGAATCACTAATTATTTAAATAGCTGACTTAAAGAAAATAAATCCCATTCATATCTTTAAGAGAGCTTCATTTCCCCATCCTTCCACACACCCCCCGCCAGGAACTATGGGGCTTAGTATGCATGACATTCCTGAAAGGGTGAGAGAAGGGCAGGGGCATGGAGAAAAAAGGGGGGGGAAAAAGGAAAAAAAGAAGGTATTTTGCCTTCTGTATTTCCCTTTCAGTTTCTTTCTTAAAACGGATGTGGGGAGCCATTAAATGGCAGGTCAGCCAGCCTAGTGCAAAGCCCAGTGTGACAAGGTCATGCAGAGGTGGTGAATGAATGCACAATCAATTCAGCCAAGTGCTGCTGGCTGCTGCGACTCTGAAGGGGTCATACAAGCAGGAAAAATTAAGAGAAGCAAGAAGTTCTGCATAGAAATGGAAAGAAATAAAAGTATATGTGCTTGGTATTTCATACTTTGGTATTTTTAAGTTTATCACTATTTTTAACCATCACTGTACTTTCAAATCCAGTCTGGTATTATTGTCAGAAAACTAAGAAGCAAGTGAGAACAGTTGTGCTGGCAACTATATAAACAGTGACAGACATGCCAGAATTTTTTCTGTGGGCAGAAGAACAATCTGGCAGGTACGCAAAAAAAGGAAAATGGGACAGTAAGGAATGTGTGAGAAGGCTTGGAGAAGAAGGGGAATCAGGCGAAGAGTGGCACCCATGAGTAAAGATAAACAGCTCTTCATTTTGTTTTATTTTATTTTGCACTAAAGCACACTATATACACATGAACATGCACATATACATTCATAAAACTGCATGGTATGATGATATTTTATTATATTGAAACTTTTGGCTTTTCATGGCTTGAAGAACATATTTTATGACCTCTATAGTAAACTCAGGATTCACACTTTTGTTTCCAATGGAATTACAAGATATGAAGAAACTCCTTTAAGCAGAAGTAAATATCCATTGATCCTACAATAATTATAGAAAATGTGAATGAAATCTACTATTTTTTTTAATTCAAGTTCTAAAGTTTACAGCACCTTACAAAGCATCATGTCATATTCAGACTGGTGTGAGTGGACAGGGTCAAGATGATGTCCACCATATCCTGCCCTGAGAATCACTTACTGTCTTCACAAGACAAAATTAAAGAATTAAATACTGTTTTCCAGTATATTAATCTGATTTTTTTTTCTCCAGCAGGAACTGCCTGGATGACCATGAGGCAGGTGGTGTAATTTTAAATGCAACTTCCATCAGGATGTGGAGCCTTTCAAGGACCTCAGCAGCAACTCTCTCTACCTGAGACAGGAATTTCCCCTTACAGCTGGACAGAAGAACATACATGAATATGTTCAACCATTTGCCTTCATATTCTACCAGGACAAAGGTTTTAAGTATTTTGTAACCGAACAACTCATTTCCTCATTGTGCAAACACCTCTGCCATATACACAGGAGAAAGTGTATTGTCCTGTGAGAGGCTGTGAGTAAGATTTAAAATATGGATTAGGGAATAAAACATGTAAGCATCTGCCTTAATTAATTACTGGCATCTGTTAATAAGATCCTTATTCAGACTGTAAATCTGACTGTTCCCTTATCCGTACGAAAACTATGCATCAACCCTAAGACTTGTTCTCTGTCTTTGCAGATGGTCTTGCTGGTGTCAGGGTGACGGTGCAGTGGGACACAAGAGGTGCAAGAGCTGTGCACTGGGCTCAGATGTGCTGCCAACCAGCACGAATCATAGAATCATAAAGTCACAGTGGAAAGACTTCTAAGTTCATCGAGTCCAACCACAAACCCAGCACAGCCAAATCCATCAGTAAAACATGTTCCTAATAAGTGCCACATCTACACAACTTTTAAATACCTTTAAGAATGTTACAACCACTTCCCTGGGCAGCCTGTTCCAGTGCTTGATAACCCTTTTGGTGAGGATTTTCTTCTTAATATCCAATCTAAAACTCCCCTGGCATAACTTGAGACCATTTCCTCTGTTGCTCTTGATTTAAGAGAAGAGAGCAATAGGGTCTCCCCTCAGTCTCCTTCACTCCAGGATAAATACCCCAACTCCCTCAGCTGCTACTCATAGGACTTGTGCTCCAGACCCTTCACCAGCTCCATTGACCTTCTCTGGACTTGCTCCAGCACCTCAATGTCTTTCTTGTAGTGAGGGAGCAAAAGGCTTTATTTATTCCAGACATTAGCATTCCAGCCACTCCCCTTCTGTGAGTGCTGTGGGTTTAGGCTTGATTGGGCTGTGACAATGTGATGAGATGTGATGAGATGTGAAAGAAAAAAGAAACCTTAAAAAATGGAAGAGAGCTTGCATTCAAAGGTTTCATGGAAAATCCTGTGGGCTAGTGGAAGTCTCCCCTGGCTTTTAATGCATAAAGTTCTGCTGTTCATCTGTCTTTTTTTTCAAGCTAAAAGGAGAATTATTCCTCAATTGCTAATCTTCAATAGCAGAATTATCAATAACTGTGGAGCCACTACCCCTCTAAAATGTTTGCAAGGCCAAGTATTAGAACTAGAGAGGTATTTCCACCCAAACATTCTTTGCATTAAGATACAATTTTTGGATCTTTATTTCACAAGAAGGGCTTCTATTAATATCTGTGTGGCCAATGTGGGAAGAGGATTTTCAGGGCAGGGGATCAGTATTAGCTCCACTGATTTCTTTGTCCAAATTGTAATACTTTCCACTCAGTAATACTGCATAGACTGTGACACAGGCTTACACCCTCAGTTTCACACAACCTGCTTCCCTATTCCTGGAGTCCTTAGTAAGCCCAGTGATTTGTCTGGAAAATATAAGAACAGGCAAAAGTCTTAAGATGTCCATAAAACCGGTTTCATGTAGGCACCTCCTCACCCGGTCAACAGATCCCAGGTTAAGTTATCACGTCTATTTAATGTTGACTTCAAAGGGAGTTAAGTAATTAAATATCTCTGAGAATCTGGGTAATTAATTGGCTACCAAAGCCCCACCTAATGTTAGCTATCTAAAAGTTTAGTGACTGCTGTGAGGTAGTCCTTCTATATTCCCCTACAGTCAGTGGGATGGTAGCAAGAGGAAACTCTGGAGAATGATTAATTTCCTTTATCCTCAACATTTATCTTTGGATTGGATGACTCATCTAAGAGAGACTGTTGCCTGATTGTGGCAAGAGTCTGAGTTACAGCTGCAGACTGGCTTTAGGTAGGATGACTCGCATCATCTGTGATGTTTTCAGGAGCAGCTGGGGCAATCAGGGAGAGTCCCTTTTTTCTATAAATCAGACTAAGTTTTCCAAATTACTTCCATTTCTTTTGAAAAATACTGTCCTTCAGGCTGCTAATAAAATTTCCCCCTTAAAACACCTCTCATCTTGGTAGAGGACCAATTGCTGATTAGTCTTCTTAGTGGACACGCTCTATAAGGGTTTCCTATCTTGGCTGTATTTCCTCAGTTTGGTTACAAGATTGCCACACAGAAGAGGCCTGAGAGGCCCTAGTGGAGTCAGGATATTTTACACTTATTGCCTTCCCATTTTCAAAGAAAGAAATTGGATTGGCTTGAGTCCCTCCTAGCAGTTCTTTATCGTGACTTTATTTTACATGTATTTTATTTCTGACGCTTGAAGTTAAGCTGTTAAGTATATAATCCAGTGTTTTTCTGTATTCCCCCATTTAAAAATGGGTGTAGTCTTTTACCTTTACTTCTTTTCAGAGATCTCTCATCTTTTCCACATTCTTTGAAGCATGCTGTATGCCTAAGTTATTACTTTGATTTGTTCTATAAGTATCTTAAGTCAAATTTCATCAGAATGATTCAGCTTGAATACATTTCTCTCAACCCCCCTGTTTGACACAATCTTCCCTTAGTTTGAATGCCACTCCTGTCTTCATCTGTCTAAACTAATCTGAATAAGTTCTTTGCACAGTTTACCTTTTGGCACCCAAAGACATACAGTAATTTTCCCATTTTGCTTAAAATTTCTTAGGGAGGCTTCAGTTTTAGCCACTCATATTTTCTCAGAAGTTTTTCTTTCATGAATGTGAGTATTTAATATATCTTGTCCCATATTAAGCCAGATGGGCATCACCAAATAAATGAGGGAGTGGTAGGTAATAAGACCTTCTGAAGCAAATCCTGGTAGGTACAGCAATTATCTGGGGAATGGGAGATCCTGTGGTTTCAAGGCATGCCCCTTCTTGCCCCTTCTCCTAAGCCTTGCACTCATATTTGTGTAATGTTTTCATCCCACCATGGTCTGGGTGAGGGGTGAGCTTCGAGATGTTCTCCTAGTATGTTAAAATTTTAACCCCATAGGGTCTGAGTAGCTCCATTTATCTGAAGGCTGCCAACCTTTGACACCACACTACAAAGAGCAGGCACTAGCACATGCTGCACCTCTGCTTTGCAAAGGGCCAGGGGAAGTTACAGGTGGGAAACAGGGGGGCTCAGCATCTCCCTGAGCACCAGTGGAAGGTACCACCTGTGGGAAATGCCTCTGGTTCCTCCATAGTCAAAACCAGGGAAACACAATTACAAGCAGACTGCATCTTTCCCTACAGGCTTCCTGAGCTCCTATTGGAGGTTTCAGGACAAATGTGGCAGCAACATTAAGGCAAATGTTGTTCTTTCCCCTGCTCTCCAGGCTGCATACTCTAATGTTCAGTGAAGCATTGTCTACATTGGGCATCTGGATTATGGCAGGCTGGATTTCATCCACCTAATGCTGATGATGTATTTATAAAATTTCAGAGGAATATTGAGATTAAGCAACCACATAAGTAATTTAATACATAATCTGAAAAGTGGCAGATTTATATAAACTATTTAAGATGCTGGGTGAAAAATTACCCCAAATTCCCACTTATATATACCAAGTAATTTTACAATGTCTCTTGAATTCTTGCCCAAAAAGAGGCTTGGGTAAAAACTTTGTGTCAGAAAATAATTAATCAATTCCCTGAGGGAGACTGATCAGTCTCACTTTATATTCAGTCTTTGTCCATTACCAAATCCCTCGTTTATCCTTCATTTCTTTCCCTTGCCATTAATTGAAAACATACAGTAGCTTTCTCTCCTCAAGACAGTTTTGACTGGAAGTATAAAAAGTAGTCTCTGATGTCCCCATCTCAGATGATATCAAACACGATTAGGTATAAATGACTTCTTATGCTGGCTGACTTTCTGCATTATCTTCCCCTGAGTCAAAAGGGGCTTTGGATACTTGAAAGAAGACTCACAGATTCAAAAAGAGCAGTCCCATATGTGACTTCTTTGTCTGGGGCTAGTTCTTGTTTTAAAGGAAAAGGCTAATCAAACTGCTGCATTCCAAAACATTGCCCAAAGCATTATGACATAGGATAGCTCATTTTGAGCAATCCATTCATAAGTGCATTAATACAACTCATGCACAGCTCTGCTTGGCCTTACCTCAGCAAAACAGTATCCCCTGCAAATATCCACTTGCCCACTCTCTATTTCATAGTATTATTTATTCCCTCCCTAATGGTGTTTTGTTTGCTAGCCATTACCATCAAAAGCATGATTGCAGGGCAGGTAAAAAGCAACTACAGAGCCACGTAAGGAAAGAGGACTGGTTTGAATTGCT
>JAOXXN010000001.1:17940424-17963144 GCA_026770055.1 Myrmophylax atrothorax | reverse complement strand
ATAACTGTATACTGTATTGACTTCTAAACCAGATCCCTGCCCCAAGATTTTTAAAGGTAATTTATGACTGTAATATCCTGTGAAGATTAGCTCTTTCAGAATTCTCACACTTACAGTTTACAAACCCATTTCATTTCCAAGTCTTACAGAGTGAGAAATAGAGGATAGAAGAAGTTGCAATAAATTTTTGCTATACAATTTTCAAGGCGTTATTTAAGTCATACTCAGTAGCTGCACAATAGCAGAACAATCTTTTTAACAAAGTTAAACTTTTTAAAAATATATGTAATCCATTCACTATTTTCTATCTAGCTTTTTTTGTTTCATTATTTATATATTATTTACTGTTTTCATGAATGCATTTGAGAATGCATTATTCTTATTATTCTTACTGTTATTGAATAGAGAGAGCTCTGCTTCAGTATTTTAGAGTGCACCAGAAAACAAGAAAAAATTACATTTATACATCATAAGTTCACATTTCAGTCTTCTGATTTTTAATTTAGAAGAATTCAAACAATAAACCGTCCAACAGCCTTGCCCTAGATTGCGAGAGGAGGTCTTGTCTTCACTATTACTTCTGTCAAAAGCAAAAAACCTGTGTTTTTAAACCAGCAGCATAGTTTACTGAGCACTTGTATACTGTGCTTTCTGTGAATAACTTCATGGACTTTGAGCATTGCTGAAATTCTAATTGCAGCCACTTATGTAATGAGGTGAGTGGATCTCACACAGAAATTAGAGAAGGGAGCAGAGAAACATGCCATGGGGAGCCAGAATGAGCAAAGTTATGAGTGATATTCTTCAGGAAAGTGTTTGGAAACATGCCATGGGGAGCCAGAATGAGCAAAGTTATCAGTGATATTCTTCAGGAAAGTGTTTGGAAACTAATCCAATTCTTTCATTATTGACCTTGGTACAAGAATGTGGTCTCAGCCATTTATCGGTAATATGAAGTGGCACAGGGTCATTAATGTTGAAAAAGACAGGAGCATCATTCGTCAGGAAGGACCAGAGGTTCCTGTGAACCAGAGCAACAGGAGCAGGGTGGATTACAGAAGCACAAAATGCAAAGCCATGAGCATGGGCTCACAAGAAGCAGGGTCCCTATTCTCAGAAGCAGCAGGGAAGACAGGGAGAATGTGGATTGGTGGCTGAAGATCTGTGAGCCACCAATGTCATACTGCTGAAATTCAATCTCTAGAGACTGTGCAGAGCAGGACTGAAGGTCTGGTGTAGTCCCAGGTGGTCCTTTTTCAACTCTACATTGCTCTACTTCTATGATGCATCAATCCAAGTATGTTCAGGAGAAAAAAAGGAAGGTTTAGTACAACTGTATGAATACCTAGATAATATAAGAGTTGCTTTATATCAAAAACATATATTAAACTGAAATGGGAGCAGAGGAAATCTACAGAGGTGATGGGGAAACTGAGAGTAAAAAATTAAAAGAGGTTATTGGGTCTTAACTTATTTAGCTAAGCAAAGAGAAAGTTAAGAAAAAATAGTATTACTTCTCCTAAATATCTGCAAGTAATTTAAGCATTCAGGTAGGGGGTAGCTCCAAAATGATGACTTGTACTTTCTAGCAGTCTTGGGGTTGTCTCAAAAATAGCACAGGAACTGAACTGGCCTGGTCCTGCATTGCTTATAAGATGAGCTCACATATGTAATTGCCAACTTAGGTGCAATAAAACACACTTGTAGGAGAGAAACACTGGAGCTGTCAGCCCTTTTCAGGGCTACACTTCAGACACAGAGTGGAGAGAGAGGTTTGATATTAACAGACTGGGAAAGAACTAGGGGTTTCTGGCTGTAAACACAAAAGGATGGTGAGTGCCATCACCAGCTTGAAGAACTAAGTGTTTATAGAAATGAACTGCAAACAAATGTATCTTAGAAATGGAGACCTTAGCTGTTGCTCTAGATTGCACTGTTGACCAGCTCATTCACCATGTTGCTTGCTCTTTCTTTCTCCCTTCTTTCAGGAGTTCTAAAACAATTCAATGTGTCTCTAGGCAGGATATTTCATGAGGAAAAAAAAGAGCTTAAAACACAGTTCATTCCTTGTTGAGGTGTGTCCTACCTTACACATATCCAGATGAATAGCTAGGTGACTGAAATATATTATTAGGAATAATTGCTGGTGATGAGCAATTGCAGACTACCTTTTAAAATATAGCCTTTTATAGAAGCAATAACAGCTACAAAAATATGAAAAAAAAATGCTTCATAGATATTTTTCATGAATGCACTCACCACCACAGTACAATACATACCTATATAATAAAAACCAGGATTTTGCAATAAAAATATAGTCTTTTTTGAACCTGAAAAATATCATGCTGTATTGCAGCAATCATTTGCAATAAACATCACACTGACTCCATGACCATCATTTATATACTAGTATCAGTGTGGCTTGGGCTTCATTTGTTCTATTTCAGTTTCTATAGAAAAGATTTTTTCATCAGAATCCCAAGCAGACAAACTCATAAGGATATTAAAAGAAATTCATGATTGCCAAGAGGAAAAAAAAGATAAATGCGGAAGAAAGGGTATTTTGGAATGATTTGCTGAAACCAAACTTCTATGGATAAGTGTATACAACTTCTGGATGTGCAAGTTGTGTGTATCACTCTTTAAAGTTCTCCTGTTTCAGATGCTTATGTCTGCTAAACAATTAATTTATCCACAAAGCTTACTGTTCATTTGAAAATTTGCAGGCAAGCACCTTTCTCAGAAAAGATCCATTATTTTTTAATCCAGCTGCATTTTGTAGTGCTGCTATTTTGTGTGAAGTTTGCTACTCTTGTTTTACATGGTAAATTCAAAGAAGTGGCATATTAACAAGGAAAAGTGTAAGAATCTGAATGACCTGATGTTTTTCAGTGTTGTGCTTAAATTTAGCCACTGGACTCATGATTTCAGGTATTGTTCCTTCAGACTTGCTGGGAGAGAGGTGTCTTGATAACTTTCAGAACTGTAGACACAAGTAATGATAATGAGCAAAACAGGAGCCAAGTCCAAAAGTGAACTTGAAAAAAATGTGGGTGTCTGCATACAGCACCATTTTACTTCCCTGTGAGATTTTAATAAGATGTTCTGAATCATTCAGTGGTAGTATGGAGAATTTTTGATTGATAAACGTCATGGACCAAAGTTTTGTGACAGTGCCTGGAGGCTCTGAATTCCTAATTTGCAACATTTTCAAAAAACCCAATTTTCGCTGCATTACCTGTCCTGTAAATCAGCATTTTTCTGAAGAGGATGAGGGGAAGCTCACACAAACCCTCTTTCTATGTATGCTGAGGAGCTCACACAATGATCTTCACTTTGGGGCAGGGATAGACAGCCATGTCAGTGCCATTTTCATTCAGAACATCTGTTTGCAAAATGAACTTCTGTTCTTAGGTTTGTGTGTATCTGCAACATGTAATCTAAAGGCTACAAAATATGAGGCAATGAGCATAAGGGGTATGAAATGCTATGGTTTGATTTTGTCAATGGAATCCTCAGACCTTGGGTACTTTTATACTGGTCACAATTTACAATTTATATTGCTGCCTTCCTTTGCTGGCGATTTCATGGCAATCCAGCACCACAGCTTGCTGACCCAGGACGGATGGAGACTGAAGACAGCTGAGGGAGACTGACCCATCTGGGTCACAGTTTTCTCAACCGCCGAAGGAGACTGGTGAGTTTGTCCATCACTGCTGACTCCTTTGCAAGCTTTTCTGCAATCTGTACCTGACCTACAGAGGCAAAGAAACAACCACTGGATCAACAGCTCAGGGCTAATAATAGCTGCTCTGACTAACCTTGAGAGGCTGTGGTATACACTTACCCTGTATCACTCTGCCTCCCCCTTGCTTCATTTTGCATCCTGCCTGAGGAGCCAGGCAAATGGAAAATCCACAGCCCCTGGCCCTGACAGCCACATAATCCTGGAGCTGCAGAGTTTGCTTTGCAGTGGGAGACCCTGAGGCCTGCTGTAGCTGGAGCAGCTATGGGACCCTGAAACAAAAGCTGAGCACTCTGAAAATACATGGTGGGCACAGGAAGGTTTCCTGCAACCTGCCAGCTGTCTATGGAGTGGCCTCAAGTATTAATTTCCTCAGAGCACTAAGATTCAGATATGATGTTTTCCCCAACTTTTTCTCCAAATGATAGAGCAGTGCTGTACCTACCTGTTAAGAGGGTGCTGAGCACACAGAGTGCAAGTGAATGGAGGCATGCCAGCTGCTCTGGCACCATATGTGAACACTTCCTGCACTACTGGACTCTCCTTGTATATAGCCCTGGTAAGGGGCTGCAGTCATCCCTTTTGCTACCAATGGCAGTAGTACTTGGCCACAGGATACCTGGGAACCCACTTTCTTATCCATCCTCCTGAGATTTATGCAATAGCCCTTTTACATCTCTGCCCGTGCAGACAGTTAGCATTAAAGAAGAGAAAAGAAATCCAGCTCATGAGGGTCACTGCTTGGGTTTTCTTTGCGCAACCATAGAAGTTCTCACACAAAGTAAATTCCCAAGCTGACAAAAAGAATTTTGGACTGTACCATATTAATCTGTGTGAAGACTGGAAGCATCCACAACTTCCCAAAGACTTTCCTCTGTATCCACAAATGCAAGCAGGGAAGACCAAATTCCAAGGGCTGCCCTGAATTTTAGCTCAACAAGTGCTTAAGCATGTGCCTAACTTCAACTGCTCAGATAATCCTGTGCTTAAACTTGCTGTTTCTGTTGTCTGACTCTGGTCAAAAGATCCTTGGAACTCTTGATGAATGAGGACTAGGGATATTCAGGGAGCTGAATATAGTAGGTTGGATCCTGCTTACCTTGTGCAGTCATGTCATTCCATTCATGGTTTGACTGCTCATATAAATAAAATGAATAGGATATGACGAAGACATTGCACCTAGTTGGAAATAATCCTTTTTAAAATTTGTAAGAGCAGTTTCTCAGATCACTTGTATTTGTTTGGCATCTAAACAGACAGATTGCCTCCAAACCCTTTCAAATTCTAATTAAAATGTTGTGTGGGAGTCAACAGGTACATATTAAATAGGCTGTGAGATTATTTTCCATCCTGAACTGCAGCACCATGCCTAATTAGAAAAAGAAAAATGAGGCTGCAGGAACAAGACACAGTTCTGTGAGGAGCTCAGATGGAGCCAGAGGAGTTCTTAAAGCAGTTTGCACACCTTTAACCAGAAGCTTCAAGGTCTCCACTGAGGGTTGATTAAGCTGCATCTTTTATTTTCCATCTGCCTGTTTCTCATGCAAATTGTGCATGCAGAAGGGCCAAACAGGGCTTGGGTCCTTAATGTGGCCCAAGCAGAAATTAGAAAAAAACCCTTAAACTAAAAGCAACAGCTGTAAGAGGATTTTGGGCTTTAGGATAAGGAAGTTCTGAAATCTTAGAATAGGAAGGAACGTCTTTATTTTACTTGCTGCTGATGGTTGTGCTTCCTGTTGTGACCCCACTGCAGTGTTTCATAACACCTTGGGAACTGCTCAGTCTAACACCATAATGAGGAACTAGAATTCCTAGTTCCTCCATGCTATCTGCCAGAATTCAAGGTCTCTATCTGATGATGACAAAAAATTGCAATAGGAGCTGAAGAAATAAAAGGCAAAATTCCTCACCAGCTGAAGAAAATTGCCAACTTTGTATTCCCCTAGATAGGTCTCATGTATTTCAGTGTAGGTCCTGGGTAGCTCTCACATGTTTCCTGAATGGAAATGGCCATGCTAATTTTCAAAGGGCTTTGTTAAAAGTCATCTACACAGCTAGGCTCTGAGCTGCACTTACTGTCAGAGCACAAAAACGAGGACAGGATGGACGGCTGCTCATGAGAAGGTAGCTCTGAACTGCTCTTGAGGCTGACATCATCTCCTACCATCTCCTCATGGATTGCTCTGTGACACCAAAACATGAAGTCTTGTCTCCAACTCCTCTAACGGGTGTCTTTTGCTGTGCCCTTGGGCTTTGGTGTCTGGAGGTGAGGAAGGAATATGAACGAAAAAGAAGGATTTTTTGGGGGTAAAAAATCTCTTTGCTGATATACACCATGGTTATGCACGTGCACACCAACTCAGAATATTGGTTAAATTCCTTTTGATCTCAGTGATTCAACTTCCAAAGCATAGATAGATGTCTAATTCTCTGCCTAGGCTATTATACTAAGTGAGCAGGAGGAAGGGATTCCAGTTTAAAGACCTGCAGCTCTGCAAGAGGCATGTGGGTAGGAACACAGTATTTGCACATTGATAAGGCATAATAACTTACTGCAGTTTAAACGCACAGCATTTTAAAGTAAATCTAGTTAGGCTGTGTTCACTAGCAATACACCCACACTGCAAATACTATGGTAAGTGGCAATAAGATAAAATCTGAAAAGGCAGCTGTGAAGCAAATAAAATATATGTAGGGATAGGCAGCACATAAGTCATACAAATAGCTTTGAATCGTCTTATTGGTGGAGATACATCTCAGATGGCTGTATTTTTCCTACAACACTAGTGAGACAAACAGTTTACATAGAAAATTTGTTAGTTAGTGTCCAGTAAGGATATAATATGTCCAAAGAAACTGGGAAGAATTTGGTAAAATAAACATTTTTTAGAGCACAGCTTGTTATGCTTTCCAGTGTATTTGCTCCATTGAAAAGCTGCATTTGAACAAAGCAATGCTGTTTGTCTTATGTACCTAAATTACTAACAGAACAAACTTTTATTTTCCCAGCACAATAATTTGCTAAGTAATAGCTCCAACATTTATCAGACTTTAGCCCTTCCCTTTTCTCTTTTTTCTCTTATTCTCACAGAATATTCTGAGTTAGAAGGGACCCACAAGGACCATCAAGTCTAGCTCTCAAGTGAACGGCCCATACAGGGACAAAACCCACAACCTGGGTGTTATTAGCACCATGCTCTAACCAACTGAGCTAATCTCAGGGTTCTTCTTCATCTTGTTTTGTTTCATTTCAGGAGGTGTGAATTATGTTCCATCACTAAAACAAAACCATTCTTAGATAAGATTTACCCCTCTGTATCTAACAGACCTTTCCTGATCAAAGTTATACTAGAATGAGTCCTCTCGAGTAACTGTTCAGTTTTCAAGAAAAGTGTATTTCTCCACAGACTACAGATATAATTTCATAGAAGAAATCTTGACCTTCTCCAGCTTTTATATGCTGTGAAAAGTCGTTATGAAAGTGCCTGGAAGATGTAAACCATTCACTGAATGGGTTATTAACAACATGTAGGTATACAGGCTTCCCAGAGCTACTTCATCCATCTACCTTTTCCTGATCTGGATAGACAAGCTCTCATGATTGAGACCTCCAGCAAAACTGACAGCCCTTGTCAGGGGTTTGGGTAGTCCTGTGTTTTAGCATGGTAGGGAATCTTTCCACCCTGCAACTGAAGCAGTATTTTATCCTTTCTTGGAGACTCTGGATGGATCACAGCTAGTTAGAAGGGCAGAGTCCTGTGGCACGAGAATAGCAGAGAGACATCTCTCATGGCTAATCTCAGATGCAGAACACCTTACCTCCCTTATTCTGTGCTGCAGCCATCTTAATGTCAACAGTGTGTTCCCTTGAGTGCTTGGGCCAGCATGAGTAATGTTTATAATGCAGATGTAGATAACATGCTTCAGTGGTATCAACTGCCTTTAAAGTCACTATACGTAAGGGGAAAAAACACTGAGATTATAAAATGTACTGCTTTGCATGAACAAAGAAAAACAGTCAAAGTAAGCTTTTGGTCTTATCTATACCTTCCATGAAAACTTATTAGATGAATTAGAAATTTTAAAAGAAATAGTCTAAACATGGATAAGAAACCATGATGAAAACTCACTTTCATTTCAGGTGAAGATTTGAAAGCAGAGAGCATGATCCCTTGATATGCCTCAAGAGCAGAGCCAGAAGTAGGTTTTTACCTCATCAGGCCAGAAGAAACTCAGAAATCTGATTTTTTTCTACCAAAGTTTTGAACATGTTAGCTGCATCTATTCTATGTCTGAAGGGGAAACTTGAAGGGAAGAATTTTGAGGGTGAGAACCAGGGCCTGACTGGGAAAGTGCAACTACACTGTAGAGTTAAACTCTCATTCACCTCATTTAGCCTTTATGCCTTTCTACTAGTGGAAAAATTGGAGAAAGAGAAATTTAAACAAGATAAAAATTCAGAGAGCAAAGTTGAGGAATGGCACAAGAATATGAAGAAGTTATTAGGAACTTTCTGCTGTGAGAAGAGGCCAATGTAGAGCCAGAAAGGAAGGACAGAGACAGTGGAATGTGAGAACAGTCCTACTGTACCTACTAGGTTTTGGGAAGTAAAATTCTTTCAGTAAGGAAAGGTGATATCTTGGTTTATCTCAGCGTCTTTTCCAAACTGAATATGAATTTATTTTATAGCAATTCAGTTCCTGGCAAAGACTGAGGGAAGTTAAAACTTAATGACCTATGGAAGTGTGCTGCTTATGGCAGAGTAGAGCCAAGGTTAGCCCTGTTGCTGTACCAAAGGAACAAGCATCGCCATGTGCATTTGTGCCATCACTGTCTCACAGCAGCAGAAGGGTTTGGGAAGCCCTACAAGCCTTGCCCTGCACAGACAGATCCATTCCACCTCCAACAGGAGCAGCACTTAGAGAGAAAGGGACACTGTCAGGCTGAATGATGGCACTTTGATTTAGTGCTTCTCTTGCAACTTCTGCCATCTGGGCTTCAGTGATAGCATAACTGATTGAAGCTGTGTGATGTGATGTGATGTGATCTACCTGGGGCAATGAGAGCATAGGCAACATCTGGGCTCACCGAAAGTTAATGTTACCAGGTAAACAGCATCTTAAATTGGCATGTGCTTGTTGAAAGATGCCACTATCCTGCACTGCAGTCAACCCACCATTTAATGCTGAATTGGTCCATAAAATATTTCCAAATGCTTCCCAGCTGGGCAGTGTGGAGGCAATGGCTCCAGAACAGATGTATCAACAGCTCTGTACAGCTGCTTGATGGGCTGGGACTTCTCTGTATTTTTCTGCTAGCTCAGGTGGGTTTTTTAAAGGGATTACCTCTAATGTCTGCAACAAAGGATCAGTCAGCACCTTCTATAATACTTATAGAGAAGTCTCAATCAAAACTGCTGAAGCTGAAAACCTGTCTGTCAAAGTAACTTTGAAATAGTACAGGTTCACCATTTGCTTCTCCAGGATAAAATGGGTGTGATATCATTATAATTTTTAGAAAAACTGGGAATGGGATTTGGACATATATAGTCAAAAGAAAGGGAAAAAGAAGGGGAAAAAAAAAAGGAAAGAGAAACAATGAAGTGAATGTTTCCTGGCGAAGACCAGCAGAAGGATCTGGCTGCCAACAGAAAAAGCTGCCTTTGATTGACCTTTACATTTAGTATGCACTAATGATTCTTTTCATTTGGGTGTCATTGCAGCAAATGCATAGAAAACCCCTGATTAATGTGATTTCTTTAAAATAATTTTTATTTGTAACAACCTCCAAATATAAACCTGCATATTCAGGATATCTGAGTGCTGGTTATCTTCCTGTTCTTCGCATAAGTACCTCATGGAGACTGTTCTCTCAAACATGAGGAGCAGCATGTGCTGTGCTGCAGATGGGGCAGCAGTGCCTGTCCTCCATCTGACAGCTTGGCTTTCGCAGCCACATTTCTTATATGCCCACCCACGGTAACAAATGAGCGTGTACAAGGATGGAAGTGTGAGACCTGTGTGATGGGAGGTGATTTACAATGCCTGGCTGTCAGTGTCGATGTGAGATTAAGCCTCACAGTCCAGGGCAGAGGGCTCGGAAAGCCAGGCAGTGCCGGAGGCAGCAGAGGAGACCAGAGAAGAGCAGAGGAGATGCAACACATTTCTGATGAACTAGGTCCCTTGAGGATGCATTTAGTCAAGGACCAAAGAGAGACTGCAAGGGTTTGGATGTGCAACTGAGTATGGGAAGAGAGGTATGGAGAAATGCATACTGGCTGCTACCTGAGATTGAATGGGACAAGTTGCTCATGGAAATGCCTATATCTCTCCACTGAGAACTTACTGAGTTTCATCATCAATTCGTCCAGTTCATCTGGCCCCAACACTGAGCTCTGGGCAACATCACTCTTCTCATCTCTCTCCTTCATTCCATCTTCATCATCTTCCCCAGATCGTTAATCTCTTGCTGCCACTGAGAATGATGCTTCCTCAGCCAGGTGCTGGTGGCTCCAGAGCAAGTATGGCAGTGGGAGCAGGTATGGGCAGGGTACGCTGCCTGCAAGAAGCCCTGGTCCAGCATGGGACAGCAACAGGTCTCTGGTGCACCCACAGCAGGGTCTAATTGCATACCCAGGGTGGTACCCTGGGACGCAGCATTTGAAGGTAGCTACCTGGTCTGAACTAATCATCGCAGCTTCTTCTCTGGTCAATGTGGAGAATACAGGAGAGATGTTTAAGGTATGACAGGTGGCTCTTCTTAAGTGACCTTAGCCAATCAACTCTGAATAGATATCCAACTTTTAGAAAACTATAGCTGCAAAGCAGAAATATCTCACTAGGGCATAGAGATGAATGGAGGATAAATAATTCAGATGGGTGGATCATAAATAATTTACTCTCTGAGAACTCAAGGTCTATCAGCCCTTTCCACCCAGGGTCTTGGAGCATTTTATTAATTTTCCACAATAGCCACATATTATCATACCATTCTCCTACAGATGACTGAATAAAGTACATAATTGCCTGATATTATCTAATGGAGCTATTCCTGTGCTAAATAGGTGGAGGCTTGTATTTTGGAGCTAGAGGCTTTGTAGACAGGTCCCACTGACAGTACATTGTGTGTGTCATTGCACAAACCCTGAATGAAGTTTCTCAGCATGTGACGAGTTCACAGCATACCCATCCCCATCTCGGCAATCAGGGGTGTAGGAACATTAAAAGTGCTGAGCAGAGTGCTGGAGCACAGACTGTGGGTAGAGTGGTGGGGGGTTTTTTGAGCACAAGTTACACTGCAATTCAGTAATTATCTTCCACAAAGGGCTGTGGTTGTGTCTGGCTCCTGCAATGAAATGCTGACCATTTTCAGAAACATTGTAACTAACTGTACTAAGCCTGGAAGATGGAACTGGAAGATTGGGCTGGCTGGCTGCTGACAGAATGGAGAATTTGTATTCCAATCTGTGAATACTTACCAGGCTCGGATGGCAACCTGTTCAACCAGGTTAGCAGCAAGGTACTTCTAGGCATGCTCAGGGTTGCATCTCTAGGGGTGGAGGAGTTTAAACCAGTAAGTATAAGGAAAAAAAATCACTAAGTTTGGGCCAGTGTTTTGGGTTTTGATTTTGTTTTTTTGCTCGTTTCAGTGTAATTTTGGATGTAGGTATCTACATCCTCCCTAAATCCTAGAAGTATTTCTTCAGAACTGGTCATTGACCAGTAAAGTAGTTTTCCCAACCAGTTGTGTTAAAAAATTGTATTAAATATGTATCAGATTTGGGATCTGAAACTCACTTGCATGAGTTTCTCTTCTGATCTCAGAGAGCCTGAACTGAGATGCACCATGTCTCCAGCCACAGTATTTCCCATTAAGATGAAATAATCATGATGTCTAGTCAGAACTGAGAGACTGTGAGATTGGGGCCTTATGTCCTACTTTTGTCTGCCAAGCAGAAGTCTTTCCTTTTCCAGTCCCTGTTATGCAGGTGGATAGGAGGCTCTTTTTTATAGTAACTGTTGTCACAAACATAGGGCAACTTCTGATTCAGGACAAAGCTACACTAAAGAGTTAGTCCTAGCACTGGTATGCATCATACAGCCAAACTGCATTGTTTGTCAGGAGTGTGTTTCTGGGAAGTGCAACTGTTAGTAGTATGGCGGGCAGAAAAGTAATTTTTGTCGTAAGATTTGGTTTAACAGAGAGAAATGCATGCAGAGATTAAGAAAAACATACAATTTAGGTGCACAGGAACAGTATATACATTGTGCAGGGCGGAAAGGCAGGAATAGGATCATTAACAACAGGAAATGCTGTCTTTTGTGAACAGATTGTCAAGTTCTTCATCTGAGACTGAAGCACCAGTACAAGTCTTTTAGCCTGGGGTCTCTTGAGGTCTCTTTTTGAACAGTTACATTTTCACTGCATCATCATGTTTTAAGGTATGATGCTTTAAGGTATGTTGAAGGTGCTGGATGTTGGCACATGTGATGACAATGGCCAGTAGAGCAGGTCATTAAGTGACTGGTGATGGATCTCCAAAACAAGGGCTGGCAAAGTGGCAGAGAACTGGGCATTACTGTCCCAGAGTTAAACAAGATAAGAAAAAAAGATAGTCTTCTGATGAGTGTGATGAATCAGTGAAAAGAAAACCAGTGAAAGGTTTGCTGGCTCTAATTTTATCCGCACTAGTTCTTTCCTCCTTGCTTTCAGACCATGAAATATTTAATTGTGTCGTTACATGCAAACAGTAAGCATGTTCCACAGTTTGTGTCAGGAGAGCCCATGACAAGTCAAATCTCCCCAACGCATATCTCTGTGTGTATGTGTTTGTATTCCTCAAGGAAGGAATGATCCCCATTAATTGCTGCAGGCAGGCTTGTGGGCAAGGATCTTCAGGCAATGGAGAAATTAGCTCACTGGAATCTCCTTGCCTTGACAATAGAGTTTAGCCTGGAACAGCTTCTTGAATGCAATCTCTTTAAAAAGACAAAAGAGAGATGTCTCACTTATGTAAAGAAATTTTGTATTTAAACTATGCTTTCAAGTGAAATGTGCCCTCAAGGAATCTCTAGTGATACCAGGCACTCACATGCCTCTCTTTACAGAGGTGGTGAAAATGGAATAGAGAAAGCCAAAGCAATTGGGAGCCTTCTCCCTCACACCACTGTAATTTCCACACAGAAAGCATTTCTCCCTAAAGCACTGCTTCATGGCACTCTTCACATGAGCAATGAATTTCCATAAGTGAGCAGTGACCTACATTCAAGGCAGAAGCCTTTCTGCCTGCTTTTGGAGTATGCCCTGGCTGCCTTCCAGATCAGGCTTGAGATTCTTAGCATTTCACTTCCTGGCCCGTCTCCATCGAGTTGGCTTGGGGACCAGGTTCAACAAGGAACATCTGCATGGAGAGGTCACTGCAAAAAGAAGGGTTGGAATGAATTTTTGTGGTACTCTGACATGTTATAAAAATATAGTCTACAATGAACACAAATGAATAGGTAGTTAAGAAAGCAGCAGCCTGTGCTGTGATTCAGTCATAAAGTATTTTTTTTCAAACTTTGTCAATGCCCTACCATTAAATGAGTTATCGAATTAAAAGTTTAGGCTTTGCTATTGGTGCTTTGTCCTGCTGAGTACCTTACCACTGGCAGGTGAGGCTACCAACATGTGAAGTGTTGTAAGAATATTGAGTAGCATGTAGTGATATTACAAACGTTTTTACGGTCAAGGTCAGAGTGTGTAAAATGAGTGCATGATTAATTTTTTTTTTAATGTGCTACTTCCGTTTTACAACACCAGCAGCCTGGCTGCAGCTTCCTATTTCTGGCTTGTTCTGCAACTAAAGCTGTTGTTTGAAGGGCTGCAGATAGCTGTGGTAAGGAGCCTGTGATTCACCACCATCTTTCAAAAGAAAGTTCTGCTCTAAGTGTGGCTGTCCCAGTGGTGAGGTGGCATGAAGACCAGACAGACCAAAACCAAAGCAGAAATTAAAGGAAATAGATGAATGTGCTCAGAGATAACAATTTCTAGGGAAATTCAGTCCAGCTGTTCCTTTGGATTCACACAGGACAACTTGAAAAATACTTCAGAACAAGAAGCACTAACATCCTCCACAACTATGAGAGTAATTGAAAATTAGGATATGTTGCCGGGGCTCTAGAAGTATTCACCCTTCCAAGTTATCTCTCCCTAATGTGAAAATGTGTATGGGCTAAGAGGGGACATTCCTGTCCACTCCAGCCTGTCACACTACATAACCACATAAAGTGAAAGGGGAGCAAAATAAAACGATCAAGTCAAACTATCCACAAAAATAATCCCTCCAAACTTACAGCCAAAAGACTGAAAATTCTGAAAATCCTGAAAGTCTGGCAAACAAAGGGGAATTTTTCTTGGCTACTGAACAAACAGGGAAAATATGGGAGTGAGTCATGAGGGTCAGGGCTAGTTCAGACTTCAGATCAACTGGAGTTTGTTTCAGGCAACTGACTTTTTTTTCTGTGACACAGACACAGGAAAGGCTGACGCGGCAGAATGAAAATAACAAATGACTATGACTCCACAAGGATCCTCTGTCCCAGTAAACTGGCTACTTGCTGGGAGTCTACTGACTGTGGGGAAGGGCTATTCTGTGGGGATTTTTTGTGTCTTAACTTCAGCCAACTGGGGTAACCATACCTGCAGCTACTTAGGCATAAAAATGGATCAGGAGTGATAACAGTGAAGCTTTGAGAATTTTGCATGTTTTGACTCCTGGCTATTTCGCAAAGCCAGGAGGTATTTCCCACCTATTTTGCAGTAACTTTGCTTTCCAGAGAGCCTCATTCAGTGTTGTTCTGCCTGATGGAGGACAGCAGTCCAGGACTGTTTCTGTGCCTGGCTGGTGCAGCAGCGTCCTTAGTGGCAGTTGTGAGAGAGACCTCCCCTCTGGGCTTGGGCCAGGGAATCCTACAGGGCCTGAGTGTGTTATGGTTGAGAATTGCTGACCCACTGCAACTGGGCTGATGCTGAGTGTGCCTTTGAAACACACCCTCTTTCACTTCCATTTCTGCTTTTGTGCCTGCAGCATACCACTGTGTTTTACTTATTTCTCTGTCTTGCTCTGTCTGCTTCTCCTTTTCTTTCCTCTCCCTCATCTCTTTTCTCCACTTGTTCTCTCTTCTCCTTCTTGTTCTGTATGTGTTTCCCCTCTGATCTTCTCCAAAAATTGCTGTTACCATCCTCCGCAAACAGCACTCGGTGATCCTTACCCTTCTGGAGCACTGAACAATGTTATGAGCTCAACCATCCCAAAACTCCTGGTGGCTGAACTTAATCCCTGGATATTTTCCTGATCTGTTGTGCTATAGAAAAGGTGTCTTATGGATGAATATCTAAGGCTTGCAGGCTGTGCTTTACCTGGAGAAATGTAGCAGCCAAACCTACACCATGCTAAAGTAGCTTCTAGGTCCTATGCGAACACTGTGCTGAACCAGGGGTTTAATTTGCAAAAATAAACAAAACTGCAGAACTGCATTGTTCAGTGAAGAATTCAGTGTTCTCATTTTTCATGAAAAAGCATGGGAAACTGAAGAACAACACTCTGCCACCAGGCGCAGCATGAAGCAAGATAAAGACAAATGAATAGTACTGGGCTGCTTTCTTTACATAATTGCCTGCAGAAACCACCTAAAGCAAATCTGGATGCTAAAAATGTTTGGAGGGATAAAAATATCAAGTAATTTTCAGTTAAAAAAAAAGATGCCAATACTCTGAAACTTGGTTATTTCCTCAGTGCTTAAAAGTGAGTCTACTGAGGTTCCAACACTGCTCTTGGTAATGTGAGAGTAAAAGCTTATCTGAAAAAACCAGCATGCACTTGTGTCCTCTCTCACCCTTCAAAACAAGAAATGCTTCTGCTTCTAAAGCAAAAGCACATCTTTCATCTATTGCTATAAATTCAGAAGTCAAGTGTTCATATCAGCAACCCATGCCTTGATGTAATTAAACCTTCTATTTTCTTCCTACTGAGTATGCTGGACTGAAGCACAATGCTAACACTGGCATCCCTTCATCACACTTGTATAAATAATAATAAAAAATCACTAATCTGAGGTCAGGTATTATATATCATTAATAGATACAGACCACACTAGGACATTAAAAAAAAACCTTCATCTGGGAAAATTTGTGGCATTTACTCTTCCTTTTATCTATTTTGGCTTTTTAAAGGAAAAAAAGAGAAAAATCTAGTAGCCATCTTAATTTCTTTTGGGTTGTGATTTTTTTTAATCAAAACCAAAAGCCTAGTCAGAGTGCTGAGCAAATATGAGTTAGACCAATTCTTCTCTTAGTGAGGAGCATAAAATAAATTTGAGATGGATCAGAGAAAATCCATCTCACTTTTGTTTCCATTTTTTCCCCCTGGCCTTGAGATGCCTTTCCTGTTCAATGGCCATGGGATGAAGTGGCAGAAAGAGGACATGAGGAAAGCTCAGGTTTTGTGTAGTACCTTCCTGGTGTGATGGCATAGGAAGCTGGGGTGGTGGTCACAAAAGCTGCATCTGCCCACCACTGCAGAAGCAGCCCCATAGGGACTTGCCCAGAGAAGCAAGCAATAGGTGGGGTTGGGTGGGAGTGCAGAGAGTTCCTGCCAACAGCAGGGAGGCACAGGAGGCCAGGGCACCAGGCTGAGCTGGAGTCTATCTCACTTTGACAATGCTGGTGATAGAAGGAGTTTAAAATCTTTTTCTGTAATACAGGCTTCACTGTTACATGGTAACATTGCAGATTTTTATTCCATTAGTTGATCTGTTTAAATGGATTGTATAATCTGAAGGAAACAAAGAGTCAGGCATGGGCAAGACTGCAGGGTGCAAATCCATGTTACTTCTGCAAGGGGGATTAATTCTTCCCTTTTTTCTCCCCTCCACTGTGGCAGCACTCTGACTGCAAGGTGCTGTGCTAACCTCTTTGTTTGATATGGTGAATATTTTACTGGTTCCATTCTGTGGGGAAGCAAGGCACCCAGAGGAGGCAGGAAGGCCAGTTATCAGCAGTGGCATGTGTGGACCAAGTCAACTGGGCTGCAAAACTCTACCCATGATAAAAATGAGTCTCATCAGGAACTGTCTCTCTTCTTGGGTCCACAGGGCCTGTGTTACAGACAGAATTAATATGTGTTTCTTAGTTTCAGGTTTCCTCATAAAATCAGTAACTACTCAGTTTACTTAAGGAGCTTAGAGTACAGATCTAGGCTTGTTCAAAAAACCAAAAGGAATAGTGTCTTTTCTACCTCTTTCTTGCTAACTCCCTTTGTACAACTCACTAAAAGTGGTTTAAACATTGTGATAATGAATTAATTACCTACACACTACCTGTGAATGCCGCTTTAAAAAACCACATCCTTCTTGGGCTTCCTGGATCGAAGTCTAAGTAGCCTAAGTCATGACCTCAGAAAAAGGAAGGGAAAGTTGTTTTTTTCTTTTATAAAACACATATTATGTTAGGAGCAGGGCAAGTCTCAGAGACTCAAGTGGTAAAGGGTATGTGAGAGCAGCAGTGCAGTGTGTTGCCACTAACACTGCTGGTTTGGATCTTGCTTCTCACACAGAATTGCAACTTTGCATGTATCTGACTGACACATGTACAACACCTGACCTGCAGAGCCAGGATTTGTGTGTGTGCATCCCTGTTGCACAAGAAAATATAAAATTTGCTGAGACCTAAATTTTGTACCACATGCAATGCTCAGATTTCTGCACTAACTTTGATAAAGTTAGCTTTACATATGGCTTTCCTGGGTGCTTTGCAGACTAGAAAGATAATACTATCAGAAGTGATTTGGAAGATTTCAGAGGAAGAAATCTGGTGCCCAAGGACTTAAGAATCACAATTGTATGCAAAAAGCCTGACAAGTGTGTGTGGGTGTGAAGAATGTCAGCCTGTTCATTATGCAAAATCACAATCAATAAGAGCAGAGTGATGGCTAGGGTGTGAAGGGGTTACGTTGCAAAGAACGGGGATAAGTGAGACAGCAATAGCTGTCTCAATATAAATCAGTTCAGATCTTAATCATCACTGTATACCACAAGATCTGGGGAGGAAAGAGGCTATTTATCTCTTGTTGCTTCTCTCCCAAACCATCACCACCTGCCACACCCTTCTTTAGGGGTACAACCCCTGCAGCCCCTTCTTCTTCCTACCTTATCAGATTTTACCATGGACTGTCTTCTTCCTGGCACACCATTTTTGTCTAAATTGCACTACTTTCACCCTAGTGTGATGGCACAAGCAAGTGCTGCACATCCTCACTACCAGAGTCTCTTCTGGTCTATGCCAGTCCCACCAGCTCCCCCACACCTCCCCTCAGTGTTGGAGTGCATTTACTAAAGAGTCCACTGCTCTCTAGTAGCAGCCTACAGTGCAGCTCTGTGAATGTGCCTGTAAAAACACCTTTTGCTGTGTTGCCTATGAAAATCTGAACTACAACAAGAAAGTGATACCTTCAGCTTGCTGTGCTTGCCAGTGTTGTCTCATTTGCTTTCTTACTTGACCATCCATGTCCATCCTCTGCACAGCTGCTACTTAATGGAACCAGGAAAACCTTTAGTAAGCTGTCTGGTTGGAGCATATTAGAAACCATGTATGAAGTTGCTGGGTGCTACATCCATCAAACCTATAATAAGCACAAATATAAAATCCAATATCGAGCATCATTTGGCCTGGTCTGTGTTAACTGATCTGTTGCAATAAGCCACAGTTGACTCAGAACATGTTGTCAGAGTGCTCAGGCCCCATATGCACCGGTAAATATGTGAAGTATGCGAGTATGACCCATATTATGGGTTAGCATTTATTCAGGAAACAGTGAGTACACTCTTTAGATTTCTCTTGTGATAATCAAATAATGAGAGGTCACAGACTGGGAAAGCATTCAAGGGAAAGAGTTTAGACTCTTGGCCCATATTGATTGTTCTTCCAGGTCTGTAGAGTTGTTTTCTTCCTTTTCCCTCAGAAACACTTTCTGCCCTGTGTCATGTAGTTACACATGCTTTCCTGGGGTGTGACATGTGTGCGTTCAAAACCTTCTGGTGACAGTAAGCAGAAACAAAGCACAAGAGAGCCTGTTCCTGTCAGCCAGTTGGGCATTATCACACAGGTAATGTGGATGTAAAGCCTGGTGGATTTTCTGTGGTGAGTTTCTCCTCCCCTGCTTGAAAGCATTTGCAAAATCTCCTCCGCTGGAAGCAGAGTGTTGTGTTTGCAAATGAGAAATACTCCTCTGCCCTTTTCTGTTTTATTATCAGTGATGTCTAGTGTGTCCAAAGCCAAAGAAACCCCAGAGAATTCAAAAGCACTAAAAATGCTGCTTTAGACCACAGAAGTATATTGCAGTTCCTGACTGTCGAGTTCACAGCCAGGACACAACCTGTATTTGCGGCCAGCCCTCATCACTTCCTCAGCAGCTCCCCAGACACTTCTGGTCACGCTAGGGCATGTGAGGGATCTGAGCAAGCCCACACTGTTCAGGGGTCTGGAGAGGTGCTCAGGAAGGCAGCAGGAGGAGGCTGGATGGTTAGCATCTCCCTATTCCTTCACTGGAGATGCTAGGGGGACTTTCCCAGGGATGCTAGCCAAGCGGCAGGGACTGGGGGCCACAGGCAGTGGGAGGAGAAGGAGTTGCTGAGAACGGAAGACCGTGCAGGCAGCTGCTCTCAAGAGACAGAAGCAGTGATGGCTGTGATGGAGCTTACTGGAGGATTCACTCTTTCAGGAACTGACTGTGATTTTGACAGCAATCATTTTGACCAAGGCAGATCAGTTACTTCCAGCACAACTCTGGCTTCTGGCTCTGCAGCTAACTTAGCTGATGTCTGTGCAGAGCAGACATGCTACAAAGAAACAATGGTACAGAGCAGACAACATCATACAGAGAGTTCCAGCAATGCTGGAATGAAAAACCAGGGGGCTTTGTCTTTAGATATATCGGCCTCAGTGTAACTCAGTTAATGCATGGAACTTCATGGAGCTGGTGCACTTGGACACTTGTATCCTGCATGAACCTCCTGTGGATGACCACAATGGTGTGGGTGGGAGACATAGAGGGGAAAGATCCCAGGATAAACAAGAAGTTTGGGGTTATCCAACAGAGAAACTAATTCCCAGACCACCTCCCATTATCTGTCTCTGGTTTGCTTGAGGAAAGCAGTAAAACTATTGCAAGAAGTAGTGTGATGCACTGTTCTCTACTTGAACTGGAGATGATTGTAAACCTACACTGATCAGTTTTACTATCCTTTCCAAAGTATTTCTTGTTGGCTCCTGTTAGCCATTTAAGTGGCCACCAGTGGGTTGACTTAGAGAGGTGTTCAGTGAGCTCTCGTGGGAATAAAGCAGTGTTAACAGTGTTTTGCATCCAATCCAATGGCCCTTTCTCCACCATCCTCACCCCAGGATTACTTCACAGACAGCAAAAGGCAAAAGCCTGAGACAAAAGCAATGACAGGAGTCTCTCCAGCTAACATGTCCTAAGAGTTCATCAGCTGGGCACCAGTTTGCCTTTGGAGTAGGGACTGGAAGAGTTTTCTCCCATAGGGTGGCCAAGTGCCTAGGGCATCTCAGAGGATGTTTCTGCTGCAGTAACACAGAGTGGGGCTGGGGGTTTTGGTGGCTGCACTGCAGGGTGGTGCTGAATGGGCAGTGGTCTTGGCTGACTACTCCTCTCCTCAGGAGCAAATAGTCAGCACCACCAAGCATGTATGTGTCCAACCCTGTATGTGCTGTCAAGGATCCATGCAAGAAGGGATGAAATGTATCTGACACCATCACTGCAGTGGTGAGTCTGCTGCAGTCCTGTGTGGAGATGCCCTCTTGCTAAGTACCACTAGGGAAGGCATTTACTTGTTGCTGATATATTAGAAACGGTCACCTGTGCTGTGGTCTCTGCAAATTCTTCCTCAGCACTTTCCTTCTGCTTTCCTCTTAGATAATACCTTCCCAGCACAAGAGGTCTTGCTTCATCCCCTCTATTCCTCAGAAATAAAACATAAACAAAAGCATGATATAAACATGTGTGTCTCCTGTGTAAGGCTCCATTAAGCAGTGCTCCTGCTCAGGGCTGGATGAATCACTCTGCAGGGCTGTTTCTAAGCACACGCTGTATGTGCTTTAGAGCAAAATAGGAAATACCTGCACTTCAATCTTGTAACAGTCGTGCTTGAATCAAAGTAGATGATTCGTAGCCAGGGTCAGGTTCACAAGAAAGGGCGAGGTTGTTAGAAAATCAAAATGATAAAGCTTCCTGTTTTTAAAGATGGATTTCAACAATGATTATTGCTGCCTCAGAGAAGGAAATGGATGCCTGCTAGCTGAAAAGTACCTCACTACTTCTCCTTGCATTTGTGTGCCAAAAAGTTCACACAAACAAGTGAATTGTGCTGGAAATGAAAGGAGGCTTCCTTTTGGAGTTTTCATCTACCGTAAAATTACTACATGCTTGCAAAATTAAGGCTACGCTGTTTTTTGCTGTTATGCAAGCTTCAGACTTTCTCCTTGGGAACGTAGAGTGCTCTTAAGAACTAAAAGTGCTCTGTGTCTTATGACTTTATTTTCTTTATATACACAATGATTAAAACAAAAGACAGCTGTTAATTTCAGGAAAAAAGCCATGATGTAATAAATCTTCTGTGCTGCACCATAATAACACTCTGCTTCAGAGAGACACAGTTTAGCATGAGTTGTCTACATTTGATATTACTTACCATAAGAAAGTATTATTTTATTTCCAAATATATGTGAAAATTGGCTGCACATCACAAAACTGCTGCTCATGCTGCAAACAGAAAGTGAAATCTTATTTTTTTCTTTTTAAATGACACTTCACTGAAGGCATGGTGTGCTTTCTGTGCCAAATCACCGTCGATACTGTCAAGTGTTCCCCCAATCACAGCAGAACCCTCACAGGGCTATAGCACCACAGAAACAGATCCATAAGACAGGCTGATGAGCTGCTGCTGAATGATCTGGCATTTACTCGGATAAGCACATTGAGGCACAAGCATGCAGATTTTCCTTGCAATATTTTGATATAGACTTTGAAAAGCTTGGATGGAAAATGGATCCTGCCTGGATGTGTTACCTTCTTGACAATGCAAGATCTGCTTTTATTTTGAACAACACAGTAGCACAGATTTTGTGTAGGTAAAAAACACCGAGTCAGCCTGCTTCGCTTAATAGTTTTTCAGGCTCTGCAGGTAAGCTCCATGAATATCGATGTGGATTTTGAGCGAGGTAAGATTTTATGTGCCAGGTGTTTAGGGGATTTAGTGATCCTCTTGATTTCATCAGTGATGTAGAAGGTGGTATGAACAGTTCTTTGTCAAGTCCCTCCTACTCGTCTCTGTTTTTGGAGGCTGAAGATAAATTCGGTGTCACCTTGAATCTATTTTTTTCAGGGTATTTGTTGTACAAGTAGGTAATTGGATACAAAAAAGGTACAAAGAAAGTAATTTGCATAGATCTGATGTTTTAGAAATGGGAGTACTTATGAAATGGTGTGTGAATTCAAGGTCATGAGTCATACGCTGTAAAGTCAGTTACGACGCTCAGATTTGGAGCTCGGAGTACTTTTCAAATCACTTGCAAGGCTTAGCACATGAGAAATAAGAGAGTGAGCAAAACATTTAAGAAAACATAAAAAGAAATCCCCAGAGGTGTTTCTTACATTTATTTGCTTTTGGAAAAATGTCTTCACACTGGTAGAATTGGATTCTGAGAAGTTTCTGTGCATTTCGAACCTTTTCCAAATAAAAGCTTCTGCAAGAACAAAAAATTATATCTGGAGTATTTCATAGAATAATAGAATCCATTGGGTTGGAAAAGACCTCTGAAATCATCAAGTCCAACCTTGGTCCAGCTCCAGTCCATTTACTAGATCATGGCACTCAGTGCCACGTCCAATCTCAGTTTAAAAATCTCCAGGGATGGTGAATC
>JAOXXN010000001.1:17909619-17920059 GCA_026770055.1 Myrmophylax atrothorax | reverse complement strand
TACTGGCCTCTACCACTGGCCATGTGTACCCACCACACCACGCACACCACACCACACCACAGGCCACCCAAGCTCCTGCTGGGCACTATCCCCTGTGCAGTAGAGTGCAGAAAAGGCCAACACACATCAACTTTCCAAGGGATTTTACGTCTTTTTTTTCTCCTCAGCACCAAAGAGATGCTGCGAGCCCTTAGTGCTGTATTTGATTGATGTTCCATATATTTATATTTTCCTTTTTCTGTTGTTTTTGGTTGATGTTATGGAAAGTTTTATGAATCATAAATCTGCCACTCAACACTCTTGCTTTGTCCTCCATGGAACAATTTTTATCTAAAGCTCCATTATACTGCATTTAATAACAAGATAACTGTGTGCCTATCATGGCACCATAGCCAGCCTGCAAAGTTTTTGTCTTACATCATATCCAGAGTTCCCACTTTTCCAGTGGTCTTTTTGGTTCAACCAAGAAATAAGAGCTTTGCAGACAAAAACTTTGCTACTTTGTGACATTTTCTGTAAATCAGGCAATGTTAAGATGTTTTGTTGAAAGATGTATTATTCATCAAAATGATGGTTTATAGGAAGACACAAACTATTCCTAGAATGTAACAGGTCTCTTGATTTCTTTAGGTAGAAAATATATATTAAGAAAAAGGAAAATCTTATTATTCTCAGTGCTTTTCAAAACACCTGTAGTAATAATAAAGGGGTCTGAACAGTTTAGCTTTTCCTTTAATATCAAATGAAATATTTGGTTTCTACCAAGCACAACTTAAAAAAAAATCTCATTTAGACTAAACTCTGTATTAGCAACTCAAATAACTTCAACTTTATGAACATGTCAATCATTTGTTACAGTTCTATAACATCTGCTGTAGCTTTTTACTTCATTCGGGCTAACCAAGGCATAGTAGTCATTTTAAAAGCACCTCATGATTTAGAGGTAGTTTCTAAAAAAGATTTTAGGCTGCCAGCTTTCCTGCCTTTAAAAATATAAAACAAATGAAAAAACTGTCTCATAGATTACCTCAGGATGAGTCACACAATCTCACTGGATATAGTTTTCCAAAGCATCCAAATGCTGCAGTGATGGATGCACACCGGTCACATGCCTCTTTTCCCTACCCAAGGCCATTGCCTACTTTGGATGGGTTTTGGAGGGGGCCATCAGACCACACAGGGAACTGAGATCCATCACAAGATCATTTTTCATTTCTCTTTTTAGAGCTGTTATAACTTTTACTACTTTTGAAACAGTTTCTGAGACAGAAGAAGTCCTAGCTAAGTATAAATAAAAGTACACACAGGGAAACAGTAAAATGGAATTTTTCTACAAAATTAGCTCACTTTTAAGCAGCAAGCACATTTGGTTTTGTTCTTGCAGTTAATTTGCCATGATTGTGCAGCAACCTGGGATTTGACATGTACAGGAATAATGCTATCCTGACAGAGCTGACATAATAAACCACCAGATTCCTGTGGTATTGCAAAATATGTAAATAATTTTGAGAGTCTGTTTTAATTATAATTTTTTTTTCTGGTGAAATGTTGATGAGTTATTATTCGTAATGTAAACTGAGTTGGCAGTTGGCATCTGCACATAAAATTCAATAGTCTCCACACATTTTAGAGAACACAGAAGACAAGACTGAGAAAGCATGGGAAAATATTGCCATTGGCACTCATGGATCCTGTTGCCCACTAGTCAAAAGACTGCTGACTGAAAAGCCATTTCACTTTCTTCCTTCCAACCAGAGACAAAACCCCTTGGCAGCATGTTGTAAGGGTCTTGCAAACAGCAGTCTGACGAAGAACCTGGTACAGCAAGTAACATAAACCATGCTTGCAGTTTTAGTTCCCACTTGGCTGAATTAGGAACTGGTTTATTCTCTGGATGCATCAATGCATCCAAAACTTAGCTGCTCTGAGAGTCCCTCAGCATTAATGAGGGTTGCTATGATCCATCCTGACTGGGGAAGCCAGTGTTCTCCCGGGCTGTATCTGAACTTGTGCTCAGCACTGTGTCTTGCAGGCCCAACTTCCCAAGCAGACAGATCAGGGCACTTGTTGAAGAGCAGTGCCATTCCCAGCTGCCCAGCCTTTCCCTGGATATTGGCAGAAAAAAGAGAGGGCTGTGCATCCCAGTGGGCAGCTGTGATGCAACAACATCCCTGGGAAGTGCAGCCAGGCACTGCAGTTTCCATGTAGCCCCACAGGGAAGATAGCAGCTATTATACATGCCACCCAGTACTCTGGTATCTCTACCGTGTCCAGGCTTAAAAGAATGTCTTACAGCTTTCTATTTCAATGGTTACTTTCAGTTTGCTTATGCTGACAATCATTTATCAGCTCCTCAGCTTTTCCATGCTTTTTCCCTTCTTTCTATCGTTTTTATATCAGGTTTTTGTTTTTGTTTTTTTTTTTTTTTGCCTGCGGTTGCTATTAATTATGCTTTTAGAGCTACTGCTTACCTCCTGTGGATGTATTTAAAATTGTGTTATGTACTTGACAGAAATCTGCCTGACTGCCTCTGTGGTGTGGGCTCTGTGACTTGGCTTTACTGTGGCAAAAATTAAAGATGGGGAAAAAAATGAAGACTACAGAAGGAGCTTCAGTGTCCAAATCATCCTTGCAAGCAGGCAGTAAGTTCCTCTCTGTGGCATGCCACAGGCTGTTCTGCAGAGAGCTTGCACAAGGTGTTTAGAAATTAGAAAAAAGCATCATGTGCTTCCTCTGCATATTTGAAACTGGACAAGCACTTCTACATGACTACTCTTAGCTCCTGCTCTGAGCTGTGGCAGGGGCTCAGCTAGCACAGCCTTGGAGAGGGGTCAGCTACCCCACTGCAATTCCCCCCACTCCCACCTGCCTTTCTTCAGTACATAAATACATTTGGGGCACTTGTTAGCCCTTCTGCTTGCACAGATTTTTACCCTGTTTGAACAATTAAACATTTAGATAATTGAATTGTTTCATTTGGAAAACTGAACCTGATATGCTGCGATTTAGCATTAGTTTCAGACCTGGACGTCTTCTTTTATTAGGCCTTTGTTTTTCCTCCAGTACTTCTAAGACAAAATGAGAAGTAGTACAATTTAAGACAAAAAGAATACTCTTTCATTATTTCACTTTTGTGTTCTTCATTTTTCAACTTTGTTTCACTATCTGTCATGGTAGAAGCAGAGATGTCTTTGCAATATCCGAAGGCTGATGAAGGCTGGATTTGGGTGGCAAATACAACCAGGTGGCAGACAAGCAAGCCCATGCATACAGCATATTGGCTTAATTCCTTGATTTGCAATTCAGAAACTGAAGGAGCTGAGGTTTAGATATAAAACTTTCTTAGGTGTTCTGCACTTTCAAGTGGAGAGACTGTGGCCAGACCTCAGAACATGCCAAATTCCCAGTGCTCTTAGCTACTTTCATGGACACTTGCATCTAGTGTGGCAATGGAAGATGAACCTATCTGAAAATATGTCCCCAGTGACAGAATTAGACACTGTAAGAAAAAAATCATCTAACAGAAAAAGTGTTTCAGATATTGATGGAGAAAACATTTCTTTAAAATGGTGTTCTCCAGGAGGAACGTCAGCTTTACGTAGTTTTCTTATATTTGTCTGAAAATGCCAAAGCCCAAATTGTTTTTCAACAGGAATCACAATTGCTTTTCATAGTTTTCTTATGTTTGTCAGAAAACCCCAAAGCCCAAATTGTTTTTCAACAAGAACTCCAATTGCTTTTCAAGCAAAAATTTAGTAGCACTAAACACATATCTTTGCTAAAAGCATACATAACAACATACAAAAACTGTTATGTGGTGTTCCAATTTGTTTCATTACTTTTCCTTCCCCTGATAAATACTGTTCCCACATCTTAAAAAAAATAGAAAGAGGAAAGTAGATTCCCTAAACCATCTCCTCCTGGCCACTGTAATCTCTTCTATCAAGACTCATTTTTAACCCTCAGCAAGCAGCCAAGCATGACAATTAGACGGTAATGCATTAAGAAATGCTCTTCTGAAAGTGCCCATCCCCAGCAGCACTGCTCCATCTTAGAGGGATTATGGCAATTATGATATGGGTTGCTGATAGGCAGTGAAGGGCAAGAGGCAATAGGAGAGAGTATTCATAATCCTTAGCCCTTTCTTTGGCTTATGCAGGGCAGTAGGAAAGGTGGATTTTGTTTCCTTGAGATCCCGCTGGATAACAGCAAGGAAAGAACTGCCAAGTCATGAATGTGTGAACTGAGAAATGCAGGTCCCTGGCACACCTAAAGAGGTTTCATGCTGCTCACTGGAGCTGACTCTGAATTTAGAGACTGAAGGTTTGATCCCAGTTTGCCCAGCACCCTGGTGGAGATGAAAACAGACAAACCACTGGGAAGAAAAGCAGATAAACAAAGAACCATTTGCAAATTGAAGTGACTCTCTTTCAAATGCATACCAAAGCTGGACAGGAGCCTCTGATAAATTTTCCCGTTTGAGAGCTGTGGTGCGTGGCTGCATAATCTCCATAGCTGTTGCTCAGAAAGCAACTATAAATGTCAGGTTGTTGCAAGAAAACCCACATAGGTTTCCTGTTTCTTATGGTTCAAGATAAAGGTTGCACACAGTGTGAGCTCAGTTCTTTACAGCAGTTGATTTCTAGCACAACTACAGTGAAGGTTCTACAATTAACTCAATTTTGATCAGCTTATAAATTCTCAGAATAATTAAAGACATTTGGCACAAATGCCTGTGCCAGGAGAAGCTGAAATGCACACATCTGGGAGAGGTTTTAAAACAAAGTGTCGTACCACCTCCTAAAAAAATAAAGGTCCCAAGATGTGGGTATCACTATATGGGACCCAGTGCAGTCTCAGTAAATTTATGGACATGGCCATGC
Source organism: Myrmophylax atrothorax (assembly GCA_026770055.1). Taxonomy (NCBI): domain Eukaryota; kingdom Metazoa; phylum Chordata; class Aves; order Passeriformes; family Thamnophilidae; genus Myrmophylax; species Myrmophylax atrothorax. Next base: position 17,915,176 of record JAOXXN010000001.1, on the reverse strand, counting down.
TTTGGATCAGAGCAAAAGCTGGTAGTTAGCTGCCAGCACTTGGAGAAAAATATTGCTCACACTAAAAACCCAGCCTGAATTTAAAAGAAAGAAAGGAAAAAAATGGATGTGGAGGAAAAGAGAATAGTATTGCAGCATAGTAATCTTTCCACTGTGGTGGATTGCATCCTCTGCACTACCCTCTCATAATGTCTTCCCTTGAGCTTGTTCCCCCTGGAAACAAGAGGCGCCTCAGGCATGTGAGGGAGGAGCAGGCATGAGTCAATGTGAGCCAGCACTGCAGCAACAACCCTGCCGGCCCTGCGTATGGATGTACAGAGCAGCTTCTAAACGTGTTACCACAGAGGAGTTGCTGTGGCAGCGCAGAGACAGTGTGGGCTGAGGACAACTGAGATGTGGCCTGCACAGGGACCTGCGCTGCAGATAGATGAGTTTCACCTGTGTGAGCTTGTACCCTGAGCTGACGTCAAGGAAGTTGCACTGATGTGAACTGACTTGTAGATAAGAATCACCTTGTCTTGCCTCATATAAAGTTCCACTGGGGATGCTGCTACTGTAGCTTTGAGGTTTGTGCTTGTCAGTACTTCAGGTAGGTGCTTCAGAGAAACGCAAGGAGACTGTACGGGCACACACCATTTCAGTATCTCCCTTTGGCTGGCAGACCAGACACCCTTGAAAAAGGCAGGAAGGTGCTGGCAGTGCTTTCAAAAAGTGCAGTTCTGAGGAGCTGAAGAAGACGGCTGTGGCTTGATGAGGTTAGAGCACCCCGGGCACCATTCCAGAGCAGAAAGCAACCAGCAAGGCTGGAACTAGATCACTTAAAACTTGTGTCACTGCAAGCTTCTCTGTTATTTTCCACCATGAAACAGAAAGGCAGTACCACATCCTGCAATAAAAAATACTAGTTTTCGGAGACTGAGAGTTAAACATACCCTGAGCTGCCAGTGTAAGTGAAGTGAGAGTGAGCATCTATGTGAAGCATTACTTACCTCTCCTAGCAGGAGAACAGCACTTATTCATCCAGTTTTTCTAGTCTTAATCCCAGAACTTCCGAAACTGAGAGAAGTGCCACTTGGACCCATTACCAAATGAAGCCAGCACTACTCACAAAAACATGGAATGTTCAGCTCTGCTTAGGTGGGGGTAACCACATTCAGTAAGACACCGCTATGCAGTAGTGGCATGTAGTAGGTCTACTGGTTGTTTTAACCTCTGTGGCATAAAGTGTTTAAGTAAGACCTAGAGTTTGATTTGCACTCTTGATGCTGAGTTTCATCTACAGCATCCCTCATGGGATAGAGAAAGCATGCATATAGTTCACTGTGTCTTTCTTTTAAATGTTTAAATCTTTAAAACAGAGTCCAGAACCTCTTAGTCAGCTATCCCCTAGCATAGAGGCTGTCAAATTTCACAGCTGCCTTGCTCTATCACTGTGGAATTGTCCAAGTGCTTCAAGCTGTAGTTCCCTCTCTATCAGGAGGAACCCTAGTCCTGATCAGACTGAGCAACAGGGCATATATGTGATCCCTAAGCCCATTTGAGAGTCAAAGTTTTCCTCCTCTTTCCTCCCTTAAGAAGGCCAGGTCAGGCAGGTTTACTTTGGTCATCCCTGATGCTTAGCAACAGGATCCTCACGGAAGTCAAATGCTTCATTTATTTAAAATATTTATACAGCAACTACCACTTAATTTTTGTAATAACTTCGTGTGCTCTCCCAATGCTCAGAATAACTTCTGCCTGCCTTTCCCAGACATTTTCCTTTCTCCTCAACGTGGCATATCTTGAGGGATTTTCTGACTTTATCTTGCATTTCTTTATTCTTAGTGAGACTTCAGCTACATCTGCCCCAAGTTCCTGGGAGCCTGCAAGGTAAGCCCAGCCTTTCAATAAGGACTGTCAGAGGATTCAAATGGGTGTCTATGATCTGATGCAAGTAAACTTCAGACTCATCATACTCTGCACCTGAGACATCCATGGCAGATCTTGGGCACCTCATGCAGTCTGATAGTTTTGATTCACTGTACACCACCCCTGTAGCCAGCTCACAGATAACTCCTGTCACATGACATGGGTTGACTAGTGACCTCTGCTAAACCTGTCACCAAGGCACAGGGGGCAAGTCACCAAGTAAGATGGAAACTACCTGCATAATGATCATGGGACAGGTTCCTATCATGTCCTGTTCCCAGACAAAGGCTGCAGACCAGGGACCGACCGCAGAAAGCAGGCAGCAGGACTGGCAACACTTCTCCTGACCTATGTCCTGCTCGTGACCACTTTCGTGAAACCACTGGTAAAGAAAGGAGAGTAGCTGACAGCAGGACAGGTCAAAGGCAGATTAAATCTGACCCAAAGTGAGCTGGGTGTTAATTGAAAAAACAACAACAACAACAACAAAAAAAACAAACAACAAAAACGGAGCAGAAAACCCAAAAGCAACAGTTCACCTCCAGATGTAGTCATTTATATGGTTGTTAAAAGTGGTATTGAAGTAAGTTTTTGGTTTCAGGTTACACCTAATTTGATAGGAGAGAGAGCTACTGTGGAAAACGCCACTATCCTGCTCCTTCCTGGTCCCTCCTGCCATTTCTGGTGTGGATTGCAGCCCTCACAGAGTGAGTCAATTCAGCTGTCTGACCTGTCAAGAATCAGCTGTGTAAAACAAAGGGCAGTGGGACAGAAAATACTATTTTTCATTAGCTTAGTTGCTACATCCTCTCATCCTCTATCCACAAAATTGTTAGGTCCAGTTCGGGACAGAGGGAAAGGCCAAGAAGCAGGACCATTTGGAAGGTTTCGTATTAGCTAAGGTGTAATACAAAACCATATCCTAAAGGGACCAGGTCACGGAATGCATCAGCTGAGGCTCAGATACACCAGTCCTTTTGCCAGCCTGCTGTGGGGAAGTCATCCTTGCCAGCAGGGCAGGCACATTTTAAATGTTCATGGCTGTTTGATCTCCTATTATAATGTTCATCTTCTCATGTGAGCTCCTTTCAGGAGGTCATGGTTCAGCTAATATCTCAAGTCCCTACAGCAGGAGATATTTCTCAGTAGGCAGAGGGTGGACTTTTAGAGAAACAGAATGTTTGAAATACACTTTCATGTCCTGATCAATACATGATTCTCTGCAGAGGAGAGTGATAACCTTGAGTTTTTTTAAATAAACACAAAGGTACATGCCTGACACATCTATTGCAGGGTAGGGGCCAAACCCATCACTGGGTTACACAAGATCTGGAAGTATAGCCAGGGTTGGGTTTCCTATCCCCCAGAAGTGCTGCACAGAGGTGCAAGAAACACAGGCCTAAATCCTAGGGCTGCAGGTTAAGTGGAGAATACAGAAAGATTCTGTATTTGAAAGAAAATCAAGGGTGAAACAGAGGTTCTATGAGCCTTCTTAGATGCTCCTGCTAAACATAGCCAAATACAGAGATAATGAAGAAAGCTGTCAATGTATTCTGTTTCCTGAACGACCCATTCTGCTCTCTGTGGACAAGTCCAGTGTTTTTTTGTTCTCCAAATGCCATTTTAGTAGTTGGAATTTATTTTTTACCACCACAACATTTTCTCTGTAAAGAGTGCATATAAATTGGCTTCTTAACACTGATGGGCACACTTCTTGCATGTGTGTTTCATTTACATATATTTCAAACTTAGCTGTGCCTGCCATAAGCCCTGATGCAAAGAGATTTCCCAAATGGTAAGGGTAATCCAAAGTCACTAATCACTTTGGCAAATCCTGGCTATTATGGTGTCTGATTTAGAGCCTGTTACAGTCAATAGAAAGAATTCCAGTGTCCTTCAATTACACCCATAAAACACCCATTCATGTCTGTATAAGTTACACAAGAATAAGGATGATGGAGCAGGGTGCAGATGGATGCCAGACTTCTCCTGTAAAGTGTTGCCAAAATATTGCTGCTCTTGCTTTGAAATCACAAGCTTATCAGGCTCTCTGGGTTTGTATGTCTCTACATTCATCTTTACTGTCAAGGATGGAGACATGTTATTTGTTTGGCACAGCTTTCCCCTGTACACAGTGTTCTATGCATCTTCATAAAGCCATACAAATATAGGTAATGAAAACCTCCAACCTCACAAGGTTGCTTGACTTCTGAGGAAAACTATGGGAAAGCAGGAACAAAATAATAAAATTTTGAGGAATCTCTTCTGCATCCCTGCCCTATCCTCATGCGTCCTAACCTTTAAAACTGGATTTGGTTTAAACCAGAATTTTCTGTCTGGTAGGAAAATTCTCTTTGTCTCTACACCCAAGTAGAAATCAGTTCTTCACCTAGTAGTGTTTCCCTAGGCAGGGGCTTTATCCCTTGCACCTGAGGAATTCTTTCCCAGCTTCTGCAAGACCTAGTTCTACCAAGCTGAATCTCTGGTGTCAGGAAAGTAGAGGAATAAATATGAGAAAATATTTCCAAGACCTACTTTGAAATGCATGCAAGAACATGAAGGCAATTGACATGTCTTTGACATGTTCATTCATCAGCACATCGAGGCTCACTCTGCTTCTCTGAATTCTGTTTCGAAGAGGTACTTCTTCACTAGCACCATTGAACCCTTCTGTTATTTTCTTCAGATGGCACTTCTTCATTTGTATAATTATCAGGAAGTTGGGTCCCCAGAGAAAAATTGAAACATATAACTCAGATAACCATGGAGATTGAGTGAACATGTCCCATGTGTCACCCACACTGCTCCATACATCAGAAACAGCAAGGAAATCTGTGCATCAATCAGTTCACAAACAGTAGTACACATCTTCCTTTTTTGGCTACTGGATTTCAATTCAAAGAGAGCAAAAGTTCAAACTTCCCAACCTGAAGGTAAGAGAGCTCAGCCGTCATCATTTAAGACGCTGTGAAGTAAATCCTCAACCCTTTTATTCTAACTGCAAGTAACCTCTACAAGCAAATATGATGCAATTTAGAAAGAACTCCCCATATTTGGCATCAAACTTGATTCATTCCAGAAACCTTAGATCACATTGACTAATCACAAACATACTTTTTATGTGAATATTAGCTTATTCCTTAAAGGAAATAACATCATATTTGCTGATTCCCATGCCTGAAAAGATAAAGGGGGAGCCAGCCAAGAATTTCAGCTTTTTGTCTGATTCATTATTTCATCTAACTCCTCATCTTCCTAAGCAAGCATCTTTCATCATAAAGGAGAAAAGCAATGCAGGTATTTCTTCTCTATGGAAATTCTATTCATTGCATAAACATAAGTCCCAGCTATGAAAATGGACAAAGTAGCTGACAAATAAGTGCCTGTATATACATTGTTAAAGAGAATTGATAGAAAAACTGTAACACCACAGCTCTAGTTTTGCTGTTTGTCTTTATCAGCACTGTTAAGCCATTGTCCTGGAAGGTATCTATCTATATTTACATAGACAGATGCATCTATGTCTTAATGTAAATTATTGTAAAGAAGAGAAAAAGCTGCAAGAAAGAAAGGAAAGAAAGAAGGAAAGAAAGAAAGAAAGAAAGAAAGAAAGAAAGAAAGAAAGAAAGAAAGAAAGAAAGAAAGAAAG
>JAOXXN010000001.1:17866279-17894006 GCA_026770055.1 Myrmophylax atrothorax | reverse complement strand
AGAATTGTGCATTTTTTTGTCAGCTTAAGCACAGTAAACAGAAGACCAGATTCTGTTTAATCAGAGATATGCCAGTAGTCTTCTCAATGTTCTGCCTAACCACTGCTAAACTTAGTGATAGGCAGACTACTCAATTAGATGGATGTCTCTTAATGTCTTCTGGCAAAAATGTTCTGGTTGGTATAAATAATTAAATGCCCAAACAAGGATTTCAGTCAGACTATTCTTTCTCCCAAGTGAGTGCCTTCCCAAGCTAATCTCACTTTCTTCTTGTGCATCCCAATAGAATTTAATTATTTATGTCAAGCAGAACAGTTCAACTAGGGAAAATGGCAATAGCATGCCTGTCTACCCCCTCTCTACAACTCAGGAGTTCCCATGGGCCCCTCAAGATAGGAAATCTATACAGTCCCATTCCTGCTTCTGTGTGGGGAAGGTATGGGAAGGGTAGTCACTCTGCATGTGTGGGCTTCCCCAATGCTCCTGGGTTTAAAGAGGCATTGCGTTCCTTTTATTCTACTCTAAGTTTCTGCACAGGGTTTGAGAGGCAAAGCAGACAACGTTTGCGACTCCCACTTGTGCTCCAGTGCAAGCTTTTGGGATAGATGAGTATATACACGTGTACAGACAGCAGCATAGGTGCCTCAGTGATTTCAAGAATGGAAACACAAGACCCTGAGTGAACCGACTTTCTTCCTTGTTATATGCAGCCAAGCAGCAAGGTATGGATGTAAGACATCTATCAGACATGTGAATCTTCATGGGGATCTGGGCCATGACTTGCAACACTGCTCAGATGCTGACTCCAGTTTGTGTTTTCTGCACTGTCCCTATACCATGAGTAGCTACCACAGCTCATTTGGGGTGTTGAATGAATTACATTTGGCTTCACAGGTAAAGAAAGAGGAATGTGGCCCCTTCTCAAATATCATTAATCTCATTTATCCAACCTGTCATATACAAATATTGTCAATAATGTTATACTATATCTTGGTGCCATAGAACAAAAGTGAATAGAGCTGGACCAGAGGACAGCATCTGGATATATAGAGATGTGCAGTAGCAACATTTTCTGCTTCCATGTAGGTTACATGAAAGGGTAGTTTATTTTCTAATTTTTTTTGTTCTTTTGTAGAGAGAGATGACAAAACAGTAGATGAAATTACCTCAGTCCTTTGGCAAACTGGTATCTTTTTTAAAATGGACATTTTTGTGGCAGTTTAGAGAAGTCTCAGCAGTAGGCACTTTGGCACTTTGGTGTTAAAAGACATAGAAAAAGAAATGGCATTTTTCCTGTAGTTTTGAGGTTTCGTTTTGTGTTTTTCTTTGGAGTATTTTTCCTATTCTCTATTTTCTTCCCCATTGCTTATTTTTTGCTACCTAACCCTCACTTCAGGTCTGTTGAATGTATCCAATGAAAATGTTACCAATACATAATGTCTCAGCATGTCCTCTCATAAAAATACCAAACCTATCAAGTAGAAATCTATAGGGCTAGATTGCAAACCATCCCATAAGCTCATTATACTGTGAAGACGGGAGGGAGAGAGTGAGGGAGGGAGCTTGCTCAGGCGCTTACTCCCTCCCTTCCCTTCCCTTCTCTTCCTGCCAAGGGGGAAGGGGAAGGAACATATGCTCCGCATGGACCTGGCACAACTGCCAGGTCAGCCCACATTAGCGGGCGGCTGGCCTGGTTCCTGCCTCATGAGCATAATAAGGTAGCCATCATGCTACTGAGCTTTACAGGCTCTTTTTCATACAATCCTCAAAGATCTGCTAAATCCATGAGTGCCTTTTGGTGTCCAACAGGTGGCTGAGACTCTCTATGCTCCTTGCCCTAGGGCCACACTGATCACCACAGGAGGCCACAAGCTCTGTGTAGTGCATCCCCCATGGTGCATGGGTAGGATGTGCTACAACTGCATAGAAGTTCCCATCTGCTTCTTTTCTGTGTGTCCTGGCACCCTGCCTGGGATGTCCCTCCTACAATGATTGGTGTGAGAGAAGCTCACACGCTACATGGGAGTGGACAACGTAGGGAATAGCGCAGTTCTCCTGCCCCATGCTGTCAGCAAGGGGCCAAAGTCAGTCTGACCTCAGCCAGCACATCTCAAACCTTGTTCAAAGGCTGCACCAAAATATGGCTATGTCATGTAAATGAGGGGCAAGTTCAAATCTGTGCACCTACTCACAATACAGTATAGATGCAGTCATGGTAGCTCTATATAAATAACATTTAAATAAAACAACACCAAAGAGCCTGAGCTTGCAGTTTTCTTGCAGATCCTCTTTTCATGCAGCACAGCACAGAGGCAACAGTTTCTGGATGTCACCATGAATAACACTCTAGAGAAGCAACCCCCACTTTGTCCATGCCAGAAACAAAAATGAGCCTAGCACTGGGGTTATTTTCTCTTTCCCACCATTCAGTACTCAATTTTGGCTATAGGCAAAGACCTGAAAATCAGTGGCATGTCTGCCTTCTTGCACTGCCCTTCTATGGTGCATATAAGAAGACATGTCACTATTTCTTGTGAGGCGATACATCCGTTGCAAACCTGGTTCACACTCCCTGGAGTATCTATAAGGCGGGAAATGCAATTAATTCTGGAAGGAATCCTTCCTGCTGGCAGACAGCCAGAGATAGCAGAACCATAATAGCTTTGGGCAGCCACAGCACAGGAATTACAGCTATTCACTGAGGACACTCCCCCTGAGCTTCTGCTTTCTTGAAGTAATTGCAAATAATATCACTTGGATTCAGATGGCTGGAGGGGAAACTCAGGCACCGATGAAGCATGAAACAGCCTCGCCTGAGACCTAAAATAATCCAGCATAAAAATTCACAGCTGCCCACTGTTAAAAATAAAAACAAGACCATAACCCCTCTGCTTTTTGTCAATGAATTTCCTTTTGTTCCCCTTCCCCCACAGCTTGCCCTCCCCTTCCTGCAAGGCTGTCTGTGCCCTGTCAGACACCCTTTATATGCCCTGCAGCATCCTGGGGGCAGAGTGACACCGTGTGAGGGCAAAGGGTGGCTGTCTGCCTGCTGAGCCCCACCACTGCAGGTGCCCCACTGACAGCAGGGGTGGTGGCCACACATTTGGGCAGCTTCCACAGCTGCTCTCATCATCTGCATTTTTGGCTTCTTTGAGCATAGACTGTTTCAGCACAGGGCATCCCTTGCCAGGAATGTCGCCTGCTCAGATGGGAGGTGCATGGCTGCAGAGAGATGGTGCAGAAACAGCTGGCACCTCTGGCCAGGCTCTGCATGGTATCTGCTCAACAGGTTGGCTGGTATGTGTTTCACAGGCAACGTGGGGATTGGCAGGAGAGAAATTCCAAATTTTTACTCATCTCCCATCTGCCCTTGCCTGAAAGGCCTCAGCAGAAGAAAGATATTCAAAGCCTTTGTAGATTTGTTTCCATATTCTGAACAGAACATTGTGGCTAAAATACATGATGGGAAGCACCCAGGAAGGAGGAAATGCAACAAAATACAGTAAGAATTAAGGTTAATAATGGCAATTCATTGATGGACTAGATTCTGATCCTTTTCTCACATTAAGGAATGGCTCACTGCCATGGAGTAGAATGCAATGCCTTTTGCAAAGAATACCGTAAGAAATCCGTGATATGACATACAAAAGTAAAGGTCATACGATGGCAGCCTGACAAAATGGCCTTGCTAAGAGTAAGAGGCTATTCTGAAGGAGGATAGCTGGCAGACTCTAATCTGTCCAGAATATCTACCCTTTTTTTAGTTCATATTACAGTAGCCCTAAGGGTGAAGGGTGGCCAGACCAAAACTTCACTGCCTTTGCCATGGCAGATATGCACAGTAACCTTGGCCCACAGCCTTTATGATCAAAACTGACAAGAGACATCCAGAAGAAGGTGGGAGATGATACTTGCCTCTTTATAAGGAATCTCTAAACCAGTTGGTATGTCCTCAGTCTTGTGAATGGAGTCCTCTTTCCTGGCTCAGCCACTTTCTCATCAGATCATTTTCTCTACGGAAGTAATCAGTACATCTAATTAACACCTTGCACTTCTGTAGCCTCCTCTATGCAAAGATCACAAAATACCTCTCAAAGGAAGGGAGTCACCTCCCTCTACACTGACTGCAGTGAAGACACCTAGGCCTGAGCTAGGTCACAGCCAGCAGAAACAGTTAATGCAGTCAGGGGAGCACTGGCTGTGAGCTGTACAATGAGATTCACCTCATCTTCCAAAAACTCATGAGGCAATGGAAATACAATGTGGAATATCTCCTGCAGCCCAGGCAGCCCTAGTCACCACAGCACTAGTGAAGTCCTGCAGAGCAAGGTCACGAAAAAGTACAGTGGCTCAGAGAAAGGCTTTGTCCATGCTTTCTTGGGACTACTCCAGAGCAGAAAGCAAGAGGAAAGTTATTTCAGTATGACAGGTTTTGGTCAAACTACCTCTCTGGCTGCTTAGGAGACCACTTTGTTGTACCTCCTGTCCTCATATCTTCAAAACTTCTGGAAGCCACCAGGCACTGCATGTATTCTCTGCTTCCACCTCTGTTCTGGGGATGCAATGATGGTACAAAGGTAAAGAAAAAAATGGTTTAAAGAGCTTATTTGGCATAAGTAAGAAGTCACAGAGACTGTACATTACCCAAATTAGAGTGGGTAACTTCATCATGAATCTAAACTGTTGTGGTGCAAATTCCTTATCTGGTGGTCTGCCTCCCCACCCACAAAACTGGGTCCTGCTGCCTCATGCTTTGAGCATCTCACCAGAGAAAGTGAAGCCTTTCTTTTCACCACTTAACTCTTCAGTGACAGATGACATGCATGAGATGATGTATATGCATACGCACATGCTACACATGTATCACTGAATACATATGCCCCACACAGCAAACCAAGACCCAAGGCTTAGTATAGTGTCACAAAGACTGAATACAAAATATGCTGTTCCTGTGTTCCTGTTTTTGTTCCTGTTAAGTACAATATATGCTGTGCACATTTTTCTACTTCCTTTTCATCTATATACTCAGATAGGGCAAAGTGACTTCCAGTGAGCTCAAATTTGCTTTTACAACTTGTATTTTGCATTCTTTTAGTTCAGTCACCCTGTCTTAACTCCCTCCTCTAAGCACAAGATTGTCTATCCTATGGCTCTGATTAAGGCTTCCCAGTTGCTTCTGCAATCCTTCCTTCTGATTATCCAGCACCTGGTTCTGTGCTGCTTCTGGTAACTTTCCACTCTTTTAAACCACAGGCCTCTCACACAACCTGGAAAAACAGGTTTGTGTAAACTTTCAGTAACCCTTTTTGCCAAGCCTATTTCTAACTCAATAGCTGAACTTGATGGTCAGTGATTGTACCCAGCAGAGAAGTTAAAGAACACCTGAGGAGGAGAGGAGGGAGAGGAATTCGGACTCAGTTACATTTGGCTGTAAACTTCTTATAAATTTTGTGCTAAGATTCATGTCATGCATTTGTAGGGAACTATTTGCAAGGAAGTGCACCAGGTGTATTAGCATGTCATTGCTAGTGAGAAAATTTTTATTTGGCTGGGGATTGAGTTATTCCAAAGACCAGTGGCTGGTGGCTGATCACAACCTTGAGCACTGAATTATTATTAATATTTTTATTAGGAATAGATCATGCACTTGCAGGAGAGAGGCTAGAATAGGTCTGCATAAACTATGTGTTGAATGGTGCCACTGGAGACCAAGTCTTGCTAGAGTTTTACACTCAAGAGCCATTTACCTCCACTATTTATACTTAGTAGAAACACAAAGTCTGAGTCAATGCTAATAGTCCAACAGAAAAGCTACCATATTTGCAAGAGATATGTTTACCTTGGTCAGAGACTCTTCATTTACCACAGTTTGCATCATGGTACAGGCGAGCAGAGCTCCCTGTGCGCTTGGCTGTGACAAAGCAGGTTCACACAAATGAGTCCTTCTGCTTTTAGGAAGCAAAACACTCATAAGGAAACATAGCTAGAGGTACACAGGATGTTGGTAAAGGGATGTCTGTGTGGGATGTAAGTAAACTACAAAGAGCTACAAACACACTGAAATCAAGGCAGGAAGCATCTGGGGGGGGTCACTGAGGAGCCACAGAGAACTCAATCCGTTCAAAGTTTTCTGAGTCATGAAATTTTTCAATGCAGTTATAGGGCTAGTTTTTTACTAAAAATATTTCTACTTCTTTTTTATTTTATTCTTCTCTCATTGGTACTGCAACTGGTCGAATTATATCCTATGTCAAACAAACTGTCTTCAATGCTAAGGAAAAGAAGAGAAAGCAATTGGAATCTAAAAGACAGGGTACCCTCTTAAAGGCTTGAAACGTGAGTGCATTCATTCTCTTGAGAGGCAAATGACATGGCTGGGAGAAAGCAGACTTCAAATTCATGAAGGGAGTGTAACTTGAAGGAAGTCTAAGGGCTATGCAAATAAACCTCTGTGAAATTCTCCAAGATAGTTCAAATTGGACACAAAAATAAGTGAAACCATACATTCCTTGAGCCCTTCAGTTTTTTACCTCTAGACCCTTAACCTTTCTAATGTAGACCTTTTCAACACGTTACACTTTTATATTGCCTTTTCTTCCCCATTCTGTCCCATTTTAATCTATGAGAACAGTCATGACTAAGCACCAGCAGAGCCCAGCATCTGCTCTGATTATACTGTGCAAGTTGTCCCATCAATGACCAGGCTGTAACCATCATTATTTGACTCTCTTATTTTTTTTCAAGACACATCCCTCAGCATTTTCTTGATACTGATACTGTCCATATTAAATAGTACTGCCATTGCTCAGGGATAAACTAAATGTCCATCCTTCCAATTCAATTAATACCAGGAGACAAATTTTTTTGGGGAAAAAAAGGGAGAAATGACCTGACATTAAGACAAAGAAAATTCAGGTTCTCCTCTCAGCTGTGAATGAAAACCATGGTCCAGAAATGAACAAACATTGAAATAAACAGCAAATCCTTAGGGGTCTTTAAAAGAAATTTCAAGAAGGCACCAGAAAATGTATTACACAGAATAAACCTAAGGTCAAGAAGACCAAGTACATTTTTTCCATTTCTCACTTCCGTGATTCTGTAGCACATGAGATCACCTTCCTTTTTATAAATGATATAAACTTCTGTCTTGACTATTGTTTCCACAAGACTACATTTCTCAATTGTGATCTTAAGTTATCCCTGTGCTGCTAATGTGTCCTGGATTTCTTCAACTACCCCCATTTTTGATTCCACATATAAAACTATGTCAGAAATGGATTTTTTTTCCTTGGATGCAGTGCAATATTGATTATACAATGAAGATACTGTTAAACCAGTGGGACTGTGCATATAGGAAAAATAGATTAAGAGTTCAGTGAATAATGTTGGACCCTGTCAAAAGGCCTCTTAAAAGAAGAGAAACTATCAAGTAAGGCAAGAAAGCATAAGCTTTCCCTCTAAAAACTAACAAACAAACAAACAAACAAAACCCAAAAAAACTTCTTTAAAAAAGGCAGCTAGAAATCATTATAAGAGAAGTAACACTGTTCCGTGTCTGTGACAGCATTCTAAATTGAAAAAAGTTTCTTTCTAACAGCAGTCTCTTTTGATTAAGATTGCAGAACAAAAATTATGCATAAGGGAGCCTAAAGTGGTTTTGCTTTGGGTATATAGCAACAGTGGCACTATCTTTGACTTGGCTCATTGCAGCAAGATTGAGAGATTTATAACTCAACTAAATAAGTGGGAGGAAGATGATCAAATACATTCATTAGCTGGTATTTGTACGGGACACCTGTACCCAGGAAGTATAAGGCAGCATAGACACACAGTTTAGGGCACACTCTGAGTTTGGGGCATGGCAGAAGAGCAACAACTTAGATTCAGCTAAAGCTCAGCATAATCAAAATCAGTTTAGAAACTAAAGGCAGTCATATTCAAAGTCTGGAAATAGATAAAAATCAGCTAAATAAAAGTGGTGCTGAGCAACACTGTGTTCCTGTAAGCTAACAATTTTTGGTTTATTGTTGTTTTGGCTTCTCAGGGGACTGTTTTGACAATAGGTCTCACTTTGATATCAGTAAATGCAGTTTCTGCACCTGACCTATATTAGTTGTTACACCAAGGTGGTGAGAAGAAGGGATAGGCGGCACCGCAAGAAGCAGTACAGTACTCAGTATACTTTTGGATCAAGATCAAAGGTAAAGGTTTAGCTTCAAATCACAGGCCTCCCATTCACACCAAAAATGTCTTGCAGAGAATTCTTTACTTATTCAGTTCTTCATTCATTATATAGCCTATTATCATCCTTAGAAGTACAGGTTCACATGACAAGACTTTACAAATATATCTAATTATTAAGATGCAATCATTACGGTATTTAAAATGATTCTTCAAACAGGAGACTAGGATTAAGTCAGAAATCTTGGTCTATTACAGAGCCCAGCCTTTACAAAAAAAGGCCCTGCTCCTAAGATAACATTTTCAACTCAGTTGTCAAATATCATCACAACTTCTAAGGACTATATTGACATGAGAATGAAACGTCCACCTGTTCCTTCCCACTAACTGCCCACTAGCTGCTAGTCAGGCAGCCACAGACAGTGGAGAGGTCAGATGCAGTTTGGGAGCCACAGATGATAGTTTGCTGTCAGTCACAAATGTCCTTAGTGCTCAATCACAAAACATTTAACTTGTGCCAGGAAAACATACCCTTTTTCATTTACAATCTGTGCAGTGCTACTGTAGGTGGATAGTGGAAGAACATTTACAAACGGCAGGATAAAGATGGAATATCTGAAAATAGGAGCTTGGACCAGAATAAAAATAATAGTCACATCCTTTTCGTTCATGACATCAAACCCAAAATGGAATGTACCTTTCAGAAGATTGCTTTTATGGAAGTATATTTTGAGTCTCTCCAAATGCCACATGCAGACTGAAATTCTGCTGTCTCAGTTCTCTACTTCATTCATGGATATTATTAAGCACCTTAAAAACATGTTTATCAAACCTAATACTCATTATGTGGTGCTCTAGCTTAAAATTAAAGGCTTGCATCCACATAGCTGCAACTTTTATAGAGCTCTTGTTCAGTGCTTCATTCATTACGTTGCACGTGGCAGTCATTACAGACAATTGTCTGCTACTGCTACCCACACCACGGCTGTTTGTGCAATATGAGTCACTCACTGCAGGCTGCAGCTCCAAGCAGGATTTTTTCATCCTGCAGTAACCACTACTTTGTTCCAGATTACCTTCTTTCCTTTTGAGTAGGCAGAATTAGTAAAGTGCAATTGCTGATAATGCCATTTGTCCCCAGGATCATAATTTCTCTTAAAGCATACTTTCCAGTACCTCTCATACTACACCAATAAAGCTTCCAGAATACTAAATGTAGCATGTAACAGATGCCAAAAGGAAGATGCATCTCTCCGTCTGAAAGGAAGAATATTGGCCCACGAGAATTTGATTCAACATGTAAAAATATTTCTATGTAATTATAATACAATTTAGTCCAATTCCACTGTTCTCTTGTGAAAATATCTTCCTATTCTATATTAGTAGGTAACAATTATTCTACACCTTTCTCTTTCTCCCCCAGTGCTGAAGGACATTGCCAGAGGCAAACAGACAATGCTTTGTCCTTTTCCTAAAACTATCTGTTTGCAAGCATTCATTCTAAAAGCCTGAGTGTTGGAGACAGCAGACTATCTGTCTGCTCTTTTTCTGTTTCTGCCTTTTTTCCTTCTCCACCTCTGTCCCTTTCCATTTACTCCAAATATAAACAAAGTGGATAGGTGTTTTTACTGAGCAAATACTTCCTAACAACTCAGATAAATGGGTGGGTGAATTTTCCTACTTTCCTCATGATTAGAGCAGGGTAAATTACCTATACATCCTTCTTAGGAAGCCACCTTTCAGCTCCTTTATGATAGTCTGACTCAGACTCAAACTGTATATAGATTTATGTGGAGTTAATACACATAATGCCTCTTACTCCTGGCATCTGTCCTCACATGGATGTTTCTGGATATCATCCTTTTAATCCTGTGAGAAAGTAACAGAAAATTAGCAATGGCTTTATATGACAAGCCAGATACAAATATGACAAGCCAGGTACAAATAACTCACAAAGCTCATGTGTTTCCTAGGGCTATTATTTTTCCCCACTATTCTCTTTGTTACAAAAGCCATATTTGAAAGACAGATTTGCTCATGTGAAAAACTAAACCCGAAGGACTGTAATCTGTTCCCAGGTGGCAAAAAACAACTGCCCCTCTGAGGCAGCTGGGACTGGCCCATGAATTGAACTGCACTTACCAAAAGATAAGGCTGAAACTCAACCTGAAGATTTGCTCAAAACAAGGCAAACTGAAAGTACAGTTCTCACAATCTCTACCAAACATGATATTGTGATGGGAGGGGTAGTTCTTTATCTGCTGTTGATCTTTAAAAGTGCACTGACTGCAGAATTGTCTCAACTTGTTCAGTTTTTTCACCTTTTTCCCTCTGTCAAATCACCCACGTTTTGATGCAGAACAAGTATGTTAAGACAGGACAGGTGACTTTTATCAGTTTATATCATGTTCTAGTGGTGCACACTGTTCTGTTCTTTAGTCCTCTAAGGGAGGGTGCCAGTAGAAGAATGAAGGTGGTTTCTTTCCAAAAGTCACATCCAAAAGAAGAATTACAGCTGTGCAACATATAGCTCCACCAACACTGAAAAAGCTCCCACTGTCACTGCTGCCACTCACATGGCATCAGGATGGCAGAGATCCCCCTTCCCTGTAAAGCCTATCCAGCCCTCTTAACATCCTCTCCTGTGGGACTCAAAAGCAGAGGTCCATAGCCTGATCCTTCCCACCACCAGATCTTCATGGCTCCTCAGAGGAGCACTCCATGCAGGAAGCCCTCAGGTGCTGGTGGGTGTCCACAACATGGGGCTGAGCACCCAGGGGAAATACCTTGCTTCCAGAAGCAGACAGGGTCATCCATCTGCAGCCCAGAATTACACCAAGATTCATTCTTCTCAGTAGCTAAGGAAACCAAGCTCTTCTGTTCAGGGCTCCTGACGGTACCAGTGTCTGCCTCACACCAGGTTCATCATGTTATTCAGAGCCATGAACCCTGCCTGTGTTTCTTTTTGCCTTTCTAAGCTTGCAGTCATATCAAAGAGCTTTGACAGCAGGACAGCTAAGGGCAGCAACTACATGGCAAAACTAAATTTTTTTATTTTGGCATGGAGGACAAAGCAGATTGTAGCCTTGAGAGAGTCAATGAAACACAACCCACCAGTGTAATGAAAACTGGTGAGTCCTGGCCTGGTTGGGGATAGATGGGATTGACTGTAGAAAGTTCTGTGGGCTGAAGCTGTGCACTGCAGACAGATGTTTGCCAGCTGCTCACACCAACTGCTGTGGGTGGTCCCCACCAGGTAATTTCTGTGAGAAAGAGGAATCTCTGGACAAGTCAGCTGTCCTCTGATGCAATCACACCTATTTACAAAGAATTTCAAACATCTTTCCATCAGCTCTCAGTTGTAACAAGTGCTTCCAGTTTTACCTTTTCCAAGCCCATACCATCGGTCCTGGTCCAGGCAACGCTGGTGCTTGTTTTATGTCTCTCTATTTCTCAAGCATTTACTCTGCTTTTGAACAGGGGGAAAAAACAAACCCACACCTCCTTCCCCCTTTCTGTCTTTCAGCACCAGTGAAAATCCTTTACTGGTAATACAAATTCAAGAGTAACCTCAAATACACTTCTAAGTTTAGCTAGAAAGTTAAGTGTGTCTTGGCTACAGGCCAAGCTGGGCAGGATTCCTCTAACTGCAGATGTTTACTAAGCAACTGCCAGTACCTGCATTAGTCAGTCTAACTCTTCTTTATGGCAGAAAGGAACAGACATTTCCAGGGAAGGATTCATCTGACCTACTATCACAGTGACCTCTTTCATTCATTCATGGCTAGGCTTCGCAAACAAAGATTTGGGAAGGGCTCAACCCACGTGGGTGTATCCTTCGAGCCTGCACAGTGGATTTTTTAGGTGAGGCACAGCATGCACAGAACTGGCCCCACCCTTTAACTCCTGAGGTTCATCTGCCATGGCCGAGCGAGCTTGGATGGTGACAGTGAAGTCCTCAGGACTAGAACCTACAGTTCTCGGTATTCCCAGGAGGTCTCCCATCCAAGTACTGACTGGGGCTTACCCTGCTTAGCTTCTGAGATCTGATGGGATCGGGCGTCAAGGTGGCATTTAACTGCCTGACCTCTTATAGGTGAGATTAATCACATCCATGAGATGTACTTCTGTCCCTAGTTGTAGGGTGACCCCAAGGCGATTAGCTCAGCTGCTTTGCAGGCATCTAAGGTCATCCAAAATGAACCTCTGCCAGGGCCTCACGTGCAGGGACCTCAGATAACTCTAAACTGCCCTAATGCTGCTGTGGGGTCATCGTTTTGTATTTTGTTTATGCTCCCATAATTTGCTGTCTATTCAGCCTGTTCTGAATATTGCTAAGCCCCTGGTGCTTTGGTAGTGCTATTTTTGTGTTTCCCCCTATAGAGAAGGTTGCTTTTATCAACAGGGTGAAATATCAGATTCCTACCTAGACAGACTTGTTGTTATGCTCTGGTGGCAGGTGAATATTCCTGGGAATCAAGAACAAAAGGTGACCAGAAAATGCAAAGCTAGCATGGTGATTACTGATGTACCAGGTAACACAGTACACCTGGTAACAAAGGAGAGTTATCCCCTGGGTAACTAATGTCTGTCCTGGTAAATAATCCCTCAGGGAAAGGCCCTCTGCACCTATAGGCTCCTCATTTCTGCCATTTACACTGGAGGGCTCAAGAAAACAGATTACCATTCCTGACATACCTTTCACTGCATGTACCCTCAGGCCACTGAAGCTGTAGTGACTATGCTACTGCTAAATCTTTTGGATCTGTCCACATTCCCAGAGCAGGACCATTTCCTTAAGAGCAGGAAAGATGGAGGAAGACAAATTAGACTCCCTATAGAAAGCTTGCAAGGAAAAGCATGTGTGGAGGTCATACTGGGGGAACAGCTAGGGCTCTTGAGCAATAGCAGATCATCAGTTTAATTCGCTCAGAGGAAGATAAAAGAAGAAATACTCAGAAGAATTAAAAATTAGTAGCAAAGGCTGAGCATAGGACATGAGGGAATCAACTTGTGGAGAAGCTTTCAGTGTTGAAAGAAGCACACATTTCCATAAATTCCAGACCATGAAGCTGGAAAACTTCAGTTCAGAGCATCCTTAGATAAAGTTACTGCACTGAGCAAGGCATTGCCAAGCTCAGCATCATCAGTGCCCACTGCTCCCTCTTTGGGGGAACATTTCTGACTCTGCTTATTCACAGCAACATTGAGAGGCCCCATCAGGGTAGATCAGTATTGCTTCACTGTGTGCACTGCACTCATGAGTATAGCAACTCCTGTCCTGAAAGAGCAAGAACTCTAAGGGCTATAATATTGCAAGAGAGGGTATTGTGGGTGGAGACAGCCCTGATTCATCCTCCCACAGCAGCTCCCTTAGCAGTAATGTCCCACCTTCAGACACCATTCTTGTGTTCCCTCTGCAAGCTGATCCTTGCTGGTTGCTGTAAACCTCCATAGAGCTTGAGGAATGTGAGGGCAACAAGGGCAGCACAAGCTTTTATGAAAAAGTGGCCAGAGCAGTTTATGAGATTAGACACCTCAGGCACCCCTGCAAGGGTTTCTTTTCAAAGGCCAAGGCTTTTAAGCCACGCTGCATTGAAAAATATCCGATATTTCCTTAAAGCTTTTTCTCAGCACAGCTTGCTGTGTTTGACACTTTTGGTCTTTGTTTATTATTTGTTTCCATTCTACCAGCAATTTTATTCTAACTCTTCTGGTTTTGAAGTGCTTCTTGCTGACAAAATTTCTCCCTTAATTTCACTACACATCTTTCCAACTTTACTCTCTAAGTGAGTTTGATGCAAGATATTTCTATCTGCTGAGGTTTATTAAAGTCAAAGGAGTCAACATGTTTTGGTTTTTTTCTTTTCTGAAAAATCCCAATTCAATACACCTAGATTTGTTTTTGCCTTTTAATGGAAATCCTAGTGTTTTGAGGAGCTGTCTTGGGTTGAGCTGGCAAAATGCCAACTGCCCAAGAACAGAGAAAAAGTGTTCCTCTCCGCCCCCCAACCAGCCAAGAGAAAAGGAAGGAGAGAGAGGAAAAAAAACTTGAGAACTTCTTCTACAAGAATGGAAGATGTACTCAGTAAAAATTAAGCCTAAACATTGCTTGTAAATAACATAATCCTAGGTAGTTTTCCTGCTTTCAGGAATTAAAGGAAAAACAAGATGCTGCCCTGATTTCATTTATACACTTTATTTCAGCTTATTTAGAATACCTTGTAAAAGTTTCAGCATCTGTATTTCTTCACCTCTATGGAGATTACATCAAAGCAGAGCTTGCCACATGTGTCCTGATGGAGTAAAATATCTCCATAAGTGATGTCTCAGGTTTTTCTGGGTTTCGGTTTTTTGGTTTCCGGGTTTTTTAATTGTTTTTTGGGGGGATTGTTTTTTTGGTTTGGGTTTTTTTTTGAGGGGGGTGTTGTAGATGTATTTGTCTGAACACTCTGAACGGAGAGGACAAAATTCTCTACTTCAGTAAACTCAGCTGCACTCAGAAATGCTGTCATTAACAAGAGTATAGCAGAGCAATGCTCACAATGGGGGTCATATTCCTATTCTCACTCTACATACCCACTGTTTTGTGCATTGGCAAGTAACGAGACAGGGTAGAGTAGATGACTGAATATCTGACAAGCAAATTATATTTGGATAAAGAAGACAGGGAAAGAAAATAGCATTCAACATTTATTTTACACTAAATTGTCCTGCATCCTCTTTGTTGATTTGTCAGAAATGGTTGCAAGAATATTCTGATATCACCATTATCCTTGCAACTTAAAAAATCTGGTCATCCAGGAATTCATCCATGGGGAGGCAATACCTAAATCAGTTCACTGTATCTCTGTATTCAACCAATGCGAAAATTATATGCAGTATGACCTCTAGCACAGTTAGACACAGACACTGGATGTGCACTTAAAAACACCTGCTAGCACTAAAATAATAAAAACCATGTCCAACAAGAATCTTCCCAATTGCTGTGTAAGAAGTATGACCTCCAGCAAATTAAAGGTTATACAGCATGACATGGATCTTAGAAAGCTCTTTGCCCTCATGTTAGGGAGTGCACACCCCACTGCTTCTGAGCTGGAGGATGGAGGAGTTGCAGTGTGGCCACCCCACAGTGCTCTGGTGAGGCCCTCAGCCCACCCAGACACATGACAGCACTATTGCAGTGTCGAAGCTCTCAACATTTGGAAGAAACACTGGGCATCTTGAAAGGAAAAGAAGTCAGACTGAATATGTACATCTATTTCTGACCTGCATGCACAAATATTTTATGGTCCCCCTGCCCCATCTATATCAGCTGGCCTAAAAAATCTTTAAACTTTGCTCAGAGGGCTTGCTTGTAAGTCTTTAGGTCATCAAAGCTCCATCATCAGAGCAAAACTGTTGTTCTATCTCTGCTTTAATGGCAGAGACACTGTGCATCTCTTTTTAATTAATGGGGACTGCAGAAAAAAGTTTTAAATGCTAGGTTTGAAATGCCAGTTTCGCAGAAATTCTTGGACTGATCATTGGTGTGGAAAGAGACAATAAATTTGAGACAGCAACAATCTGGTCATAAGAACTTATGGAAGACTTTCAACTGCTGAGTAGTTTCTGGAGATTCCATTTTTAAGAAGTCCTGATTTTAATAATATGCAATTCCCTAATGTCTGAATTTCAGGAAACTGTAAAACCTCCAGATGAAATACAATAAAAATGAAGGAGTGATAAATCATACTCTTTAGGAAAAAAATCCAGTCAATATTTCTACACATGTACATTTGTTCTTACCGCAGAACAAATGCAGCTTTACTAACCTATATAACTCATAGACAGTACTGCCCTGTGCCAGAGAGACAGAGGCGTTGTTTCTCCCCTGAACTAAAAGAACAAGGTAGCTACTATAAAAGTGGGGACAAATGTTATATTCATTTTAGACCTGAGAGCAGTGAGGTTGCCAAGTATATCAGTCATGAAATTGGGAATATTCATCCTGACTCCACTTACTTTCTAATCCCCTCTTCCCAGTTCAAAAGATCGCACTCAATCTGTAACTCTTTTAGAAGAAGTCTTACATTCTCTTTACATCTTACACCACTGACGCACCAGCACATAATCTGTAGCAGCAACACAGCTCCTCTACTTCGAGTATCTACCACTGCTATTGGGGTCCTAGGGGACATCCATGATCTGACTCCTAAACCACTGATAAACATATTGTGGTTCTTCAGTTACTAGCCTGGGAGAGTGTTTTGTAAATGGCCATAGTGGCAGGCATGAATCCTTCAACAGATGTTCCCTATTCAGCCAGATGCTATGGCTGTGTACACTCTCCTTGGAGAGAGTGCAGGGGGTGCAGGAATGCCTGTGCTGAAAGCCCAGCAGGTGCCACCTTCTCAGCTGCACCACTTCTCTGTAGAAGCACTTTGTGGACAGCCTATGTAGATCTACCCGGGTAATCCTAGCCTGCATAAAGCCCGAGGTGCCGCAGACAGCATGCTGTGGCCATACCAGGGGTCAGGTTTTAAATTTGCTATTTACATGAAAGTCAGCCTGTACTTGAGGGCAGCACCAGAACCGTTCTTGATACAGAGGGCAAAGAGAATAGAACTAGAAGAATATTTCCCAACCTTATAATCATTTTCTTAGGTCCAATTTGTTGGAAGTTGCAGTGGAGTTACAGTAGTTTCTATCAGAGGGAAGGCAGGTTGCATGCATGCCATCATAGTCAGGGGAACAATGTGTACTCTGCACTTGACCACTGCAGGGAGGGAAAGGGTTCAAAGCTCTTGCCTGATCACTTGGGGATGAACATCAAAAAGATCTCCAAGGAAATAATGGTATCTGCCTTGTGCTGATGGAGTCTTTTGGTCATTGTTCTGCTGCAGCAAGAGTATTTTGTGAAAGGGAAGAAGTGTCTGTGCTTATCCCTCTGAGGTTGAAGGCAATGGGAAAACTTGACAAGAACATGAAGACATGAAACAGAAGAATGTTTAAGATTTTCCAGCTGAACTGTTCTGAGTAGTGTTCCATCTGAGTAGCTTGCTGAATGGTCTAAGAGATAGCAAGAGTGTTCTCTAGTCTTACTAAAGTTTTGGCAAAATAAGACGTTTCACTCACTTTTCCTATAAAGGAAATAGCTCAAGATAAAGTACAAATTGAGAGAAGCATTTAAAGGAAAAGTCATATATATGAATTACTTACTGTTACCCTACAAAACAGTTATGGTATAGAAACTCTTTTTTTAATGCAAAACAATAAAACTCATATAAGCAATTAGCTCAAATGAAGCTGTACTCTTCTGGGTTTGGGGAACTGTTGAAAGTCTAGGAGAGATTCTGGACAAGTGAGAGATTCTGTACTGGAATTGCATGGATTTACAATAGGGATTTTCCCTACAGGTTTTTCTCACATTTAATCTTCATATAGGCTTCCCACAGGTGTTCACTCAGCTTCACACCAGCATCAGAGCTACAGAAAGAAAGTTCTGCCATTTTATTTTGAAACTAAGGTTAGATTAAGGAGCCCTTTTATTGCATGTCATTGACATAAGACAGATCTGTTTAGTTTTTGCTGCAGAGTACACTCACCACTTTGAATATCAGGATCCTTCAATACTTTCCCCTATCTGTACATCTGCCTACACTTTCCACGAGTCTTGCTGTGTCCTCATATCCTTAGATTAAATGAATTCATGTTTGCATCCACATCCCATCCTGTCAGCTTGGCAGAGACCTGAAGAAAATCCATATGTGGAACAGATTTTCACTACTCTGAAACACCCCAGTTACTGCACTATCTATGGCAATTATTTAACACATCCTAAACCCAGTAGTGATGCTTTTAT
Organism: Myrmophylax atrothorax; assembly: GCA_026770055.1. Lineage (NCBI taxonomy): Eukaryota > Metazoa > Chordata > Aves > Passeriformes > Thamnophilidae > Myrmophylax > Myrmophylax atrothorax. Next base: position 17,875,981 of record JAOXXN010000001.1, on the reverse strand, counting down.
TTAATAATTCTACCTTACCATCTGATTAGCCTGCTCTTCAAGTATTTCCTTACTAATCAGATTCCAGAGGGTTGCTTAATTTTTCCAGCTGACAGTTAGCATGTTGACACCCTTTCTGCTTAGTAACAGAAGTCACATGAGGTTTTCAGGAGCAGAAAGCAAACCCATTTCTCTGCAGAGTGAGAATGTGGCTTTGTTAGCAGTCCCAGAGCAGAGTCTCACCCTTATTGACTGCTTTCCTCCTGTATTGCATCAGCAACAGCCCTCTCAAATGTTTCCATCTTGTTTCAGATCTGATCTGAAGGCACAGGTCTTTGCAATGCAGCCAGCCAGTTACCATTTTAATCTTCTCATCCTTTCTTTGCATTATCTCAAAAATACTAAAAAAAACAGTAAATGTTTTAGAGGTATAATTTGAATGCACAATAATAAATAAAACTGCACTGCCCTTGGTATCATGCTAAATTAGAAAATTGCATAGGACTGGCAGTCAAACAGAAGGGAATTTGAACTGCTCTTATCTCAAACCTAGAACAGGGACATCATTAGGGACAGTTGTTGCTGGGAAGTCAGTGCTTGTCCTCAGTTTAACAATACACTACAATACCAAATTTGAATATGCTGAGAGCATGAATGACGTAACACTAAGAAGAGCATCGTCTATTCTCAGTGGCTTGAATGGTGTCTGGTACTTTTCTGGCCCTAAAACAGTAATCAGTCACAGATAATTGACTACTTTCAGATCCAGAAATTGATTTGCAAGGGATTATATTTCCAGTGTGCTCTACTAGCTTAACATTGACTGCACAGGAGAAACCAGATTTCTGAAGCACCAACCACACAGCCACTCATTTTTGGTCATTTGAGACATCTCCTTACTAAGTACAGTCGTATGTTCAAACTTTTGGACGAATACTAATTAAGCCTTCTAATTGCAACACAGCTGCTTCTATTCCCTTTATTAAACTCTATTCATCCCTTATTATTAAACAAAACATAAGGCAGGAAAACAGAAAGATATTTTCCTATGCATCTGTCTCTTTCAGGACAAATAGGTTTCCTGAACAAGTACAGCCATGTTTATAATCATATCTAATATAGAGTATCACAAGACTACTCACATTCATTTTGAAGACCTATCTAGCAGTGAATTATCTCTTGTTTTGTCAAAACAAGCATGACTGCACATTAAGCACAGCATGATTCACAGGCAGAGCAATACAGAAAACTGCCCTTTTGGAGGCTTATCTAGCTCCACAAAAGTGCTTGGAAAAAACCTCTCCACCTTGAACAATGGTTTCAGAGCTGGAATCAGTTACCAAGATGATATGCACTAATGCAACACACCAAATGAAACCAGAGGCTGAGTCTGGAAAGCAAACAGGAGTTCTGACACAGCAGTACCAGTGCAGAACAGTCCCAGCACTTCTGCTGACGGGGCACGAGGAGAGGTACTTGTTTGGGCCACTCCAGCAGCTGTTACACTTTTTAACCCAGCTCAAAATTATCCCAGCAGAAAAGTGGCTGTTTTTTTGCAGGTGAATGAATTAAATTAGCTCATGTAAGCTCAACTGTCAGCTCACATATCTCAACCAGCCCAAAAGATAGCTAGGTTATGTGGATAAAGAAGACCAGGTTGTGAGGGAGTGAAACTGAGACTCCCTCTCTTCAGTATCAATTGGGTCTCAAACTGGCACAGCTACAGACATCACAGAAGCCTCAATTCTCTATCCAGTTACACAGAGATGATCAAGATAGTTTTCAATTTTATCAGGAGAAAAAACTCCAAACATTCAGAACCTGTAAGAAATTTTTGCAAGCACAGGTCTGAAGCCATCTCTGTCCCTTCGCATTGATCTATCTACAGAAAAGGGTGCCATTAATTCCTGTTAACATCCATGGAAAAGTATTTGTCCTAGCAAAGGGCTGTCTTAAATATATTCATGTATAAGAAGAGTCAGGACTGATGCTACACCACTGTCTGTCCTCTCTGGAGGGTCCATCATGTGCTTCTTCAGCACAGAGTGGATGAGGAACCTGCTGCTGCAGAGATGAGTCCCTGTGGGCAGAGGAAGGTTCAGCAGCTTGGTGTCCAGAGGAGTGTCCTACCTGGAAGGCCCTTTTGTAGGAGATATTTTCTCATCCTTTTGGTAGATGATGTTTAAATCTAGCTTGTATATTCCAACAACCAGCTTTTCATCAGAAACAACCTGGTTGGGAAATGAACAGCTTTGTCTGCAATTGATTGAAATATTTTGCTCAGCTCAGACAAAAAAACCCCAAAAACCAAAAAAGAAGCAGAAAAAAAAAGCCCAACAAATTGAGCTGAGATGGATTAAATTATTTTTTCCTCTCGATTTTTTGGTTCAGCTGCCATACTGAAAAATAAATTATTTTCATAGCTCTACATCAGTCACTCCTGTTTATAGAAATTCTAGTCATACAATCTGAGAACAGATTTCCCCTGCTGTTACATTGACTTTAACTTCCAGGGAAGTTAACTCTTTGGGAAAAATAAGTCCCTGGAGTAGACAGCCTGACACTCCCCTATCACAAATAACAAACAGCAAGTGTTAGAACAATTAGTCACAGTGAACAGTTTATGTGAAATAACCACTGATTGAAACTTCCTTGCTTAGAAAAATTCAGAAATCTAACATGTTCCACCTGCTATGACCTTTTGAAAGGACTTCCTTGGCTTTGACGGTAGACTAGGTGTATGCTGCTGCAATTTTACCAGGGTTTACATGTTGCAACCCCCATACTGGGGATAGGGGTATCTGGTTATACTGGTATAGTTCATTGGGCTACGAAAAAAAGCATTAATCTATGCAGGTTAAGCAACTTAAAACTGATGTGGGATTGGATTTTTTCTCCTGCACAGCCTCAAAGTCAATTACAGTCAACAAATACTACATTGTCTGTTGCAGTTCTCTTCAGGACAGTACCACATAAGTCCTGGCATTTCGAGTGAAATATTATTGTCACCATGGGGTTTAGAGCATCCCTAGAAGTGCATTTACCTATCTGCAGTGCTGGCAGAGCTCAATGTTTTGTAAAGCCTACAGTTAGTCTGGCTGGCCTTGCAGTGATGGCAGCAAGCAAAATGGATGGGCATGGCCCCTCTGGGCTCTCCTGCCTCTGAAGCAGCTGGGACTGGTGGTCACACTGAACCAGGGCTGCTGCCCACCAGAGATAATTTATAGGACATTGAAGCTGCTTCTAGTATGTCACAGCAGTCATTACATGTGCCACTGTCGTCAGAGATGCATCACTGCAAGCCGAGGCCTCTCATAAAACCCAATATTCCCTCAGGACCATATTTGTGCTAATTTATAGCCATGTGGAAACTGGACCTAAAAGCTTATGTAGTTGATGCATTGTGTTTGTGTTGGCTCTTTGTATTAATCCAGGAGAAGAGGCTTAGACCCCAGCCTAAAAATGGATTGTATTCTATTATTTGCCAGTGTTCTATTTAAAATTAAGAAAAACAAAACAAAACAAACAAATTTTAAAAAATCCAAACAAACAAAAAAAATAAAATAACAACCCACAAAAATCTCTATTGAATTAAAGAAAGGTTGATTGACATGGCCTTTTGCAGCCATTCATGCCTTTAGAAGTTGCCTGCTTGCTTTACCCTGCTCACTTTACCCTGATTCACCTTCCCTGGAAAGCAGTCCTCCTCTTTTGAAATACATTTGTATTGAGATCTTCATCATGGGCATCTAGGCATAGTGGGTAGGAAATTAACTGCATCCATCAATGGTTTATTTCGTTGCGAATAGGATGCCCAGAAAGCATTATGCTGGTTACTCCTCTGTTAGTCATTGCCCAGAGGGTTCAATTAGAGCAAGGGAGGTTACCTGCTGACCTTTCATTTTTCTTTACACTTGGATTTCCATTCTGACTGATGAAGCCAAATGTCAGTATAATTTCACCAGTATCTGTAAGAGTGTGCCTGCTGCAGCCTCCACCTCAAGTCAGTCTCCTTTGATCTTTGACTGAAGCAAGCCACACCATCAAGCCAGAAAAAAACATCAATTTTCTTCTTTGATCTGCATCCTCATGAGCTGATGAGGTGAGTAAGTCTGCATTTTATAATACTACAGCCAAATCCCTTGGGTGTGTAAGTAATTCCCATGGGACTTTGGTTCAATAGGACCTGACTCAGGGAAATTGCATCTCACCTACACCTGTTCAGCCCCTCCCCCCCCAGTTCTGGAGTTGGATAAATAAGTAATCAAGCCTGCAGCTGTAATAATGACAAATTCAACTCAGTAGGCTAAAGATCAGTCTGTTTTAAATAACCCCTGTATGTTCACTTGGACAGTGTTAGTAGGTAGTAGAAGTTGTTGGAGTCTCTTTAGAGATAACATCTTGCTTTTATTCTTTGTAATTTATCTACTACCTTTCTCAGGTTTTGATTTGTTTTGTTTTGTTTTTTCTTCTTAAGGTGCCAGTTTTGATGTCAGATGACCTCAGATGACACAGAACAGATTTTAAAGGCTGATTAGACTGGTTTCCATTTAGCTTTGCAAGACTTAGCTGTCAATGGGGTATTGGAGGTGAAATGTCTAAGAAATTATGAAAATGGGTCTCAATTTTCAAAATTACTCAGGTCATGCAATGTTTTTTTATGATTCGTGGCTATAAGAACATTCTGAAATGAGACCTTAATTTTGATTTGGATTAGTACAGTACCTGTCAAAAAGGGACCTCAGTGTAAGACTGCTGCTATGATACATTTGAGTGAAATGGAAGGCCATATGGGGAAAGTTTTAAAACGTATACTTTAAAGGTTCAATTTTGTAAATAAATAAAGACTAGAACTCAATGCAGTAATATTTTTAAATGTTGAGATCTTAATATTCATATTTCATATTTTGAATGTCTGAATTATGAATTCTGAATTCTTAGCATTAGCAGTCCTGCTTTTCAGTAGTATGGCTGAGGTTCATGATGTGACTGATGGGGTTCAAGAGGAGAACTACACCTAACTGTGAGTTCTGAGAGCAGGTAGGTGGAAATAACCAATTCTGCTTTTCCTTGGGTTTTCATCTTTGTGAGTTTATGTGACATATATCTTTTCTTAGCTGATCTCAGACCAGCTTCAAAATAACCGAAGCAAATGCACAACTTGTAAATTCAGTGGCATTCTGCCTCATCCTGCCAGTTAAAAACACCTTTCCAAGGATGCCCTACAGTTCCTTTCACAGAATGCCTAATGTATTGTTTCAGCTAAGCCAGTTCCCGATTATTCAACCTTGTCAGTTTGAAGATCAATTTTTTGGCCAGCACTTACATTTCTGCATCTAAGAGTTGTTGCAAAAATCTCTTTGAAATGATAACCCTAAGCTGGGGTCTCCCCATAGCTTCAAAGGCATAACGTCCCAGTCTGAATTCCTTTGAAATATTTAATTTGAATAATAAACTACCCAAGTACCAGCGTATTCGGGTTGTTATCAGTTAGCTCTGACCAGTAGAAACTTTGAAGTGTTAATTGTGGAGCTGGACGAAGCTGCAGACTTTACTGGTTCTTTGGGAAGCAAGAATTAACCCTTTTACACCTTGCTGAGGAGAGACAGTTTAATGAAGGACTCAGAAAAATCCTAGGCATTATGTCCAAAGTGTTCACAGAGATGCCGCAGGAAAAAAAATTTAAATCCATCCATTTTCACTGTTTATTTCCAAGGGAACAGTAGTTACAGCCCTTAACTACATTGGAGATAACAAACTTGGCTTATCTAGTGGCCTGCACATTGAACTTCTTCAGTCTGTACAGCATAAGCAGCAGGATGAGCTGGTATTTATATGATGCATACACTGAAATATGTTTGAATCTGTTGTTGGCTGTACCACTGGCTTGACGGAGTATTTCAGTGGGATTTATCTGTAGACCATCCACCTCTCCTTTGTGGCCATCCCTCATGGTTTCCTCTGTTGTAGTTTCCAAGCTGCTCCAGCTGAGAACAGGTAGGAGTAATCAAGTCCTTCTGCAGGGCAAAAGAGACAAAAAAAACCCATTTACATGCTGTTCCTTCATGCAGCCCTTGCTGTCTCCCCTCACTATGCAGCTTCTGGGGCTGGGGTGGGGCATACACATGGGGCATATACTGCTGCTGTTGCCTAGAGACAAAGAAATGTGGATTGGATTGGTGCTCTTGCTGTTAACAGCCACTGCTACTTGTATTGCACCTTTGCTGTCTCTATTCCTTTGTTTCTCCTCTTCTTTGACAACGTGCTCGAGACAGCACTGTATGCAATTGCTTGCTCTTGCCAATGGTTTCCTTGCATACCTTCATCCCAGCAGAGCCCCACTACCCTCTAAGATGTCACCATGCTGAAATTTTAATCCATTTGGCAACACTGCACACCGTTCCTCACCTTACCTCATCAGGAAACAATAGACTTGGTCAGGAGTGTTGTTCAGAGAAGAAGCTGGCCCTCCTCTTCACTTACCTCAAAGCAGTATCATTTGACTTCAGTGACCCGATGGCATCTTAATACACATCAGGCTTTTTCAGGACACTTTGGAGGGTTGTGCCCCACCTGGTGCCTCGTGCACCCAGTACATCTAGTAGTCTGAGTAACAGGGAGTGCTACACGGAGGGAGCACCAGCATTTTGGCTAATAAACGATCTGCTCCACTGACTCAAAAACCTTATGTGTACAGCAGAGCAAGTCAGGCATAGCCTGCTGATGTTTCTCACAACACTGTTACCATTTTTTCTTGTTAAACAACAGGTTTTTTGCTTTGAGAATTTAACTCTTTATTTTCAAATAGTCCAAGTTTGGATTTCTCAGTATGCCTTGTCACTATGTAGTTGCCAGTTTAACTTGGTTATCTGGCCATACTGGAGAATCTCTTACCTCTTGCAGGGAATAGTACAGTCTCCCCACTCCTGCAGTGTTTTTTCAAAAGAATGAAAACACTATTATTTTCCTCTCTCCTCTCTCTGTAACACCACCTGACAGGATGCAGAGATCGCAGTTCCTGACTCAAGTGACCTCTATATTCCCATTACCCAAGGCTCTGTCTTAGGGGATTTGCAGACCTATGCTGGTATCTAAAAGCAGTTTCTAAATCCTTGAACAGTACTAGTGAGGATTAATGGGAATGTAATTTTCCAGCAATTATCAGAAATTCAAATTTAGCATTCTGCAAAGGGTTACTACAAGGCCTGCACACTTCTAAAACCACAAAAAGAAACTCCCAGTTTCTAATCAGGAGTTAAAAATAGAAAAGATTTTGCAGCCCAGTAAATAAGCTTTAATAATTGTCTGTCTGGGATCTGAAGACTTTTAAGTATTTCTTTGGGAAAAGGCACACTCCATTTACTTGGGGAACACAGAGAGACCATTTTCACTGTATTCCACAGGCAATTTCAAGAGCTCATGTCTTGTTAGGGCACACATTACAGTGCAAGCAGCCATAGAGATGTGAACCTGGAAACGGCTCTGTGTGACCATGAAGGATGAATGTGAAGAGCCCTAAGTGCACTGCCAGGGCACGGAGTAGAGTGGCAGGAGTTGGGAAGAGGGAAGCCCCAGCCAGATTGTGGGCAGGCAGAGGCAGAAGCAAGGGGTGCAGGGCCTTGGGGCTTGGGGGGGCAGGACTGCCAGCAGAAGTCAATTCCTGTTTCCAAAAGCTTGGAGCTAAGGAAAGGCAAATGACATGGCCCAGCGCCAGAGCTGAAAAAAACCCTTCCTTCCTGCTTGAATTCAAAGGAATAAACACAGCTTCACAATTCACAGGGCTGAGCTGTTAAGCCCTGTGGGTCTTTGTATTTGTATTGATGTTTGTTGTATCTATCGGAATCCAGTGAACTAACTTTTTCCTCCCTTGTTTGAGCTTTTGTTACTCCTGTTCTCAAAACACATTTAGTGTCTGCTATGGCCTGGCTTCAATCATCCCTCTGTGCAGTGAAGAGAGGTCAATAAACTGCAGTAAGATTTGGACACCGTCATACAGCATACAGAGAAGAATACCTGGCAAATGGTGTATGTGAGCCCAGAGGAGAGCCAAAGGGAGTCTACTGTGGCCAGGAGAGTCAGAGAGCTGCCTTTGAATTTGGAGGTGCAGACTCACGTGTGAGGCTCCACTGGGAGAGTGAGCCATTTGTTCCCTGCCACAATGAAGTGCCATTGTGGAAGCAGAGAACTTCGTAGTCACTCTGGTCAAAGTGAATTACCCTCTGCAGCAGGATGACACCAAACTGCAGTGACTTAGACATCTACTGTTCCCCCAGCTTCTTTATCTGACAGACTTCTGGGAGAGGGATTAAGTCAGGTCGTCTGGCAGGGAAGAACTATATGGTAATGGAGGGTAAAGGATTTCAGTGTCCAGGTTTGCATATTCTAATAGGTCTTTTGATGTACTGGTACCCATGTGTAGCTACAGGATTGCCTGCTTCTGCTTGTAGCAGTTAACTTCTCTGCTACTTCAGGTATCATAGGGCTGGAACCACTGGAGGCCAGGGTCTTGTCATTCAGCTACATGTCTGCAAGAAAGAAGCAGCAATGCTGCAAATACCTGAGATACAGAAAGACTTCAGCAGTGCCTTGGCAGGGCCACTCCCCCTATTTTTTGTATTTGGACAGCACAGATGCACAGTGCAAGGAAGAGCAGCACTGGAAGTCAGTCAGCTGTACAGTGCAAGCCCCCTAGACAGGAGCAGAGCAGGTTTGGAAGGCAGAGTGTGAGGCTGCTTTGGCAGGTGAGATGGAGCTGGTGCTAGGAAGTACCAATGGAGAAGTGAGAGAGAGGTGGAGTTGGCAGTCAATGTTGGAGTCACAGTTGGGGAATATCTTTGGTATTGAAAGGAAAACACAACACGTTTTCAAGTGTGTTTATTGGGGTCTTGAAAGGCAGTCACTGTTACTAGGGACTTTTAGTAGAACTTGAGGAGGAGTTTTTCTCTCCATACCAACACCTCCAGCTTCTGGGTTATGCCCAGTCCTAGTACATGAGATGAAAGAACTAATGCAAACATGCTAATATGTGCAAAAAGATAATGCTTCTTTAGATTGGCTTCAGTTCATCAATAAAACAGGCTGTGATACTGGCACCTGGAGAAACTGCAAAATCACTGTGAAAGGGAAGAATGCTATATGAATTCACTAAAGTCAATTTCCAAGGCTATGAAAACAGAAAAGCAATAAGTTTACAAAACCCCATCAGCAAAAGTACCCCAGCAACCCAATTGTTGCATCCCATCAGGCCCCAATAGAAAATTTTGTTACCTGAGCTCAAATCAACTCATATAATGACATTGCAGCTTCACTGTACCTTTGTTCCTGGAAGACAAGTCTCTTGTCTTTTATTACCCGTCTCATGGTGTCATGAGTGTTTTAGTAACAACTTACCTGTGCTCTTATCAGGGAAAAAAATCTGAGCCTTTGGAGCAGACTGGTCTCAAAGTGCAGACTACAATGTGTGGAGATTATTCACAAGCCCTGCAGGACAAACAAAGCCAATAAATCAGAGCTCACAAACAAGCTTTGTGCTGACATGATTTATCTTCCAGGGTTGATCGTCTTGGATATGATTTTATAATGAAGGCAGTCAAAGATGTGAACAGTAGACTATAACAAGCCATTCACAGTTGTGAATCTGAGACTGAATGTGTATTTTACTATAACCCCAGCACCAATCTGTGAAATAAATCTAAAATGCATGCAGGTAGGTGACTGGCTCAG
>JAOXXN010000001.1:17842276-17855941 GCA_026770055.1 Myrmophylax atrothorax | reverse complement strand
GGGTAGACAGACACAACACAGTTTTAGCAGGGCTTTGGATTCTGCACCTTGCACCTAATCTCTGCCACAGGCAGGAGCTACAAGCCTGGATTTATAGTGTGTCTTGATTTTGAGGCTAGGTTGTGATGCCACCACCCACCCAACTTTGACTTGCTCCAGAGCAGGTCTGGAAAACACCCCCAATCTGTCCATGTGTGCAAACTTTGCTCTTGGAGTGGCTATTGTCTCTTGGAGGGCTGCTGCTGTGCCTGCAGGGCCACCCATGTGAGGTTAGGTGTCTCTCTATTCCAAACCACTGTCCCTCCAGGTTAATGGGGTGGTGCAACCCGCATATCTGATTTTCAGTTTGGTTCCAAATCTGGATTTTTTTTGCAACTGTAGGCTACAAGTAAAGCCATAATAAAACAGCAGAATTCGGGGGTTGACAGTAAGTCTGCACAATATTGCAGCTTCACAGAGATGCAAAGGGTGCACTACACTGTCTCCTAGTATCAGGTCCATGCTGAGACCACATGTCTGAGACAGGGCGCTCTCCAGCATCACATTCACTCCCTGCCTCTGATGTTCTTAGAGTTAACAAACAACCCACAAGCTCAGGAAAAAAATCAATCCATCTCAGTGATTATGGGCTAGCAGAGAAGCTATTGTTTACTTGCATCAAATCTGGGAACTGGGTCATTTTTAAAGCCTGAAAGTCTGAGCTGTAAGGCGGCTGCACATCTCCTGTGCTCTGGGCTGTGTAGCTTCCTCGCTCACCCTAGTAGCTGACAGAACCTGAGGGTTATCACTGGATGAGCATGATGACCCCTGTGCTGACAGGTTTGATGTTTTCATCGTTACACAACTCTTTGGCATGGCTTGGGGGGCATAAAACACCCAGGTGCCCTGCACCACCTTGAGGGCCCACCTGGGAGATCCAACAAGGCACAGCTCATCCTCACAGAGTAGACAGAGCCTTGCATAAGGAGAAGAGCAGGTAAGGGTTTTGGAGAGCAGCAATTTCCTTGAAAGGAGCAGGCAAGGCTTCAGTAAACACCCAGGTGAAGTTCCAGCAGTAGGTAAAACTGAAGAGACTACACAAATCTGAATGAAATGCATTCAATCTTAGAAAGCTTAGGTATGTGTAGCAACACATAGCTGATGATGATGCCTGTTTTATTCACAAGCATTTTTAATTACATACATGTTACCATAAGTGTGTCATAAATCATTTGTGGCTGGGGAAAGTCCCTAAAATCATTCTATCCTGGAAAATACCCATACAAAGTAGCAAATTTTTCCTGCAGGTAGAGAAATAATTTCTTCTGGAAAATCTGAATAGATGGTTAGGTGGGACATACCTCTGGTGATCAGTTCCCTTCCCCAGAGGTGGTTTCTCCTCTCCTACACAGCAACTTCAGCTCTCAGCATTTTCCAAGCCAATGGCTGTCATCCCACCATCCTTATGTTCCTGCAGTACATGTCAGACCTGGGACAGGGCAACAGACAACTGGTGAAAGATCTTACAGATGAGAAGATTAATCTACAAAAATTTTAGTTTCCAGTTTTTTCAGATATACTTTGAAATTAATTTATCTTTTTTCCCAAGGAAGAAGGATATGTCTTCACAGCAAGTGTACATGCCTGCCCATTCACACTTTGTAACTTTTTAGACCATCTATTTTAGCCATAGTTTATGGGATGGAGTTTGATAGGATACTGACCTAAAATACATTAATTTTCTAAAAGTTTCAAAAAAAAGATGTGGAAGATGGACCCCATCAGATCTTGCACTGGGAGACGAATGAGCCCAACTTGTATTAAATAGCAGAGAATTCATAGAGGAGAGCTATCGTGACTGCCATAAATGTCAAAAATGCTTTGGTTAGAAATTGTAGTGCATTGGATATCTGAGACACAAGGCTTAAGGACAGCAGGCATCGTTAGTCCTACTGCTCAAGGACTGGGACACTTGGGAGAGAGACACTGGGGAACAGGCTTATGCAGAGATGTTCATGGACTTGGGTTGATTATGTCATAAGACTGGCTCTGGTTGTGACAGATGATGCAGAGGCAGTTGATTTAGCACTTTAACATACTATTCTGGTTAGTGAGAAAATTATTACTTTCAAAGAATATATAGTGCTTTTTGTGGAGACTTTCATACATCTATATAAATAATGCCAAGGTTTTTTAATCTAAACCAAATATATATTAGGAGATCATGTTCCCACTTCTCTTTCATAACATGTAACAATGTTCACTTTGCCAACTCCTTCCCTGTACTTGTGGATCAATTAATATTATTTCTATACTGTCTCCATCTATATACTTTCCCTTCAAAAAATCACAAGAAAGGAAAAAAAATCACTATAAACCCCCATTCACCATGGTTGTATCACAATGGTTATGTTACTATGGAAACATCTGTGTGAAGAGACTGTGATGCTCTTGAAGATTAGTATTTTATCCCATATTTCCAATTATCTCATCAGACCAGATTATCAGTGGTGTAAACTCACATAACCACAGGAAAATTAAGTGATTTATAATAGGTAAAGATGTGAACTGGCAATTATTTGAGGAAAAACCCCTAATAATTTACTTGATGGTGAAGCTGAATCTTAAACACTGCTGCCCCACATATATTTGAAAGGTGAAGTTAGGTTCTGCTTGAATTACCCTGGAATAATTCTTGCTTCCTAATCAGTCCTGGAATTCAAATGAGTGGCAGGAAAGCACACTGTCTCTGACTTAGACTGAGTTTAACTAGAAAACATACTAAATGTGGTACTGTCGTCAGGAAATATCTGTCAGCACAAAATACACTGGGACATGGGTCCCTGCATGCTCAGACTTCCCCATGCTCTGTCTAACCTGTTAGCTCCACGCTGTGTGTCAGGGCATGCTTTCAGCAGCTATTCTTTCACTTGTAGGCTGGACCCCCAAATTAGCACAGACTCTGAACTTTGCACTCTCTGCTGATGATGGTCAGTGTCCTCTCAATCTTCTCCAAGGCACTCCAGGTATGGCTGGGTTGTTTTCATCTGCGTGTTTCTGCTGGTGTCTTGTGCTGACTAACAACCATTGGAGGTATATAGCACTAAAGTATCTGCAAAATCTGTTAAAATGTTTCATGTAGTAGGGGTTTTTTTGTACCAGCAAAACAATTGTATTTGATAGATGGTACAGTCTATCAAGAAAACACAGACAACACTTTGCTTCATTTTGATAAGTTGCATGACCTTTATGGAAGGAAAATTCCTTTCACACCACAAAGTAAGAAGAATTCATATGCAGAAAATAATCAAGGATATAAATTAAATTGAGAAACATAATAGAACTATTTAAGAGGTTAAAAGTAAAATGTATAGTAGGAGCTGGTGCACAAGACTTAGTTTTGATCATATATGTGATGTTCTATGTTGGTAATATGTATGTGGATGTGTCCTTCGAGCCTGCACAGTGAACTTTTTAGGTGAGGCACAGTATGCACAAAAACTGGCCCCACCTTTTGCTCCTAAGGTTCATCTGCCACTGCCAAGCAAGCTTGGATGGTGACAGCAAAGTACTCAGGACTGGAACCTACAGCACCCGGTATTTCCAGGAGTTCTCCCATCCAAGTACTAGCCGGGGCTGACCCTGCTTGGCTTCCATGATCTGATGGGATAAGGTATAACATCACTAGGGATAAAGTCCTTCAAGCCAGACAAAGATATAATAGTTCATACATTCATAGAATCATAGAATCAATTGGGTTGGAAAAGACCCCTGAGATCATCAAGTTCTTACATGTATTATAGTATCAATTCTTCAGGAAAGATTCAGCTATGCTGTTATAACTTATCATTAAAAAAATCACACTGACACATTCTAAGGACAAACTGAGATGCCAAAGTGAAGAACTTGAAGCAGAAGTGCTCTATCTTCAGTCTCCTGCCCCCCTCCCCCCCCATATACTCCAGAGCACAGGCTGTGGGTCAGGTAGGGAGCAGGCAGTGTGCTGGACTGGGGAGCAGGGACAAGGCTGGAGGATCAATCTATCTGATCCTACTTAGCACCTCAGCCCACCCTTGGTGCATGGGCGTGGGATTGCTCTGGGGAGGACTGTTTGGCCTGCCAGGTTCAGCAAAATAGGGAGTTTTGCACAAAATAATTACACGTTTTCACATATTTTGAGACATCATCCAATATTATATATGTGATTGAAGACAATTGTAGGTATATAGTCCCATGGTCTGAGTTTGGATACACTGATGACACTGTGTGATCTCAAACTTTACAGTTGGGTCTGCAGGAAGATCCTGCAGATTAGCTCAAAACCAATAATTGCAGGGTGACTTCTACATCTATGAGTGAAACAGTCAGCCCTGAAAAACTTAATACATAGACATCCTTCAGAAGCCAGTGGTAGTTAAGGGAAAACATACAAGATTGGCTCCAGTGGTGTCACTTGCAAGAAATACAATTTTTGACAATTAACCTGGAAATATTGAAAATTGGAAATCAAAGGAACTAGTTTTCCTGTTCCACTTTTTCAACAAAACATACTACTGCCTTATCTCACTGTTAACTATGTCTAGATCAAGTGCATGTCAGTATTTTGAACATATTTCTTTTAAAAAATAGAAAATTAGAGAGAACAAGGAGGAAAAGGAAAGAAAAAGCAGAAAATCAACATGAGGAGAGAAACTGTCGCTTTGCCTTTTTCTGCTCCATTAGGAAAAAAAAAGGAAGAAAAAAAGTGACACAGGAGTTTCTTGTAAACTATGTTGCAGATCATTTGCTACTGCATCAAATATGAAGGCAACCTCAACAATAAGCCCTGTGTGTCATCTAGACTGTACAGGGACTGGCAGGAACAGGGAGGAGACAAATTATTTGTTTGCAAGTGACGGTGAATGTGGTGCCAGTGCTATGACTTCATAGTTGAAGTCACACAAACAGCAAAAACTCCTGTCAGATTCTATAGAACCCTTGGCTTTCTGTGCTGATTTCTCATTTGCCTGCACACGGAGGTTTTTTTCAGGGTTGATGTTGTGATCTGACTGCAGATGTCTAATTTCTCCCTCAGAATGGTGACCAGGGGGTACTAGCAGCAGACTCCAAAAAGTTATGGGAGGAGTGTTTCACATTGTAATTACTTGATTTATTTCCAACAGTAAAGCAGTAAAGAGCAGTAAAGCTCATTCTACTCTTCATTATAATCCTGTAAATTCAATTGCCATTGCTTCTATTAATAATGGTAATAAGGTAACTCATAATTTTCCTCATGGCCCTGGTCATGAGTTAAAATTTACATAAAGGAATCCTTGTATTTCAGTATAGTACACTTCAGTGAGTCTATGAAAAATTATCTGCTTTTTCTTGTGAGTAACTTACTGTAGCACTGAAGACTGGATATGGTTATTGGATATCATTTCTATTCAGACTAAGATTCAAATGCTAAGAGGATTTTTTTGCACACTCTTAGGATGCCTGATGAATTAAATAGACATTCATAAAAGGTCCAAAATTTAAATCTGATGAAATAAATAATGTGTCCACATAAGATATTTACATTACTCAAGAGCAATTAAGATTATGATAATGGAAGCTGAATAGTTAGTCTGGTACTTTTACCAGGCTTTACTTTTGTTTTGAATCAAAACCACTCTTACCAAATACGGCACATTATTCCCAGTATTTCAACTATAAATTCGAAGGAAATAAGTCATATCCGTTAATCTTTGGAATGCACAAACCCCAAAAGAGACATGATAATAATGTTAGAAGGGCTGTGAAATGTTATTTTCATGCTGTCCTTTCTGTATTGTCTGCACTAGGATGATCCCTCCTTCTCACTGACACTGTTGGATGAACTCTGCAAAAGCACATTTCTGTTTCAATAGTGACTGAGTGATATGGCCAAGCATGACTCTTTACTCACTGCCAAGTTTGTATTTGCAGCTCAGTGGAGAAAAAGAAGATCCTTTCTTTTCAGCTAAGGTTCTCAAAATATTTGTTGTTTCCAAACTCCAGCTAGCATGATCCGTATTAAAACCATGCACAGACTAAAAGACAAGTGCAATCAAACACCTGCAAAATTTTCACCAAAACTGCCAAAAGGGAAAACACTTGCCTGATATGTGCTGGCATGAAACAGCTTCTGGAGTGCTCCTTTTTTGATATTAACACATTTCAATATTCCTGGCAACCACATAGTAATCTCAAGGGCATCATGAAAAAACCAACAAAAATTGTTTAAATATTAGTCTTAAAAATAGCCCACTATTAAAAAAAAAAGTTACTATTTCTGGAAAGGGTTGCTTTGTTTTTCTTTTAATTAAATTTTTTAAAGGGTTTAATAGTCTAGGGATTTAAAGAGAAACAAAAAAAGGGTTACATGTGCTCATAGTGTGGCATATCTTGCCATCTCAAAGGTTCCCAAACAGTTGGTCCACTGAGATTTGAGAGGCCACATAGTTTTAATGCTTCCCCCTGTCTCCTACTGCTTAATGTCATTTGTAATATCTAAAAATACACATCTTACTTTCCCAGTATAGCTTTCCCATGTAAACTTGACTTGCTGCCTCTATCCCAGGACATGTAGATGTTCTGCAGGGTGGGAGAACAGATGTAATAGCCAACTGGAAGAGAAGCAGCTTCTGAATGGAAGGGGAGGATTTCCCCAAGATAATGTTTCTATTCATTCTGGAAAATGATCAAGGACATTTTGACTAAATAGCATTCAAAGTGGTTTCAGGCACCTCTGCAAAAGGAAATCTGTCTGGCCAGGGAGCTGGCCTACACAGTCCCTGTGGGAAGCAAGAAAACAGCTGAGGTGTCTGTGCCTGGTGCGTTTTATGCTTAGGTATGGCAACCACTGGTTAAAAAATTCAAACCAGCCAGAGAATTAGGAGCCCTTACAAAGCACCTCAGGGAATGATATCCCCTGGAAGGCTTATTTAAAGAGTCTACTCTAGTAAGTTAATTCTTGTTTTTAAATATTTTATTTCTAATAAAACATACCAGTGACATACCAGCTTCCACTGACATACACTAATTTTAGCACACAATTTTGCTTCAACTTGTTATTGTTTATAATGACCTTAGACTTTCAAAAGCACAACCCAGGCCTTTGGCAAAACTGTATGCACAGGAATAAGAATAATGTCTGTTTCTCTCCATGAAGATTTATTGCTGTCCTTTACAAGAGTGTTGCTGGGGAAACAGTCACTCTTACTCATATTTCACATGATACCTAGAATTAATCTGTTAGCAATTCAGACTGGATTGCTCTTTCACTTAGTACATCTGTTAACAGATTTCTTCAGATAGATAATTTATCTACAAGTGTATTTTGAACAAAACAGAGCCATATATTAGACCTCACTGACAATTATTTTCTGTGAAATTGTTTTTTCATTTAGCATGCTCAAAAAGAGATACATTTGGTCAGTCTGCTTGAGACACTGGTTTAAAAAGATTTCTTAATGTCTCTTAGTCTCAATTTATACAAAAATATCTGTATTTTGAAAGAATGATCTCTCTCAGGATTTAGGTTGATTGCACTTTGAACAATTTCTTATTTGATTACCTAGGAAACATGTATGGAGGAAAAGGAAATACTATAGCTTACTGCTAAGGGCAAACTTGATAGATGTGGTGTGAACATTAAAATAGAGTTGAATCCATGATTCAGTGAAGGAAAGTAACTGGCATTTAAGTGAACGAGAAACTGCCAATCAAGGAAGAGTGAATCTGTGTGAAATCATCATCATCAGACTGAAGAGGTTGTTAATTGTTTTGCTTCAGATCTGGCATATACAGATTCATGACTGAAGAGATATTTTAATATGATCATGAGTATCACACATGAAGACTCACTGAGGTTGAGCTCATCTAAGAACAGTATGCACCAGTTAACTTCAGTTTTTAGTCAAAACATTAGAAACTCCAGTGTCAGAGAACACTACCTCCCCTTGAGAAAGTCAGCTACCATTGCTCTATAAGTCAAAATAGGAAACAGCAATGAGAGATTTTGCAGCAAAGGGGGGAACAGAACTACCTTGGGGAGGCAGCAATGTATGAGCAGTCTGGGTCTTAGTACATGGCGTAAGGGTTAAGAAGGGAGGAGAAAAAGGAAATCAGAAAAATAAATCTGTTGAGGTGGAGAACTCCATAAAAATGCAGTCTGTCTTTCAGACAAAGATGGTCTTAGTAGACCTGAACTTTCTGACCACATGAACATAGGAGAAATCACCTGTTCTTTTTGCCTTGTGACCTCACTCACTAAACCACCTTTGAGCTTTTTATAGCCAACTCACTTCCTAGCCCACAGAATTTGTCCCTATCAGGTAAGGTAAGAAAATTTTTGCAAAGGTTTACATACCACATCAGCTTAAACACATTGTTCATGATCAAAGTGAGGCATCTCCTCTTCCAGTCAGGCACTTCACAAAAAATTAGGTACTCTTCCAAGCAGAATGAATTGCATTAGGCTTTCATCTCATCTTGATAGTTTTCATTGTTAAGCAAAGACTCATTAGCCTCTTACTACAACCATGTTATCAATCACCTGTGCCAAGGAATTGGAATAAAAACACTTATGAACTCTTTGGCTTACAACCAATGTTTTCTAGTGCCCTCTAAGTAGCTGCAGTCAGGAACAGGGAAAATCTACAGCTTGTCTAAAGAATTCTCAGTGTTTAGAGCCTGTGAAAGCAATGCTTTCTCTACAAGACAGTGTTATCAGGTTTGTAAGTATTATTTTTAAAAGTAGTATGCTAAAAATAACAGTACAACCTAGTCATAGACTACTCATTTTAGTTCCTTTATAAATGTCAGACACTTTTCCAAATTAGAGAAATTTTTTTCACTACAGAATAACTCAAAAGGTAGTTTGAGCCTGTTTGGGGTTGGGGCAGAAAAGAACCATCTGGAATTCAACAAAGGCAAAAGCGGGGTCCTGCACTTGGGAAAGACTAACCCCACATAACAGTACAGACGAGGGGCTGACCCACAGGAAAGCAGCTCTGTAGAGAAGGACCTGGGGCATTCAAGTGGACAAAAAGCTGTCCCTGAGCCAGCAGTGTTCCCTTGTGGCCAAGAAGGCCAATGATATCCCAGGAGGGTTGAGGGAGGTGATCCTGCCCCTCTACTTAGCTCTGGTAAGGTGCATCTGGAGTGCTTTGTCTAGTTCTGGACTCCACCGTACAAGAGAGACATCAAGTTCTGGACAGGTCCAGCAAAGGGCAACAAAGATTATTAGGGGAATGGACCATCTCTCTTACAAGGATAGGCTGAGGGACCTTGACCTGTTCAGTCTTGAGAAGAGATGACTGAGAGGGGACCTTATCAATGTCTGTAAGTATCTGACGGGAAGGTGCCAAGAGGATGGAGCCAGACTTCTTGGTGGTGCCAAGCAATAGGACAAGAGCAACAAAGAGAAACTGATGCACAGAAAGTTTCATCTGAACATGAGGAAGAACTTCTTTACTGTGTGAGTGACCAAGCACCAGAACAGATTGCCCAGAGAGATTGTGGAGTCTCCACACTGGATGCAATCCTGTGCTGTGTGCTCTGGGACAACCCTGCTTGAGCAAGGAGGTCAGACCAGGTGACCCACTGTTGTCCCTTTCAACCTTACCTGTTCCGTGATTTTGTGATTCTGTATATGAAAACTGACTCACACTGCAGTTACAAGGCAGAACTCCAGAACTTGGCCAGATACAGTCCAGCACTACAAATGTAGGAATCATTTGTATAGACTCCTTGCAGATTTAAGGCTTAATGAAGCTTAAAGAAACCAGTAGAAGCTCTTCCACTGGACATGTTCCTAAGACTTTGAAGAATTCACAGAGTAAGCAAAATCAGATGAAATGATATGGATGCTGGATTAGGCAAGCAGCAGATTACAAAACAGCATTAGCATTTGTACTTTGCAAAAGTTAAATATGTTTCTATCTTAAATATTGTTTTCATGCTCCCATGAGTACTATCCATTACAAGATTTTGGATTAAAATGGCAACAGGACCAGAATCCTGTCAGAAGGAATTTTTTAGAACTTCAGGGCAGATGTTGTTAGAAAGAAATATCTCAGAAGGCTGTTGAAGAGTCATATGTCATAAGCAGTCCTGGAACAAAGCCGAATGCTACTTCCAATAATAAAGTTTTTTAAAACTAAATGTAAGTGTCCTGTTTGTATCAAACTCTCCAAATTTCAAGAAACTTGTACCTTGCTCAGTTCCATTACAAAAGACAGTGCTCAGACCAGCTTCGGTGGTCAGTTTTTGAGGGTGCACAAACCTTTTAAAAACAACTAATCTCTTCATGCATTTTCATTCTTAAGCCACTGCAAAAGCAGATGAAGCAAAATGTTCCTGATCTTGTTTGCTTCAATCTGAAATTCAGAGGAAGTTTTGGGATATTTGGAGAGAGAGTTCTTCTATCTGTATTAGACATCTGCCATGGGGTTATATGAATTATTCCCCCTGGTAAGGGGCAAGAAATGAGTTCTTAATCCAACCTCTCTTGAGCAAATGCTACAGGATAAGTTGACTATCACCATGAACTGTTTCTTTCCATTGATCTGTGAAGAGAGTAGAGGCACCTGGCTCTTCTGTAGACATCTAGACTCAAGAGAGCCACACTGTGTCAGCTGAATCCTATTCCACTCTCCCATTATCAGGTTTGATGCTTCAGCTCTTTCTTGTACTCATATAAGAATCACTTTGCTGGTGTTTCAAAACAAATTAATTCCCCTATAAAATCCCATTTGACAGCTAGTGGGAATTAGCAAAGTCTTTATAGGTTAAAAAAGAATCCCACCCACCTGTTTTTATGGGTCACTGGTCCTTTTCTACAGCTTCAATTATGCTCAGAATTTCTTGTGCAAAAAATAAGTAAATAGAAAGGAAGGGAAGATGTGGATATAGCTAAGCATGGGCTGGTAACCTCTGGAGTACCGAGGAGAAGGAGATATATTTAGGAATAGTACTGCAAGTCTGAATTGCCTGCCAGAAATACCTTCACCTGTCATTCATCGTAAATACTTTTACATACCATGAATGTGCAGTGAATTCCCTGAACCTGATACACTGTACCACCACTGAAAATAAATAGTATTGAATGATTCTAGACTGCTTCTTTAATCCCTTTGCAGGCACTTAGAGTAGGAATCTTACAGAATACCATGGACATCAAAAAAGAGGAACCAGATGTAGGTTTCTAGAAACGGCCATTTATGTGCTTATAAAAAACATGACTATAACAAGCAAAACAATGCAAGAAATCACATGCCAAACACAGTCTGGAAACATGTGAAAGAAAAAGCACAAGGAAAAAGCATCATATTTTGGCACTCAACCATTGCCTAGCCAAGACTCTCTTTAATTGCATGCAAAAGGAAAAAAGCAAGTAGCATTATACAGTGAAAATAATATGTTCAAATATCTAGTTTTGGCTGATATTTGACACTGTTACAAACTTTTCATGGTTGCGTTATGCTCTTGGAGAAGGCCATTACATATATTCTTGCTATAGATGTGTGGTAAGCAATGATTATAAAGAATTACTCCATGTCATCATTATAAAACTATGTTTTAAGAGGCAGAGTAGTATTTTTTAATAATAAATAAGTACCTCACAGATATATGACAGAAGAATATCTGTAATTAATATTGTCCCTGCAAAATAATATAGGTAGTGAAATTGCAAAGCAAATCAAATTGTTCTGGCATAATAGCTACTGAATTGTAAGGCCAAATCAGAATAGAGAATTAAAATCCAAGGAGAATATTAAAACAAAACTAGGAGCATTCTTAGTAAAGAACACATTTGGTAATAACTTGACTGTGTGTAAGATGACCGTCAGATGCCCCCAAAGCTCCCCCAGCCATTCCTCCTGTGGCAAGTGTTCCAGTCCCACTGCCAGGTCTCCCCGATGGACCATGTTTGGCCTAAAAGCCACCAGAACATATGTCCTATCCAGAGAAGCTGCTCCCTGGCCTAGCCCATACCAATGCAGGGGGTTAGTCCATGCCAAGTGCAGGGCTTTTCATTCATTCTGGCTGAATGTCAAAAGGCTCCTGTTGACCCATTCATGGTGCTGGTTTGCATCCCTCTGAGTGTCCACTGTCCTCAAATGTATTGACTGGTCCCACCAGTTTGGCTTCATTGCCATACTTGCTAAGAGCGCACTCCTTCACATTCTCCAGGTCACTGATTAATGTGTTGAGCATCACAAGTAGGTCCAGTGTAGACCCTTGTGGAACCTGACCTCTAGACAGCCTCCAGGTGAACCTATGCAATGCTGGGGGAAGGGGACAGTTCCCACCGGTCCTCTGGAGTCCAGAGAGTGCAAAGCTTTTCACTCTGAGAGACGAGTGGCAGAACAGGTTTATTGCGAAATCACGCGGCTTATATAGGGTCCCGAGGTGGAGGTGCTGGAACTGGGACTGGATTGGCTAAGGGCTCAGGCAGAAGGGAGTTGTTTAGGTGCTCACTAGTTAGTAGGAGAAACAGAGGGACCAAACCCAACAGAAAATTAGGAATTGGGGATAGATGGGTGTGATAACCAATAGGGTTAGGACAGGGGCAGAAGCCAGCAGGAGCAGCAGCAATGCAGCCACTAACTGCACCGGCAACACGAGGCAGGGGCATCCAGGGACAGAGCCGCCCTGGCTCATCCTGGACCAGCGGGGACAAGCCTCTGACCGCCATAAATCTACCTTATCCCAACACCTCAGCAAGTTCTGGCTGCTGCCACCATGGCATTGTCAGGGGGAGGAGGGGGGTGACAGCAGTGCAAGAAGGGATACAGAAAACTTTCTGAACTAAAACCCTGTACAAGTAAAATGCGTAACTTTTAAACTCCAACAGTAAAGTCTTATATGTGCAGCTGGTCAGGTCTGCTGCTTGCCAGTGCTGTCCTCCTCCAAGGTCTGTGGGGTGATGGCCCCTGATAAGCCTGGATGGGTTGAAAAAGATGCCTCAGCCCCTGAAAGGGTGCTCTGGCAGAGGACAAAGGCTTTCTATGACCACTGAAAGGCCCACCTCACCTCAGGCATCTGCATTCACCCCACCAAAAGATTGACTTTTAGTCACAAAAAACATGAAGAAAAAAAAGGTATAAAAAGTGCCTGGAGTTTATACTTCAGCAGAGGAGAGGGGAAAATGCCAGTGTCTCTGTGAGGGTAACTGCTGCTCCTCCTCCTCCTGGAACAATGTAGGGGTGAGAAGACCATGTGCTTTCTATTTTTTCTAACTTTACTTTCTTAACTTTACTTTCTTCCTTTCTACTTTGATTCTTACTTTATAATCATTTTTTTACCTTAATACTAATAACAGTAACTTGCTTCACACTTTGCTACTTTATATTGGTTATTGCATTTTCCTATTCTTACTTTATAAGACCAGCTCTGTTTTGCAACTACAGTAACTTGCTTTACTTTCCATGTGCAGTTTCTTTCTCAACATGTGTGTTGATGAAAAGAAGCTTGGTTCTTTCTTTTGTTTTGTGTTACAGAGAAAGTGGTGTGCAAGATATTTCGTTGTTCTATGTTATCGAGAGAGTGTCTGGATAAGTGTTTTAGGTGGCTGTGTTTTAGTTAGTAGTTCTTTGTTGCTAGTTTCTGTCTGTTGTGAAAATGCTGTATTGTAACTTGAGTTTAGTGTGTTTGTCTCTGTAAAATGTGTTTTGT
>JAOXXN010000001.1:17831983-17842176 GCA_026770055.1 Myrmophylax atrothorax | reverse complement strand
CTCTCTGGAAAGAATTTCTTTCTGATATCCAACTTAAATTTCCCCTGGCAGAGCTTAAGCCCATGCCCCCTTGTCCTATTGCTGACTGCCTGGGAGAAGAGACCAACTCCCACCTGGCTATAACTTCCCTTCAGGTAGCTATAGATAGTGATGAAGTCACCTCTAAGCCTCTTCATCTAGTACTCTGCTCAATTACTGCTGCTGTAATTACTATTCTCTTTGAAAAAACACCTGTCTTTGTGATTTCAGGACCACCACTACAGATCTGAGTAACAAAAATTAAGGTTTGCCACTACTTTTCACTACCAGTGACACCCCATAAAAAACCACAGCTATACTGTCAGGGACTCAATGGTAATTTATTCTCTCTTCAGCAACAAACCCATTAGTCAATGTTTCATTGCTGAATTCTCAAGGATATAGCTCTCTGATGCCTTTTTTTCTGAAGTAAAGACAAATTAAGATTTCTTCTCTCCTTTCCTACTGCCTCTTTATCATGATGTCTTCCTTCCCCCTTGGCTGTGCTGGTACTTCTCTTGGTGGGACTGACTGAGGAGGCAGTAATAGCAGTGTGGAGATGGGACCTAGAGTGAAGATAAAACAAAGAGCTGGAAATGTCTGAAACTGGCATCCCATGAGAGTAAAACATACCAGTGAATACTACATACTAGCCTTTTTCCTCACCTTCCTAAAACTCAACCAGACACACAAACACAGTGTCTATAAGGCGATTTTCAGCTTCTAGGATTGTTTTCCAATCTCACCTGGCAAAAGCTATAGTAAATATGAAATTCTATCCTCAGTTCTTCTGTTCCCTGTAGCATCTCTCCAGCAGCATTCACGTCAGAATGAAATAAAAGTGCTAGAAACCCCCCCAAATCTGAGCTAATTTACACAGAAAATTCCCCAAACCAAATGTTATTCAGGCTCCTGAACAGGACATTGAAATGTGAAGTAGGTGACCACACAAAAAAAGCATGACATCATCCCAATGCTTGCATTTGTTCAACTCTCTTTGAGGGAACTTTTTGGGTTTTTTCAACAGTAAGGGTGCCATGACTCTCAGGAGGGACAGAAGCTGTTTTCTCAGGAACCAGCAACCAAGGTTCATTTCTACTCTTCAGAAATGCCCTTTCAGTTCCTGATGGCAGTTATGTGCCAAAGGGGCATGCAGGCCTTTCCAGAGACTGTCACTGGTGTTCAAGGAATGTTGCAGTATTTCCTTTCCCTGAAAGACCTCTTTTCTTTTATTGAAACTGCTAAATCATCCCTGCCAGCTCCTAGACCTCATAAAATAATTCTAAATCACAAATCAGTTTTCATCACATTGGACCAAATTGGACCTAGGAGGACTGATATACTGTGGCTATGCTTTCTGGAGAAGCCTTAAGAGAGGGAGATAATAATATTACAGTATTTCTGGAGCAGTCTGTTCCCCTATATCCCTACAACATGTTCAGCTGGAGACATCCTGGTTGAATTTTAAAGAAACATGGGTTGTCTACCTGAATGGCTTGCATATAGGAGTCAGGGGGACATTGGAGATGAGAGAAGGGGAGAGGAGGGGAGGGGAGGCAAGGAGCGGTGAGGAGAGGCAAGGAGAGGCGGGAAGAGCAGAGAGAGGAGAGGACAGGACAGGACAGGAGAACAGAGCAGAGCAGAGGGAGCAGAGGAGAGCAGAGGAGGGCAGATCAAAGAGTAACTTGGAAGGAAACAAACAAATATCTAGGATAATTTAGATTGCTTGCCAAAAAAAAAAAGGTAAAAAAACCAAGTAACAATATATGCTGCTCAATTATAGCAATAAGTATGACTGTGGAGGCTGACACTTCTGCATCGCACATGTAAGTACAAGAAGCAATTATGAAGACCTAGGAAAGCTCTTCCGGATATAATAATAGTTTATTAAAATCCATCTGGTGGTAGGACAGCAAAAGGGAGTGTCAGTATGAGCCTAGGGAAAGTGAATAAAACATAAACAGGATGTGATGGAGGAGGTGAATAATCTAACAGAATCATATTAATGCAGAGTTTCAGTAGTTAGCTTGTCTGCTACAGCAGCTATGTTTTGCTTGCTGACAGCTGTTGTATCGCTCTCAACTCAAACATACCCCGGTATTTAACTGTAAGTTTTGTTGTGCTCGTAAGGCATAACTAATGGTTATTAACTGATCAAGATGAATAGGCACAAATTAGAAATCTAAGGTCTTGGTGACCATCCTACTGAGAATAGGCCATGCTCCCACATCAGGTGATGCATGCATGGATACATAGCTCTACAGATCCTCTCCCCTGCTTCCCTCATAGATTGTGGCAACATCCACCAGCTCTTCTTGAAGAAGCCCTGAATACACAAGCACACCTGCAATAACACCCGACTTTTTAAAATTCTCAAACAAGGTAATGCAGCAGAGAAACTGCTGCCTGTAATGGCTGGGTAACCTATGCCATAACTGCCCACTGGAGAATGAAGGGAATCTTCATTTTTCACACAAACAGCCTTCAGAAATTTACATTAGCATCACAATCACCACATTTTGCATCTTTGGTTATCCATAACACTTCTTTCCCTGCTAGCCTTGACCAACTGCCTTGTGGCACCATTAAAATAATAATCCTGATCACGCATGCTCACATGACCAGAACTGCCTGTACATGCCTTTAAGCCCTTTCTTAGACTGTCTTAGACTGTTATTCAGTCATCAGCCATCATCTGCAATGAAAAAAAAAATGTTTAATTTTCCTCTCTTATCCTTCTGCTGATAATATAATTGTGAAAGTTTTCAGAAGAATGTCAGCTATCTTCAGTTAAACTAAAACTGACCACCATGGCCACATCTTGTCCCTGAAGGAGGTATCCTTGTTGCTTAATGCAGATGGATACTCTCATCTTTTGACTTCTCCTGTGTTTTGCTGTTGTACAGTTTGCCAAAATCCATGTCTCTTCTGTCTTTACATTGTCCCAGGGATGCTACTTTGGCATGTTGATGATCCTGCTTGGGATCTGCACCTGCAACCTTTCTGTTTCTACAGAGACAGATGCTAGGAAAACGGTTTTCATAAAGCAGTGCTTACCTCTGGGTCTAAACTGCTTACAACATCAGCAGAAGACATCTATCACCAGCGCTTTAAAGTGAGTGTTCTGCCTCAGATGAAATGTTGAAAGCTTGTCTAGAGCTCAATAAATCCACTATATTAAGAGCAAACTCTTCAAGTAATTAAAAGCATTTCCAGAGATGAAAGACTGTAGAAAATATCTTCTACAGAGTTAATTTTCATTCCTTTCCACTTTGATTCAGCTGAGTGTATTTAAAATAAAGATAGAAAATGTTGATGTAAAGGGGAATATGAGATACGTCAAGAAAGAAGTGACCAGTAATGGATCAAATCTGTACTGACCACTCATAAATAATAAGTATTCATTACTCATTTGGAAAACTTGATCCTCCAGCTTTAGTTCTGGAGCTATAAATTTGATTTTCACTTGAAAAATTACTGAAAAACATAGTGTAAAACTTTATCTTTGCCATTAACAAGTTAACTAATACAGCTATCCTGAGACAGGAATTCAGTGAAGTCAAGGCAATTTTAGTTTTAACATGAGGCAAACTTGCCTAGGTAGGCCTTGGACAGGAGCTGATCTAGTTGTGATCAATGTCTTCACTGTGCCTTTATGCCAAGGTAGTTCACCCATGTTAGTTTTCATACTGACGAAAAAAAATGCCAAAAAAACTGAGTAGTGTGGTAGGGAGAGAAAGAATCATTTATAGTAGAAGTGCCCTAAAGAGCAGCATCACAAATGGATTCTTACTTAACTTGCAGTAGTTTTCCACTGCTCCTTGCCTCAGTTATTTTATTTTCCATCCAGAAGCTATCAGAGCGTATCTAGGGAGCTGCATGTGCCTAGATCTACCCCAGCAGCCCAGTAGCAAAAGTCGAGTTAATAACATGCTCATTTTTCTCCATGTTTCTGAGCAACCCATGATGTCTGGTAAGTCTGCATTCATAACTCAGAAAAGATAACTGTCCAAGGGAAAGCCATTCCCCCTCTTCTTGCTTCATAGCATCTATTGGATTTTCTTTTATCATGATTCTTTTCCAAGCAGTTTTATGTGGGGGTTAGGGAGGATGGGAAGGTCTGTCTGAACATCTTATGATCTCTGAGGGATCATTACATCATGCCAAGATTTTACAGGGATGAAAAAATTTCAAGAAGTTGCTATTTATCAATTCCCAAGGAAATTAGCTGACAGAATTAAAAAAATAAGCCTTAAGTAAATGGAAGTAAATAAAGGAATAAATGCCAATGGGTAAGCAATTTTGCTTTTACTTTCTATTACTGCTACACCAACACTAAAAACATTATCATTTCTGGTTCTCTGTCCCATATGAACCCAGAATTGTACAGGTTGCTCTAAAAAACCTCAAATCTGAGCTGTAAACATGAAGCCTAACAACTCCCACATCTTTTTCTTAAACAGTTGGAAGTCATCACAGCTTTTCATCCTAGTATTACTGCAATTCCACATGAACTTAATGTTCCCTCTTTTTTTTAATATATAATTTAAAATTACACTCATAGTTTCTTGTAGGTTTTCTTTTTACTCAAAGCTCCTTTGAGGATTCTTTTGGATATATCAAGAGGGTGTTTCTCTCTTTATCTTAAGGATCTGACTAAAGTTCAAGGAACAAACAGTTGAGGCTCTTAAAAAGTCTGTTATTTCACAGTTCTTGTTATTGGTTATTGAGTAGGGGTAACATCTCCACAAAAGAACCAACAGTACTGGACACATCCCCTGGCTGCAAGTGTAGCTCAGATACTCCATTTCATGGTTTGGTCTGCTTTCATCAGCAGTGTAAACTAACCCACATGAATGTGAATTGATGAACCTGCTGGGTGGTCTTCACTGACTTTGCAGGTATGTACTGGGAAAGTGGGAACTGTTATACCCTGGGAAAAGTTGCTAGAAATCATCCTTATTATGAATGGCTGGATCCTTCAGCTGGAAGATGCAGAGCAGAGGGTTGGGACTGTTTCACCTTATCCCACAACATATCCCAACCTGACCATCCTGTGTCATGGTCTTACACTGATATGTCTGTCTCCCTCTCTGAAACTGTATGTGTTTTACAGATTCTCTTACCATAGACTTGGTTAATTTAGGTCAAAACCTCAGTGTAGTTAACTTTCAAGAAAGTAAATATAGGAAGCTTCTAGAAACTGTGGGTTGTTTTTTAGCATTTTTTCATGGCAATCCCCATGACGGCATTCAGTCTCTTGCCAAGCATCAGGTTGTGAGGTGGGTGGGCAGTGCTGTCTTGCATCCAGGCAGTCTTTTTAGGAGAGCTCCAGTGGGAACAGCAGTCACAGTGCAGGGGATCAGCTGACCTCTTCAGCAGCACAGCACCCTCTAGGATGCTGCTGCCCCTGGCAAGAGTCACACATCCAGACCAAGATGCAGCAGGATGCAGGACTGGTAACAGCACCTGTGGTGCTGCTGGATTGCAGGCTGAAATGTGCTTCTGCAGCCCAGGAGACTTCTGCAGGAAACTTATCGCTTTCCTCATTTTCCCAGGAGATTAAAAAATCATCTAATGCCTGTTCCCTGTAATTCACTTGTTGAAATGCCTTTCTGAATTCTCAGGAGAAAGAAACAAGATCACTAGAGCAAGGATTACTCAATGGGGAAAATATTACACCCAGGGAAAGAGGAGCTGCAAGAGGATGAAACCCTGTCACTGCTCTATGCTTCCTGCAGAGCTTTGTCCTGTCAAAGACAATAAAAGAGAAATGTTGCTGTGGAAAAAGGACAAGTAACAGTTACACTTCTCCATCTTGATTGCCTACCACACAAAGGTGGACAGAGCCTTCAAAACAATAGTGGTGATGTCTTGTTAATAAGGGTCATATCTCCTAAATATCCCTGAACTGGGCAATTTACAAAGGCAGAGAAAAGGAGAGATGAAGAACTTTGTATTTACTGTGCTGTTGGGAGCTGTCTGGGCTATGGGAATAAGCCAACCACCCAACAGATGGTTTAAATGTATTCAATGGCTTAGCAGACAACCAGTAGCCATAGGTTGCCCGATGATATACAGAACTCAACAATTTAAATGAAACAATTTTGGGAGGAAAATACAGATGCAGCTACACAAGCAATGTTGTGACTACATTTTCAAAGAGCATTGACAGATACCAAACTGTCCAAATCGCACTGATGCCTTTTGTTTCAAACAGTTTTGCTCAAACAGATTCTTTTCCAA
The DNA here is from genome assembly GCA_026770055.1 of Myrmophylax atrothorax. Classification (NCBI taxonomy): domain Eukaryota; kingdom Metazoa; phylum Chordata; class Aves; order Passeriformes; family Thamnophilidae; genus Myrmophylax; species Myrmophylax atrothorax. The sequence continues at coordinate 17,835,912 of JAOXXN010000001.1, read as the reverse complement.
ATTTGTCCTAAAGATATTCTCAGAAGTTATTTCAGTTCCTCCAGAATGTTTCTGAATTATTTTTGGGCAGTGTCTATAAACCAGAAGAAATAATTCCTTGCACAGCTTGAGCCATAAGCATCCTGTGAAGTACCATGTGAGAGCTATAGGTATTTATCATCTCACAGTGTAAAGGCCTCCAAGTGTCACATTTTTGAATGGTTCCTCTTGGAAATGTGAGTTTCTCCTTGTGGTCACTGCTGGGAAAACGATAAAAAGCAAATGAATGTCTATGAATAAAAAAATTACTAAGTCAGCATGAGTTCTTTTAAGCCTTTGGGTTGTCTCAGCTGTAGAGTTGAGTTGGAGGAGCTGTGCAGACATGTTTGCCAGAAGTGAGAGACAGGAAGAGGGCAGTGAGGTACATGCAAATGCTCTGAGGAAAGAGAATGTCACAGAAGGAGAAAAAAATATCTCTGAGTAGTATAGGAACTCAAACCACTACAGGTTTGTCATTAAACTGAGAACAAGCTCCTATCCTGAATTGGTCTTGTGAGCTATGTGTTTGCTTAGCTTTGCCTTGAACTCTCCTTCTCCTCTCCCAAGGATGCAAGCTGATCAGTTAGTGAGAAGGTTGTTTCTCTGTCTGTACAAAAGGTCGACATTTCTAATTACCTCCATGTTACATGTTAACTAATTTGGGCATTAACTTACAAAATTCTGGCATGGATGTCACTCAAGACGATCATTTTCCCATATTATCACATGCATTTAAATTACCTTTAGGCCAATGGTACCTGACTAAGGGGCATATTCTTTACCATAGTCACCTTTTGCTTTGTCTCTCGCCACTTTTGACTAGAAAATGCATTACTGCTACAGAGCAGCACAGGGATGTTGCACTGTGCCACACTGCTGGGCAAAGCAAGCTGTGGTGGGTACCACAGCGGGGCCAGGCAGCAGTGTGGGTGGCTCCATCTCAGAGAGGAGCCTCGGAGAGTGGGAAGCTAGACATGGGTCAGTGCAGTCAGGGAAAAGGAGGAAATATTTTAAGTCAGAAAAATGAAGGCTTTGCAGAGCTAGAAAGAGATATGTGCCCTGCACCCTCCAAATTCCTTTCCTTTTACATCCTCCTGAAAGTCAAAGCAGATTTTTTTTTTCTGTGTTCAGCAGATGCAGCTGGGGATTCATAGGGCTGTGTGAGCTCTTCATTTTCATGACTACATATGCACATATCTTTTATTTTCTACATTAATACTGTACAAAACTCACAATGCAGGGTGCTACTGAAAAGCCACCACATATCCTCAAGCACACACAGCATATTCAGCCATCTTTAAGCACTTCTACTCCTGTTACCTTAGTAACAGGCCGAGGGAATCCCTAAGTAATTAATCAAGCTGCTTAGCTGTTTAAGGTTTCTTACAAGTGATGCTGTTGTTTAGCTTCTTTCTCACTGCTGGAAAAAAAATTAAAAAATCTATATTTAGAAAAGAAATGGCATGTGGGCTTATTTAAGGATCCTCCTTTGTGTGTCATATGGGGGAAGGTGAGCCAGTGCTCATGTGCACCGTTTTAAGTATTTCTTTGGCATGTGTGTACATGCAAGTAACTAATACTGCAAGTAATAGCTGAAGCATGAACCTCAAAGGATTTAGAGGTGCAGCTGGCAGGCTGGATATCTTCAAACATTTCAATGTCCATTCTAACAGACCATCCTGGTTCCTTCCTCCAATGTGACATTCAGAAATCACTTCCAGGGTCACTGATGCAAAACCATGTAAGACAGCAATAAACAACTATTATCCAATCTGAGTTCCCATACAATCCATCCCATAGATACTCACTATTTTGTTTTAGTTTGTTTTTTTATTCTGCAGAAGGCAATATTCATCCTTTGTACACTAAGAAACATACCTGAGCGTGCTGGATTGTGGAGACAACAAAGCCTGCCTTACAGAAAGACATATATGTTGATCCTTTCCTCTTAAACAATTCAAAGACAACTGGAGAAAACTCTATGGAATATGGACTGTTCTTTCCCCTTTTAGGATTTGAGCTAACATGATACAGTCAATCCTTTTTCATGATGCGCATCCCTGAGGATGTTCCCTTGGAACTGTGGTTCTGTGCAGAGTAATTGCAAAGCAATTGTCTTCCCCAGGTTACCTCCCAAGGTCACTCAGAGGAGCAGTCCATGGACATGACAACAAACGTATGACTAGGTCAGGTCACTAAATTTTCAGTACAGCATTTTTCCTTCAAGAGATACAGATACAACAACAGCAACAACAAACACTTGCAAATCTTCATGGGACCTTGCAAGCTGGATCAGTTTTCCTTGGCAAGTCTTTGCAGACTCTTCTGGGCAAGAGATAGATCCTACCCGAGATAACCCAGCAACAGGAAGATAGGGGACCAATCAGGGAAGAGGACAATGGTGAGCCAAGCCCTTGCTCATCCAGAGTAAGCACGATATATTGATCTTCACCACTCAATATTCTCCCTCAGTGCTCTTAATACAGTGGTACCAGCTGAAGGGTCTCTCCCATGTGTTGAAAGCCTTGCACTGTCTGTGCATGGGATGGAAAATTTTTTGAAACCTCAAAAGTGGTCAGAGGAGGAGCTAAGAGTGGCAGATGCCTTTCTGGGGCCTATGTCATGCCAGAAGGATGCTGTTTAACCTCATTTTGCTCACTTTGCATGGTGAGTCTTGACTGGCCCCCATGCTGACCTGCATGTTCTGCTCTTTAAGTCTCAGGGATTTGCATGTGTTCCACCAGCAGGCACCATTTTATTTTTAGATTAGTCAGTCCTGGAGGAGTAGTAAAGCACCTTGTGCCTGTTAGAGATAATTTCTAACATCAACAAAACTAAATAAGTTTAATAAAGCAATAGACATCCAAAAAAATGACAGGCAAAAGCTAAAAAGCAGGAAAAATATATACCAGTAAAATGGAGTTATCAGTTACACTTAAACATCATAATATATCTCTCCAAAGTGCTTAGGGTCTCAGCTGACATAGTGGATGGGCTGGCTGCCCTGTTTCCCCCATCTGTGTTGCATTTTGAGCTCACCGCCTCTCAAAATTCTCTCATGCCTTTCCTCTAAAAAAAATACAGCTCGTTATAATAAATACAGCTGTGATGACTCTCAGTTTTCTCCTCCTATTTTCTCAAACATTCAGTTCTGAAATACTAATGGTGAAAGCAAAGCACGGCACATTTTTCTCTCCCCATGGACTTTATTAGGCACTGCTATGTTGTGCCTGAACTAGCACATTTCTTCTACTCTAGACAGTCTTCTTGCTGGTTAAGACTTTTGCAATATGACTTTTGCCTGTTTCTCTTTACTGACTAAAGAGGAAATCTTAGTGACTTATGTAGGTCTTAGGGCACCTAAATTTCAGTTCCTTCAGGTTAGGCAAGATTAACCTTCGCAGTAAACCCCAAGGTCTTTATGAGCTTTCCCTTAGATGACACATTGCACCAGACATGACTTTCAATTATTGCACATCTACCCCTCAAGGACGGAGTCCACACTAATCCACACCAATGGAATAGGTATTACAGCCTCCTAGAAATATACAACTAGAATTCGTAACCAGAAAAATGGGTTTGATGTTTATATTTCACGGTCCAGCCTATGGACCGTTTTCTCACTGTGGGAGTCATTCTTAGTGTCTTCCTCCATTACCTCCTTGACAAAGACCAAACACCCATGAGTTCTCAGAAGCCCTGCAGTCATCTTGTTGTCATCTGAAACTAGAGAAATATTTATTCTTAATTGGATTGTGTATTCTCACGGATCTCTCACATATACTGTGTGTATATAGACACATATATAACGTGCATTTAGAGGGATGTATATACACATTCACAGGACTATAGGCTGTCCTGGGTTGAGCTGGCAAAATGCCAACTGCCCAAGAACAGAGAAAAAGTGTTCC
>JAOXXN010000001.1:17814030-17831883 GCA_026770055.1 Myrmophylax atrothorax | reverse complement strand
CCCAGTCCAAATTTAGAACCCAAATCCAGGCCTGCCAAGGTGAACCCACAACATAGGCATAGAAGTGCAGAAGATTATCTATAATTAACAGTATTGCTGTTCTCTGCTAAGGGCAGTTCACCTATGCTCAGCTGGGACTGCAAGTTGTCTTGAAAAAGAGTATCCTTTGCCCTTTCCTTTCTCTTTTTCTTTCATTTTGATATATATCCCACAGAAAATGAAAGTGCTTGCTTCTGCATTCTGTAAATTAGTACTAATGAGGATCCACGTATGTGGCTCATCTTTGGACAAAGATATGTCTAGGTCTTGGGGGACAGCAGTTTTCCACCTCTGATCTACAAACAGATTGAAGTCAGGCAATGCATGGCTGGGCAGAAAGATCTCTTAATGAGGTTGATTAGAAATTCACCTGATGAGGGTGATTAGGAATTCACCTGAAAAGAGATTAGACAGAAATTCAGCATTTTGGAATGAGAGAGAAAAAAAGGAATTGAAAAAGAAGAAAAACACTATCAGCAAAGGAAGGAGAAGTAGGGCATAGCACAGGGCTTTGCTCTCAACATGAGAAAAGCCCTGGCCCACTGAGGAAACTGAAGCAAGGAAACCCATGCTGGTTTTGTCAACATATCCACATCTACTGTGTTAGCTACATAAGGAATTAGCAATTTTTCAGAGCTGATGTGTCTATCTGCTTAGGCTCCCAACTGTCCAAAAGGGGTGGCCTGTACACAGCACTTCAGAAATTAAAAGCTCTTGCAGGAGACACCAGGATGTTAGCAAGCAGGAGACAGATGCACCCTATGTCCTATTTCGGTGAACGGGTCACAGGCAAACAGACAGTATTCATGAGCTGGGCAAGGCAAGAAACAATGCTGCATGAGCTGCAGTGTTAGGGAACTAAGAAGTTACCTAATTAGGTGCTCTGAATTTTCATTTAAAGCTCATTGGAAACAAAGGATCTTTGTTCTTTTTCCTATAGAGAGTAGAAGATTAGTTTCCATACATAAATTGTGCCTTTGACAAACAAAAGAAAAATCAATACATAGCACAACAGCTGCCTCACCAGTGGAATATGAACACACGGTGTGTCCAGGCAGTCATTGATCTTTGCCATGGTGCTCTGAGAACTGTGTAGGCTGTGAGGCTTGTAACAAAGGGTCACTAAACCTTTCCATTAAAATAAGGTGGTTTTTTTCAAGACTGAGTTCAGGGGAAAAGAGAATCTGCGTATCTCAAAATGGCTGCATCTTTCCTCCAGCCTCTTTCTTGCAGACCTCACTCGTGTGCAGTTCTCTCTGCAGTCATTCCACTCCTCATCAATTTTTCTTTTCTCTTCTGAGTGTGGATCAATACATCTGCAACTGGAGGTTAAATCACAGTGTCTCTAATGAGGAACTTGTGAGAGACCGAGTACCTAAATCCTAATTCAGAAAACCCCTTGAAAATAGCCTTTATTTAAAGTGTGCACTAAAATAAGTTGCCATCAGTGATCTCAGTGAACTGTGCACACTGACAGAAACAGCAGGATCTGGGGAAACAGACCTAGAAGGGACATCCTAGGGTGTGGTGAGCACCAGTACCACTCAGAGAGCTCTGCTGAACACATGTGTCTAGTGTGAGACACCACGCAGGTACCACAGCTGTACAGGGGTGATTCACCAGGACAGGCTCTGGGTTAAACATTTTCCCCAGAACTAAAGACACACAAGAGTCTCGGGCAAGTCAGTCTCTTTGCTGTCCCTTGTAAGTCAGGCACAGGAGCTTGTGAAGACACTGAAAAAGTATTTGTGTGAGAGGAACACTTGCTATATCCTCTCTGATAAAGCTTTTCCCTTGCTGTTAAATGAGTGGAGTTCAGAGCTAGTTTTCTAGGTGGTGGAGAAGAGACATAGCATCCCAACACCAAAGAACTGCTGTCTATTTTCACTAGTCTACCCACAGTGATTGCAGCAAAATAACAGGCCTATTCAAATTATATCCATCCCTACATCCCCATTCAACACACACAGTTAAATGACACTCCAATCTGCTTTTTCATCTTACAGCATCCTCACCAACAGGCTTGGAAAACCAGTTTGGCTGGAGTTCCTGGTGCATCTCAGTCTGCACACTGACATGAGACATTGTCCCAACTGTACAATGTATTCACATTCACATATTGCTACCTATGCACTGGGACATTATGAACATCACTTGTGGAAAGGGATGCTGGATTAAGGTAAAGTAAGTGAGAAAACTGTCTATTTCCATTCCAACTCACCTGTTAAAAAAACATATTCAGAAAACACAGATGTCTGATCTGAAAGTGTGAAGTGTTCATTTCAGGAACCTTAGAGTATGCCAGAGAGCAGAGCCAGGTGGGTGGGTTGCAGTGGTCAGCACACACAATAGTTTTTGGGAAGTGGATGTGTTCGTGTGTGTGTGTGACATCCCAGCTGGTGAAAAGCAGCTACAGAGCAAGGCGGAAAGGACACTCCAGAGGAAGTAGAGGCTACACCAGAGGAGGGGAAAGAGCTGTTATTGTGAGATACACAAACTATTATCAAAGGAGACCCCAAGAGGTGCCTTAACAGTAGCTGAAGACAATAATAGTGAGTAAAAGAAAAAAGAATGTGAAGCATCTTTACTGTGAGGGTGGTGAGGCACTGGAACAGATTGCCCAAAGAAGTTGTGAATGTCCCACCCCTGGAAGTGTTCAAAGCCAGGCTGAATGGGTCTTTGAGCAATCTGGTCTAGTGGAAGGTGCCCCTGCCCATGTCAAAGGGATTTGGACTAGATGATTTCTAAGGCCCCTTCCAACTCAAACCTTTCTATGAATCTATAATAAGAGGAAAAATATCCAGAAGAGAGTCAAGTTTCGAAAATCAGTCACCCCTTTTGTATTTGATGTTTTCCATATTCTTCAAAGAAAATAACACATTTGACTAAAACACTCATCAAATCTGTAACCACATCTACACTTGTTTACTTGCACATTCACTTTTTTATGATTTCCGATGTTTTCATCTCACAGAGTTGTACTTGGGAGTTGCCACTGAATCTGCTGGTATGCATTTCCACCCCATGTGCTTACCTGTCTCACTGGGCATGTGGGCCAGCAGCAGCCTGTTCTACCCTCAAACGAGCTGGTGTCACCAGAACCATGTCACCAGTACTATTTTCCACTTAGTTGACATCATTCATGAGACCAAGCACCAGCTCCTAGCACTGCTGCGATGCAGATGAGGAAAGTGCTGGCTTCCAGACACTAAGGGCCACCTCTGACTGTATCACATGGTCCCTAACCATTGCCCAAATTCCTAAGCCACCTCCTCGTTATGGAGCAATTCAGATCTTAAAACATTAGTGGCCAGCAACATTGTAGATGTTACTTTTGGTGTGAGACTTTCAAATGGCAAATACAAGGAATCTACAGAAGGTTTGGGCTCTTTTGGAGCCAGAGAAGATAGGTTATAGCACTTAAACCACACTAAGCCCTTTCTTACTGTCAAGAAACTTCCTTTTCCCCTCTCAGGAGGAATAAGTTTGTTGCAAATTCATTTGACAGGATCTTATATGTCTTTTGCAACAAAAGCCTAGATTTAGAAGAGATGACACAGAATTTCTATCCTATAGTCACTCAAAATTCTGATTAAAATAAAAACAGAGAAATGAGAGACAGCCTCCTGGGGAAAACTGGAGCTTTTCAGCACTCTGTATGTTTATTCTGATATTAACAGTGATGCCTTTAATACTGCCCACATGCTAAACTTGCAGAGGGCCACTGATTTACTCCTTGATGAGAGACACTTACATTTAAATTGTCTGGTGAAAAGATGCGAGTTTGTGCAGCTGGGCTTGATATCATGTGCAGGCATGAGAGGCAGTTCAACACTATGGAATGAGGCAGATGCATCTTTTAAGTGATCAAAAATTAAATAGCTCATGGTTCTACTTAAACCTCTATCTCTAAACTCAGAAGGTAATAGTCACATTGATATGCATGAGATTGTTCACTTACCAAAACTGCAGCTTCATGTCTTCTGCAAACTCATTAAAACATTGTTGTAATGGTTTTGATCAGTTCCCAGGTAATCTGCACCAAGGAAGGTGGAGAATATCCATGGCAAGGGGGGAGTCACCAGAAGCTCCTCCATCTGAAACACAGTCCTAATAGATATCTCCTGTTGTCTATTCTGGCTGTCACAAGATGCCACAAGACCTTTCTATGCCTGCCCCCAACCCCACAGAGGCCCCAGAGCTATTCTCCATCTGCATGGGTAGAACCTACCCTTGGGCTGCAGCAGGCACAGATTTGCACACCATCACACTGGGGCATATCCAGGGCTTCCCCAGGGGCAGGGCCTGCCAGTTGCACCACAACGATGGGTTGAGGATCTAAGAAAAGCCTTTTCTAGTAATTTTCTGAAGCTGGAGGCCTTTTTCCAACAGCCAGATTTCCTGCCTCTGAGCCTCCACAGGGGCATTTCCTGGGTCCCCACAGACAGCTGACAGCTGAAATCTCATCAAAGAGCAACAACATGCATATTAACTCCATAACAAATTCTTGAAAGGACCTTCTGAATATAGATCCTGTGACAGTGTTGCTGCATTGTTTCACCAACACTCTCCAGTTGAAAATACAGCTACAGCTAAATGCAAAGTCACTGCTGTGGTCTTTTGGATGGGTTTGTCGTGACTCTGTTGTTGTTGCTTCTGCTGCTGGAGATTGATTTCCGCTCTGAAAGGTAACTGCAAGACATAAATTTACAGTACCATTAATTCACTGACACTAGAAGAGCAAACATCCTTCCTCCTTCATGCCCACATATCCCATTTATGGTCCCTCTTTGTGACTGATCCTCTTCTATCACAGCCCTAGCATCTGATCTTCCTACTATAGCATTTCTTATTTTATTCTACAAATAAAAAAGTGTCTTAGTTACACATTCAGGAAGATAATATTCTCATGTCTGCCACCTCCCCAGCTTTTACTCTCCCCACAAAGTAAATATGCCTCACACACCCCCAGAAGGGCACAATAGCTGTGAAGGAAAAAGTACTTTTTCCTGAGACTTGGCAGTCAAGATACTATAGGTTCTCATGTCTGCTTTTCTCCCCATTGAGAAAACAACTACAAACTGGCTAAAGCTGCCTTGCTGGCTGGCTGCAGCTCATGGCTTACCTGCATCTTCCCTTCTAATTGAACAGGTTTGTTTTTCTCAATTAGATTATTTATTTGTGCCTGGTGTTCTGCTTTTGGTAACAGTCTGGGGCCATGGATAGGCACAGTGATGGAGAAGGCAGCACATGGCATCACCACTGTGCTTCAGGTGTGTAAGCAGAAGCAGTGGCTGAGCGCAGTAAAGGGGCTATGGCAGTCTTCTCAGTCCCCACATACCTGCCCCTACTAACCGAATTGCAGGCATACAACATGGCAGGTTTTAAGACTTCCCCAGGGAAACTCTAAGGTAAACATGGAATTTGCACACTGGTCTCACCTTTGCTTCAGTCCAGTCAAATGTCCTTGGTTATGTTCATCATCCTTCCCTCCCCACACCTGTTTGTCTGTTTGGTGTGCAAGCTCATCAGAGACCTGTGCTGCAGCCTGTGTCACCACTGTGGGGCAAGTAATTAATGCTTGCAGAAACAAGAAATCTCCAGGGATTTCTGTCTTTGCTGGCATCTCTGACATCTGTAAAATGAGAAGTAGATGCAGGTTCTTTCCAGGGTGTTTGGGAACACAGAGATGCTGAAAGATTACCTCCTCTGTTCCCTTCTGAAAGACCATGGCTGATGGATTTAATTTTTATGACAGACAATTGTATTTAAAACAGGAAAGAGGTTGTTTTCCCCACTACATTGTGATATACTCTTGAGCTTGTCCTAACACTTTACAGCCTGGTTCATCAGCTACAGCCTGGTCTAAGAGTAAGGGACGCTGGATTCCACACTGGACTGGGGCATGCAATATGACCTTCATGGACCAGCTGATTTTGCCTCTTAAAAAGGGAACCCACAGGCCTGCTGTAACACTTTTAATTAATTTTTTGTGCTCAGAAATTCTCATCTGATTTTGAAATAAATAGGCCAGTTTGCACAAGTGATTAATTTGACCCTAAGAAAATAAAGAGATATTTCAAAAATGTCAGGCTTCAGTAATTTCTCTGGACATGCCCTCCTAGGGAACCAGACAACCCCAGAAACTATCTGAGTCCTTAGAATGTCAGTGTGGGTGATGAATTAATTTTCAGGAATTGTACGAGCTTTTGTTATGCATGAAAGATTATTTACAGCAAGCTATTTTAAGTTTGAACTGTAATGGGAACAGGCTGACTCACGTGCACTGCCTCTTATAAAATCAATCCAAGTATCTCACATGGTCATCACCTTTGCAGATGTTTTTTGTGGAGGAGGAATACTTTCAAAACTTGGAAACAGCAGTTATTATCTGTGAATATGATCCTTCCAGGAGTGTTTGTGTACTGAATTTAGTAAGGTTATTTTAAACTTGGATAACATCTTCAGCATACTCCTCTGTATATCATGCCTGTATTTATCCAGGAATGCATCTGGACTTCTCATCCTATTCTTCAAGTCATGATAGCTCTGTACAACAAAATCAATAAAGATAAGTGGAGCTACAATAAAGCAGTACTCACATAATTATTCACAATTTAGGGTATGAGCTCATTTACTTTGACAGCGCCAGTTTCAGAGGCCTTAGTCAAATGAAAGTCATGGCTTCTGAAGAGCAAGGTATGATTTTGCAACATTGTTTGATGGTTTTGAGTTTCCTATTTCAGGAAGATAACAGAGGACACTTGGTCAAACTGTAGCTTTGGCCAGTCCCAGCCTCCTGCAGATGCTGAGCACCAAACCAGCCTGTTGCAGTCACAGACCAGGCAGCAAAGCTCATCACAGCACAGATCTTCTATGGTTCCTGCTTTAGGTGTGCTCAGTTGTACATATCTGGTCTGTCGTCCAAGTGAATCCATATGAGTCATCACAGCAATGAGTCGCATGAAAATAGACTGGCCTTTATTGTAGGTGCTATTTCTACCGACTGAGAGCAAAGATATGAGAGCCCTTCATGGTCCTGTATTTCAAAGGAAATCTCAAAACAGGAGAAGAAGGAATTTTAGAGAAACACTGAGCAACTATAAAGGCAAATTTGCTACATTACCTAGAAGCGTAAGTATTGGCAGCCAGAAATATATTTAACTCCTTCATATTCTCCCCCAATTCTTTCTGTTATTAATCCCATACAAATGAAACACATGTACATAATCCTGCAAACATAACTCAAAACAGTGTCTGTTTCTTTTTAAGGCAAAGTGAAATATGTGCTACAGATGCAGAACTAATTTCTTCTGTTGGAAAACGTTATTTTCCCCAGGCATGCAAACATTTTAGCTGATAATTTTGATTTTTTCCTGCTTCAGTACAGCATGCTTGCTCAAGTCTAACCTTCCTTTTAGTGTAAATAGCATTATACACAGTGCAAATGGATGACAATTCTGTCTCTCAACTAGTTTTTCCTGTGAATGACTTAAAAACAGTTTCCTTTAATGACAATCTCCACCACCAAGGAGCACGGTTTATCAGAACAGTACTAGGTAATCATTTCATGAGAGTCATTTCTGTCTGCATGAGAGTGCTCAACCCAAGTCTGACAAGCAGCTCGATAAGCCAAGATACATGATTTTTTTATTATTATAATGTCAGTCTGAATAACATTGCAACAAAATGCTGAGCATCAGGAATACTACAGTCATGAGAAAAGATGACATTCTCAGTCCTAAGTGGGATTCAGCTGCAGGGCCTCTGCATTATAGAAAAGGGAAATGCGGCCACAGCAGTGTTTCTCGTTAAAGCCATGGCCCTGAGAATAGCTATTTACCATCATTTATTATGGAGAGGAAAGAGGTCAATAATTCAGAAACGTGTATTTTCTTGTTGTCTTTCATGTCTCCCATTCAGTTTGTGGACATACTTAAGTGTTTCAACAGGGAAAAAAAAAAGCAAACAATGAAATAAAGTCCACAAAATTTTACCCAACTTTATTTTCAGGAATCCAGAGAGGGATCTGTCAAGGGAAACATCTGTTTTGAGCTAAGGAAAGGCATGTGCTATGCATGAGTGGAGCTTGTCAGTGCCATGAGACTGAAATGCTCTGGTTCAGTTACATGACACTTAACAGTCCTTGAACACAACACTCATGTTGGTGCACACACACAGAGCCACCGATTGGAGTGGTCATAATGGAGAAAAGAATATATACTCTTCCTTCATATTTCATAAACAACTCAGAAAAAAAAACAAAAAGAAAAGGGCTTGACAAGCAAAAGTAACTCAGATAGAAAGAAATTGCTAATAGAGCTAATAGCAGAAATTGTTCTTTCTCCTCTGGCAGCACCATCTTCCATTATTCACAGACAAATATCAGAGCAGGTATAAAACATCAGCAGGTAAGGTTACTGTATGCTGCACCTCATTGTGAATTACACCTAAACCTGTGGGCTGTCTCAGCTTTCCCAGGACAAGCCAGACCTTTCCTCTTCCTATTTTAAAGACATCACTAGGCTATTTACAAAAGCATGAGCACTGCATGTTCTCATCTGCTACAGTCCCTCTTCTGTTATGGATAATAAAGTTTGTATTTCCAGGCCATCTGCTCTTTTAGCAATTGAAATTTATAGGGATAAACATAGCAAAAGTTGTCTGAGAGTGAAATTTCACATCATGTCCAGGTGTGCAATTTCTTCTCCAAATGCTGGAAACTGCATGTAGGCAGTGACTACTAGAAAAGCCACAGGCACAAATGAAGAGAATGGACACAGTAGAGGTAAAGTTAATTCCTTGTTGCTCTGCAATGGCAATGAAAAATTAAAGAAGATACCGTGTGAAACTGAAGGTACAGTAGACAAGGTAGATTCCTCATGGGCATCATGTCTGGGATGAGCAGGCATGAAAGTGGATGTGAACCATGGTGTAGTAGAAGATGATTTTGGTCCTCAACCTTCTGGTGATTCATCACCCCTTACCCATCTGCTACTCCCACAGCAGGGCTGACCAAGGTCTACACACACCAGCACCTCAGGAAAAACCCAGTATTTTACTGCAGCAGCTTCATGAGTGATTTGATCTCAGAGACAGGATCCCGTGGAAGAAGACTTCCTTCCACTGACTCCAGGACAGTGATGGTCTTTAAAAAAGAGGCAGAAGAGGCAGCTGGCAAGGGCTCTCTTCTAAACAGGCACTGCAAGGTCTCCTACAGATGATGGATCAACACCCAAACATACTCTTCCCAGTTCAGGCACCGGTCTACCTGCCTCTGAAGGGAAGGGCTTGTTACTCCCAGCATCTGAAGCCCATAGGTCATTCCTAAATAAACACAGAATATTTGTTGCTCCAGTACAAATGTATCCTGAAAAGCCATACTGCAGATTTGTCATGTTGAGTTGAGGTCTCTAAAATATCAGGTCCAGTCCAAAGCCTGTGAAATATTAATAGACAGAGCCTTATAGCCTTTCACTGGTTCTAGTATGAATGACACATTGTTAGATAGGGCACCAAACCAATGAAAAAGTATGGATAACTGCCCTGTAAGAATAGTTTTGTCCTGGTCACCTGATTTCCTGGACGTTTTCAACCAGTTCAGATTAAACAGCTTGCAAAAGATGTGAGGCAAAGGCTTCCTCCTGACAGCTCATACTGTCCCATGTCCACAGACAAATCCTGCTGAAGGCCCCAGTCACCCCATGCAGATCCCCAGCTCTGACACTGAACTGTGGCTGTGGAGCCTTCTCAGAGCCTCCGCATTTGAGAAATAAAATTTTTGCATTGCCCAGTTGCTAAAATAAACATTTCCACTCGCCTCCCCAATATCACTTAAGATGGAAATTGGACCAAAGCCTGGTATTATATATAATCTACAAAAGGGAAAGCAGGCTTGTGAAATCATTACACATCCTTATTTTGAAGTGTTATGGCTTATTTCACACCACAATCAAAAGTATGCTGCTGCTTCAAATTTCAAGACAAGGTTGAACAATTTAAATACACTTGCAGTTTGTATTAAGTAGGAGAAAGAGGGTAGACTATATACTTATTTGCTCTTTTGCTTTCAGCTTACTGCAGGTGCAGTGGGACTGACTTCAGCATCTGACATGTGACTTTATGCCAATAGGCCTGTTATTTTATTTCAGCTGCTCCATATTTAGGCTGTATTTGTGATGTATTTGACAGAAAAAGATATGTAAGTAGCCATGTGTGTTCGCATATGCTTATATACATGTTTGTATGCATCCTGTTCCCCACCTGTTAGTCTTCTAAACCTACCAAGAGGAAGAACAATTGTTTGGGTTTCTTCTGAGGCTATAGTAATTAGAGATACTGCAATTACACATAAAATAGAGGATGCAGGCCTTTCATGGGTCAGACATATCTCAGTGACTGTTTTATGAGCACAAAAATAGCAGCCTCTGAAAAACAACAGCCTTTTCAGCTCTGTACAAGGCTATTTTGCATCTGGCCAGTACTCAGTACTCTCTACACATCAGGCAACAGTTTCTTCTTCCCACAGGTTTGGTCATTGTCTAGTATACTGATTGGCACCTTCAGGCATTATGCTATTCAATAATGTTGTTGATGGGCACACCACCTGCAAGACTAGCACATATAGTTAGGGAGGTTTTTCAAGGATGGGAGGAGAGTGCAGTTGTGCAGTGCCTCAGCTCTCTCTACTTCTCACTTCTACACCTTCCCCTCCCTTCCCTTGTGCCGATCTGAATTCTAATAGGACCTAGGCAGCACAAGATTGTGCCCCACATCCCAAAGGCTAATTAAAAAAAAGAAAAAAAGAAGAAAATATGGGAGGTTCAAGAGATGTAATGGATCTGCTACGCTTTCTGGTACAACAAAGAAAGAAGTCCAGTACCAGATTTGCTCAGGTAGGTCTAATTCCCCACTGTGAAGTATAGGCTAACAGACGTGTACTAAGCAGTGTGAAATACACTTGGGAGGAAAGACTTCGCACCTGCTCTCTCCACCTTGCAGGCAGCATGGTTTTATGAGCAGCCAGAGGTGACTGTCAGACGCATCACTTTCTTGGTGTCTGTGAGGATGTACCACTCATATAAACTACAATGTGCAGAGTTATCCCTGCCCCACGGGTGTAACTCTCTCAGTGGCTGATTTGTGCAAGGTGGCATGGTTTCTTTTACTGAAAGCTCAGCTCTGGAAATGTATGATGCAGATAAATTTCTGGTTTCACTTCTTTTAAAGTACAAACTCTGTTTTCTTTCTCTATCTGCAGTGTGAATGATGGGCAGGGGGAAAAAGGCAGCCAGGCACTGCAAATGTCGGATGTAACTGGGAACAGGTGGAGCTTCCAGAGAAGATGCTCCTTCTCACCATAAATAAATCCACACCTGTTTCAGGAACCAGTCTCAGGACTATGCTTTTTTCCAGCTCCCAGCTCCACCTCCCAGAGTGGGGACATCTTCTAACACAGAGTCTATTCAGACCAAAGGGATGAACAGAGTAGATGTTCAGGTGATGGGGCTGAATCTGCCTGGAAGCAAAGGACTGGGGTAGCTTTCTCGAGAAGTTCAAGGTCCAACAAATAGGAGTGGCTGTGTTCCAGCTGGGAAAGCCAGACCCGCAGCCATCACAGCATCATGAAGATTCTACAGACACACACAGAGAAACACATGCACTGCTCTACTCCAATTTTTTTCTGGGAAGAAAGGCCAAGAAAGCTCATAGGTTTGAAATTATTGTAACAGTAATCTATAATAGAAATTTCTGATTTCCTCCAAATCTGTTTATCACTGGCATTCAGTAAAGAGAAACACTTATAATTTTTATAGTATTTAAAAGTAACAGTTGTTATTTGATTGTATTGGAGAGCAAATTTTTTATATATCATTAACTGCTTATCTTGGTTATGTGTTTTGAGGTAGTATATGGTATGTGAGGCAACATGCTGGAATCCTTGGGAAATAGGCAGAGAACAAGGACCTGTCAACGTTCTATAAAACCTTCTCTATTTTAGATAGCAAGAGTAGCCAAAGAAGCCATCAAAAATAAAGAAAATCAAATAGTAAATTTGAGCCTAATATCAGTTTAATTTAAATGTGGTTTTCCACGTTTCTTTACCACAAATGTACAGTGCCTGGACCTTGAAAGACTTCTGGCAAATTAAACAATTTTCAGGGAAGACCTGCAAAAAGCGATTCTTGGAAGAATGCCAGAGAGATTAAATTAAACTGAGTCTATTTATTTTATAAAAGAAAAGCTTTGCAGATGATTTGGGCAGGTGCAGGCCTACAGGGAATGGAAGAGGACAGAGGAGTATGGAATCCACTTTCTCGAGCCCTTCCTGCCTCACAAGAGCTCATGCATGCCCAGAAGGACACTGAACATGAACAGCTGTTTCATGGCCTTGGGGATCAGGAGAGAAACTGTGGGACAGATGAGGAGCAGGAACTGTAAACGTAGGCCTCAGTGTAGCCACAGCCATCAGATAGAGTCAAAATACAGAAAACATTAGACCATGGATAAAGTTTTCCAGTGTGAGTGGCAACATGCTACTGGGGCAGCATACTTACCATCATGCTGAGTTTTCTGTCCTCTTATAAATCAGGCCCGGGTTTATTTCATTAAAGGTACAAGTATTATTGGACAAAAAATTGTTTGAATTAAAATCTTTGGCCTCTGTCATGCAGAAAATCAGCACAGAGTGTTGCTCTGATCTGTACAGCTTGTGAGTATAAAGCATTCCTTCATAACAGCATGGGCGGGTGCAGCCAGGACAACATGAAGCATATGACAAGAAAGAAATAATTTATTCTCTGTGATACAGGATGAATAGATTTTCACACCATTCAGACCCTTTTTTTTTAACCATCCACCATATGCCAGGAACTGCAGAGCCCTGTGCAGGGTAAACCTGCATCTGCTTCCTCCTTCATGCTGTGTATGCTTTTTATAAAAGTCCTTCCCTGGAAAGCAGCAGAAGGCATTGCCAGGAGCACCTCCCAGGGTCTGGGTGAACACTCTGCAGGGGATGTGGAAGCCAGTGTAAACCTGCAAGAAAGAGTTGCAAGACCATGGCACAGGTGATGATGCCTAAGTGCCTTTCAGCACAGCCAGAAAAGGGAGAGTTGACAAAGATGAACATCTCTAAAAATAAGAAGAAAATGTTCATCTTGATACTTCTCCTGTATAGGAATAAGTATGAATCTTCACTGTGAACTGGTTCTGTGTCCAGACAATCCACATTTCTCTCATTGCTTTCAAGCACGTTTTACAAACAGAAGATAATGCAAGCTGTGCATAGGTCAGCTTTTCTTACAGCACTATTTACCATGCAAACGATATTAAATTGTAGTCTTATAAACAACAAACTATCACCTTTTTTTTGGCTGGAGAATTCATCCAGCTTTACCCAGGTCTCTGCTCTAGGTCAACTGGAAGCCATCGGATCATCAGACTTCTTTGCTTATTCAGCTTTTAAATTTCTTTTCCTTTTATCCCTTGTCATTGGGTCTTATGTTGAGCAGTTTTCACAGGGTGCTTGCAGTCAAAGCTGGCACAGTTGCATATGTCATAGTTGGTTTGAATCATGATGACATATTACTGTGCTTATAAACATTAGTTTGCTTGTAAAAGTGCTTCAAAGTTTACCATCCAAGAACCTGCCAACTCGCTGCAGTTTTTTATAAAGCGATGATGGCATTAGTACAGCATCAGCAGAAGGAATGGCATATCATTCATAGCATTCATACTTAGTTCAGGTGACTAATTATAAGTGATAAATACTTCAAAATCAATTTGTCACAGACTTATGAGCACCTTGTCTCTGGTACTACAGCCTATTTCCCCTCACACTTCCACAACATCAGTGAATGGGAAACTCATCACCCAATAAACTCGGTAATTATTCTTCTGCTTACTACTTAAGTGCATTACTATTGCTACACAATAGATAGGATTAGGTCATCAAGTTTGCTTTCTGTGCCCAGCATTGCATGTATGACAGGGTTTATTTTCTAAACAAAAGGCTGTTTGTCAGTGTTACTTTTGCTCTAGCGCATGCAAAGCCAACTCTATACACACAGCAGTATTTCTGTAACCACCTCACTGCTCTGTGGTGCTCTGTAGCAGAGAGGAGATGGTCCTTTCTCAGCTTCTAGGCTGCATCTGGCAAGACAGCAATTAAAGCTGGAAAGCACAACCCAGGTTGTTGATTGTCAATCCAGAAATATAAGAGGGGTGTATATTATGTTATCGTGTCATAATTTGCTCAGCTAAGTTTCTGGGCACCAAGACAGCCAGATGGTTAATTCCACTACTTTTATTTTTTCCCCCAAAAAGGAGGGAAGTCCCCTGGCACCAGGTCCTGGCACAGCAGGCTGAGCCCCAGCACAGCAGCTGGGATTGTTGACCCAGTGAATGTGCCCAAAGATCCTTTTCAGCTGCACAAAACCGATCAGTTTTGCCATTAGCATATCAGAGGTGGAGCAGTGGTGGGAAATGGCACAGGCAACAAAGCCGGGAACTCAGCAGCTTTGTCTGACTGCAGTTTAGGGAGGCAGGGAAAAAAATATAATTGGCCATTGGTCGTGCAGTGACAGACAGATGTTGACATTTTTTTCCCTTGGCTCATTAAACCCCACCCTCATCCCAAGGTCTGGAGGAATGCTGCTGGCTGCCCCATTCAGGCAGACGGCTTTCTGCCCGCTCTCCAGATTGACAGGGCCAGCATTAGCATGGTGCAACCCAAATAGAGAAAACTGAGAGGGTGAGAGAGATTTCCTCTGACTTGCTTTTTCTTTTTTTCGTCACATTCTAAATTGGATCTGAAATAAGGTTTTAATTCCAATTCAAAAGGGCAGGCCATGTACATCAGTTAAATGCTACCTCCTAGATCACATTTGAACCCCATGGAAAATCTCCGGGAAGAGCCCAGACCTGTCTCAGGCAGCCTTCCTTTGCTTCCTAGCCAGAAAGAGATGTTTGGGGGCCCCACAGACTGCTCAGAGAGTTCCCACTCCCATACACTGCAGAAATCCCAGAGGGAGAGGTTCATGAGCTGTGTCAGGGGTTCATGGGCTGGAAATATGCCCTGCTGTTTTTGAGTCTACTCATCTTCCCTTCTCCTGGCTAAAGCTATCAGAGCAGAATTCATGCTATTTCCTCCTGGCCTGGCTGCACAAAACAGTGGGACAAAAGGGAGACAGGATCTGAAAGAGGTGACATTTCTTGCAGCAAAAAAGTCAGCCTGCATGCTCAAAAGACAACTTTGCATCTTTTCCATTTGTTGCCCAAATCACAGACCAATCCCTGGAGGCAGAGAAACTGCCAGTTCCTTGCACATCAGACTTTCCCTAGAGCCAAGCAATATTATTTTTTCTGACATAAATTTAGTTGCACTGAATATCTTAGCTAACACTTTTTGAAAATCTTATCTATCGTTTTTCTGTATGTAGAAAGTCTGCCCACCTCCATGGTTGTTATTCTGAAAACTTTTCTCTATGGAATTGCCCTTGCTTCTGTAGCAGCACTAGGGCAACATGTGAGGACAGCATGTGGTCATGAACACTGCCTAGAAAACCTCTGTGAACGCCTGGCAGTGTTGCAGAGACAAGCCCAGCTGGTCAGTGGTAAGACCAATCCTTGCGTGGCTCCAAATCACTCTCAGTGTCTGAATGGCTCTATCAGGGAGGAGTGCGGTGCAGATGCAAGCCAAAGCCAAAGGCTGACCAAGCCGTGTATACTGCTGACACGGAGTGATTTCCCATGCAGTCATCACCCTTCTACTCTCCATCATCAAATGAACTTCCCACAAACTGGGCTTTTACTCAGCTTTTAGATTTTTCCCATGACAAATCATGATTTCATAAGGGGTTTTTTCTGCTCTGAAAGGCCATCATGAAGCCTGTACCTGAAGCATCTCTTTAGATGATGAGCCTATTAAATGCTGTCTTAGATGCATACTGGAGCAGAGACTGTCCAGCATCCCTTTGAAGTCCACAGCTGAATTTGGATTTAGAGTTTAATGCTGTCATATTTGACGTTTGATAAGATCAAGAATGCTGTCTTCAACCTGTCTGATGAGGAGGGGACACAGTTATTCTCATGCTGGCCATGTTTCCTTACGAGTGAAAAAAACCTGAGCTCAAAGAAGGGGCCCTTTACACCATTCTGTATTTCACAGCCAGTTGACTCACCCAGCCTGGACAAAGCAACCACAGAGAGTTAAAGCTCTGTTTACTCTTGCCTCAGGCCAGGCTGATCTGCTTCAGAGGCAAGAAGGCTTAAGTGGCCCGAACACCCGGGGGTAGGGGCTTAGAGCTGTCAGCACATATTTCAGCTCCTAGCTCAGCAGGTACTGGACTCCTGGGAGGATCTTGAGATTCAGGGTTGGGGTCCAAACCTACTTCAAAGATCTGTACACGGTTGTTAAGTCCCTTTTTTGTTTACAGATATAACACTGTGAGGGAGCATAAAACTAGATTTCAGTATGTTGGATAAATTATTTATTGCAAATTCATTGTAAATTCATGTAGTTCCTAGTAATTAGCCTAACCAAAGTGCAGTGGATATGAAGAGTCATCATTCTGCCTTGTCCCAGAGGAAACACAACCACAGAGCATAGATCTTACATGCACAGTATCTCTCTACATATACATCTACAGTCACAGCTTAGAAATGAGTTTTTATTTGCTTCAGATGCACAGGATCCTCAGAGCAGATTATTTGGCTTTATGCTTAGTTCTTGTCCTTCTTACTAGGGCTCTGCAATGTGAATATTCCTCCATGCAGGCATTAGTGTGTGCTAATTATTCAGTTTTTCTATACCAGAACACACGCTCTGTGGTCTAAAGGGCCACTTAGCCTATCCAAACCCTGAATTGGATTAGACTTACAGCTTCTTATCCCATATAAATAGCTAAAATATGTCTTGCGCTACTCTACAGCCATCAGGGTTATTAGATCCTCAGCCAGAATCACTCATAGCAGTTACATGGGTGCAAATCTATTCTTGAGGAACTTTGACTGGAGAAAAGTGGTGGGAAGGAAAGAACAGTTTGACTTAAACACCACAGAGAAACATGTAGACTCAGAAAGGAGTGAGAAGCTTGAAAGGTAACCTGATTTTCAATGGTCATTGCATCTAAATCAGAAGTACTTTTCATCTTTGATGGAGCCTATTATAATCAGGAAACACAATCCCCTTCCCCACTGCCAGTCCAGTAGTGATATTTGAAGAGAACATTCGTATTTTCCTTTTAAACTCATAGAGTTCAGTCTAGGCTATGTTCTGTGTAGAGATGGGAATATTTGTACTTACATAGTTATTGATCTGGCCTTAAGTTATTTCACTTAGAAAAGAAATGAAAAAAAAAATCCTACAAAACTTTAAAAAAGTAATCTTTAGGATTCAGCAATTTTAAAGTGAATCATACAATTCAAATTAGCAATTGTGGTGGTCTGACACCCAAATGTAAGTTTTGCTAGAGATTTACAGCTGCCTTCTGTTCTCATTAGTAAGCCACATTTACAGTCAAGCAATCCATACTCCTGTATAAAGACTCAGACACTGCAGCATCTACCTGATTTTTTCTGAAAATAGGTGTAAAGAAGTATGATAATCTGGACAAAAAGGTGGCAAGAAAGCCATTTAAAAAGATCTTGCAACTGTTGAGATTAAGGCACCTTCATTTTACACCTATAACCATGCAGCACCAGAATCTCTTCCTTGATATGAGCAATAAAAAATGCTTAGTTCTTCATATATCAGTGCCAAAGTTGTGTTATGGCCCTATATGCATTGTATAGGTCACCTTGCTGCAAAGGAAT
>JAOXXN010000001.1:17788590-17810630 GCA_026770055.1 Myrmophylax atrothorax | reverse complement strand
TGTTGAAGTGCTTAGCTTGTAAACACTGCAGGGTAATGTTTATTTGTTTAAAAGTGCTTTCATAAAACCCTGGAATGCTTTGTTAACCCTAGATCACTTATGAACAAACAACCATCCTCAGACTACGTCTTCTTCCATACATATACTATGGTTTAATCCTGTACTTAAAAGTGATTTTATATGAAGTTCTAAGATCTTTCAAATGCTTCCAAATAATTTTTTTCTCACTAACCAACACAGAGAGGTCACTTTTCTTCCTCTGTAGTCACTTTTTCATGGAATACACTTCCCTCTTCCCATTTATTTTTAATACTAGTGGTTTCATCCACAGGAATATATTTGTTATAGAAACAAACTCCTATACTGTTGGTAATCAGAAATGCCTCCAAAAGGCAATTGTGGTAGAAGAGTTTCCTGTCAGAAAATAGGTACAGCTTTAGCAGCAACTACTACTGTACACTGGCTTTGATGTGTTTCAGATTTGTTTGCTTATTTTATCTCTCCTTCATCTTTATTTATTCCATCATAAAGCTTGCCTGCCTGAGAGACCAGCAGGGTTATATTCATGAGGGCTGGGCTTTTATCTGTGGGTGCTTTTATCTTGCTCTATGGTCAATCATCCATGGCTTTGTCAGCTTGTAGGTAGATAGGTGTCCTCTGGGCAGTTTCTTTGAATCCTAACATGTCCTTGTCCACTGCTGCTGGCTTCTCCTAATGCCAGGAAGTTTGAGAGATTTGGCTCTCCCATCATGTGTTTTAATGAACAAATTAGAAAATGAATATCCCTGTGATCTTTCTGCCTGCTGAAATTGGCCTGTGGCTCTAAGCATGAAACATATCGGTGCATACATAGCACAACTACAGAGGTGAATTCTTGCCAAGAAATCAATCTGAAGATATGTGCCATGTTTCCAAGTCCCTCAGTCACTTGGTCCCTTCACACAGACAGCCCTGTCCCTCTCCTTGGTAAACTCCCCAGCCCTTTTTGGGTGTCTGTGGAATGAAAGTCTGGTGATTATTCTCTTCCCAGCCACTCCTCTGTGGTATGTCATGCAGGAAGGAAGACACTTCAGTTGCCCAGTGACACAGCCTGTGCTCTGATATCATAGTTGTCCATGAGCTGCCAGCTGGCTTGTCTAAGGAGACCAATACTACCTCCCGTTGCTGTCATCCTTCCAGGAGGGTCAGAGGAGAAGTGAGGCTGGCACACCAATCCCACATGGCACTGCCCTGCACTGCTGCCATTAGCCACTGTCAGGGACTGAGGGCACTGGAAGCTCAGCTGGGAGGGAGAGCTGGCCCCCTCATAAACCCAGCAAGGACCCAAATGTTCACTTCGAGGGAGACAGCCACTTAACTCACTCCCAGATCACCACTGCTGGACTGGGCAGCCACCAGCATTAAACTGCAGAAGGCTGTTGAGAATGAAAACCAATTGGACATGAAATCACAAACTCAAGTGTCGATTTCCTTTATTTTGCCTGATAAAACTATTCCTGTGAGGATCAACTTCTTATTCATTGGTGAAAGTCTTTCCTGAAACATGGTTAATGTTCAACAGAGATGGGAAATTATGTGCTTGGGTCTTTGATTTCAGTGTCCTCCTCAGCTGATGTTCAGAAAATAGGCCCTGTTGCAGCTCACCTCTTTGCACAGACCCACCCTCATGCTGCTCCAGAGAAAATGCAGAGGAGGCAACCCAAAAACAAAGGTAAAAATGCCACAGTGAATGCACTGCTGCTGCTGTGTGAGAATGAAGGCCAAAGGCTGCAGCGTTGTCAGTGTGTGGGTGTTTGGGTGTTGCCGCTGATATTTTGGCAAAGCAGATACATGATCTCTGCCTTTTGGCTTCCTATTGGAAAGATGATTGATTTCCTCCTGAAAATGCTTTAATACCTACCTGAGAAAGCCCCATTCATAAACTGTGGATGGGTAACTGAGGATGGAAGTGGGACCTGGTTTTCGCCCTGCAGAGAGAAGGCTCTCACAGTTCAGCTTTGTTCTGGGCTGAACAAGAGGAGCAGCATACATGTGGTCTTCATTAGTGACGCTCCTTTGAAATGTCTCCAAGTCCTTGGGTTGAAACTTTAGCACACAAAGGGGTGGGGGAGTGAGGAAGGGAGGAAGGGAAGGAGGGAAGAATGAGGCTGCTGTAGCTATCCCTCTGAAATTCATACTTGGACAGACTTTCTGTTTTTTTTCTTTTCCCCCCTCCTTTCTTTCTTGTTCTTTTCTTCCTTCCCCCCCCCCCTCCCCAAGGCATGGGATTGTTCTTAACCTTCTGAACTGGGAAAATATATTAAAATTATTTTTAAAAAAATCCATCATGTTTTTGTCAAAGGAAAACCCAGATGAATAACCTCTTCTAAATTATTAGCATTAAATGACGGAGTGGAACAGTTATATGCTTCTGTACATGCTTTTGTGGTCACATGAAGCCTGTAAGTCTCCAACAGCCTGTAGTTTAAAAAATGCTTTGGAAGGAGTGGTTAGAGAGCATGCAGGAGACTGGGGACTGATCTGGCAAGCTGAAGTAATGTGTGTTGATCCCTGCTCATTAGGAACCATGTCACACAGCTCCAGCCTGACCAACATGCCTGCCCTCCAACTGCCTGGTGCTCCCTCCTGCTCTAAAACAGTGCACCTCTTCTCCTTCCCAGAAGCACTAACGAAGAAGGAATTTGTTTGGAAAAAGCCATACTAACTCTGCATATATTAATTTTCTGTGATTGTGCTCATCAACTAATAGTATTTGGATTTCAGCCCTCTTAAATTCATAGCTATGCCTACATGGCTTTCCATATCAGAAATCAGTCGAAACTGAAGACTAAAGAATAATAGCAGAAAAATAGTCAACAGCAAATACAAAATTCCTCTATTAAACCCAGGGGCAACTGGGATTCCATCCTGCAGCCTGCGGGAAATGAGAATATTCTATGGCACCGAGAAAATTACATCCATGCTTCTGGTACTGACAGGCTGCTGAAGTATCCCTTTAACCCCTGAATGGGTATGGGAACATCAGTGTCTTCAGCTGGCCAGATGTAAAGCATGGAACTCTCTCACAATACCCATCCACCCCCTTTTGTGCTCCCTCCCCAGGGAGTCTGAATTTCCCAGGTAATGTACATTCATGTGAGAAAGACGACAGCCCTATCACACAGGCTGAAATAAAAAGGTGTTGACATGGGAAAGGCTCAATTGCTTAAGTGCAGGAAGGCAACAGCCCAGATCTGCATCAGAAACAGCTGCACCTTCATGGCAGGGCCAGAGGAGACCATCAGATCAGTCTATAGGAAAAGCTTCTCTCTGTGAAGTTTTTACCATAACTGCTGAAACAGACATTTCTACCCAACCAAAAACCGCTGCTGATGTTTGCAGGACCATGTACTCAGAGCTGTGGTTAGCAGTCATAAGTGAAAAGGCTGATGCCTGGGCTTCTCCGCAGTTGCTCAGCCCCAGAAGGAATATTGCCTTTGTAGTCCTTTTTGTCCTTTTTGTTTCTATGCTATAACATACAGTGAATATAACAAGGGTTATAATTGCACTGTTGCAAAAAGCATAATCCAAACACTGTTTAACAAATGAGGCTTGTACAACAGAATGAGTGCTGTACATTGCTATGATCAACTGTACTTAACTTGAAAATGCTTTTTGCTTTGCCTACATAAGGATTTGCCATTCAATGTCCATGTGAGGCTGCATAATATCATTCAGTTTAGCATCTAAAAATGTTGGGATTGGGTTCTTGGGCTAAATTGCATGGCATCAAAGGGATCTTTGGCAAATGCTGCTTTGGTCTACCTGTGTCTGCCCAGATCTGTGTACAGACATGGCCTGTCCTCTCCTCTTTGGGCACAGGGCAGAGGGGCTCCAGAATTTGGGCAGAATGGAGCAAGTTCTCCATCATCCTCCACAGGGCTTCTTGCTGCCTGTGAAACAAACTTGGGAAATATTAAAAAAGTGGCAAGGGAGTGCAGGAGCGAATGGTACAACCTATTTCATGCTTACAGTTCATTAATCCAGAAAATAATACTTTGCCTTCATTAAGCGCAAGCACTCACAAGCTAGGTATTAGGGTGTGGGAGTTGCCTCCTCTTATTCCTCTTTCTGTACATGGCAATAAAATGTAGGAAGAAATTATTGTCCCTGTGACCCACAAACTGGTTTCTATAGATTGAAATACTGAAAATTCCCTAACTTTCAGGTGGGCAAATAATCTTCTATAAGTTACAAAGAGAAAAATGCTTAGAAGAATGGGTGTAGTGTTTTGAAGTGTGATTATGACTAATTACTAATTTTAGGAAAGCAGTGCACAAACTGCCTCATTCTAATATCCCAGCAGGTCCACAGCCAGGCAGGTCTCCCAGGGAGATCAGACTCAGGGTCAAGACAGTAATTTTTATACCACTAGGCTAATAATAACAACTAAAAAAGGGAATATAACCTTTTTGTCTCTCTACTTCTACAGACACATTTGCTGAGTAACTAATGCACTCCATTCACAGGTATTTCTAAAAGCCTAGGATCACTCCTGCTCCTGTAGCTCTTTAAATACTCATTCATGTCAGAAAAACAGCACTAAACAACACAGGGTTGCCATTGCCTGCTTCTTATCTCACCTTCTCCAGTCTAATCCTCTTATAATGCTATTGGCTTCAATAGATACATCCCTGATTAATGCCACTGTAAATAAAATCAAATAAGACCATAGCCCATGTTGTTCTATGAGAAGACACACAGAATAGCTGAAGATAGCCAATTAAAATCCTCCATTCAATAACGCTAGAAATCTTTTTTATTCTAAGCAGTCAAAAATGTTGACTTACGTAAATACCAACTATCAAATAGGAAAAATGGATTAGTATCAATATACACCCCAAAGCTGTAAACAAATTAATACAAGCTTAACATATATGATGCCATTTCACTTCAGACTGGGTCACTAATGGCCACAGATATAATCACATGTTTATTTTGGAGATGTCTTCACAGACCATGTGGGCATTCCTTACTCATTTTCAGTGCCATGTAAAATGTGCCATATAAAACAGTGCTGTGCTCAAACTGCACTGTTGAAGGTCTTGCTATCCTGGCACTCCAAGTGCCCCACTTCCTAATGCACATGGGCTCCTACAAAAATCCTGTGTTTTCCAAGAGCCTCCTGATGCAAAGGCAATGATCTTTGGTGAGCACAGACTTGGAAAAATTTAAAATTTAGATTGTGAGAAGTAATAAAGTAGTTCAGCATTTCATTCTTTCCCTGAAAGTAAGCTGAAAACCATTATTTTAATTTCTTTCCTGTTGTATGTAAAATAAACCAAGCAGAATGGAAAATATGTATTGAAAAAGGCTCAAATAGTAAGACCTTGAAAGTTAGAGCTCATATGTTTATCACAAAGGTTCACAAGGTAAATCTGTCAGTGTTATTGCAAAACTGTTCTGGTTACCAGATACCTTTTTTTTTTTTACTCTTACTTTGGTTTGTAGTGTGCAGAGGTACACTTTAGGTTAGCACACACTGAGTGATGAATCACATTACATTTCAGAAGAGCATATATTTTTTGAGATATGTCCACGTTCTGTTTGTACGAGAATATCAATTATGTAATTTCTTCCCTGTGTTATTTTGACTATTTCTGTGGTGTATAAGGACTAGAAATTGCAGATGCAGGCAGAGATTTTTTTTTCTGAGTTAAATAAACATTTTCCAACACTTTGAAGTTTGGTTTCAGGTTTCAAGTTCAAACTTGTTATGTTATCCATATGTTTGCCCACTCTTCACAATAGAGACTTTCCATAAGCAATGTAAATTTCCTTTCATAAAATCCTGTGATCTAAATTTTTGTAATTTAACGATTTTTTTCACATGTCAAATGGAAGGTACATTATTTTCAGAAAGTAAGGGCTTAGCACGTTCTAAAACTTCAGCAACTTACTGTGACTCAAGTGGGAAATCTGAATATTTTTAAGTGCTTTACAAAAATTATTTCTTCCTTCCATAATGGGGCTGTTCATAGTTGACACAAAAAATTATGGCTTTCTCCAGGCATTTTGGAGGAAATTATTTTTACTATATGGTTCACAATATGCCTGACATATATTCAGTGTTTATTAACCAGGAAAAAAATTCTTTACTAAGCATTTTGAGACCCACTCGTGGAAAAACTGGTACAACAAAGCCTGGAATTAATAAAAGTAATCCACAAGTACCAAATAATCATTCAGATCTGACCATCCCAGACATGAAAATAGGAATAATATATCTAATCCATTAATTGCTTTCTATGCTCCCATTGTATTACTCATGCTGACTTTTTCTAATGTCTCTTCATGAGGACTGTAAATGTTTTTATGTTCTGCTGTGCCTTTCTTCCTTTTCTTCTTCTGCACAGTTCTTTCTTCTTCAGGATCAAGCAAGGTGTCACAGCTGTAGCCATTGCTAAGTCTAAAGGCCCCACAATATTGTCCCATCATGATTTCAGCTTCCACAGTAGCTGTACTGAATTTATACAGGTTTAAAGGTCTAGCTTTTTAACATGCCACTGCATGATATTTGAAGCAACTCCCTAGAGAAGGAAATGTCAATGTACAAGGACATGACCAGAGGTGTGGAAAGGCTGAGCACATGAGGGCACCTCTCCTCCTTCTCTCTGCATCTCTGGGAAGATGCCACATGAACACATATACAGCAGAGCCCTTATAGCTGCTTCCCAGGAAAACACACCAAACATACAGAATGACAGACTGGGGATGCTGATGGGAAAAGTAACCCATGAGGTGAGGAGAGAGGTTTTGCATACTCTTGGGATTGGTTCTCATTCACACTGAAAGGACCCTTTATACACCAAGCCTGGGCCTTGGAGAAGCTCAGCAGAGTGCAGAGTTTTTGCATGTGTAGCAGAGCTGAAAGGGAATACAGATATTGGGAGAGGGGCCAAACATGAACGCTGCACCGTTTGCCTTTACAATGTACTGTAAACAGTGACTGTTCATAGGCAGATGCCACAATACTGTTTTTAATACTACTCAGAAATCAACCTGCATTTTTTCCTGGTTTAAATTGTCTTTAAACATGGGAAACAATAGTTGCTTTCTGGCTGCAAGTTTGTTAACCCAGACAGTAATAAGGGTGCTCACCTCTAGATCTTCAAGGGCAGTTAAAAATACGAGTGCTTCAGGTTTGACTGGATCATGAGAATTTAAGGATCACATATCTGTGACAAAAACTTATTTACGAAAAGCTTATAATGTTCAGTTTTCTTGAAGATATCAGGAGTGAAAGAGCAGGAGTCCTTCCTTTTCCTTGCTGTGCCAAGGCTATTTCGCAATCAGTGCTATGTCCAAAAGCTCCCTGGTGATTTTCCCAGGCCATGTTTTCTACGTGCAGTGTTGCTGCCTCCTCTTTTTAAATATGTCTGCTGTCACTTTCCTTCATTCCTTTTCATTTACTCATGAATCATTATTAAACAACAGCCACCAAAACACCATATGCTGTAGAGATGTCATTGCCTTGGACTGTGTGTTCTTATGTTGGGGCGGAGACCACGGTGGCTCTTGCTGCCTTGTTTCATGACAATTTTGTAAGCTGTTCTCCTTTGCACCACCTTAAAGGATAAGGGCTGCACCTGTCCACTTGCGTTTTTCACTGAGGTTTAGTGTAAACCAGCAGCCAGAATCTTGAAAATACCTTCCTGAGTTTTGGCATCCCTGGATAAGCAAATGGAACATCTGGTTGCTTTCCTATACTACCTGAACTGCAAATAGTGTTTATTCTGATAACAAGTTGCAGAGTGCAAGACTATGCTGTCGTAATTGGAAGATCAAAAACTGGAGGAACTCTGGCATTTTGGCCTTCTCAAGATGCTGCTCACACCAGTAGGCTGGATGTATTGTATTACTTTTTGCCTCTCTTCTAATTACTATTCTGTGTTGCACTGCAAAACAACAAATGAGGCATTGCTCCCTTGCTGGTCACATTTTACTTGACTGGTTATAGTCATTTGGCATAATAAAAAATAACTATTACAAAACTCAAAGCTACATTGAATATGTTCATTATATTTAATGAAAAAAGCTACTTTGACTGTTCTAGAAGCTCCAGTTTCATGACAACAGCTGCACATAAAGTTCCTCCCCCTATGTAAGCAAGAGTAATTTTTATTTACAGAGTGTACCTTTGACGAAAATATTTCCTTCTTTTCCATTTCTCTCTCTTTCATTAAAGACCACCTGAACACAAAAAGGCTAAAATGTTTGAAAGAAACCTGTGTCAGTCTCCTTTTAATGAACTGTCCTGGCTCCTTTGTGGTAAGATAATTTCAATTATGCAGAAGTCAAGCTTCAGTAAATTCTCAGCTCTTCTAAATGAGGTACTGGTGCAACTTTTCAGGTAGTGATTTTCTGTTCCCTGAGAATTGTATTTGGATAAATAGCACAAAATAAAAGCTCTCACAAGTGTTCATGGCTGATTCTGCAGCAGTATGTTGAGCAACCCATCTCTATTCCTTTCCCCGAAAATCTAGCAAATGGTGTCATGGCAGAAATGCTTAGTGGAGTACCAAACTACAAACAAATGCTGCTTAATATTTGGAGAACAAAGATTTTACATTTGGAATTGATAGCACGCACACAAGAAACATGATTCCAGATGTTATGCCTATGCAGTGAGAGGAAGAGAAGTGTGACATGACCTCCACACCCAGTCAAATCAGCTCTGAACTGGACGGCGTGGTTGCAACTGAATACTTGCAAACACACATTCTTTTTGGTGGAATGAAATATAGGGTTTGGACTGAAAATTATGAAAACTCAGGGGGGAAAAAACCAGAAAAATCTGCAAGCAGGAATAAAGAGATTTAATCTAAATATTTATTTAGTGATATGAACTTTTAAGAGCAGATGAGTAAATGACATGATTACAAAATGTCTTCTTCACATAGTAATTAATTAAGGTTTAATACCAACCAGAAATGATAAGCACTTCTTCACTACAACTTACAGGAAGGTAATGTAAACTATGTTCAGATTTAGTCTAAAATAAAGACCATATCTCTGGTCAAAGGCTTAGTGTTTGGGTTAAAAATGCTTCAGAGCAAGAGGTTCAGCTCAAACTATGAAGTGCTGAAAGCTTCTAAGCATGTTCAGTGTGATTCTGGACCCTGACAGCCTGAGTCTATGAGGATCAGCAGCTGTGGCTATCTTGTGAGTGCTTTTATGACAATAGATTGCCATTCACATGAGAACTGAAATGGAAACTTTCTGTTTTAAAGGCCCTTTCAACGTGAGTGATAAAATCCTGGAAATAAAAAACAAGTCAGTCCAGTAAACCTGAGTTCTTGAGACTTGTAGGGGGTTGATTCAAGATTCTGGGATTTTTTTCACATTTTAAATATCAGTTGCCCTCATGTCATGCATAGAAGACAGAAAGTAGCCTGGCAGAAGCCAAGGAATTCCAACTCCAAACATGCACCAGGCTATATTGCATCCACTCTTGCACCCAACAGCTAGAGGCAACAATGATTCTGAGCACAGAACAGCCAAAAATTGGCAGCAAGAGGTGGAACACATAACAGGAGTGGTTGCCAGTCATCCATGGTGCCAGTAACCTCACAGAAAATGTGCCTATGTCAGAGGGATCAAGCTGGGCTACACCTGTTGCACCAGAACAGCAAAACTGTATTCCCAGAGGCCCCAGAACCCACTCATTTATGGACAGTGAATGGAAGAAGACAAAAAACTTGTAGACAAACCAAAAGAAGTGGAAAAGAGCTGAAATGTGTTTTGTGTGCCTTCACAACAAATAATGAATGGAAGGCAGAGACCTCATGTCTGTAAGAGACGTTAAGTACTCACGAACTCTGGGAGAAAAGCTTTATGGACAGCCTCATGAAAGGGCAATGTGGGAAAAGTCAAAAAACAGTAGCAATATTGCTCTCCATTTGGAAGCAGCTCACAGGAAATAAATGCAGGGAGCATACTCAGGCAAGCATCAGTTCTCCCTCCTTGTTTTTCACTTGGAGGGGAAACCACAGTGGTCTGGTATGTACAGATCATACTAATCCTTCTTTGGTCTTGTATGCAGTGGACAGACAAAGCTGCATCCAGATGAATTGGCTTCACACTGGTGAGAAGTTGTTTGCTTCTGAATGTATGGTGTTAGTTCACTTTTGATTCACCATGCTGGGGCCCTGTTTCTGTAGCTGACTCTTTCCCTGGCAGGAGTATATGTTCTGTATATAAGGTTATTGTTCCTTAGTTACTATCTATCTGAGATAACCAGCTAAAATATAAACTTTTGCTGTCTAGTCAGTTTTCCATCCAGAAGTTCCTCCAGTTTGTTTTGTAGGTATGTGTATGCTGCCAGCACAAGAGAAGGGCATTGGAAAGGCTGGACTAGAAGGGAGAGGAAAGACCATGGCTTCTTCTTTTGACTGCAATAATGCTTCATATCTGCTTAAAATGTTGAACAGCCTGTGCCTTAAGCTGTGGTTACCTTAGCTGTGCAGTGTATCTATCACTCTAATACTGGTAAATGTACCCTTCCTCTAAATTTTCTCTTTTTCTCTTCCACTCCCACTTTCCCAGCTACATGGTCCCACCTTATCGTCATGCCAGCTTTGGGACTCACTGGACCTTTCATAAACCAATCCCATTCATTAGCTCAGTACAAACTTGCCCAGGTGGATTTTGTTGGATGGAAGCAGGGAACTGCAATCACAGACATCCTGGCTAAATTCATGTCAGGGAGTGACAGGATCATTAAAATGAGAGCAGTATTTGCCATTTTTGCCCATGGGGGCTTAAAGTTCAGTTCACTGTCTCTACTAACACCTTTAAAAGTAAAGTAACACTCAACTCCCAGAAGCATCTAAAATTCAACCGCTGCCTTCACTTTGAGCCAAGGAGCTGACTTACCTTGGGCTTCTACTCCTGCTTAGAAGCATTCAATTCCGAAGCTAAGCAGGAATGAACCTGTTGTAAGTGGCCACCTTATGAGGTTACAAAGCAGAATAACATTTTCTTATGTACTCTTCCATTCCTGCACCCTTTTATTCTTGATCATGCACTGGCAAACAGTCTTCCTCTTGCCCAGGTGGCTTTAAGTCTCTTCTGAAAACCTCAGAGTCCATTGCCTTCTAGTGAAAGACAATGATCTAGTAAGTGAGGTCTCTCAATTACCATGGAATTCCGTGGTATGGAATCCTCCCTACCAGCCCTTGAGTGTCTGAAGTTACCTGGTCTGCAGCTAGGAGGCAGTCATCCACCCAAGGTTTTCAGTTCTCCCTGCGTTTGGCACTAACCAAAACTGGCACTGCATTGACTCCATCAGATCTCAGCCTTGATGTTTCTGCACAGAAATGTCATGCAAGATCCCTGACCTTTATTCAAAGTCTTTATAGAGAACTCACAAGGTTCTGAGCTTTGAGAAAAAATGAACATTGCTTTTTAATAGATAGTTAAAACTGTGCCTTTGTGTTTTGCTGGAATTCCCCTACTTGTTGAAAGGGTAAAGTGAAGAGCTCTGCTGTTAATGGAGAGCTTTCTCCTCAGCAGCACAGGCTAGATGGGCTGCACCAAGTTTGCATCAGCTTTAAATATCACTTCCCACAATCTATGCAACTGCCAAACCTTCAAGGCACTTAGTGGCTCAAATTGAGCAAATCCAAACGCTCAGCTCAAACTCTGGGGTGGAGCTGCAGCTAACATCACCGCTTAAGCAGAAAGGAATTTTGTAGCAGAGGGTAACTCCTCCCTCTCTGCAGGGGAGAGCTCTCCTGGAGACAGCACACAGACCATGAAATGAACTTCCATGGGGAACTTAACTGACCACAACAAAGAACTTCTTTTTCTTCTTGACCTTGCTCTCTCTAAGGTAAACACATATCACCATTAAAAACAGGAAAAGAAAAACCACTGTAAAAGCACAGCTACCTTATTAAGCCAAATCGCCACACTGAAACATAACACCTCCCCTGAAGAAGAATGGGCCCCCAAGACTGATTGCTGTCACACCAAGCACCCAGTGTAAATGCTGTGATATTACGGATGAAGGAGGAGCAAGGTAAAGGTTCATGCAACACCTCTGCATTGCAATGTACCTGCAGTATCAGATTTGAAGAGGTGGGGGTCTGCATATAGGTGAGATTAGCACACAGCATAAGAATCCAGAAGTTTTAAGAAAATATAATTACAGAGCACACAGTATGTTCACGAGCCATTCTAACAACACTGTTGTCTTGAAAAGGGGTCTTTTCAAATGGTCATTTTCTGCACACAAGTGGAATGACCAGCATTCTTCCCTAGGCAGTCTGGAGGAAATATAAACTCTTTCTCTGGATTTCCAGTATGGACAGTGCATAGGCTCTTTGAGATGCAGAATCTTAGGCCTAATAAGAAAAACCTTATGCTTCACCAAATTCTACTTAATGCACTAAGAAAACCTACCGCTAGTCTCCTTTGTTTGTTCATGGATGACGAGGCAATTTTTCCTTTGAAAACAAAAAAGGGGATTTTGTTTGAAAAAAATAAATTGCCATATTAATAGATGAATGACATCATGAGAAGACTGGAATTAACATATGAACTCCTACTCCTTGGGAAGGTTTGTGTTAGATTGGACAAGAGCCAGTTAAAAAAATGCTCTTTTTAATTTGTTATTGGAAAAGAAAGGATTTCTACCTTTTAGGTTTTCTGGGATTTGAGTTTGTTGTTTGTTTTTTTTTTACTGCTGCAGCTGCATACAAAGAGTTTCTTGCTTTCTATTGAACAGGTGTTGACTTTTGCTAATGGATTTGTGTAGCCATGCTCTGTCAACACATCAGTATTACTCAGTGCTTCAAGAAATGGACTGAGACTTAGAGCCACATTCAGAGACGTTTTAATTCGAACTTCCAACTGCTTTTAAGCAACCGTATCTAAAAGCTCCCTTCCAAGACACTGGAATGTGAAGTATGTGGAAAATGTTATCTTATTGGCCTCATGTCTGGGAGTGATTGTGAAACAGATTCACTGTTCTGGGAAAAAAACAACCATGATTCCAGGCAAAGAGAGATTCATGTAAGCTTGTTAAAGGCTTTAGGGAATACAAATAATACAGAGTCTGGAGAAAATCTTTATTGCTTCATCACATGAAGAAAGGATTGGTGTGACAGATTGCCATTTTTAATCACTTCACATAAAAAAGCGCACTTAGAAAAAGCTCGCTGGACCTAATTCATCTTTAGATCATTTGTTCCCAATATGGTCTGTCTTTGGAGACAGCAGACTATTTGCATTGTTGTGTGTCACATACATGTGTGAGAGAAGAACCAGAGGCTCAGCCATGGTGGTCATATTTACCTT
Source organism: Myrmophylax atrothorax (assembly GCA_026770055.1). Lineage (NCBI taxonomy): Eukaryota > Metazoa > Chordata > Aves > Passeriformes > Thamnophilidae > Myrmophylax > Myrmophylax atrothorax. The sequence goes on along the minus strand of JAOXXN010000001.1, from coordinate 17,797,286 downwards.
GTACTGTAGTCCCTGGAGGCAAAGCAGGGAGGTATCTACCCTGTGCTGTAGGTTTGTGACTCAGGCTGGTCAATACACATGGAAGTTCTCATCCAACCTGTGGGTCTTTCCACAGAAATAAGTGTGGTCTTGCACACACTTAAAACTAGAAATTCAATTCTGTCTACTTCTCAGATCTTCATTTCAGTCACTTCTAGATAGTTCCAGAGAATGGTTTAGAAGGTACATCCACTCTGTGTCATGCAGTTCTTGTGAAGAGATAGTGGCTGTGGAGCTGGGGTTGAAGGTTACCACACTTCTGGCTGGAAACTCACAGTATCTTTTATCACAGAAGAAGTAGATTTCCCTGATAGACACTCAAACAAACACTTTTTTTACAAGTATTTCCTTTTCAGCCCCAGTATAAAGCAAATAAGCAGTGAGACATTTTTGCCTCTGAGAGCTAACAAAAGATTTAAATGAAAGGAACATGTCTCTGGGCATAATTCTAAGGTTGTCCTAATATTTACATGATCAAGTTAAAACAGGGTTATGCTGTAGAGCTATTTTCATTTCAGTGGGCTGATCTTTTCAGTGGTGTCAGGAAATAATTTGGGAAATTACCAAAGTTTGCCTGTAAAATCATGTTAAGCTCTGTATCAGCTACACAATGTCAATACACAATGCATTACATATATGCTGGTTGCTAGCCAGTTGGCTTTTTAAATGGGTAATTCAGGGAAAAGTGATTTTGGTGAGGGCTGACCACAGCTGGCTTGACATTTGACTAAATTTTCAGGACATAGCCTTGCCAAGCCTCCAAAGAATTAAAGCCTTATTTAGCATTATTTTATAGTTTGACTGACAACAGCTTCAGTAAATAAAGAGGGTGTGAGGGATCCTAACATGTCAAATCCCTGAATAAGCAACTTTGTGTATTTCATTTGGTTATTGAGTACATGTATCTTATACTATATTTCGGTTTTGCACAACGGTTTGAGTCTCATTCTTGTCACAAAGCGTGGCAGCTGAAATGCTTCCTTGGAGCATTATGTCACCACCACATAATGTAAATATTGCCAAACTTTGCCTTTCGGCCTCTGGAAGACCATGTGGAACATAAATCTGCAGAGAATAATTTAGAGATGCAATGTAATTAAGTTTGTAGTACACCAAAAAGGGTCTCAGAAAGAAGTGGTAATTGAGAAATCAGAAGGTAGGATTTTTTAATCAGTTTTTTGCCTGTGGATATTTCATTCCCAAATACTCCAAAGTATATACTAGTAAAATTTTCAGTGATTTACAATATGTCCTTTCAGAAAATTGTAACTGAAATACTGCTATAGATCATTGTTTTCTGGTAGGGATTCTAGAACTAATTCCAGTTTCAGCTTAATGCCATGTAATTTTTAACAAAAAAGTCCTGTTTGAAACCACTTGACTGGAATATATCAAAGTACAGTGTTGATAAAGACATAGGGTAGTTTTAATTTTAAAATAGTATTCCTGCATTATACAAAACTTTCTATAAGTCATAAACTGTGGGAAGAAAATCAGAACTCTATTTCTTATAGATATTTGTTCATAAACAGTTCAGTACAGCTCTGGGTGCATGATGTTCTAATTATCTCTGGTGAGCAATAATATTTAAAAGACTTCCAAATAACAACACTTTTCTCTCCTACACAGTTTATATCTTCAAATGCTAATTGATCCTTTTAAACTGTGAAGGAGATTTTGGAAAAACTGTTGTCCTTATCTACAGACTGATTGAGAAACAGGCATATCTTCCAGTTAATCAACAACCAAGCTGTGAATGAACTCAGAAATTCTAAGCTTGGAACTTGGAGGATGCCTTCTGTCCCAAAGAACAGGAGAAAAAAATCTGAGCGAAATATCTGACAATATAGTTCAAATTTATTCAGCAGGAGATATACATGAATAAGAAAGCAATTGCAACTAAAGCATGCCAACAGTTTATATTTAATAATTAATTATTTAAGTGTTGCTTATGATTTGTTATCCCAACACTGCATCATAAGAACTCACAAAAATCAGCACATTGTCCATTACTTAATGATGCAGAGAGACTTAATTATTACTTTTCCTAACTTTTGAATGCTTGACTCTTGAGCTTTTAATATTCTTACTCCAAAATTTTCCTGAAAATTTTGGGAAAACAGCAAATGGGCTTTTCAGTTCTTGCAAGCTTGATTTAGCAGTGAACAATTAAGAGGACAACTAAGAAGCAGTATCAGAGTACAATGCTCTCAGACCAGGTTATTTTTAATACTCTGCACAAAGAGAGTTTAATATTTAGCAACTCTTCTAGGTATCTGAAGATTTTGATGCTAGACAAAATTTTGATTTAGCAGAGGGATAAAACAATGGGCTGAAATCAGAATACAAGCACAATATAGCAATTGCAACATACAATTGGATCACAATACACATGTGATTGTCATTTCCAGTCTCCCTGTGGGCACTTCCATGATGTTTGGCATCCTCAGTCACTGGGAAGGAATGCATGGATTGAAGCTAGTTCAAGCATGTTACTTGCTTTGAAGTTCATTTTATTGATCGTTCAGTTTTCATACTCTGTGCTAAGCCATGGGTACTCTTTCCCCATACTGGTCTCACTAACTCAAGTGGACATTGACAATTTTTGCATTAACTCCAGGAAAACTCAGTGTATCAGCTGATCCACTCAACTGATACAGCCAGTTATCAAAGCAAAGGCCACCCAACCATTCCCTTTGTGTTGAGATGAATTCAGTTCTTGTGCAATAGCTATGGTCACTCCCTACAGTCCTCCCTGAGCTTCATGAGCTCATTGCTTGCCTCCTGAGCCTTCTTCCATTGTAGGGTTTGTCCATCAGTCCCAAACATATGTCAAAGAGCTCATCAGAGATTATCAGCAATTGCTCCACAGACTACAGCTAACAAATACTTGAAATTGTAGAATTGCTCTAATGCCATGAAGCCAATTCCAAAAAGAAAGGTCAGGCTTCACTTAAAACTGATTTTGTATGTTATTCTGGTGGATGGGGAGCAGAGAAAGAAGTGTAGAAAGCAAACATCCTCCTCTCCTGTCCAGAGAATAGTGGTTTTTTCTAAAATAAAGTAGAGAAGAAAAATAATTGCATGGGATCATTTTCCATTTTCTCCCCTCATTTTTCCCACTGCCTTGGGCTTTGGAGAGCCAAAAAGGAAACCCTGGACTCACTGTGCTGCTCACTCTATTTTCAGAAAGTCTGATTTAGGCATCACAGAGTCTCATTATATATCACACTAAGAGCAGAATCTTACTTTGGTGGGTCTTACACAGCAGCTTGACCAGAGGAAATCCTTTAGAAAGAGGATGGTACTAAATCTCTGCTCTGACAATTGCTAAGGTTGGGTCTGGCAAAATATTTGGGGCTTTAGATCTAAAGTCAGAAGAAAACACACAAACTAAGCATCTTGGTTTGGATCAAAATTAATTAAAAGTTTAGTTTTTCTTGCCAAATAATGCAAAAAATAGAAGGCAGGTGGAACACAAAGGCCTTCTATGCAATATTAAAAAAACTCCTTTATTGTTTTTGAATGGAATTTGAAAAAAAAAAAGGGAACAGAGCAGATTTAAATTTAGAAAGCTGCTGGACAATAGCTTTCTCAGTAATTCAGTGATTTTCAGACTCTCTGCCCAGGACTTAAGAGATGCAGGTACATCTTACTCTCTGCCTATGGCAGTTTGAATTCACATCTCTAACTCCCCAGAAAAAGGATTTTAACCACTAAACCATAGGATATATTTTGGATTGCTTCTCTTCTATTGCAGTCTTTTTAGCTTTGGTCATGCTTAATCTTTCAGCCAGAGGTGGATGAGAACAGCACCTTAGGCTACTGGTGGGAGTGTTAAAGTGATGTGGCCATGGGCAGTATGAGGAAATTCCAGCCTCAGGCTGTGTGGATCCCCACCTCTGTTCTAGCTGAAGGACTATGCAAGGTGTGAGACACCAGACTTCAAGTTCCTGGTCAGCTGTACCTCTAATCATTCTGTGTAACCATAGGAGAGCAAAAATCTGTACACACATATTTGCATAGCTGAATAGTCCAGAGGTGTGGTTTTAAAAGCACATAACATATTTGAATCCAGCTCTCCCAGAGAAAGAATGAGTTGGTTCAAAGGGATATTGAAGCATTGTGTTGGTTTAGATACATTTTTAATAACCAAAAGTAATGAGCCTGTTCACCTTCAATTCATGACTTTTTTTCACCAAACAATGTTTTTCAGAATATCATTGAAAAAAAAGAGTAATTTCCTCCAGCTCTATGCCTGGCATTGTGCTGATATGCAAAATGACATTATACAATGCAATAAAGCAGAATATCTGATGAAGACAAGAAGCATAATGAGAGCTGTTTTATAAGCTTCTTCTGATAAATATGAATGGTTAATATAAGAATGTGTATATATATGTATATCCTGATTAGTAATTTTCATGTCCTAGCTATCCATCCTCTATCTTGGAGAATGTTGGCCTTCCATAAACCCCAAATATTGCTATTCTTCTACATTGTTATCAAGTCAATTAGGGAATAGGGCAATTCTCACACTGCATTTTTTCCATCTGTTTCTGCCTTACCAGTTTCACATATAATGAAAATGCGCCAGACAGCAGCTCCATCCAATATGTTTCATGTTCACAGTATAGACATGAAAGACAGTTTAGTATCAGTAATTAAGCATTTACTGGCCTTCATTTTAGCTCAATATTTCTTCTGTGGAGGGAAAAAGCTCCAGCTCCTGAACAATTTGTCACAATGACTCTGCAGCATGCATATGACATAAGGAAAACTGCATTTCAGCTCCACACTGGGGCGTGCCAGTAAATTGCTAAATGATAAAATCCTGGTACATTTAAAACAGTCTCATTTACATGATTACATTCCTAGAGGTTGAAAAAATATCTTGATTGCATCATACTATATCTTGTCCAAATATTTAGCCAAAGACAGCCCCTACCTCTAAGAGCTTATATCCAACATAGACAAGAGAAGAAGTTGAGGAGATTACAGCCTGCAGGATGGGGAGAAGCCAGGCAACAGATTTTCCCCAGTAAGTAAGAACTCTGTGGCATTGCCTCAATCCCAAGTCATTGCTCTAATGACAGAATTATCCAGCTGCCTACAAGGCTAACAACATTTCCAACTATCCAGTTTTCTTCACATAGTAATAGTTTATGCTTGCAGGCAAAAATAAAAAAAAGGGAAATAAAGGAAATGCCACCAATAAAAAATATGGTCAATTGCTGCATGAGATACATAAAAGAATATGCTGTCTTTCATGGGGCTGGACTGAAGTAGCAATGCAAATCAATGCAGAGAAAAAGACACCTATGCAAAAAGTGGTAATCAATGGATTTCTGGAGCCATTGGTCACCAGAGATAGGAGCTGTCCCAGTCTTACTGGTAGTTTTCTGTCATGGGTATAAAGACCTACCAGAATAAGCTCAGAGCACCAGTTATTATATGATATGTTCTGATGTTTCTGGCTCATACAGAATAGTAAAATGACCAGAATTGGATGGCATACTGTACCTTATCATCATCTCATAAACCCCAAAATCTAGTCTAAATCATCTAATTGAATTTTGGGGGGGTTTAAAGTCAAATTGAGACATGAAAGAATTCTTCTGCTTCTTCTTCCCTACCAACCACCAATTACGGTGAATACCCTGAAAGGCCCTGGACAGCCTTGTGGGTCTGCAACCTGATACTCAAACACAACTGGTATTTGTTAAAGTGAGCACTGCAGTTACTAAAAGTACACACTTCTTGCAAATGTCTTATCCATATAAGGAACATTTTTATCCCAAAGGGGCACACTAATAAATATTAGGATTCCTCCAAGTTGCCAGAGATCACCTGAATAGCTATACTTACCAGAACTTCACTCTCTGAAAGAAAATAACATTCATTGATATAAATGGCAGGCTGCTTCATTATGCAAGAGCCTGGTTCTGCAAAAGTAATCCATATATATGTATTTAACAAAGTATATTCACAAAATGCAGTCAGTATCTGCAGACTGATTTGAATTCAAAATGGGAAACCTTTTCTTGTCTGAGGAATGGAGTTTTTCACCTTTGTGTGTGAGACCCCATTCAGGTGATGTTGCCTAAGATACCTGAAGTTTCCCTCTTAACTCCACATTTGTCCACTATAGTCCACCATAAAAAACCACCAACCAACCAAGCAACCAACCAAAACCACAAGAAAAACCCAAGGCAAACAAACAACATAAAAACCCAACCCCGCCCCAAACCCTACAGCATACCTACAGAAGCATATGTCTTTTTTCAGTGCACATACATATTTTATTCAAACTGTTCTGTTTTACCTAGTGGTAACGTAAGCTAGAAAAGCAGAACTTTTTAAACTATGGATCAAATCTGCATAAACACACCTTGCACTTCAGTGAAACGTGACAAGTGCTTTCCTCCTGGCTGCACTTGTGCCAGTGTGAGAGACTGAAATAGTTAATGGCTTAAACATTGTAAGACCACCAAAAGACTTCTGTCCACTGTAGCAAACTGAAAAGAAACATCTGCTCATCCAACAAAGCCTACCCCTCCCTGAATATGCCCACTGCAAAATGACCTTCAGATCAGGTAAGTGGACACCATTGTCCAGCTATCCCAGGTGCAGAAGAGTATGCATACCTGAAACTACAACCTAGATTTCCAGATAAGGGAAGAGGCTAACAAGAGACAAATCCTGTGAGGTGGGATAATATTTCTTATCATGCCAATGTCCTCCCTTTCATGATGACTCTGCTGTAAAAATGCCTCCAAAGATATTTCATATCTGGCCTGGCTGTTCATCTCTAATGTTGGACCATGATGGACCATGGTCAATGCTGACATAATAGACAGCTGTAACATCTTAGGAGGTGTCAGAGACTCATGACATGCCCCTTGACACCATTCATTGTAAAACTCCCTGCCCTGGGGGAGGTACAAGTTGTTCCTACCTGAGCTTGAAGTGTATAATAACTCATGAGATCCCAGCAGTGTGGGGGGCTTCCCCCACGCCCAACAGATCAAGACTATTGCTTCAATCAACAAACTTCAGGACCAAGTTTCCTTGCTGGATCCAGTGAGTAGTGACTATATATATCTATCCTCCTTCTTTTTCTTTGTTTATTTTCCTTTTCCTTATACATTTCCTTAGGTGTTATTTTTATGCCTTAATAATCCTCTGTTCCTTATACATTTTCTTAAATGTTAATTTTATGCTTTAATATTGCTGTACTACTATAGATGGTAGCACCCAAAATGGTAACATATCTGTTTAGCTATATATGTTTACAAACACTGGTTGTTCAGAGTTATTTCACTCTAATCCACCCCAAGGGATTTATTAAAAAGGATCTAGGTTACCCTCCCCTCTGGGCTGGCTTTGTGACAGCCAGTGGAAGAAATTTCAAACCCTTCTCTTAGGTGCTTACCATTGCCTCTCCATGCAATCCATCAGCCATCCCATCTGTGAGCTCAATTGCCATCAAAGATTTTCTCACCTGTTTCACTTATAATCAGTCAAGTTATGTAAATACAGCATGGCAGGCAGCAGCCTCCAACTGAGAATTAGCAAAAAAGCAGCAGCAAAGGCAATATGGACAGAGGCAGGAAAAGAGGAGAATGCTCACTAAGAACTAAAGTCCTCACTCCTGCATTTAAAAACATTCCATCCATTTTTCTGTTAGAAATCATGGACAGAGGTAGGAAAAGAGGAGGATGTTCACTAAGAACTAAAGTCCTCACTCCTGCATTTAAAAACATTCCATCCATTTTTCTGTTAGAAATCATGGACAGAAGTACTGGGTGTAAGTCTCTTCTGTCACCTGACTTTTTGCAATGGATGCTTTGTAAAGAGCCTTATATTGCAGAGTAATTTTTTTTAAGTCTATAAAATCAAAGTGAAATATTTCATTTTTGAGTGGTTGGATACAAATCACGAAGTGTTTCTGATTTGAATTACTCCAGAGGTTTGCTTGCTTTGGTTTGGTTTGGTTTGGTTTGGTTTGGTTTGGTTTGGTTTTTTTGGAGTTGACGTGAATAAGCACACACATAGTCACCATTTTCTAATGGTTTAGGACTTCAGGACTTCTATGGTCTATAGCTGTGGAGTTTCTTTCTCTTGTGCTTTTCCTGAAATTGGGGTTTGGTGGTTTTTGGAGGTTTTTGGTTGTTTCTTTATTTGTAATGTACATGACGCCTTTCTGAACAAAACTGTAGGATTTATCTTGGAAGCCCTAGGATTCAATAGGCATTACAGAAGATGGACTCTGGCCAAGGACCCTGCTCACAGAATGGGAATTAATGAGATCTGGTACAAGATGATACACTGTCATGATCTGCAGTTCAGTGTTGAAATGAATGAACACAAACCATTGTGATGCTTTGAATAAGCTAACAAAAACATTTCAATGAACTCCAGATTTTTTTAATAATATTTTTTCCTAAGAATTTGATAGTTTCCATTCCTAGGAAGGTTTTGAAATCTCTTGATTTTGTCCTGTTGTGAAATGGAAGTAAATATTAAGATGCAATTTCTATGGCAACTCTAAAGTTATTGTGGTTCTAAACATGTATAGCTTTTTCTTTTTTTTTTTTTTTTTTACTATATTGAAACAGACTCATGGTTATAACTGCAGATGTGCTGGGACCTTT
>JAOXXN010000001.1:17764075-17781919 GCA_026770055.1 Myrmophylax atrothorax | reverse complement strand
AAAATTATACTACTATGTCCTCACTGTACTATAAAAGGCTTACTGCAGGACTATAGTAAAAAATCCATTATTAGAGGAAATTAAAAAAACATTGGTAAATTGGATCTACTTTTGAGTAGTTACCAATCCAAATATTTGCAAGTCTCTGTGTGTGCATGTGGAGGAAATATTTCATGTCATATATATTACATTAGTTAAAAGCATTAAATCAATGAAAAAAAATTACTCCTTTTTTTTTTGAGCGCAGCATGTAAAGTGTTAAGTGCAGACTGGAAACACATCCCATTTGTTTGTTTGCTTCAGCAGATGTGGTGGAGATAAGGAAAAGAGCGCAGAAGGATTAAAGACATCTATGCTACCCTTCCAAGGTCTCTTCTACTGCTCTCATTAACTGTTCTGTTAAACTGGCTAAGAATGTTTTAGGAGCTTAATGAAAATGGCTTTTCATAATTATTCTTCTTCTCTAAACTTCCTCTTACTTGAAGTCGAAATAATTTGGAGTGAGAGGAGATCAGAGGCAAGTCATAGGTTAGGGATTATGAGATTATCAGGGCATCCGCAGGAGGGTATAATCCTCAACAGGACCCAGCAGGGGAGATTTCTCTGTTGTTGCTCTGTGTGACCACACTGAAGCCCTTTGGGGTCCCTCCCTGGTTGAGCTCAAGCATTTCTGTAGGTCCCACAAGATGACTGATTTCTGTTGCAGGACCCCAGCATGATGCATCCACCTGACTAATGAAAACAATCACAGCAATAAACAAACTACATGGGAAATGGTATACACAAAAGCAGGAAGTCCTGTTTTTTTGTGTGCATGTGTGCAATGACTATGCCTGTAATGTCAGATGAAGTTACGTGCTTTTGGACATGACAAAGTCCCATTACGTTATCTATTCCTATTCTATGAAGAAATTAGATAGTATTGGTTTAACTTTATTTTGCATATAGCTTCTAGACTGATAAGACTCTTAAAATTTACCAACCGCAGATTATCACCAATAAAGCAAAACTGGTGAGACATGGTTCAAAATACCATGGTTTCAAATTCAAATGAAGGACACAACAACCAAAGGGTGTAGAAAGAATGCTCTCGTATTACAGGCTCTGTCCGTTGCTGCTGCACTAGCTGATTTTTCCACGGCTCAGCAATAAAAACTTGCCCTAAATGGGCCCTGAGAATGCCGTTTCCTCACAAAGGAAGGGTACCAGGCAGGACAGTGGACAAGACTGAAACATAATCAAGGAAGCTGCACTGTGACTGGGTGATTCAGGAAGAAATAGCTGCTTGCTTGACCTTCAGTCCAGTCATGCTGTATTTGGTACAAAGATCCCTGAATTAGTTTTAAGAAAGCTTGTTTGAATGCAGAGTCATCCCCAACAAGGAAATATAGTACGTAACACTCTAAAACTTAAAAAGAAATTGAAAATTATTTGGAAATCTGAAGCAGAAAATTTTGGCCCTTGGCACATGCACTGGGAACACGCTATGATATGCCCCATCTTGATGGCTAATAGCACTAAGTATTACCTTGGATCATGCAATACAGCAGAACCAGATGGGATGGATCACTGAAAGTGCGTAGCAAAAAACAAACAAAGAGGCTTGAAAAGGGGGGAGAAAATATGTGGGATCTGACCAGCATCCATAATTCTACTTTCTTGCAAAACCATTAGATGTTGAAATATAAAAGAAAAAAAAACCACTATAGTTATATTTTTAATGTAAAAAGAATACGAGGTCAGGCAACCCAGAGTTACACAGATGTATCAAAACCATCCAGGCTTCAGTATATGTATTTCTCTCACCAATGGCCCATGTCTGCAGAGGTACACTACCCAAGGTTCCTGCCTTATCTTTATTATTATCTCTTTGCTGCTTATGCATGAGAAATGAAAACACTTTACTCCTGTTGTGATTTTATTTACCCCAAGGCCTCACTGTGCAGAATGCACTTCCATCCCAAGCCAGCACTGACTGACTTGCAAAGGGTCAAATCCTCCAGAATTTCCTGGGGAAACAAAACATGTTGCCCTCTGTTCTTCCCTGCTTTTTAGTCACATAGTGTCTCTTCTGCTCCCTGTTTTTCACTCCTGTTGTCGACCCAAGCTTGTGTCCTGCTTTCATAAAGCATATGGACTTTCTCATGTTGATCTCTCCTAATACTCTTCCTCAGCAGCAAACAGAATTTTGCAAGATTTGCTCAACCTCTGATAGAAACAATGTTAGTTGTCACAGAGGAGTTAAGGGAATTTTCTGCATCAGATCTAATCTTTATTGGAGAAGAAGGGAGAATGATCTTACATTTTTTGTTGTAAGTATTTGAATGCTTTTATTCCATTTTCTCTGAACTGCCAGATGGTGTTTAGCTCCATGAGACAGACTGTAGTGAGAGTAATCCAGAATATTTGGGGTCCTATATATGTAGCATATGTATCATGATTTACCAGGTAAATTGTTGGCATGCAATGCCTTCTCTGTCATATAAGATCAAGTGACCAAAATAATCCAGTTAGTCTAAGGACATGTTTTCCGTGATACTGGGCCAGAGACTGATTGTAAATGGAACAGCTGTGATGGAGAGTTCCCATCCTCTGCATTTCCCCTCCGTTGGTGTCATACCTGCTTTATGTCAGCTGTATTTCAAAAGTTGCCTACATTTTACATGTATGAGAGAGATAAAAATTATAACAGAATGGGGACTTGACCCAGCCTGTACAAATAATTTGGCACCACTAAACTAGAGGGCTGTGATTGGTCATTTTTCCAAATGACTACAGCTTTTTTTTTCTAACCATATCACAGTGTTTCTTAGTTGGATCAGTTTTCAAACTTGCAACACCCTATGGCCTTGCCCCATACTTAGAGCACACCTACCTGACTGTACTCATTATCTTTTTTTTTTAATTCTGTTGGAAAAAATCTGATGTGTACTCAGATTTGTACTGACAGAGTATCTGCCTATGCTTTTGCTTGCTGGAAAATGTCATAATTAAAACTGAGTTGTAAATGTAGAGGGACAGTGATGAATTTTATCCATCACTGAAAAGGATCCCCCTTATAAATATAAAATTCAATACTGGAAACAAAAGTGCATTTTTAAAGGAAAATGAAACATACTCAGTGGATAGAAAAACGCAATGAGACAAGCAAGTGGAGTTAAAAAATAGATTTTATTGCCTCTTTCTTTTCTTCAGATAAGAGCAATTCGGGTTGCTCTGGTACCAAGGGTATAGTTATATTTTTAATGATAATATCATGACAAAGTATGGGTAGCTAAATATATCTTCATTCAATAGCCTCAACATAAATCTCTCCAAGTAAAAGTAGGACTAAGAAAGCCAGGATTGTACTATAATGAAGAGCTCCATGAGAGGCTTGGTTTTGCTGTTCTAGACCTCACCTTCACACTGATTCATAAGATGTTAGTACAAGTGTATTGTGGCAGCAAGACATAAACTACCATCAGTCCATTGAGTTTTGGCAGCATTTCTGCAACTAAACATATGCATCTGTTACAAGGCAGGCAAGTGGCCTGGTCAGTGGAGGGAGACAGGCACTTCTAAAAGATATTCACTGTCTCCTAGGTCAGATGTCCTGCAGTGGTAGTAAGACAGTAAAAAGTTGCCATCAGAACTTTGATCCGTCTCTGCCACAGAAGACTGAGCTCTTTGACTGGTTGTGATATAGGAGAGAAATCATGTACAAGACAACTAGAGGGAACTGAAAACCAGTGTAGCAAAGCAAGCCACAGTCAGGTCTGGGCTGCAAGGCTGTGGGACCGAAGGTTGCGGGACCGAAGGCTGCGGGACCGAAGGCTGCATAGACAGAAGGTGGCAGACCAGGAACTATCAGCCAAACAGGCATAGGGTGGGGTCCTTTCTGTTGACCTACACCATGCTGATCCTGCTGCTTCAGCAAAACGAAAATATTTCATTCCAGAGATTCCCATGAGTCTGCTGTCAGCTCCCAGTTTAATTAGGGAAAATTAAGCACCCAAAGAATCCTCAGCCCTAGATTTTAATTTAGGAACAGATTCTCTTCCCAATTCCTAGCATGAAACTCGGCAAGGATGTGGCTTAGTATTGTCCTTTTTTAAAGTAAAATCCGGACAACTGATCTTAATTAAGACGCCTTACTACAACATTTGGAAGCAAAACCATTGGACATCTTTCACAAACTATATAAAAATGTTTGCATTAAAATTATAAAAATGGATTCACCTTACTGAATACGTACTTGAAAGTGTTTCTAATTCTTTTCTTCTAGTGGATGTTTTTCTCACGCCCCTGCTCTTGTTCAAGCCTTATGAAATCTATCATCCTTGAATAAAAACATTTGTATAGTCTAATTTTAAAAACTTCTAAGTGTTCTCCTTCTTTCATGGGGAACCACTCCTTCAGACCAGTTGCTTCAGCCGTGTTGATGGCAAGCGTGCAAGGCAAAGCTGTGACAGCCTTTGCAGAGGCCCAGTAGGAAACCTGGGTCTCCTCTACATGGGCCCTTCCAAGTCAGTGCTGGATCCTCCCATTCAAACTAATGTACTTTCCTTAGAGGCTTTCAGAAACCACTCTGCAATTTTTTAAATTTTTTTTTAAGGCTACTCCAAAGCAAAAACAAAATGTAAAAGACTGTTCAAAAGTTAATGTAAGACATATCCACATTTTTGCTGAGAACAGCCATTTCCTCAGAAGGGAAGTCCTGCAATTTCCTCAATTTTCAACTCTTCTTCCTCTGGAGTAACAGTTTCCCTTGTGGAAAAATAGGTTATTGCATCAAATTTTACCATCAGGGGAAATTTGTTGAAATTCAATTCTCCAAATCCAACCCCTGAGGAAATAATCTACAAGTGAGTGAAAAAAGTGCAGATAGACATGAGCCCACATTGCTAAAAATAGTTCCTTCATCCCATACATGCAATCCTCTTTTCTTTGTATCTCTGTTTGTATGAAGTTATACTCTCATGCTCTTGCAGAGTTAAAGTCCAATGCAACTCATTTGCCCTCCTGCAAGGTTCATCCCTAACACAGCCATTCCCAGGGAAGTGGTAGGACAAATGTCTGGGAGAGGATTAGATCTTTGTTTGCTCTCCACAGCATTCTGTGGTTGAGCCTTCTGTGCACTCCACTCCCCTTTCTTTCTCTTGTCTCTTGAGCTGGCAATTCCTGCATATCAGCTCTAAAGCTAGAAGTTCAGTGTAGCTGGATAGGGAAAAAATGAGCTTGTCTCTATTAGAGGGAAGGAAAGAATTCAAACTGAGTCCTATCAGCCATACCAAAAAAACTCCTCCCAAAACCAAAACCCCATAAACTGAGAACAGCCATCCCCCACCCCCTGCAAACAAACAGCTGAGTGGGCTTCAAGCTGGCCCAGTCAGACTCCTTGCTTTATCAATAAATTGCATTATCTCTGCCTTGATTATTTCCACTACAGAGGGTATCTGCAAGGTTATCAAGACCCAAGTGACTTAATAAGATCACAAAGAGATACAGCTGACAATTGTTTTCTGACAGGTTTATGTCCACAACTGGTGCGTCTTTTAAGAGTCTGATATTTTTGCAGACAAGTCTAAGCAGAAACATATGCTGTGCCTTATCATGAGTGGAGTCTAGAATGGTGTGGGGGAGAGGCAGAAGGGGAGGTGTCACTGATTTGAAGTACGAAGCTCTTCTTGTCACTCAGCCTTGTGAACTTCTTAGTGCCTTGTTAAATACACTGATAAATGCATATCTCAGTGAAGCTCCAGGAGGACCATTTCAAATAAGGAGATTTTATTTTACAGGTTGCCTTCTAAACAAGAGAAATCTGATTTCTGAACCTACACAAAAGGCTCACTGTGCTTTGTGAGTGTATTGATCTGGCAGCACTGCAGCAACTGTGAGCTTCAATGTCTGTGCTGCTGGCACAATCAGAAACATGCTACATGCAGGATGCAGCAAGCCTCAAGACCTTAACAAGCCAGATAGGGGACCTGTCAGTTCCTTTCAGGGCTAACAACAGGGTAAAGAAACAGTCTATACAAGGAATTATCAAAGCTATTACACCAAAAAAAATGAGGAAATGACAAAAGAAAATTAAACAGCACAAGAAAATCACTGAAAGTTACAAAGTACAAGGTTATTCACCTACTGTACATATATAGTGCTCCCACAAATCCAATATGCAGCCCAATTACATACAGTCTGAAAACCAATTCTCATTTCAAAATATCTGGGTGATATCATTGTTCTGTGTTTACCTTTCTCATATTTTCCAGCAGTCCTGAAGCCCTCCTGTGCTGAGCAAAGCTTTTTATGGTAGGAAAGAATCTGCTTTGTTATTCTTAATGTTTTTCAAGCATCTTTCATCATAATAGAACATCATACTTTTGGCTTGTGGATACCTTTATATATTATTTTTATCTTGATTTCAACACATACACATTTTCTCCTAATGGCTTTCTGGTAAATGTATGAGCTGACTTTTCACAGTTCACATCTTGATACAGTGGTTGTACCTGACATTTTCTGAAATTATGGGTTTCAGGCAATAGCACAGTGCACAAAAGAAAGGTAATAGTCATGGTTTATAGCATGTGGATTTGGCTTTGAGGTTAGTGAGCAAGTGATTAACATATGGTCTATTCTTGCAAATGTTCTCACACTGAGCGCCTTCAGGGTGCAAGGAAGCACAAAGAACTGGGAGCACTTCCTCAGCATGACATTGCAGAATGCCTCGGTTTTCTTTTTGCGGAAACACACCATGGAGATAGAGGCTGAAAACCTGTCTGTTCTGGTCAAGGTTAGGAACTATGAAGTGTGCTTTTGTTTGTACCTATACTTGTCATTTGTGCATCATGTAAAAAGTACAGCAATCTCAGTTCTGCTTTCTGCTCTAGTATGTGAGGTTTTTGAGTGTTCACTAAGTATGCTTGGTCAGGTAGCTACCCTCACTACACTTTCATACTGCTCAGAATCAACCAGGCTTTTAAAACAGCTTTTGTTTGTCTTTCTTTTGTGCAGATAAATGTAGAAATTATTTTCATAATTTTTAATTAATGAAAAGGAAGGTTCAAAGGAGAATTAAATTTAAACAGCAAGTGGCCCTGACCACAGTGGTAACATCTGGAAACCAGCCATTATCTCTCTTGGTAGCTGTGCAATTACTACAGAATGTACTTACCAGTGAAAATCCTCATTAATGCATCATTCTTCTCTGGCTGGGCTGTGGAAAGCATCCATTAACAGGAACACTGGATCTTATTCACCCAGGGGCATCGAGATGAATCAGACCTATCTGTGTATTAGAAATATATCCTTCCAGTATCTTTGCTTTGGTAATCAACAATTTAGAAATGTAGATGCATTAAGCATTTTAGAAAGATAGATACATTCACCTCACAGCTAAATAAACCATGCACATATTCATGGAATAGCCTGCATTTATTCTGAGAGAGAGGTACAAGTAATTTTAAAATGTATTTTTGAAATTTAGGTGTCAGAACTGTGGCTGTCAGCCACAGAGCTCTTTTGAGCTAATAGAACTTTGTTCCATAAGCTGCAGAGCCCACAGACCCAAGTCACTAAACCTTTCTGTTCTCTAGATACTCAGCTAGAAAATATGGCCAATATTAAGGACTCATTCTTTAATGACTAAGGCATGGGTAAGGCATGGAAAGGGCTCCAGGGTTCTGGGAGTCCTTGCTCATGTATCACCATACGTATAACTAATTTAGACATCTCTGAACATACCAAATGTGCCTTCATTTTGATTGATTTTCACTTCAGAAGTTAGCTAAAACAGAGTCACTTTTTATAACCAAGAGCTGGAGAAGGGTGGCAAAGCAATGGCATTTTTTCCTACCTTTTGTATGAAAGAACTCACAACCTACAGCACGTTGGGTTTCTGCAAAGAGGAACCTTCATCTACTCAGTATGGAATTTGGATTCTTGCTTCAGGAGGAATGCTTCATGAGACATAAAAAGACAGACAAACTCAATGTCATTCCAAGTTCTACTTTACTTTTCTAATGGAAAAGCAGCATTAGCTACAGAAAAATAGTTTCCTGTTCTACGTGGTCTCACTCATGGCCATACTACATCCAGATTTTCGTCAGAGTAAATGGATACAACCTTTCTTATTGCAAAGGTGTACAAAACACCAGTTCAGAGTCAGGCACAGCTGAGCTGCTGATGGGCCGATAAGCTACACTGCAGTGTCTCCTCTCTCATGGAACTGGTGTACAAGTCGCACTAGGCAGAGTTAATGGAAGGATGGTGCCGGCCCTCTCACTTCTTCCAATTCCCTCTGATAAGCCTGAACCAAAGCAGTTTTAACAGCTACCTACTTACTTTACACACTGTTTCATCTGTCTCTTCTCCTTTTTCTGTGCCTCTCGCTGACTTTCATCACTCACTACATGTTGAGATCACTGCGTCAGTGAGAGAATGAGTGGTATTTATTTTGTGTTCATAACATCTAGTACTATGAAGTGTTAAAAATCAAGCAAGCAACATAATGTCTTTTGAGCAATAACTTTGGCAGTGTTAAGATATATTTGCCCTATTGAACAAAATGATGCTTACAGAGCAAATACAATTCACTCTGCAACATGAGTGGTGGTAAGTCAAAGTAAGAAGAGATGAACATTTCAACTTAGCTAATCTTACTGACTCAAAACAACTGAAGTCTGCTCAGCTTTCAGTACAATTGCTGGAAATTATTCATGTTGTTTTCTATCTCTTCTCTGGGTTTCTTGTACTACTGAAATGGATTCAGAGCAGCCCTGAGAAGGACATAGGCTATTGGTAGATTAGAAGCTCAGCATCAGGTGGCAATGTCTGGTTGTCTGGTTGTCTGTCTGCAGCCCGGAAAGCCAAAAGTGTCCTGGGTTGCATCAAAAGCAGAGTGGCCAGCAGTCTGCCCCACCAGGGAGGGTACTCTGCACATCTGCTCTACTCTTGTGAGACCCCAGCTGAGGTGCTGCATTCAGCTCTAGACTCCCTAACTTAGGAAGGACATGGACCTGCTGGATTGAGTCCAGACGGGGGCCACAAAGATGATCAGAGGGCTGGAGCACCTCTCCTATGAGGACAGGCTGAGAGAGCTGGGGTTGTTCATCCAGGAGAAGACAAAGCTCTAGGGAGACCTCATTGCAGCCCTTAAATTCCTAAACAGAGTTGTATAAGAAGGATTCAGGGAGACTTTTTCCTAAGGCCTGAAAGGGGGTAGATATAGTTAGGATAATAGGGAGAAAGTTTTTACAGTGCAAATGGTGAGACACAGAAACAGGTTCCCAGAGGAACTGTGGATTCCCCATCACTGGAATTCTATAAGGCCATTAGAGGACCTTTGAGAAAAATAGGTTTAGTTGAAGGTGTCCCTGCCAATGGCAGGGGAATTGGGATTGGGTGATCTTTAAGGTCCCTTGCAACTCCCACCCTTTGATGATTCTATGAATCTGTGAAATACCACTGATCCCAGTGCAGCTGAAAGAATGAAGCCTCAGTCACATAGTACTTATACAGAGACTTCTTGCTCTGTTTGGGAGTTAAAACACTTAGTGACCTGATTAATCTTAATAATAACATACCTTTATGTATAAGAAGTACTTTAAAGATCTGACATAGATCTGAAACTCGGCTCTAACATTTAAGGGAGCAGTGGGTAAGGCATTCTAAATCCTGAAATCATGAAGATCTTTCAAATAATTGAGAAATGCAGGGCCTTTGCCTTAGATAGTAACTTAACAGAAGAATTTGGATTGTTTTTTGTTGTTGTTCAATTTGATAGGATCAGGGAAAAGTTACATTTGGGACAATGTAAACTGGGAAAATTCACAGGCTGGTCCAATTTGAGGGGCCTAAGATCACATCTGTGAAGGCAGCTGCAGCAAGAGAATGTCTTCATATTAAAACACAGGTTTGACACCCATATTGCCTGATATTTCAAGAAATTAGATCTAAAACATCACCTGAGAGAACAGTGTTACTGGATCCACCCATGACAGTGGCTACAAATATTTAAAGAGAATAAAAAACATTGATGAACAATCTTCTCTATTTTTCTGTGACTATTCAAAAATACATAAATGTGACAACAGTGAATAGGATGTATCCAATAATATTTTCTTTATGCGATATTTTTAGTATTTATTTTCAATAGAATAAAGTGACTATCCACTTAGTGGACCTGCTCTAAATCTTATTCCGCAGTGATCTATACAAACCTACTCTAAAGCCACAATCTGTAGTCATCACCCTTTTAAAAGACAGCCATTTTGAGAGAGGGGGCAAATGCAGGATTATTTCTTCTTTGTTCACTCCCTAGACCAGGCAAAGCACTTCAAAAGGTAAAAATATTTATTTGATTCACTAGGAAATAAATGGTTTTCCAGGAGAACAGTTTCCAATTACTACTCTCTATTTGCAGAAATGGGACTGTCATTCAGAGTTTGCCTGTGATTTCGAGTGAAACTGCAGCAATGAGCAGGAAATAAAAGACTTCTAGTGAAAACACTGATATCCTTGGTTAGCCAGTTGCCCTGCAGACCTTGTGTTAGTTTTATATGTAGTTGTTGTTATCTAGGCATATTTTTTTCAGATCTCAGCATCTGTTATCTTCCCACACAAGCACATATTAAACTTTCCTTCCTACAATATTTAAGTAAAGTCTCTTGTCTTCCAGAGCTTTGTCAACCTTGCAGCTCAGATACACGCAAAATACCACACAAAACTGAAGATTGTCTCAAGTCTTTGACAGTTTTTGTAAAGGCCTTCCACGTCAGCAGAATTCAGAGCTTCCTTTTCTTTGTCAAATTTTAGGACCTGGTCACAGTCGCTCATAACCAATTACCACTCATCACTTAAGTCATACCTTTTAGGTAGTGGCAGTTGATATGAATGGACTTAATCTGAGTTCTGCCCCTTGGGCATTACCCCTGAAGACTTCAGTAAGGACTTGACAGACCTATTAGTTAACAGTGCACTCAAGGCTTCTTAATATAATTTTGGCTTATTAATTAATGAACCATGTAAATCACATTCAATATAGTGATGAGGTAGCCCCAAATCAAATCAGTATGAAGATCAAGGAAAGAAGGTGAATAAACTTCAGGGTTTTCTAGCCTTTGGCTGTATATGCTTTCTCTTCTCCTTTGACAAACCTGACTAGTTCATACAGTCAGCACTGGCAGGGCCATTTCTATCTGCATGGAAAAGACATGAATCTTAACTCAGAGAACAGCTAAGAACCACTCCTGGTGCAACCTACAAAAGTGCTGTTATCAGAAAGCCCCTTTTTCTTCTTTCCAAATTGGAAAGGATTAATTATGTATGTGACCACTTGGGCTTGAAAGAGATACAATGAGAAGCAAGCTTTCTTCCTCCGTTATTTGCTCAGCCTGGGGCTTACAACCTAAAAAAATCATGAACACATTTTATGCTTCAGTCACAGGAAACAAACTAACAAACAAAAAGTCAATAAACACATCCATTTCAGAGGGGAATAGCATCCTCATATATTGCAGGGGACTCAAAGCTAGCAGACCTACCAGGGCATGCCACTAGTGAGCAATGGGTTCCCTCCCTCAGGCTAAAGACAGAAACTAAAAAATAAAGCCACAGGGAAAGAAAATAAAAATCAAACAATGAAGTACAGATTGTGAATTATCAAATTATAACAAAGGTTGCTAGGACTATCACAAGTATATCACAAGAAACACGTGGAACTCTGAGGAGATCTCCTGGTGGAGGATAGCTCTGAGAAGGGCCTTTCCTCCATTTGACTGCCATAGAAGGGCACAAGAGGAAGGCAGCATCACTGCAAGGCAGGCTGCTAGCTCCAAAATGTCTGCTGCCTGACAGGCTGCCTGCACCCTGATATTCCTTTACATGGAAAGTTTTTTCTGATGGGAACAGACTGTGAAAGCAAAAAGGGGACATTACAGGAGTGTGCAAAGTGGGAGCACCTTCACCAGTGCCAGGGAAAGGTAAGACAGAGGAGATAGAAGCAGGCACATGGGCTGCTGTTGTGTCAATATTTGTTTTCCCTGAACACATCATCTAACAAATATTTTCCTGGAGTCTGGCTGTCACTGTGTTCTGTCTGGACACCTTCAGAGCACACAAGCACAGCTGCTGAGCATGACTCAGGGCTGCCAACATGATCCACGTCAGCACCAAGAAACTTCAGCGCAGGCCATGGGAGGGAGGATCCCATTGCTGCATCCCATGTGAGTAGTATCCCCAGCAAGATCATAAGCCCCAGGAAGCTCAGGGCATACCTGAGATATCATTAGCTAGGACAGCCTATATGTAATGAAAGCTTTTCTCTTTAGTTTCAAGCCATTCACAGGGCTATTTCACCAGGAAAAAAAAATTTGCTTTTCTTCCCTTTTTCTGGTTTTTTTTTTTTTTTGGGGGGGGGGGATTTGGTTCTTTTTGGAGAGCAGTGATGGTTGAATAAATGGACTGGTAGTAAAAGCACTGAGTTCTTATACTGTCTTTGCCAATTTGTTGTGTGACTGACAGCATGTAATTTCACTTTTTTGTTTCCATTTTCTGCTAGTATATGAGGATAACAATAGTCCAAGTAGTTTTGAGAGACTATATTCACTAATGTCCTAAGCCAAAGCCCATTGAAGTCAGTGGAAAAGCTCTAAATTACCTTGAAGGGCTTCAGGCCAGACCTTGCTTGTTCAGCATTACAAAGCATTTGAAAACCCTTTAAACAGTGCCATATGTGTGCAAAGGTACTGGTGATTACAGGACTGAGGAATAAACTTCTCAACTGATACAAGTACACATGAATAATACTTTTTGTAGTCTCCCTTTTAGCGAACTTTGCTCCTTCTGGGAGAAAAAACACCATATGAAACAAATAATGTGAATATTCACAATTGTCTTCAATAGTCTGTAAGACAAAGCATTTATTCTGTTAACCACAGACTCCTTTTGATTTGCAAAAAATGCAGATTTGGGCAGACCTGAAGGCAACCCAGTCATGTACATAGCTGTCATTCATTAGTAATTTATGGTCTTTGCAAACCTTTGTGACAGGTTTCATTTGACTGACAGCTTGTGGGCCAGAGACCCACAAACAGGTTTTAAAGCTCCAAGACAGACCTAATTTTCTCTAATAAGATTAAATACCCCAGTACAAGACTGCCCTATGAATAAAGGCCATCATTTATAATGCTCTATCTACTGATATGCTCTACAGGGACTGACAGACTACTGAAGCTCTGGACTGAGGTCAATAATCACTCAGATCTGTTGGGAGCCTTTATGGTTACAAGGATCACTGATGTCAAGGCCAAAGTTCTTCACCACATCCAGGTATTTGGTAGGAAAGCTCAGCAACCAACTGATGTCCAACAGAGAGAAAGCACCAGTGCTGGCAGGGATGATGGTGTCTAATCCTACTCTGTTGGAGCAAGAGCATGAAAACCCCACAGACTAGGTAATTAATGCTGAAGAAAACAAAGAGGAGAAGGAAGAAAACTGCCATTTCAAAAGCACATGGAAATTACTAAAGTTAAAATACTGGACTATGAGTTATTTCTTAAATGAAATAATTTTCAGAGAAAAAAGTTTCACTGCTGACACTGAACTCATTTAGGTACAATCAAATTTTTCACTTCAGATGCAGATTGCAATGAAAAATAAGTGTTTCAGTGTTTTCCACAAAAAGGTGTCCTGTTTTTTCAGTATGTAATTATTTTGTGGCAATCCTTACCTCATTGCTATTAGAAATATTCATAGTCTGCCTGAAAAGATTTTAAAACATCAGAACAAAGTGTTTTCAGTTGAAGTGAAACATATTATTCAGAACAGCTTGCTTGTCCTTTTGTATTTCCAAAATTATCAATAAATTAGAAAACAAAACACAACCCATCCTTCATGCAGTCCTAATAAAATAATTGCTTAGCAGCGTTTTGCTTGAGGGTTCAGAGTCCCCAGCAGTTACAAAGTATAAAAGAGAGAAAGAGGGAAAGATAACATTGAAGGGGAACTCTGACCCAATAACCCAGACATTTTTCAGGCAGTAAATTCTGCACTATTATCATAGTAATTGACATCACAAATGCTCCAAGCTAAATATATTGATTGCCAAGGTCAGCATTTTAGGCAACAACAGCAGAAAACCTCATCCATTAGCCCTGAAATATTGATTTCAATCAGGAAAATAGAAACCAGAAAAAGGAAAATACTTGAGCAATAAAAGGATCTTTCTCTATCTTTGTCTTCCAGACATGGGAACAGACATGCTTTTCAGAGTATATTAGGATTTATAGGATTGCTGAAGACTCATATGGATTTCCCGTTCTTCAGTCTATTCAACATGCATTTGTATTCAAAATGGCTAAAAAACTATCAGTTCAAGTGCAAAATCAGATAACAGACAAAAGCATAGCTTTGCCTTTATCCATCCACAGGATGGATCTCAAAATGGCAAGTTCTCTTCTTAAAACAATTAGAGAAAGTACAAAGTGTTTTGCAAATTAAAGCTGGTATGTGTCAAATGCTTAATTATATAGCAGACACTAACCATTAAGAAAGTCTCCCAAGGCTAGAAACTTTTGTTAAAATTGCTTCCTCATTGATTTTTGTGTCATCTTTTTAAGTTGTATTGGTTAAAATGAAAAACAGTGTGATTAAGCACAATGAGCTAGATTTCATAAACCTGGGCAGAAGTAAAAATTTTTCCCAAAAAATTAAACAATTCACAGCATGTTTGGTTTGGGGGTTTGGTTGGTTGGTTGGGTTGTATTTTTTTTAAAGACAGAAATAATTTGTCAGTGTCTTTTTTGGCTAGAAGTATGTTGCTCAATGCTAAGTCATATCCCTGGGTGAAACCATGTTGCAAAAATGTGCTTTATGATGATAAATTTAATTATGTTCTGAATCCATATGTAGAAGCAAAATGTAAGCATGATTCTAAGAATAACTGACTCTCCAGGAGCATGACCTTTTTCTTTTTTTTCTTTTTCTGAAATAGCATTCCTTATTCCTTGCTGGACATGCTTGGTTTGTGTTTTTTATCTATCACTCAGCAAATTTTCAGGAGGAACATTGTGAGGCTAAAATGAAGCTGAGCAAAGTGATTGCTACCTTCATATGCGTTTAGTGGCCAAAGGCAGGTGGACAAAGTACATCAAGTGCATTTGAACAAGTATCTGGCACCTGCACAAATAGCACCATGCAGCAAGAGCTGCAGCAGTTGTAACTACAGCAAGCAGTGCACAGCTGAAAAATCATGATTGGATCCCAGGAAACTTGGAACACATAGCAAAATACAGAATGGCTGGAAGCAAAATTGCTGCCTTTCAATTTAAGGGCATGTTAAGAAAAGGTAGCACATTACGTAGCTATATAAAGTAACACTGAACTTGACTGGACTATTTTTGGTCCCAGTATCTATGTCTGAGAACTATCTGCTGGAACCAGAACAACATACACATTGTGTGTTTTGTTTTTACTCTAATCCAGTCATAAGTCCTGCTTCAACATGTTTGTGTACTGTTGCATTACATCTTGGAAACTTTCATTCTCATAAGTCTTAAATCTATCTTGTCTCCTTCTTCCTGTAAGTTTCCACTACATATTAGCAGACTACACATGCACAATACAGATATAGCTATTTCCTGGAGAAGAACACAACAACTCAGTATGATCACAAATTGGACAGCAGAGGGAGGAAAATTTTGCCAAGAACACCAGGAAAAAGCACCATGGGAACTATTAGTTTGACGCAGAGGAAAAATGCGAATGACCAATGCAATAAAACACTGAAACATATTCCTTTATCAGTTTGTTCCCTTGGGAAAATGAAGGTGTGAAGTCACTCAGACTTGCATAAGCAGTTCTAGGGCTCCAAATCTATCTGAGTCTGCCCTAAGAAATTACTTGTTTAGAAAATGGGAGGGAAGAAAAGTAGATGAGACATTACTAAATCATTTTATTTTCAGATGACATCGAATTTCAACATAATGGTGGAAATAGAATAAACTGAAGAAGCTGACTATGAGGATGGGCACAAACAGCTCAGTGTCTGCTCTACCTGTGCTCCAAAGCAGCTAGGTGCAAGGTAGGAATGGTCTGTGCAGTCCAAATGCCCACACATATAGGTGGCTTAGAGCAGGGGTGGAAAAAAACACACCAGTGCACTCATTTATGTACCAAGGCCCAGCTGCAGCTGGTAGCAAGTTGCAATGCCTGGTGCAGAGATGGAGAGAAAAGGGGAGCTCTGCATTCAGGGAGAGACACACAACTTTGGCCTTGGCCATGAACATAATGACCAGACTAAAAGAGGATTATTCCATCCTTCTTGATGGCCAGAGCTTACCAGCCGTCCCTGGAGACCAGTGCCCACATTATCAGAATATGATCTAAAGAGGTGGGAAATTACTGAAACCTTTAATTTCAACAGTTTTTAGGACAGGTTTTTCCATAAAAAAAGATGTTTTTCTCTGTTCTTTAGCATTCATAGTTCCTGAGATCCACTGGTTCTAAGCAGTGAGGCAACTACCAACTACTCTGGTTAAACCCACCATGGAATACTGGTAATTTTTCAAAACTGATTTTTAAGAAGAAATTTGAAAATAAAGAGTGACAGATCAGTAACTAAAGCACGACATCTACTTTACAACTTTCATCCCTAATGTGAGAAAACAAAAAGGAGTAAAAGAAAACTACCAAACTGCTACAGCTGGCTTAATGTTAGATTCAAAAGAGAATTCCCTCAATACAATATACTACAGTATTTTTATGTAATTTCTATTATGTATTCATTTTCAACACAACTGGCAAGACAGTAAAAAGGAGTCATGATTGCTGCTTTCACATAGGGTCAGCAGTTCCTGTCTTCCTTTCTCTCCAATGCTCTTAGATGAGATAAAGCTATTCAAAGTTATTGTTATTTCTACTTTTATCCTATCTATCATGAGCCAAATAGTCCTGCGAAAATCATCAATCCTGCTCTCACTCCAGCTTTACAGTAGACACTCAAGTGACTTTGCTTGTATTTTCCAAATGTGTGTCTTTGTAAAAGGAGCAAAATTTCATCCACTGTATGGAAATTCCAATTAACAACAGACAGAAACTAGCTGCCCTCTTTTACTAATTTATCTGTCAAACATCAGGTTTAGCAGTTCATCTCAGGTGGAAAAAAAATCTTACAAGACAATTCATGAGTTCTTCTTTGTCTTCAGAAAAACTTTATGATATTTTTAACCACTTCTCATTTCTCACAGGGTCAGTCTAAATAAACATAACCATCAGGAGTATTTGAAAGTGAGACAGTAACAAATTATTAAACAGTTAATACCTTTAAATTGGAGCAATTTTCTTCAAGACAAGAGAATGTTCACTTTCCTGGAGCTACTGACTTGAACAGAGAGCTCAGCTTGATCAATATTGGAAATATTTTCTTCATCTAACTGACTGCAAGGTAAGTAGAATTAGTAGAACTCATAGCCTAGCTTCATCAGGTGCATATTAAAGCAAACTTTCAAGGATAGAAATATAAAACTTGATTCTTTTTGTGCATATCACAAGAGGCTGAAAATCCCACAAATCTTAACTATCCACCACAGTCTTGGCTGGCTGAAGTCTCACAGAGGCTTATGGTTCTTTTGCTCTCTCACTCTCATGTCCCACTTCTAAACCAAATGTTATCCAACAATGTAAAACTCTTTTGTACATGAAAAATAGGAAAAAATTAGCTGAAGCAGAGTGAGTGAAAAATATTGGAACTGAACAAAATCAAAGTCTAACATGCAATCTATGTAGCTGCAGGTTGATCTGCTCGTGGGGTGGACATAGAAGAACAAACATCCTTTGAGAGAGACTCCTGTGGAGATTCAA
>JAOXXN010000001.1:17733774-17764028 GCA_026770055.1 Myrmophylax atrothorax | reverse complement strand
GAAGAATACACAAGTACTGGAGGAAGGCACTGGGCAGAAAGCACTCCCAAGTAACCACAGATTTAGCTCTTCAGAGATACAAATAAGAGAACAAAATACTCAAGGTTGGGCTCCTGTCTGCCAAAAGAGATCCTTTTTGTCAAGTTTTGCACTGAGCTAGATTTTTATGTTAGTAGTTGTGAATAATGCACATCCTCTATAAATATTAGAAAATGTGTTTTTGACAGTTATTATGGACACTGACCTATTACTTCTGGTTTACAAAAATGCAAAGCACATACTGAAAAAATGACTTTGGAAATAAAACATTTTTTCAGACATAAAACCACAAACATATCATGACTGTAAATTAAAACATGTTTACACCAGTTACTAGATAGATACAGATATTGACTCCTAAATTGTCATTCCCTTCCTGTTGAGGCTAAAGAGACTATGTAGGGAAAGTTTAACCCAAATCCTTTAAAGCTCAAGCTGTGACAGCACCTAAAGAACAATTTAATCATAATCATGCTGTTATTTGTGGAAGACAGCCCTTTCCTGCCATCAAAAGTGAAAAACCACTGTAGATGTGGAATGAGCAATTCTCTGCCCTTGTGCAAAAGTGTCATCTGTCAGCCAGATCTAGGAGCAGCTGAACTCTGAGCACTGGGGTCTAGTACCACTTTCACAGCTGAAAAAGAACAGAAGTTGAAAAAGAACCCAAACAAATAAGAAAGGTACTCAAGGTGTTGTAAGATAATCCATGTCTAGCCATAGGAATTTCTCTGCTGACCCCCTCAGACTGACTTAAATAATTTGTTTGCACAAGTATAATGTCACTGCACATCAAATACATACTATGGTTGCAGGAACTAGGCCAGTTCTTTCTACATTGCCCTTTTGCATCAATCCCATTAGTTTTCCAGCACATCAGGTCTCTAGTGCAGAAGATGAGTATTTGTGCATTACTATGCGCCTTTATCTGCCCTCTCTGACAGACTGGGATTTCACGGTCTCTGGGAATATTTATGTTTCTTAATCCATTTTGGACTGCCTCTCTTTTGTTTTACATCTAAATATGATCCTCCCATGGAAACCGGATTAGCAGGAAAATACCTTTTATGAAGGAATTAAATAATTCCAATCTTTATTCCTTAGAAAATGAGAAAGCCACAGAAACAAAGACACTGCATATCTTCCATCAAGGGTTTTATAGTGTAATATTCATCTATAAATTCATGTTTTCTTGTGACAAATTTACAAAAGAAATAAACTAAAAATTTGATAGGTATTGCACTATAGATGGTTGAACAGATATTGTGAAATTGTGATCTGTCCCCACATAAAACTGTGACAGCTCGTGTGACAATATCAACAATGTAAGCTACAGTACCTGACCCAGAATCTAAGTGGAATGACTTCCTATGATTTATCTGGCTCTTAGGTTGAACTTCAAACCAGAACAATAACTGTCAAATAACAACACTGTTACTTTTGATGACTCTACTATCTTAAATTGATATTGAAAAAAAATGCAAACTAAACAAATCAACATCCTAAAAGAGCTAGTAATCAATAAGTATGTTAATCCCACACTGGCAAAACAAATTAGTTCCAGTGTAAGCAGATGAGTTTTAAATATCTTCATATAAGCAGATGGTAGCATTTTTATGCCTTAAACATAAATACAGACACATATCTGGTCACAGTATTTCATGTAGCCTTTACAGGAGAATTAGCATTGAGTTCTGGTCATTCTGCTGCTCTTCCAAATATAATTATTTTCTTTTTATTTCGATCTTTCTTCTGCAGGCAAACACAGGCTTCCTCTGATTTGAAGGGCAAACTCTGTGCCCTCCCCATCTTTGCTTCTAAACACCTGCAATTCAAGTTATGACAACTTGCACCTACCAGTTCTCACAGTTCCAAGAATCTCACCAGCAAAAAGACAGAGGAAATATTTTAGGAAACTGGAGGGGGAAAAAAAGGCAAAATGTTCTGCAGAAAAATCAAGGCTCAGGGCTAAGTGAGAAAAGGGTCTCCAGCATTGTGATAATGAATAGCACAACACCCAGCACTCAGGTGCCTGGCCCAAGGAGCAGCACTCTCCTTCTTGAGTCAGATGTCTATTGTTTGACACAACAGTAGCAGCATGAGGAACCCGGAAGGGTGACTCAGCTGTGAAGATTGTGTTAACAGTTTTTAATTAGCTTTTCTTTTTCAAAACAATTTCTTTGCATGCTGGTGCAAGGAAAAGATAAAGCTATCTATTTTTCCTATCAGACTGAAAGCATCTCTCTTCTGGAAAGGGAGGAAATTCAGTATTTCTGTACATCACAAATAAGCAGATTTTTATACTAATTAAGTGCAAGATTATAGTGCCAGTCTTGTTCTTTTTCTCTGGTATCGCCTACTCAATTGTAGTGTTAGAAGAGGAGCTCCCAAACCCAGGTCATTCACGATGTGCCTGCTAGCACCACCCCCCACCTACCACCCCCCACTCGGAGGTGTCACCATCACCGTGCTTGTGGCAACTGCCTGTCAGACCTAGAAGCCAGTAGCATCTGAAAGCTGTGAACAAAGCTTTGCAGGGCTCTATTGCTGTGCTGAATGAGATGGCTGGCACAGCCTCTCCACCACAGGACAAAATGAGAGAAAGTCTTACTGGAGGTCAGAAATCATTGTGGAGATTTCAAATCATACAGTTCTTAAGTTTCTTTGAGAGAAAAAAAAATATGCATTTGCAAACAGATGATAACAAACTCCATTTTAAGCAACAGCTTAATTCACTGCTTCAGATTTTGACCTCCTAACTCATATGGGCTGGTCACTCCACAGCATAAACTTTCAGAGGAAACAACCTGAACTTCTACTCCAGATATCTATTCATATGTAAGTTACTCTAACCCCTGATAGAGACACTGAGGTCTGCACAAATAAATAAGCACATCAACACTTGGTCTTGTAGCATTTATCAAACATGTACAGGCCTAAGAAAGGTCTCAAACCATCAGAACCTTCCTGTAACGACTCCTACACTGCATAAAGTACTAAGTACTGCATGTGTTTCCTATTTGCTGAGGATTGACAGTGCTCAAGTAATCCCTGCTGCTCCTTCTCTCCCCAAGACTTAGTGTGGCTGGCTGTCTTGAGCTAATGTATTGCTCTCTCACCCCTTTCCTAAACCCTTTTGTTTCTCCTAATGCTTTTTTGTTTTCCCTGCTTTCTATTGCTTCCTTCTACAATAATGGCAAGTTTCAGCAACCCCAAAAATGCAAGCACAGCCTAACTCCAAGCTCCATTGTAAATCTGCACTGTAAGTGCACTGGAATTTCTTGAGCAGCTACACAAGCCCTTGCTGGACCTCAAAGTCTGTTAAACTCACCACGGGCTGCAAGAGGATTGGCAATCCATGCCACAAGAAATTAGGTGATTAAGCAGTGCTTCTAAACCTCTTTTACACCACCTCTCTTCTACCCACCACAGCAGGCAGTGCAGTGGACCACTTCCTTCCTAGTTTTGGCATACAGACAAATTCATCTCATACCCTTAATCACTCCTATGGCACCACATCCCTTATTCGCACAGAGTTTGCTGTTCCTTGGCACCAATCTGCTCTTGAATTTCAGGGCAGCTCAAAAAGTTAGAAATAAGTGCTTCTGAGCCATTGTTCTTCAAATCTCTCTTAGAGAGGCAGCAGGTTTTTAAGGAAAAACAAGTACATATTCTGACCAACATCAGAGTAGGAATATGTCAGTGGCAGAGGTCTCCCAGAGATCAGCTTTTAAAAAGTAATTAATTTTATTCAGGAGAGTCAAGAAAATTCATGAGAATTTGTCCTTGTGGCACAGGAGGTTAAAAGAGAAAAGACACCTGCCTTATTAAATTTTAATCTCCAGCACAGTACGCAAAATTATATATTATACAAGTACATTAATCAGGAGAGTTCTGTGCCTTGTTTGACATTTTTATGTGCCAAAAATGTAAATTATCAAAACTACAGAAATGTCGGCAGTATGTATAAGGGGCTTCTAATGGAGACAACAAGCTCAAAAGTGGGGAGAATATGGAGAATTGAAATGAAATAGCCAAGAGTGATCACATCAGTCATGCTGGCTCTTTCCATGCCTTTGGCAACATATTGAAAAATTGAAACTTGAAGGCATCTAGCAACATTTACTACCCCTCTAAACTAAACAAAAAACATCAGAGTGCATAATCTCTCCTCCTCTTTCCTCAGATTAATCTGATTTAGTGCATTCTCTCACAGATAAGCAACAGCGAGGGTGAAGCTAATTGCTCTGAATAAATCTGTTTTGTTTTCTTAAGGTTTTGCCCCTGGGAGGGCATGCCCTGGCCTTGAAGGCATCCTTTTTTTGTCACAACATCCAACTTACACTGACACTTTTTGGCTACTGCTTGCTTATTTAGTATCAAACTAAATGCAATAATAAAATAAATAATAACAGTAACAATGGAATTAGAATAATAAAGCACTACCTGCCTTGACATTATGGGCTAATGTCAAGAAGAGTTCTTAAAAATGATGCTGCTTTCATACTGATCACCACAACTGCCTGTTTTCCCACTAGATCTTCCCCCCAGATGCCCTGCATTGTAGCACCCGGTCTCCTTTCAGTGGGGCTGAGCCCAGGCTCCTCCACCTGGCCTCACATGGCCCTTTGCCTCTCAGTTGGACATAGGACTGCTTTCAGCCCCCTCCTGCCCCAGCACAACTGCAGCTTCCCTATGTGATGCTTTGGCTTTCCCCAGCAGACACAGCTGATGTAATCAGTCCCACAAGAACTTTTTGTTTCATTTCCATGACTTCCTCCACTTGATAGAAGACAAGGGTGATTGCTGCTAACCTTAACATCTCATTGGGGCCTGATGTTACAAATCTTCCCGTACATACAGTGTTACACTTCAGCAACAGTCCTTAGATGAATAATGAAAATATGACCAAGTAAAGGAATTACAAGATCAGGCCCATAGTGAGATTTATAAACACAATAAATGCCTTAAATTTTCTACATTGAGTCTTCTGTTATTTTTTTGCCATGGAAATACTGAGATCACATCAGCCAGGGCAA
This sequence comes from Myrmophylax atrothorax, assembly GCA_026770055.1. Lineage (NCBI taxonomy): Eukaryota > Metazoa > Chordata > Aves > Passeriformes > Thamnophilidae > Myrmophylax > Myrmophylax atrothorax. The sequence continues at coordinate 17,758,953 of JAOXXN010000001.1, read as the reverse complement.
ACAGAGGTCACAAAGATTAATATACAGATTTATCATGTCTATAGTATACAAATGTACATGCTGGATGACCCCAAAAATAGTGAAACCTGAGAAAAAAGTTTACACAATAAGGGAATTTTGATACTTTAAACAGCCCTGCTTCATTTTATAATGTTCCGTTACCTCACAAATAACGTAGCTGTCATAACAAATAGTAACAGTGATAGATACTAAGAAAAGCTGGCTCGTGTGCAAGACTGTGGATACAGCTCCAGTGGTCAGATCTGAAACTAGTTGAAACTTAATATTTCTTGGATTGTTCAGCCCTGGCAAGGGCTGCTACAGTATTTCTCAATTTACAAACATAATCTATATCAAATAGCATATAGTAAAATGTAACATTGCCTTGACATGAGCACAGTTATTTAAGGCCCTATATGGTTTTTACAGATGAATGTGGGTGGTTAGGTTTCTATCTGGAAGACTCACAAAGACCTCAAGAGCCTCTCAAATACCTTTTAAAAGCAAAAAGGAAAGAGTAAGGTGGCCCACCATTTGCTGTTTGAGTGGTGGCCATTACATCTCCAACGAGAGCAGTCTGATCTCGGGCTCAGTGCAGCTGCTGTATGGAGCATTGGCAGCACTACCACTTGCTAAGTGTGTCTAGAGCAGGACCCCATTTTCAGCTGATTAAGATCAGAAGATGATAGACTAAATGAGGCTAGGAGAGACCTAGTCTACTCTCCTTGCCCAAAGCAGGCCAAACACTGGGGTCAGACCAGAATGCTTAGGGATTGGACCAGTTGGGGCTTGAAACCTTCCAGGGCTGGAGGCAGCACAGACATTCAGGGTCACCTGCTTCACCAGCTCACAGGGGAACTTGCTCCCTATATTCAGCCTGAACCTCTCTTATTCCAACTTGTGGCCATTGTTTCTTGCCCTCCCACCCAGGAGCAATGTGAGGAGCCCCATTCCATCTCTTCAGTGATGCTTTGCCAGTGCGGGGGACTGCCAAGTGCACCAAAGCCATCCCTTCTCCAGGCTGACCCCAACTAGTTTCCTCAGCCTCTCCTCATGGGACAGGTGCTCCAGCTCCACCACTTTGGGGGCCCTCCCTTGAGCTCCCTCCAGTTTGTCCCTGTCTTTCCTATTCCACATCCCAAAACTGGACTCAGTGCTTAGATGTGGTCTGACAAGTGCCACGCAGAGAAGAACAATCCCCTCCCTTGATCTTTGAGCCATACCCCTGATCACACAGCTCAAGAGCTACTGACTGACTTTGCTGTCAGGGCACACCACAGGCTCATGTTCAGCTGGTTACCCACAACCACCTCAGGTCTTTACTGCAGAGCTTCTCCCCAGCCCCTCCAACCCCTGACTGTCGTGGCAGGGTATCATCATTTCCAGGTGCCAAGCAAGCACCTGCATCAAAGAAAAATGTTTCAGAATATTTTAGATAAATATTTTTAACTATTTCTATTAACAAAGATGGTTTTGTCCAAGTTTTAAAAAAATGCAGCAACATTTTCTTCAAGCAACAGTCATTCCGCAGTGCCAGGGCTTCAGGGAATGCATTTTGTCATCTTCTGAAAAAAACCCTAATTGTAGCTAAGCTGTCTGTGAAGAACTGCAGGCAGCAGAAGGTTGAAGGGCAGCATGATCAAAATGCCAGAATGCTTTTGGCAGAACTAGCTGTATCACGAAACCAAAATGTTTCATCCAGACTTTGAATTCCTGCACAGCTCTAAAGAAATGCTTCATTGCTCTGTCACACTGCACTCCAGCTGGACAATCCCTTCTCGTCATCCTCACCATAGAGCTGTAAAGTGCTGTAACCTGGTCAAAACTTAATCCAAGCCATCTCTTTTTGGCACATGCATCTGACACTCAGGTTTGGAAGGGTATAGTTCAGGCTTTCTCATTGTCACACAAACTAGATTTGTCTTGAGTAGAAATGATCTATTTTTTCTGTTTCCCCTTATTTCATACAACTGCAGCACCCACTTCAATGGTAGCTGAGCCATAAGACATCACATTTTATTTATTCTTGAACATAACCACGGGGTTGCTTGCAGAGACTTGAGTGTTATTGGAGAAAGGAAAACATCACTCCAAAACCTCAGAGGAAATTGGCTGGGTATTGGCCAACGCTGGTCCAGCCAGCCAGAACTGAGGGACATCAGCCCTCTATCAGCAGACATATTGCAAATAACAGAAATGGGACCTCTGGTGTCAGGAGTTCCCACGTGTTTCATGGACTGCAGCAAACAGCTCAACTTAAGAGGGACAGATGCATCTGGCTGCGGCTGTTGGCTTTGCTCAAGGCAACAGAACATTAGGTTGCGTATTTAAGCCCTGTGAACATTTATTTATGATGCTGGGAAACACACATAGCTTATCCCGGGGGTCTCCTTCTAGTATTACTTCATTACTTCCTCTGTGTGTATACCCTGCTTGCACTGAAATGTTTGCAGTCAATTAAAGCTCTCAAAGTTAAGAAATGCCAAAATTCATGCAACTCTCCTTCACCTCTCTCATGCTTGGGGTCATGTTGTTTTACTGCCTACACATCCACCAAAGCACTAATTAGTTCAAGCTATGCAAATTGTTTTAAAAAGCTAAAAAGCCTAGTTTGCAATTTAAAATGGGATCCAGATGCCCTCATCACTTCAAGGGATGAAAAAAGGCATTAAGTGGTAACTGGATTTTTGTGTTACATGGCACGCATCCAAACTGAACTTGCATATAAAAATAAACCTTATGAGTTCATTGTTCTGAACTTACAGCCAAATGTCCTGTTTATCTTCTGTTGAGTTTAAACATTTTGTGACTAAGTTGTATAAACCATACTTTTCAAAAAAACCCAGTAACAGTAACTAGCACAATCTAAATAATACAATTATTTATTTCTTTGCATACTTCTACACATTGCACAACCTTTGGATCTTCTCATAGAATTAATTTGAAAATAGCCTAAATATTCATTTATTTCTGTGTTCCCATAGAAACACTGACAGCAATGATTCATACCTAAGAATTATTAAGTCCCTGACCATGCAATTTGTACTGTTCTTCTCCACAAGGCTCTAATAGCTCACATATTGTACTACAGAGAAAGCTCACCTGAAGGACAGATTATCTATTTTTGTTTGTCAGCGTCACTTTCTTAGAAATGCACAGCCTTGTTTTTTCACCAGAGGTGATTTGTGAAAAAAAACCTAAGCAAAAACCAAACCAAACCAAAACAACAACAACAACAACCAAACACCAACAATCACAACTAGAGTGTTCTGACATGGTTAGGAGAGAAGAATCTCGATTTGCTTTGCCAAACTGAAGCACATGGGATGAATGTAACTCTGCTGCAAATGGAGAGGGACCCTGCAGCCTAACACAGCAACTGTCTCATATGACACAGGAAGGGACAACACACCAGCTGGGATGGAGTAAGAGGGAAAGACTTGAGAGTTTCTCTCCTAACTCAGGTTGGTCCATGCCTTAGTACAGTGCACAGCAAGAGCATCTTCCTCAGAACAGCTGGAAAAATGAAAACAGCAACTGACACAAAAGTGCCAAGTAAAAAATGGACCACTCAACTCCAATCTGGACACATGCCCTGTCTATGTATATAACCCTTCATATTCATCTTTTCCCTGGAATTTGGACTTCCAGACCTTTTCAATCCTTAGTCTTCATGCCAAGACCATCAACTGAGGTGACAGACACACTGATGTTGAGAGTACTTTGGTATTAAAGCATTTGCTTGGTGAAGTTACCTAAGAAAGTCGGCTCTGTCCCGTGGCAGCATAGCTGAGGGACATCATTTATTTCCTCAGCAACACAAGGTTTGCTGAAAGAAACACAATGAATGGCTTCTCTGGCAGGAAGAGGTGAGGTGAGTGCAGCTCATGAGAGTTTTGCACCCTCAGAATTATAATGCAGAAGCAGAAAAAGATGCACCAGCTCCACTATCTTGCACAATCATTTTCCACCATAAGGATGTGGTGGTAGCATGAGTAGCCCAGTAGTGCTACCACACAGTTGAGCTGAACTAGTTTTTGAAAACTAATCTATGATGTAACAGAAACTAAAATTACATTTGCAGGTATTTCTGCCACCCCAATATCCATAAATGCAGTCTAGTTGGCAGCTCTCAGTTAACACTGTGGCCTATGAGTTCTGGTGGGATTGTCCCTCAAGTAACCATCAGCAGGGCAAGGGCTGCAGGACAAGAGACAAAGAATACACCAAGTACAACGAGTTCCTAATAAGCATGTGAGCTGTGTGCACAATTAGTCAGACTAGTAAAAAACACCCAGTAAGAACTATCTTCAAGATCAAGAGCAGAACTGAAGGGTGAGCTCTGTTACACTTGCAAATGATATGTAGTAGTGTTTTGGAGCAGTTTTTGCTCTTGCTATTATTAGGCCTTACTCATGCCTCATTTAGGTGTACAAGATAATTTACAATGGGCAGAATTTGTCAAACACTATGTAATTCCTGTCACACAGGAGCATAGGAGCAATGGAGTTTCAGTACAGTAAAAATAACTCAAGAAGACACCCATGGGGCTTTGTGCTTTGATATATGATCACACCATCCTCCTCATTGCAGCAGATCACATGGGTCAGGCAGAAGGAAAGCATTTTCACTCAAGGACCAAATGCAGAAAGAGAAAACCCCATGGGTGTGATCCTGACGCAGTAAGAAGAGCTAATGTCTAAGCTGGAAGTATAATTTAAAGCATGGACACTGTAATTTCAGTATCAGCATTATAATTTAGACTCCTTGTGGACTGCAAGCATTGTGTTTAGCTACAGTTAGAACTAGGAGATGAAATGGAGAAATATTAAATGGAGGGTAAGTTAGCAAGCAGGAGTGTACAACACAGACCAAACATCTACCTAACTATATTGTGCATTGATGAGGCAGCTTCTAGTGTGCCTTAGAACTCCAAAGTGAGGGTGTCTGAGACACCAGATAATATTTACTGTAGGCCGAAAATACAGAGCTTTCTGTCCAGAACATGGGTTGCTTGTCTGTATCTACTGTAGTATATATATTACGGCAATAAGGTATGTTCTTGGTGCCCAAAGTTTGATCATCTGTATTGTTAATTTATTAGAACAGACACTGGCAAGCCTTTAGACATCCTGATATTACAGTTCACAGGTGTGGTTTGGGAGGCCATTCCCAGCAGGCTGTTTTTCTGCAGGCACTCTGTTGGGGAGAGAGAGAGAGAAGGTAATAGTGTGGTGGGAGATGGCTCATTCCCTGCCAGCTGCTAAGAACAGTCTTGGGGCTGTTCAGTCCAGCAGTATGGATGTAGCCCTTCCATCTTGTGAGTGGTGAGCTAGCTGTAAAGAGGTGGAGACAGATCAAGGAGTTTCATTTCAGATTTTTTGTTCTTGCCACCACTGATTTTTCAGGGAGCCAAATTTCTAAGGAGAATAGGTTCCACCTCTTCTGTTTGGACTGATACATCTACAATTGGCAGTCAATACACTGATCATTTATGGTTTAATTAAGTAAAGAGGGTTGACTTAATGATGCCACAGAAATGGCTTGGACTTATTGACTGTTTGTCAGGCACAGGGGAAGTACACAGAAGATGGTGTGGCCATACCTTTTTGCATCCAGCTTAGATCTGCCTAATACAGGACAAAATACCACACATTCATGCAATTGTTGACAAAACATCCTGTTCACAAAATGCCCATCTTCTGTAGGAATACACTTGGTATGGCCAGGTCCCAAGTTCAGCATTTCTTATGGGGTTGACACACAGTGCCTCTTTTTATGTTTCTAGTTCCGGTGATTCAGCAGGATTAGATGGCAAGAGCCTGAGAAATCCAAAGCTCAGCCCACACAAGACAGAGACACTGCTGACAGGCTTGGAAAAGAGCTCAAAGCTGGCACAGCTTTGCCCAATCAACTGGCCAGCCACCCAAGACTGTGCATCTGCTCTCTGTTCATGGTTTACAGCTTTTTATTGCTTTTTATAGCAATGGGTGCTTTTCCACACCAGTGCTTTCTCACCTCTGCTTGGTCAAAAATGTAGACTTTCCTTTCAGGTGTGGCTCTTGCTAACAATGCCCAGACTGTAGCCATCTCCAAAAAAAGGTCACTGCAATATTTTTTGCAGAGGAGGAGATACACTTTGCATTAAAACTCAGATGGAAAATTACAACTGGTTGGTGATGGATGTCCTATTAGAAGCATGCAACTAATGATCTGCAAGACAGACCAATTACCTTTCCATATAAACTGCTGCTGCCCTCTCTATCCATGCTGCAGAAAGCTGAGCAATAGATCTCTGACTAGAGGTAGAAAGGAACATCCAGCGGCAGGCTACAGTGCTGGAATCCAGCCTGATGCTTTATCAGCTAGTTCAGTACATATGAGTCTGTTGACCTTCAAAACATGTAATTTTTAAAATTTGGATTGAATTCACAGAAAAGAAAAAAAAAGGGGGGGAAATAATCTAAGAGAGAAGTAGAGAAGGGAGAATGGGTTATTCTACCTGATTATAACTAGGGTTTCTTTAGGGTTCAACTCTCTAAGCTGTTGTCTTTAAGGGATAAGAGGAAATTATAGCAGAGATTAGGATAGGTATGGATTTATTTTTTTTTTTAATTCTCTTTAAATAAAGTGGACAACAATGAAAACAGCTGGGGCCACACTAGCAGCCATACCAGACTGAAATTGGGCAAGGGTAACAGTTTCTCAATGTTTGCTTCAGTTTTGTTAAGAAACATTGTTGAATCTCCCTGAAAGAAAGACATCAGTGGCTTCAGAGCAGCAGAGGGTTTGAGATAGATGGACAGATGCAGCAGACACAGTACAGTAAACATCACACAGCCTCACCACTGTTACTTGCTGTAGTGCACTTACACACATACACAAATGGCAAAGCTACAGTGAGCTCACAATGTCTCATACTCCAGCAAACCAAGCCTCGAGCAAGAGATTTTTAGGTTGCTGAAAGCTCTTGGGGTTGTCTGACACCCACTCCAGTGGCTGGACATCTCTCTCAGATGCTAGAGCTCAGGATAAATGCTTAACTTGGTGTACAAAGAGAAAAGGGGGAGGATGAAAACACATCTGTGCTTGAGGAGTAGGCATGGCTTTAGGATAAATGAAAAAATAATAAAACAAGATCTATTTTAAAAGTAAAGGTTTTATTGATTAACTTTAATTTGCCCATCTGCTTCTTTCCTACTTACTTCATCTTTTCCGATCAGTAGAGATTAGATACACAAATAAAGCTTTTGTGCTGGAACTGCTAAGTAGCCTGCCAAACAGATTTGGATGAAGGCTTTTTAGGCACATTGTAAATATAGAATTGCTACAAATAAACCATAGGAATGACTTTTAGGGTCACTTTCCTCTTGCCATTCCTTTGCCTTCGAACAGCAAGAAGACATGATTGCTCTCCCCATAGCCAGGGCAGTATATACACCACAGCAGCTGCAAGCAGCAGGGGACTTTCTATGGAAGTCCCCTCCACAAGGCACACAGCGTATTCCTGAGCCTCGGGTGGCCAGTAATGAGCAGCATTCTGGGGCAGCCACAGGGGCTATCGGGTTTTGCAGAGCATGGCAGAGGAGCATTACCACAACAGGGTCACTGTGCCATGGGTAACCACAAGAAGTGGAATATAGCAATTTAGTAAATCATCTATGCTCCAGGATGAACAAAAACACATTTTCACACAGCGTATTCCCTGAAGTCTCTAATTGCTCCTTTTTAACTTTTGACTAAAATAAACGCTTTTGTTATTAATGTAAAGGAAGCAATCTGTCTTTGGGTGTGCTTGTTTTCTTCCAAAGGCTGTCCACAGGGAGGAATTAGCATGATCCTGAGCTAAACGGTGCCTTCATTTGCAACAGTGCTCCAGAAGCCTTTAAGTTCCCCACCTCCCCCATGTGGGAAGATTGGAATAAATTATTAAAAATGCCAGCCCTCCTCTTTCATTTCCAATAGTGTAGGAGAAATGGGTCTTGAAGTAAACAGACCATATGTGTCCTTCTGGAGTTCTAAGACTGTGAAAAGGTTGGAAATGGCTGGGGTCCACGTAAATTAGAATCTGGGAATTAAGAAGCATTCACTGGATATCACAAACTTTGTCTCCAATGGGTTTTTCTCCCCTCCAATGCACAAAGACAGGAACAATGGTCAATAATGTAGCCAAGGTGCTGCAGATGACTGAAAGCATGTGTCTTTGACCACAAAAGCAAAGCATGATAGCATTACTACATATCCTTTTAGGTGATCAGTGGAGCAGTTCACATAGCCAGGATTGCCTGTGGATGGGGAGAGGATGGTATGTTCAGAAGCAAAGCTAGCCACACCTTAAGATCAAGCAGCCACATTATATGCTAATTAAAACACTAAACTATCTTGTGTCCTTGATGTAATATTTCCCTAATTATGTCTACTACTGCACAATCTTTTGAGCTCTAAAATATTATTAAGACAGTTTCTGGCTGATTACTAATATGTTGTAATAAAAAACTGCTAATGTTCTTACATTGGGCTTTCTGCTGTTAAAATTGAACAGGAAAGTTCTTTCTATCTCATTGGAACTGAGGGCCAAATCCAACTACAGAGGTTTCTGTTTATGTTCTTGTTTGTTCTCTCATTGCTCCTACCTTTACTAATTTTCTTAGGTGAGTGCTACTGTAAATGCTTTTATAGCTTTCGCTAAGGACTCATCATCACCCATCCCAACTACCCGTCTGTACCGTAATATGACAAAAGAACACTGAGGCAAATGAAAAAAAAAACAACACTGGAAAAATAATACAGTTCTGACCATTTCCATTCTCCTTTGATTTCCCTTCTGTTTGCATTTGTCAGAAGACTGGTATATACCTCTGCCAAAGGGGAGATGTGCTGTGGGTAAAACAAATGTGAGCAGGCAGGGATGCGATAAGGTGTGAGCAGCATCTGCTCACAACATGAAGCCAAATTCCTGGCCCCTTGGAAAGACTGCTTTCTTACAGCCATGCTTATTGCAAGGATACCTGCAGTCTCTCTGAGGACACGCCACTGTGGGACTGCTTCCTCCATCTGAACCTAAGTGAACACAGCTATATGTAAGGAGGTTGAAAATGCAGCATAGTCCATAGAGTTTCTTTCCAAGATTAACTACCTGAGGAATGTATTTTCAGCCATGTGATGCCTCTGTAAACAGGCATGTTTTGAAACGGATAGCCTGAGCAAGATAGGAGAGAGATGGAGAAAGAGGTAAGTGAAGAAAGCTTGGGAAATAGGAATGTGGAAAGAAAGAGAGATGGACGGGGATAAAATCATGTGGAAAACTGTCTGTCATTTCTCTGAGAGGTGGATGCTGCTCAGTGACAGCAATGATCCTCAAGCAAGCAGTCAATGCAGTTACTGCTCCCTCAAGGAATCTGTCATTAAGCAGGCAAATATGTAAAAAGAAATCCACAAAAGTTTGTACCTTTTTAATGTACATTTTTGGGATGTTTTTAAACAACCATGTCAAGGCCTTTGCCTGCAGGCTATTGTTGTCCACAGTGACTCTCCATCTGTCCCAGATGCACACAGGGAAAAGCCACATTCATCATTATTGATTACTTTGGGTCTTGAAGGCTTTGTAATGGAAAGGCAGATGTCAGTGTAAGACAATAGATATGGTGAGACTTTTCCCAGGCTTCTTTGTTTAGGCTCAGCGGGTGCCTCAGGCACTTTGTGTATATATCTAAACCAAACATCAGTCAGAAACCTGCCATGTCCATGGGATACAAAAAGCTGGTATCTCAGTGCGTGAGAGAATTTCATAGCCAGGGTCAAGTTTACTTTGAAGACTATGTCATGAGGGGAAAAAAGTCTTGGATTTTTAATAGGCCAAAAGCCAGTGTCGTTCATTTCTAGAGTCTCAGATTGTCTTAAAACTAGAGATAGGATCCAGAGCTATGTTGCAGCTGAGACTTTTACATTATGAACACTCACAAACATTGGAAATCACCTATACTCACTGTTTCATTGTAAATCTTGCCCATAAAATCAGTGGGCAAATCTACTCCTGTCAAGAAAACCCTCAGTGCTTCAGCCTATAGGACCATCCTGGGATACAAAAGAGGATATGCAAAACTGATAGCAATACCAATTCCTGCCGACGTTTTTGTGCCACCTACTACAAAACCCCAGAGAACAGCTGTGGTCAGACATGCTGCATTGTAAACTGATGCAGAATAAAGTTTAAAAGGCTTTACTTTTTGCTGTCTTGTTTCCAAAACAATTATAAAAAGTCATTCCATTTTGAGAAGGCAAAGTGAGTGAGAAGTGGGAACAAATATTTAGAAACATACACAGAGATTAAGCAAAGAAAATTGTTGCTTAAATTGTTTTCTTTCCTTTTTTCCCTCCCATTGTTCTTTATATAAATAAATCCAGCATATGTACTCCATTTAACTTCACAATCAGAGAAAGCTTTTAACCATTTCCTTCTTTTTGTTTCTGATTTTATTTGAAAAGAAAACAAGACATTTATCTATCTTCAAATTTCAACTTAGACAACAGAAGGCTCCAGAGGAGATCCAACAGTAATAAACACCAATGAATAACTGTATCAAAGAGCTCAGTTCTCTCTGCAGAGAAATGTAAACCATCTAATTAGAAATATAGGTCTAGCTCTTGCAAACTTCTAAAGTATGAGCCTAAGATTTTGTGAGTAACTTTAGCCACTTACACAGAAATTAGAAGAAATGTGGAAAGAAAAAGAAAGCTGAAGGTGGTAACTTAACAACCTCCCTGCAGGTCAGTCAACCAAAAAGCTGTCTGTGGAGTACAACAGGTCTTAGTCAAGGGGAAACAGCTGTAGGTGAAGTCGTTTGTTTTTTTTTTTGTGAGTTGCACCTTCCAAGATTAATTTCTGAATTATATTAGTTCACAAAAAAAGTCAGGGTTCTGAAGCCTGCACCATCACTCCAGCAAAATATTAGAAAAGCATATGTAAACAGTGTTTTACTAACTAGCAGCTTCATCATTTCTCCAGCTGGATTCATCATAAATGTTTATCTTACAAACTAACCAGAAAAATTCCCATATTAGAGTGCCTTGTTACATCATGGGAACCTCACAGACCTGTACTTATCTCCTCTCAGAAGGTAAAAGAAGGCACCTACAAAGATGGAAAAAATTGGGGGTTTAGTAGCCATTCAATAGTCTTCCCAAAGGGTGTTCTCCTCTGTGACACTGTCTATGTTGTGTTTGACCAAGTGCTCCTACTCATATAAGCCCCATGGTAGGGCCCAAAGCCAGTATAAGCAATAAGCAATGGCCCTGTCCAAGATTAGCAATTTCTCTTCAGGTACTCTGAAGTGCTTTGCACCACTGTCACTGTGAAACTGCCTTGGGAGAGCAGTGAAGCCAAGGACTCCCAGAGTAGCATTTAGGTACCTCCATTCAAGAAATTTGTACGAAAAAAAAAATCTCCCATCTTTAATTGGAAGTCACTAAAGGCAGGCATTTTTGTAACCAGGCCTATCTAAAAGGCAGGGCTCTCTGCAGGACACTTCAGCACCTTGGGACTTGCAAGTTGCCACCCTCACTCCAAACTATGGTGAAGCTTCCTGGGTTTTCATTGGTAAATGAAACAGTGCATGGGAACATTTCTGATCACTGGGGTAGGTTCATCTAGTCTAATAAACTCTGAGGATGGCCCATGTCACTGGATATGCTCATATCAACCAGCTTCATCTCAAGCAGTTCCTGAGCATGGTTTGGGAGTTGGAGGGTCTGAAGGTCCTTTCCCAATAGGCAGCATCCGTGCAGTCACCCAGCAGTGGGGTGGAAAAAATTCCTACCATAGATGTGAACTATTCTGTGGGCCAGTTGGCTTCAATGTGCAGGAAGATCTTTCTCCTTTTAATTTATTAATGCAGATCTAGCTGAAGGCATCACAATCCAGTGTATCACTGTGTTTACCTAACTCCCACCAGTGCTGATGTCACTACACTGAGGCCACACCAGCATGCAGGAAGGAGTGAAATTACCAGTAAAGTCAGGGAACGACGGTAAGTAACTAAGTATCTGCATTTAGCCTGATGCCTAGAGTGCTCCCAGGGTTTGGTGAGTGGGTTCTTGTTCCTGCTGAGGAGTTGAATTTGCATTTTTATCTAATGACCCTTTAATGGATATACATTCCCTGGGAGTTGGAACAGGAAAACAGCTGTAATTATGTAACGACAGAATACGCTCTATGAAGCTCTATTTCCATTTAAAGAGGGAATTTTTAATGATATTTATGAAGGACAAACCTCATGCATGCTATTAATGGCTCTAGTCAATGACTGAAAAGTAGTACATAATTTAAACATACATTTGAAAAAACATGGATGAATCAATACTAAATTAATTTTTAATAATGGCAAACTTCCAGGAATAATTAACTGGTTAGGCTGACATATATGATAGCAAAGACTGATATATCCATACTGGAAAGGGATAAAATTTGAAAAAATAATCAGAAAAATAATTCCCCAAATACTGATTCAAATCAATTGAAGTTAGTAAAAGAAAAATAATGCTGATTCAAGAAATACTTAATCTCTTTAAAAAGGGGAAAATATTTTTTTTGTACAATTAACTCAGTGGTTTAAAATATATGGTAAAGCTACTCAGTCTCAAGAGAAGAAAATTAGGTTTTATATATCAGTTAACTCATTAATTATTTAAGTTTATTCAAATTTTAATTTGGAATTCTAACAAACAAATACTACTGCAAAGAAAAAGTAATTATTGCACATCCTTCTTTCAAACATGCTAATATATTTTAATGTGGCTTTTTGAATACATGTTCAAAGCTATTTTTGAAAGACATGGTAAGACTAAGACATGGACCATTTTATATTCCATTTGAATGTACTCAGAAGTTTATATTTGCCCTAGCTGTTAATTGTTTTAATTAATTATTTTTCATGTTTTTTAATGTTCTATTCTCAATGTTTTCCTGGTATTATTTTTCTAGGCTGTTGATCAAAACTAAATAGTGCACTCAAATATTCACATGTAATTCCAACCAAAAATCGTATCTGTTTCCATGGTATCTGCTAATGTCAGATACAAATAAATATGATATTCTCATTCTTAAAAGGCAGAGACTTTAAGTGATAAAGCTGTGAGAAAATGATTAAGAGACAGAATGGAGCTATCTGCAGACTAAGGTAATAGTCAAGGTTAATGGAGGGCAGAATCAAACAGATCTCTCAGGTTAACTACAAAAGAAATAGGAAGGACCACAAGGTTTCCAAATCCAAAACTACAGCTGTAGCTATAAGAACATCTTTCAGTCAACAATATATACTTGATGCTGCTTTTTTTTTAATCTTTTTTTTTTTTAAACACAGGCTTGTAATTTCTACTTTTGTCAAGATTCAGGCTTGAACATGTTAACCTTAAAATTTTGAAAGTACTTATATGACAAGATGCTGCTTGGTAGATACAAAAAAAAAAAAAAGAAAAAATATCTAACAAAGTGTCTGTGATTTTAACTTCCACTGAGTACAGGAATAAGTGAAATAATTTAGTTTTCACATTTCCTACACAGATGAATGCTAACAACCAGTAGCATTAATTTCTGTGAGCTATTCCAACATAAAAACAGAAGAAAGTTCTAGCTGTACTCACAGATAATTCAATAACTGTCAATGTGGACAACAGAATTGATTTTTCTGAGTTTGCCTCATGGTAAAATTGAAGTACTTTGTCTTCACTGGGTTTTTCCCAATGTTATAGAAAAACACATTATCTACCCTGAAGTAAAAATACATCTCTCTCAGTAAAAAACATTCCACCTGGATTTTACAGTGAGTTCTGAAAACTATATATCCCTTCTCATGCTTTTCCAGCCGTTATATTGATTGCTATGTAAAATTACCGAGTTGTTTCAGCTGTCACTGTCTTTTGAAGGTTCTGCAACTTAAAATAGTTAAACTAACCTTTAGTTTGACCTTTGTAAGCCATCAAAACATTCTTGGAAGCAGCTTTGTTTAACTGTTGATTATTTTTAAGTACATTTAGAGCAATACCTGAACACTGAAGGCCAGTGTCTCCTTTGGGAAGATTAAATTCCAATTCCAATACAGTATTTTCTAACATTTTAAACTTTGAAAGTAAATCAGTCATTGAATGAAAAGACCCAAACAACCACTTGAAGATTCTGTCTTTTGTGCAGTAATTTAACAGGAAGGGAGTAGCAGCCCGTTGCAGAGTGGTGATCTGGAACTGTGGACGTGGTGAAGGGAGCCTGGCAAGGGCTGTAGGCTGATGTCATTGCTGCCTGACAACACATTCCTGGCTTGCCTTGGTATTTCTCGCTGGACTGACTGTTCCATTTGTCAGCATTCCCTGGACTCTGCAGCAACAAACATATGTACAATTAATTTTCTCATATCATATATTTAACCTTATAGTGTACAAGCCTGGATGTCCTAGTTTGCCTTATTCTAGTGCTATTGCTGATATTACACATTTATTCCACTTCTTATCCATAAGAGAGAAGTTAAAGGATTTTCAATTAATACCATTAACCATTTTAAGCCTTGAAACATAAACATTTTCAGAGAAGAGGCTAACCAGGAGTCTTCTTCCAGAGGAGCCTAAAGGAGAAGTGTGATTTGCACCAGCATACTACAGCTTCACCAGACTCCACTCTGAACTCAGAAATGCAGTATTCTGGTTCAGCCATAACCACATGCTTAGTGCTGGGGACTAAGACAACTTTTATAATACAGTGTGCTATGTAAGGCAGGAGATGAGGAAGATAGTGATCTCTCCTGGTCTCCCAAGTTCAATTATGATGCAAGGAATAAGATTGCTTCTCCATGCTGTTCCCCTGCATACACTAAGCTTTCCTGCCAATAGTGGATTTCCTGCCAATAGTGGATTTCCTGCCAAACTGTGGGTTTGCTGTCAGGATGGCTCCTGTGGGCAAGCTGAGCCCAATGTCCAAAGCAGCCATATGTACAAAGGGGAACAATTCTTGGCAATTTTAACCCTGCCTTGCAGTTCAAACATGGAGATGTGTCTAACAAGATCCTACTTCTTTGCTACCTAGTATCTCCCCTTTACTGATTAAATCCAGTGTTTTGATTTGAACCCAAATTTCTGCAGAATGTTCCTTACATAAATCCATTCACTTCAATGATGCAGTTTTCTACTTGGAGGAGGGTCAGGAGACTGAGACCCAATATACAGCCACTGCAGGTGACTGTCTGTTCCCTTTTTTAACCAGAGGTGTTCAAATTTTTTTAAATGAGGGACACACCCAATGACACTTAAGACATAAATGATGAATGACAGTAGCTATCTAACACAAAACCCAGGAGTATTTGTATTTGAAAATGTTGGTCCAGTGGTTTGAAATGTTTACTTAAGTACCTAGCTATAGACAGGGAAGCTTTGGAGGCAGATAAGTATTTTATTGGTAAAATGATTTCTGCTCGGTTTGTATTGAAATAGAGCAAGAAACTTACTGTGACAGAAGCAAATTAATTCAGCTTTGGGTGGGAGTAATTGGCTTTGGCAGGAATTCTATTAGTGATGAGTAAAGGGACTTAAAACACTGTGTAAATTATCTTCAGTTGTAGTTCTGCAGCTCAGTTACACCATTCTCCATCCTCTGGCTCCAGCGCTGCAGCATTAACACTGAAGAGAGTAAATACAAACCAATGAATTTCCCACAGGTTTGTCTCCAATGAGTTAGTCTGATAGCCAAGTGATAACTGCAGTAGCTCAAGTGCATCTCCATTACTCCAGAACAGCTTTTCCTATACAGAAGCCTTAGTGTTCAGGCCTCTGCTAGGGAGGTGGGATTTATTCTCTGAACATCAAAGGCAGAGTACCAACAAGCAGGATAGAGCTGGACTATTTAAAAGGAGGTTGTGGTGTCTGGAGAGCAAACAGATTGAGTTTGGTTTCTCTTTTTTTTTTTTTTAAAGCAGGAGGAGCACCCTTTAGTCTACAGATGTTTTCAAGCAGAGATTCTTCAGCTGTAGGCAGATTCTGGAAGAAGTGATGCTCTAACAGAGCTTTCTGCACACAACAGCCACTATACCAGCACATAGAATGGCAGTTACTTAATCCCAATGGAGTGAGTAGGGTCCATCACAGCTAATATCACCAAGTTGCTCTGCATTCAGCTGTCACCCCAGCATTGTCTCTTGCCTCACGGAGTCAGGGGACCCAGGGGCGGGGCATTGGCTCATCCTGACTGTGAATTGCTCCTGCAGCAATTGGCATCCTGCACCATGGGACGCATTCCTTTTATCTGTTTGCCAGCTGAAGATTCTGGTATGTGGCTTGTGAGCTCAGAAGGGCAAGTGCCATAACCTAAAACAGTAACTTTCAAGGCCGCAAGATACAGTATACACAAGAACAATTACCATGTGGCAATCTGGGATGATGATCCAATGCACTGGCTCTTCTGTGGCAATGTGCACACTCTAATGCCAAGGTTAATGGCAAGAAGCTGCCCCACTTGCATAGAAGGATCAGTTTCCCTGAGATCCCTCACAGGGCATCACAGCTGAAGCAGCCCACATGATCCACCCACCTACCTTACCATGGGGGAACTTCCTTTTGTGACTGTGCCATAAGCACATGGCAAAGGGCAGACAGGTTTGACCCTACCACCTACACTCATCCTCCTTACCAGAAACGCAGGGTTCTGAAGTCACTGTGGTGATCAACATGCTAGAACTGAGCAATCTAAATACGTGTCTATTCCAGAAGAGTGAACTCAAAAATGTTTCTTCTGACCTTTCTCAAATGCTGTTCTTTATTATTGCCAAGTAGAATTCCAAGCAGTTTAATCAGAGGAAGATTTAGAGTGGTGATGGATATGTTTGGGAGTTACGACTATTTTTCAGTTTTGTAGATGTTTTAAGCACAGGCTGAGCAATGTTTTTTAAGAAAATTGTTTCCCTTCACCACACCATCTTCATCTTAAGGAAGTTGCAAGTGGCTTTCTCTTTTATTCCAGTCCAGTGGCACATATTTCGTCTTGTCACGCAAAGCACCAGAAAGAAGGAAGGCAAGAGAGGCAGTGGAAGTGGAGTGTGCATTTACTCCGCTTGTCTAACCTCACAGGTAGGTTATGTATGTTGTGCTCACTGGAACGCAACCTGACAGCACTGAGGTGAGGCAATGTAGCAGGTGGTAGAACTGTGGTGGATATGAAACAACCACTGTATCAGTGATTTCAATTCATGTCTTCACACGCAGGTGTCATGCTTAAGCCCTTCATTCCAGGAGGCACTTCTGATCCTAAGAACTCTTCATTTATCAAAGATAATGAGTAGAAAATGCGAAATGCAAGTTAGAAACTAATTGCTGTAACAGCCCTTCTTATAGATAAATTGTAGATGACACTCTTTATCTGTCTTCATTAGCCAAAAAGAACAAAGCCAGTTCTAGCCATAAATGGTTTTCCTACCAGACAGTCATCAGACAGATACTTCACCCCACAAAACTGAGAGAATGGCTTCTTACATATGAACTCCAGAACTGAGCCCCGTGGATGTAAGTCAGAACACTCCTGGTTCAGCATTGCTGTGCACTCAAATCCAGGAGTCCTTTGGGACATTCATATAAGCCATTTGTGACACAGCCCTTCCAGCTCCCATCTGTATATATGTGTTGTGGAAGTCTTTTTTTGTGGAAGAAGAGGTGGGTGCCCTTCTCCACACAGCAGTTGTTTTTCTGAAGCCTTTATAGGTTTTTATAGCAGGAAGGAGTTTTGTGAACCTCTCTTTTTATTCTCTGTACTCACCTAGGCTAAGGCTGCAGGCAGGTATCTCACAGTGCAAATTTACTTCAAAGGTATCTTTTTACTTTGACTTAATTCTGAACTCTAGACTTGTTAGGCACTTAACAACCTAGGAGAAAATACATGCTTCTCAGCTGATGTTATCAAAGGCAGAGAAAAAGACAATTATTCTTACTCTAGAGCACTGGGAACAGCATTATTATTTAAAGATAGTGTTAAGAGGAATCTGCCATATGAATTCTGTTCTGATCATGCCTATCAGTCATTACACTAGCAGAGAAACCCTGGGAGTTGTGTGTGTACTATTTCTGTCAGGCAGATTACTTCTGTGCAGTGTGCTGACCTCCTGCTTTGCTATATATTAAGGTATATTAAGTTGAACAAAAATCAGTGAAAAAATTACCTTATCTTTCTTGTTCCCTCTTGGAGACTGAAAGGAAAGCCAAGACAGTAAGCAAAAATGCATTGTGATTGTAAAAGCCTTGGTAAATCCTCTCAGAGTAAATTCATGAGCCATAGGGAAAAGATGGGTTAAACTAAACTATCTAGTAGTCATTGGAAAGTCCAGGTATGCTGTGCAATGTTTACAGATCACGAACAGCCACTATGATTTAAAGGAAATTTGACATGTCAAACAAATCCAGTTTTGTTCTCTGAAACTTCAAGTTTCATTCAAAAAGCAAATATGAAGGTTTCATACTCTTAGGTAACTTCCCAGCATGTGATTTCATATTAAACTTGTGCCATTCTATACTAACTGTAGGAAAAAACCCAATCCGATAGAAATCACATGAGCACATGTTAAGTTAAACAAGGACTGGTTTATTCTCAGATCTTTAAAAACAGTGGGGAAGGTGCAGAATGAGAATTTTCATTACTCATCTGAAAATAAGTTCAGAATTGCTGATAAAATATCTAGCTATCATGAAGGGTAGAAGAGCAGTCAGAGCAATTTGTCTGCCCTGTACACCGTGCCCAGTCAAGAAAAATGCGTTTTCAAAACAAAAGCTTGGGCAACTGGGAAGAAAGAATGCAGAAAGCCCTATGCAACAGGGAACTACCTTGGGGCTCTACGAGACAGCTAATTGAGGAGAATAGCTCATATTTAAAAGCATAAAAGAATTTTGGATGAAGAAACAAGGAATAATACTGAGTGGCAAAGAGACAGTACTTTCTCTGCATATATTCTTGGTGAGCTCATTGCTAGAACACAGTATCCTTTTGGAGAATCCACACTTCAAAAAAGGAGGCTGAAAACCTGCAAAGAGCTTAGGGAAGGATGGTTAAAGCAGGAAAATACAGCTGCTAGGGGGAGACTGAATAAACTGTATCTATTTCTCTTAATTCAAGAGGTTAAGAAATTACTTGATTGCAGCCTACACACATTTACAGTGAGGAAGAGATTTCACAAAAATAATATCTAATGAGACACAGTAGTTGGAATAGGAAATTCAACAAATTCAGTGTTGGACTATAAAGTTCAGTGACAGTAAGAAACCAGCAGTTAATAGATGTTTAACAGATTTTCCATCTGTTAAAGTTTTGAGGACAAAAGTGAATGTGGGATCCAGTTCTCCTCGCCTAGCCCCCTATGGAGTACGGCATTGAAGAAACACAAGAGAATGAGCCCAGAAAAGGATTTCTGATTGTTCACACCACCAAACCCTTAACTGATTCCCTGGTTCTCCTTTGTGCTGCTCCAAGTAGCTCTCCCTGAACAGTTACACATGTATTACAGCCAGTTCAAAGACACACAGGTCTATGTTCTGCAATATACTCAGCAGAGAAGTAACTTCTCTAATGGTGATGGAGTGATGCAAATTTTCCACAGCTAAGGAAGTACTATAAAAAACCAAAAGAATCCATCGATTTGAGCCTAGTTTCCCTTATCTATGGTCATAGTAACTCTCTCCCCAATACTTTATACTAGTGCACCTTTCATAGTTTTAGCTTACTGCACACAATATGCCAGCTCTGGATACCTCCTTACAACTGTTCTGTTAGCCATTCAGACACAAAAAATTCAGAACTATCATAAATACTAAATAAAAATGCTGCTGCAACAAGGAATCACATGTTATAATATACACATATAATATAAACAGTGTCTAGTAATATATTAGCATAGTATTACATATCATATGTTTCAAATTATATCTATATTATTTATTTATATTTTTATGATGTATTATTTTATAAAATATACATCTGTAATAGGTGTTAGAAAAAACCTGCCAAGAAGCCCTTTCGTGTGGCAGAAAACATGGCTCATCTTGTTTTCACATGGTATCAAGTGAGCATTTCCTTTAATGACTGAAAAATTTATTAATCATCTTTGAATCAGTCAAAGACACTGCAAATAAAAGTGTGGCCTCATAGCATCACAAGGCTGCTTAAAAGAAAAATGCAAGCACAAAGGAAATATATAGAGGCCGGTAAATTGTCTAAAATTACAAAAAAGCAATTTTTATATGCTTACTTTTTAGTCCATTCCCAGATATGTCAGGGTTGTCCCACGAGCTCCATGAATACTGATCATCAGTCATATTCCCTGACCTCTACTCACTGTACTGTACCATCATTAACATTTCTACACGAATCTTCTTGATCTCAGGAGGTCATTCATCCCAAAGTCACTGACATGGCAGAGTGTGAGAATTGAAACTCAACTCTTTCAATGTGCACAGACCCCTTAATCTTCCAGCTGACATGTATTGTCCTGTAATTGCTTCCTCCAAGAGATGATAGCCTAATTCCTGAGTCCATACATTTAGATATGTCATTGGTGGATTGTCAGTATGATGGGGCAGGGTATCTGAATTTGTTTTATTAATTGTTTAAGGCAACAGGCAGGACAAGAATTCGCAACATGGTGGCGATAGTAAACTGAGTCATCACAGAATACATTAGCTACCATAGGTGGCTGACTGTCAAAGCTGGTTGGAGTATTTTATTCTGTTTGTTATGGCAGATACATATCATGACAGAGAAATGTCTTGAATGCCTCACCTTGCATGGCTTCTATTCACAACACTGTAGCGTGTTGTGTAATGCAGATCATATTTATGGCCAAATATTCATAACGTTTGCTAGTATCAACAAAGCCCAAGTTCATTGGCATAGAGTTATAAAAATCCCCAAATAGCAGATATATTCCCAGTTTGAAAATAATAACTGATATAGCTGGCATCTTTAATTTTGTAACACCTACAGACGATTTACGCAAAAGTCTCTTCTGAGTGGGGAGCACTCCACCCAGTAGTGATGCCTGAAGATCAGGATTACTACTGCAACTCATGAAACTATTTAGGAAAGTTGATTTCCTATGAAATAGCATCGTTTTATTATTTCTTTATTTCTCTGCCACTTATGCAATAGGAATTCCTGTCCCTAATGTGTTTGCTGCTGTCTCCTCGCTATTGCTCTGAGGAAATAGCTTAGGCAGTGCTGGCTGGGCAGCCCGCTGGCACAGGCTGGCTGGCCAGTTGGCTGAGCTCTAGCTGCCTTTCCTTTCTCAGTATCACCTCCTCTCAGTGCAACAATTTTCATAAAACTTTAAACATGCAGACTGTAACAACACTGAGACTGCCACCCCACTGCAGGTGTTGGACAGACACTGTGATTTCCTTCAGAAATGTTGTTTGTAATTTCATGGGAGTGCTCTAAGAATCACAGAAAATATTCCTCAACTGTAGAACTTACATCACCAAGACACCTACAGAGCTTGCTCTGCTCAATTCATCAAAATGAAGACTGAGAGGTAACATGGTTATAGTGAATAAATGCTCTCACAAGAGGAAAATAGAGGTGTTGGGGTTTTTTTTAATGCAGTAGAATAAACTAATGAGAGTCAATGGTTTAAATGTAAACACAGATAAACCCGAAAAAACCGAAGTAGGTTAGCAATGAAGTGATTAATTTCTGGCATGTAGTGGACAAGTTTAGGTTTCAGCATCCCCCAGTGTGCTCAGATGAAGGACAGGTGACTTTACCACAGGACACGACTTGGTCAGAGACAACACAATGGGCTTGGTCCAAAGACTGTCTATGTAATAACCGAGACTCCGAATAACTGAAAATGGAGGACTTTAGGGTTGTGGGTTTGTGTTTGTTTGATTTTTTTACTTTAAAAATAATTGAATAAAAAATTAGGTGTGAAGTTAAAGATGTCTGAAATCAAGATATGTTATGAAAGTGTCAAAATGCATTAATGAGTGCAAGGACTAATACACAACATTACTGAATCACAATAGCACATCCTCTTCCCTTTCTTCCTTTTTTGCTGACATGTCACTTACAGGGGTTCATAAAGTGACTAATGTATTAAAAGCCTAAAGTTTTGGCCACGCAAGGCACAGAAAGGTTAGTGAACATTGCAGCAATGCCCATATTAGAACATAACTTTGCTGTTGTAACAAATCATGATGCTGCAGCTCACAACAGCAATAAAACTGCAGGGCTTATAAATCACTCCATAAAAGAGTGATTTTTTTTTTCCATGATAGCAAGGCTAGGAATATTTCAGTCCCAAATGACTAAAACAATTCTTTGTTTAAATGGGAAGGAAACTTGGGGAAAAAAATCAAGGAAAGCTGGATATGCTGCACTTCGAGGGAGAGCCTTATAAGTCACTAACGACAATGTATTATTTTGAAAGAGGAGAGGAAAGGGAAAACAGTGACATAGCAAAGACATGTTTTAACAATAACACTTTGGAAGTCCCATGAATAGACTCCTGACCTTTACTGTAAAATACTGAGGCACAAGGCCCCTACAGAGGCCTGCATTCATTTCACAAAAATAAATAGTATCAAGGCATTGTTTTAACCAGTCAGAGCAAACACACACATGAGGATTTGTGCTTCAGTGTTGTACTTCAGGCAAACATGAACATATCCCAGAACAGAAAAATGTGAAACACAATGGAGGTGAAATAATAAGAGGGAATTTTGTTCAGACCCTCCTGATTCTTCTTACTTTAATTAACAGATTTTCCATGTTTTTTGAGTGGTGAAGGAGCTTTAGTTAATACTGTTTTCTGAATGTGGCTTGTGTGCTGTACATTTCTCACAGTAAGTCTATCCTACCTTGACATAGTGCACGGTGTCTCTCTAATGTGTGGTACACCAGATAAGGTGGACAGCTGCACAACAGTAGAGCTGAATGGTACTTGAAGAAAAAATGAGCTACATTTCCATATACATATAAACACCTAAGTCATCAGTACACGATCACCATTGACTTGTCCAGACAAGTGTCATTTAGATAGACAAGCTTCTCCTGCTCCTTTTTATATGCAGGCAGTATTAAATTGTGTAGTCTCAGGTATATTACAAAGACACAAAACCTTACAGGCTAGGCCAACATGTTACAACAGTAGCTCTTTTACTTGCATACAGATAGCTTCCTTGGCTGAAATGCTATCAGCTTCCAGGAAATATAGGCCCACATTGCTGTAAAAATGGGACAAAATATGAAACAGTAATAATTTGTACTGAAATTACAGCCTGTGTTCACTCACTTCTGGTAGCTCACAACACACACTCTGCTGTGAGATGTATGGTCTTCAGGCTTTAGCAAAGACTTTTCAAGGCGAGTAAAGACAAAGCAAGGTGATATTTGTAATTAGCAATGGAGTCATAGGCTACACATTATGTGCTAGTATGCCCTTTAAAACATAGGGGCCATAGGGGAAGAATTTGTGGAAAGCAGTGCATTTGGTTTAACTGCAGCTCAGAGGCAGTGCTGGAAAGCAGCAAAGCAGTAGCATCCCTCCATGTGGCACAGAGAGCTCATTGTAATGAGAGCACAAGTGACTCAGGGCACTGGAATGGGATATGGCACCTTTCACCTCCAGGTCACTAGTTTCCATCCATTTTCAGCTAGCCAGGACTAGAAGTTATCACCATCAGAAGGGTGTTCAGTGAAATGAGTCAGTTGTGTCCGTGCAGCCTGGAAGGGACAGCTGCCCAGATCACACAGACCAGCCCCACAGTTATTACCCAACACATACTGTTCTCCCAGGCTCCAGGCACAGCTACCCAATAATCACCCGAATGGCCTGAAGCTCTGAGGGCCACCAGGCAGACACTGCTGCCTTCTGTTTCACACAATAACAGGCATGTTCATCCCACCGAGAAAGAGACAAAGACCTTCTCATGTCTTCTTTGTTCCTCAGTTCTTTCTTTCTCTAGAAAGATCTGCAAGAAATGTTGTCTACACTTTTAGCAGTTTTTCCACTTTCACCAAGCCCAAGCATTGAAAAGTGATTGGCCATGCCACAAAAATCATTAGCATTAAAGAATATTCCATTTCCTATTGTTCAGTTTTCTTTTGATTTTTGTATTTGGTTCGTATTTTTAACTTTTCTTTCCCTTCCTTCCTTCCTTCCTCCCTTCCTCCCTCCCTGCCTCCCTCCCTCCAAGGAATTTTGAGATACTTATACAGATCCAGAAGCAAAAACTTCAAAAAGTATTGTGATTATTTCTTCATAAAAATAGGACCTGACAACACTATTCTAGTGCTGATTTAATATACTAATACTCTTATTTCATGAACAGTGCAAATGTCAGTAACTGGCTCCCAGTGGAGCTCAGGGGAAGTTAGTAAGATGGACAGTCATATAATATGCATGGTTTGGGGTCAGTCAGATGAATATTGGGTCTTTGTCTATTGCAAACCTCAAAAGAAGGCCTTTAAAGAAATTCAGATTCTCTGGTACAAACTCAACAGAACCATGGTCCCAGTTGCTTCTCACCCCTCCCTTCAGAGGCTGAGTCTTTATGCTCTCTTAGAAATCTTCAAAGTCCCATTTTACAAAAAATATTTCACAGGTTTTGTTTTTACTCTGAAAGTTAATTTTCCCCTTTGTGCCATTACCCACTCTACAAGAGGATTCATATAACAGATTATGGCAAAGAACACTGTCTTCAGAATATTAATTTCTTCTTGCATTTTCACATATGTCATTTGATTTATTTGCCCATTACCTGTTTCCTCCATATCCCTGCACTTCCTGTACTTCCAGGCTGCCAAGTGCAGCTTCCCAGTCTTGCTGGCCATAAGCCAGGACCACGGCAACTGGCTACATCAATCACTTCAGGCATTTAATCACAACCTTCCTCTGGTTTTCCCCCTTATAGCAAGGAAATGGCCTGCAAATCTCATAAATGACACATTCAGGAATGAAAATTTAATCACTGCTCAGTCGAGCCGTAACAGGGCAGTGCTGGACATTTCTGCACAGCAACCAGGCATCACAGGGCACTGCAGAAATACGCTAGGGTAGCCACCCCACTCCTGCTAATCTGGTAATACAAGGTTCCATTTCAGCTATCCTTTGAATTCAAGTCCTGCAAATTCTTACTGGAAGCTTTATCTGATGT
This sequence comes from Myrmophylax atrothorax, assembly GCA_026770055.1. Lineage (NCBI taxonomy): Eukaryota > Metazoa > Chordata > Aves > Passeriformes > Thamnophilidae > Myrmophylax > Myrmophylax atrothorax. Next base: position 17,733,789 of record JAOXXN010000001.1, on the reverse strand, counting down.
CAGAGTAGTAAAAAT
>JAOXXN010000001.1:17700740-17722544 GCA_026770055.1 Myrmophylax atrothorax | reverse complement strand
ACCTGAATGAAAAATTGCGTTCTAAAACATGCCCTAAAGTGGGGGGGGTTGCATTCATGAGGACCCCAGAAAAATGAATTCCCAAATAAAAAGCTCATGCATTGAGACCATTCTGCTATCAGGTGCCCAAGACTGAACTGTTACCTCTAGGTCATCAGCCTATATGGGCATTCATCCTGGTTTGACAATATGCTGTACAGTTTTTTAAAGGTCTCCTTTCATCCCCTGCAAGCTTGTGTAAACTGTCACTTCTCCAGAGCTTTGCAAAGTGTGAATTCAAGCATGCAAACTCCTAACTATACAACAGGAACTTGTACCAACACCATCTGGCTACTGTGTTATGGTCAGGCCTGTAGTTCACTGTTGTACTGTCTGAGATACCAGTCATCAGTAAACTCCCAAATAAAGTGTTCATTCCAGGATACAATACAATAAAATTCATTTGAGTGACAGGAGTCATTTGGCTCTTTCACAACATTTACATGTATTCCAGAACCATCAAGTACTGAAACACAAAAAAAAGCCTTTGGAAATGAGATATGTGGGGGTCTTCTCTCCACCAGCTGAATTTGTGCTGAGGGCTACATCTCACAATGAAAGCAGAAAGCAGAATAGAAGCACTTACCTCTTGTACCTTCATCTATATAACTGTGTTTCCTTCCTTTTAGATATGGACACTCCAGAGCTGCTCACTCTTACCCACCCTTTGTGTGGGGAAAAGTAGTTGTGTTCATTGTGCTAGTTAATTTTGCTACAGCTTGGTATCAGATACATTTAGGATGGTACCTTAGCACAGTTCTCTATTACCCCTCCCCAAATCCTCATATATGACAGGGATTTATTTATTCTCTGCTTGGACATGTTTAGTCAACAAGCAGTGATGATTCTACACTGTGAACCATCCATGACATTTTTGACACTTTAACAGCAGCTCTAATTTCCTTTCATGCAAAGGAGGAGTTCTGGCAGCACAGCTCAACAAGGGGGATCATCTTTTCTGCAAAAGCAACTGCCTCAGGAAGAAAAATCCCATTTTGTGAATGTATTTGAGATTTTATTTTTCTCTCCAAGAAATTTTCAAAGTTTTCAATTAAAAAAAAATTAAGACCATCAATGAAAAATTTTGAAATAGACACAAGGTTTTGTTTACAGTATACAGCAAGTATATAAACAGTCAGGGTATAGTCCTGAAAAAGAGACTTTGGATGCTTTCCTTCACCCCTCCTTTGCAGCCCTGTGGTTAAATCCTTCACATACAATACAGGAGAGTCATGTTCAACTCTTTGCTCCAATGTGAATTTAAATTAATTAAACTTAAAGAGCTCCAACAAGGCAGTAAAACAAATCTGACACACTCCCCAAGTAATAGTCTTTGTGGTCAAAGTAACTTTTAATGTCATTTGCAAACAGCATCACAGCAATTGTGGGATGTGGAACTCATACCAAGCAAATGTCCTATTCACTATATCAATGACTTTTCTGAAATGTGGCTGTGAGACACTTGCTCCTACCTGGATATTCCACCATGGAGCGAAGAAACTCTTCCTGACTAAACTGACAAAAAAAATCCATATGTTCCCATGAAACACTTCTTTTGAGGTATGAACCTCTTTGCACACTTGCTGTTACATAGCACAGCTAAAGGGAACACGGATTTGTCAAGGATTCTCTTAGTCTTTTTTTTTTCATTCCCACACTAATTTTCCTCTTATCCTGGATGTGGCCAACTTCTCCTTTCTCCCACCATGCATGAGACGAGTTTTGCTCCTGGGACACTAAAACCCTTCAGCTTTTCACTCTTGTCCCTGCACAGGAGCAGACAATGTTTTCATTGGTATGCCTGCATGAACTTGCTTGCACCCTGCTATGGCATTCACCTAGTAGATGTCAGAGTGGTTCGAGACCCATCATGAGAAGCAGGCCCTGTGATCAAAGGGCTTTTTCCAGTTTTTTAAGGAAGGCTTTTTTTACCTTCTCTTCTTGGCTTGGCAGTCCACAGCAGACTCCTACCACTATGTCTCCTTTGTGACTTCCCTACTGATCCCATAATCTGTTGATAGAATGATCATCTTTTCCGTACCAACATTGGCTCCATGCACCTGAGCTGCCTCGTGTACAGCACAAACCATCAGAGAACTTGAGTCATGGGGGCCATCCCACAGCATGGTGGCAGAGGCACTGTTTGAAGAAGCAGCTTTGACGCATTGTTGCAAGGGCAAATGTTTGACTGCCCAAAGGAATTTTATGATTTTTTTCTGCTTCTTAGCTCTGGCCCAGAGCGGATCAGTCTGGTAACTGGTTTGATAAAACCACGCAGAGAGATGGCATTATTATGCTTCCGTCTAATTAGAGAGTAATAGTCAATTGCTGTTAGGTCACCTTTTAGACAAGCAGCTCCTACAATAGTTCAACAATCGGGAGATTTTCTGATGAAGACCAGACTAAATTTTCTTATTCTGTAGCTAGTGAAATTGTAACTTTTCTCAGTTGCCTTCAGGTTGTGAAATAGCATTTTAAAAGAGCAGCTTAATCCACTGTTTGGCATTACAAGTTTCACACATGGACCATCTGCCTCTTGTTTATCTTCTTCTCTCATGGACATTCTCCTTCATTCTCACCTCATATTAAATTTCTGGCTGAAGATATGCCAAACAGTTGGTCCAAATGGCAGAGCCACCTGATGTCTGTTTGCAGAAAACAAAGCTAATCATTTGACAACTCAAGGACCAGACCTTTTGGTTTTTTACATACTCTTCTGAGCAGCTGCTGACAGCAGTGTTGCCAAAAACTCTGGGCATAATGCTTTATGAGAGTAATGTCTCATTAATCTAAGAAAACACTTCATGTCTCTGTGCTAGGCACTCTTGAGAATTGCAGCTATTATACTCTTATCAGTATGAAGGACTGTATACAACTCCTTCCTTCTTCATATCCTGTAGATAATAACATTCTGCATCATCCACAGAAAACAAAGGTCATTTCATATTGTAGATTATATTGCATCTGTACTCCCAGTGTGCACACATATGCATACCTACAGCTTTCTAGTGTCTCTCCATACAAGTGCAAAGGCTATATATGCGTGTGTGTGTATATATATATAAATGTGTGTGTATACAAATGCTATATACATATATGCTATAGAAAGAGAGGAATTGGTAAAGTATTTGTTTATAGTAGCTTTAAAATACATCAAAAATTTGTATGTAAGATAAGGAACAATATTTAGAAGTTCCTAATGAGATAATATACAGAATACATAGAAGAATAGGAGACTGGAACTTAAATTTAGTCCCAATTCTGACTGCTCTGACAAATTACTGCCTTCCTGCGTAGCAGGTGCTTCAACTACATAGCTAACAATACACTTGGCAAGACTTGAGGACTGAGTTACTTATTAAGGCTCAAAGCTAACATGAGCACCACAACTAGAGTGGGATAGCTGTCTTCCTTTACTAAAATAAAGAGCTATTGCCATCTGCTGGCTACGTTGCAATAATAATATAACAGACTGGTGATTTCAAGTGTACAAAATCAACCACGTGTGTTTTCTCCATGTGAAAATTATTTACACTAATAGTAGAATAATTAATAGTTTCCATCTTTTTCAGTGAGGAAATGATACTTAATAGAGTTTTCTCCTTTTACAAAATGTATTGGTAAAACAGTTTTGTACATTTAGAGGTTCCATAATGTAGCCATTTTTGGCTAAGCTACAGGGTATGAGTATTCATAAATATAGTTAGTGTCCTGGTCTGCCTGTACCTGCCTCTTTTCCTAGACACACAAGATATCTGAGGCAAGAGGACATATTTTTAGTTTGTTTGACTGAAGCAGAATAGATCCCAGTTGCTGGCTGGGTGTAAGTATTGGAAACATCACCAGATTTAAAGAAGGCTGTGGTCACAGTCCTGCTGAAGAATGGTCATGCATCAATAAATTATTTTTGCTGTTAACAATCAATTAATTTAACTGCACTCAAAGCACTGCTAATTATCCTAATTTATGCAGAATCAAAGCAGACTGGCATCATATTCGGAAGAAATAAATTATATGAGCACAGTTAATTTTATCTGCAATAGTAGTTTTCCCAAGAAAATCCAAAGAAGATGTCATTGAAGAATTTTGGTAAATGATAAAGACAAGTTGCATTTTATTCTGATCCAACCCCAGCTTGGCCAGTAAAAATCCAAGAATTAGAAGGATGAAGAAATTTGCCTTTACTTGCATCAGCTCTAAATTTGTTCTGCTGCTTTCCTCCAGCTGATTGATGCTGTATCCTATGAATATTATTCTACCAATTCAGCCAGTAAAGCACTTTTTCAAAGCTTTGATGCAAATTACATTACTTAGTTAAAATAAAGTACAAGTGTGGTTTGGCTAAATTTCTACTGAAACAGGTCCGAGAGCACTCATTCAACTTGCAACAAGTGAATGGATAAAGTCAGTAACCTTTGGCTGCTGAATGGTGGTGAGTAGTTGCAAAAAGTAGTTTCTTAGTTAAGTGTAACCAGAATCACAAGAGGATGTTTTTACAGTTCCTCAATTAGAGCCTACTACATAGTGTTATAAAGTAATTTTACCATTTGACTTAGTCTGCAGCAAACTGAAATGTCTTTATTCCTGGATGAAATTATCTACAGGGTGGTTTGACATACAGTAATTTAGGTGTATTGACTTTATATTATATATTCATCTGATTTCCTTACACATTGTTCCTGTGCAGACCAGCCCTCTTAAATTTCACATATGGCTATGTCTTCAGATTTCATTAGCGTCAAGCACAATGCAGTGAAGAAAAATTACATATTCAGCAGAAGCACATGTTAGAAAACTACATAAATGGTCTTTTCAAAAATTGACAGCAGCAATCAACGTCTCTAGTGGGACACATACTAACAAGCAGCCTCAGACAAACAGCTACTTGACTTTCATAAACAGAAAACTACTCAGTCCTTCCTTCCAGTTGTTGGGGTTTACACTGAGGGTTTCTATTGAAAACAGAAACTGTAGTCTTAATTTAAGAGAGCTCTGAAGCCATTCTACGGACAACACTTGGGGAACAAGCAGTTGATGTTAGCTTATCTTAGAAAGCACCCATAAAAACATATATGAAGAATAAGCTCTCAGGGGTCCCTAAACAATATCAGGTATTAGACCATTTCCTCTGCGAATCTATGGCATACTGAACTAGTATGGTAATATGGAATTACTGTAGCCTCACAGTTTATCTCCTTACCAAGTAAAGGTAAGGTTCTGGAAAGAGAGTAGGTTTAGAGTAGATATTAGAAAAAAATTCTATACTCTGTGGGTGATGAGGCACAGCAAGTTGTGCCCCATCCCGGGAAGTGTTCAAGGCCTGAACATCAGGGTTGGATCTAGTGAAAGGTGTCCCTGCCATGGTGGGGGGCTTCAAACTAGATGATCTTTAAGTCCCTTCCAACCTAAACCAGTGTATGATTCTATGATTCTGGTGAGGACAGTGTGTTACCTTTTGTTTCAGTATGAACACCCTTCAAAGAGAGGTGGTGACAGGGACAGTCACTGTCTCCTGGAATTACTGTGAAAACTAACCTGTGAGCAACCATGGGATGGTGATCTCGATTCACACAAGTACAGCTTGAACTCCATAACACAGAAAGACGTGCACAAAGTAAGCACATCAAGTCACTTGCTCTTCATCCAAATCCATGGCATGTTAATCAATTCCTTTTCTCTCAGTTAGGCTTGGTGTTAGTAATGCTACTAAGACCTATAAGTGGAGAAGTCTAATGTGTATCCACCATGCAAAAAGGAGGCCATTCCAAGAATTCAAAAGTATTCAAATAGAATTTAATAAATTGTGATAGTTTGAGGTACATCCAGTGGCATACCAAATATTGGCACTTTTTAAAACGTGATCAATTTTATATTTAAATATTATAAATATTTATATTTATATAGTTCTCTATACTCTTTAAATTCAAATTTATACACTATTTTCTATTTCAGGTTCATTAATATTTTTTTTCAGGCCTCAGATTTAACTTCAGGGTAGCTACTGTAGAACGGGTAAAATCATAAGTATTTTATGAGGTAGAGAAACTGAGTTGTAGTATTAGAAATGACAGTAGAATAAAGATAATTTTTTAAAAAATTCAAAATCTTGTCACATGACCATGATGATAACCTTGTAGTTCCCAGTCCATAGATCTGACTTGCACGATTTTAATAAAGCAGGAGCTGAATTTTCTTCAGGTATGTCGCAGATAATCTGAGGTCTGCATTCAAAAGTAGGAGGTCAGACAAATATGAGTCACATCAGCAAAACCACAAACAAATCAAAAACATACAAAGACCCTTAAAATACTTCAAGTTGCAGCTCTATGTTCTGCAATCATACTAAGTTTTCCAAGTACTTTCCATCCTTAGACCAATTTGAATTCAAATTCACTTTGTGAAAGAACAGCAGATGTCAGAACAAGAAATTACAACCTGCAATTGTGTGGGGACAGGCCATCTTTCATTAATGTATAGCATTTCCCTATGTCATACAAACAGTGAGAAATGCTTCATGATCTACTTTAAACTCATTGACTTGCAGGAACATGTTTCAGACTTGCATGAATCCTTGCATGAGTCTATGTCTGCCAGGGGACATGAAAGTGCACACACTGAGGCACATAAAATTAGCTAAAGCTCTAACAGATTTCAGTTCCAAAGGCTTTGCTTATTCTGTGTCTTTTCAGTCACTTGGAATTTCCCTCACCCTTCTCTGAAGATTAAAGCAAGTTTAACTATTTTTATTAAATTCTGAGACTATATCCAGCCTCTAAAATTCTTCAAAGAGAACTTCCAACTGATAACTCAACCATAAAAGCCCAGAGAATAGCCAAAGGTGTTCAAGCAGAGAAATAGCATGAGATCTGGACAGTTATTAAGTTCTCAGCTGCATTTACTATGCACTGACATCTCTGTGCAAACAAGCTTTACAGCTTGAGCAAAATCAAGAGAACAGTGTGTCTAATTGACAAGTGAAATATTCTCTGGAGACTTTACTTCAGGAACATAAAGTTAGCAGGCAAATTATGGTCCATGGCAGCAGTCAAGGGTGAGTGGCTGAGCCCTCTTGGCTTCTTTTTCAAAACAAATGAACTCATATGCAGATTTGGTTGGTGCCATTGTACTAAAAAGAGCTCTAAACCTTTATCTCAACTAAGGCTTCAGCTGTACTGGCTGCATTGAAATAAAAAAATTGTTTCTAGTGTAGCTTACATGCCACATACCATATGTACCCTGTTTCTGGAAAAAAAAAATGTAGTGTTCACAAATGCATGTTACTAAAACCTTGGTCTCACTGCTTTTAAACAGAGAAGACCAGATCACAAGGCAGCTGGGTCTTGCTGTGTTTTAATATCACCCAAAATGTGTGCCTGCCTCAAACTGAACCCACAGTCCAAGTTAGAGGACGCACTGTTTCATGTGATAGCTCACAAAACACAAAAGCAAATGAAGATGGGTGGTGTATCTAGTGACATTCAGAAGGCATTCAGTCCTTTTTGTCTGTTCTCTTTAGCTAATAGCAAAAGACTTTTGTTTTGAAAAAATTTTGTACATTTCAGTTGATATCTTACTAACATTTTTGTAATCATTTTCCTGTTCTGGCTGCTTAAGTAATTTTTCTTTCTGTTCAATAGTTGTCTTGTATTGAAGTGTAGCTTTTTGTAGCATGTATCCTATAAATTCTTGACTCGGCGAGAGTTTTTATGATCCACTCAGTTGGTAATCCATCACTCTGTATATAATAAAATATTTTTGAGTTACCTCAAATTTTCATTTGAATCAACCCTGTTACCATTTCACCTGAAGAAAGCAAATGCCCCAAAACCTGAAGATTTATTTAAACATTTATGTAAAGGCAAAGCAGGGGAGAACCCATGTACGAACACAAGCTCAGCCCTTGCTGATATATAGCTGTTAAACATTTTATAGCCTAACAATTCTTGTATATAACTACACTGTATTCAGAGGCTCATATCTGAGATTGAACAGTTGGTTCTTCAGACAATCATGCAGTAGACTAATTATGGAGAATACATGCATCTCAGTAAATACACATCTACTGCCTGCATTCCAAGTTCTTAGACATGTAGAAAATATACAGCTCTGTTAGACCTAATATAATAACAAGAACATTTTTGCCTTCCTTGATTTTAAGATGCTGAATTGGAAACAGGGGAGGGTATGTATTCTGTTCATTTTAAGTTGCTTGGCTGCTCACAGAATGTATTTCTTTGCTTGTCTTTAATCCACAGAGTTCTTACTTCATATCTGAAAATCCTTACTGTTAATTTGTGAATCCTGTTAGTGTTGCTATAATCAAAGACAATATACCTTAACGTTCTGCTTCCATGTACTTAAGCAAACAGTAATGAAGACCAATATGTGTGACCACATAGCTCTGCTTAATCACTACAGGTGAAATCCTTTGACATTCCAAAATCAATAAGTATAATCTTGGAAAAATGCTGGCTTTTAAAAATATAACTGTTTACAAAATTATGGTAACACATTGAAAATACTGCATCACAGCTTAAGAAATCATTTTGCTGTTTAAGGGAATCAGCTGTTCCCCAATTTGGTGTTATTATTGTAAATCAGAGAACTAGCAAGATGAACAACTAGAAACTGTGAAACAGAATTTTTTTTTAGTTACAATTATTTTTTGCCTTTTCATTATCCTTTTATCAAATAGTAGGGATACTGGACCAGAGGAAATATTCACTTTGGCATACTAGGTGTTTCTTGTTGATGAGCACCTGTCTCTGCATCCTAGGCAGGACAGAGTTAAACTAGGTCAGTCAGTTGTTATTGTACAGATTTCATTTTTTCATGTTCTTAGAAAGCAAAGATGTTTGTTTTGTAAGATCAGAGTTCACAACTTCAGTTCCTGTTATTCAGTTGTTTATGCCTAAAAAACCTTCTCAAAAAATGAGCAAATTAGTGGATGACAAAGTATTTGTTGAATTCACTGGCCCTCTGCAAAACTTTAATGTGAAGGACAATGATTGTGCAATAAATTCCTTTCCCTGTAGGTCAGCAAAGCCATACTCCCTAAACAAGAGTTATTGATTACACTGAGATCTTTACAAAGGATCTTGTGCCTAGAAGTTCCTCTAACTTTTCCAGTTTTACCAAGTAGTCTAAGAAAAGACATGATGTCTACATACAAATGGTATCCTACACACTTTCCCAGAACACCATGTTACAGTAAAATACCACGGCTATATGTTTCATTTGGCATTTGTTGATATTTATAATCAAACAGCTACAAAAATATTATTAAGCAATGGAGGATTCTTTCCACTGAATAGACCAGCCTTAGCAATACCTCTTTATGCAGAAACAAAAACTGTCATCACAGTGTTCTGCTGTGGCAGTGCTCAGCCCAACTGCTGAATCATCACTCTGCCCCATGGCTTTTCCCCAATTACAAGGGAACAGCATTAATCCTATTGCCCTTTTAAAATTTATTTTTCATGTGACAGCTGGATGGCTGCTGCCCAGACTTTCAGAGTTTGGTGCTATAAACAAGTGCAAGATTCCCTGACCTAATTCCTTGAAGCTCTCTAAAATACAAACAAACCACAGACAAGCAAATCAAAGGCTCCTTCCTTATGAAAAAAAATGGAAAAGTATTGAAAGGAACAAAAGAGACGGTTACAACTAATGTGAGACAGGGAAGTTGTCCCAGTGCTCAGCACTAAACAGCCTTGGCACCAGGCACAGAAATGCACATGATGTTGTGTTTTGTGACATCTCTTGTGTTCGTGGGGAAGGGGGAATAGCTCTGGAAAATTCAGAAAGGCTCAGTACAGCTCAGGCAGGTTAGTCTTCTTTGTTTCCAGTTATGGCAGAGGTTTTCAGTGTAGGGTCTGTGGAGCACAGATGCTCTGTGAAATGCTGGAAATAGGTCTGGAAACTTATCTGAGAAGAGTGATCCCAACAAAGTTAGGAAAGCCGCAGCTTTTGATCAGGTCTGAACTTCACTGGGGAAGCTGGTGAAAGATTGCAAAGCAGTGCTCTATAGTTGGAGAGAGGTTCTTGCAGGGTACTTGGACACTCAACAGAGTTAAGCAACTGCTTAAGAGTAACCTGTCACCCCTGTAAGACTGTCACCCTTGACTGTAAACAGAACCCCAAAGAAACCATCCTCCCTAGAACAAAGCTATTATTTGTGAATATCCATTTTGAGACTCAACATTTAAGGTTTTCTTTGTGTTTACAAGCCTGGTAGAAGGAGTATGAGTAAGCAAATCAGTGACTGGAACGATATAGATCCATTATTTCTCAGCCCTCACCACTATACTGCTTCCCTACATCATTTCTCATGACCCACCAGTTAGCAATGCTTCTTTATGTTCCACAGGTTTTGTTGTGGAAGATAGATGAATCTGAATAAAACTGTCTTAATAACTGAACATATATTAATATTCCAAATTTATGTCATCACAGCCGTTTGTTACAAAAATATGTCATAATATGCAATGCAAATATATTGCAGATTCTTTGCCAGGGATTTAGTTCACAATCAAGAAAGGTGCAGAATATTTCACTAGTTTACTGCAGTCTAAATAGACAAAACCTGATGAAAAATGAACATGGGAGTGTGTTTCATGGCTGCAGAAAGGAAGAATGTAACCTGTCTTGTCTCTGATCACAAAGGATCAGTTTACTATATATACTAATGAAAAAATTTCTTTAATTTAGATGGCAGAAATCTTAATCAGGGTATTGTACACTATGTACAATAAATGTACATAAATATGTACATTTAAATGTAGACCATAAATATGGCAATCCTTACAAAGACACCAAATTCTATGTTTGCTGTGTGGTGTCAAGAGCATAGACAGAAATCTGTGTTTTTACAGATAATTTTTCTCTTAGCCATTCATACCCTACATTGCTCTGAGGTTTCTTCTGCTTCCTATAGCTTAATCTACCTGTATAGTTGTAGTTGTAGCACTACAATAAAAAAGGTACAGTTTTACAACTGCTGACTTTGCAATCTATGCAAGACCCCTCTGAACAGGAAGATCTGTGTCAATGGATACATGGACTTGCAGTACACATGCAGACTTCAAATACGGCTTCAAAAAGTTTCTGGATAAAGAGAAAAAGCAAACTAGGAAAACATGAATATATGATGAACCGATTCATACATCAATTTCAATTTGCCATATCAGATTATATTGCACCTGGATGTTTGATGTTGTCAGGAGTGATTTAAATTAAAGTGCAGCTTATCTGTTAACACAAACCCTCACATTCCCTTAGACTCTTCAGGGCAAAGATAATATCTTTGACTTCTGTAAAGTACCTGAAAAACAACCCTAAAAGTATGAAACATATTAATATTATCTTCAGAAAAAATGATGTCATATATTAAGTGAAATAACATGGAATATATGAGGAAAAATTCTCTATATTTGAGCACAAGATACTAAAAGCACATACAAACATGATAATTCCTTTTTTCCATGAGTTCAACCCATGCAATGATGCTGTATTTCAGCTAAGCTGACGTCATGTTCAAACCACAGGCAAAAAGTTTCAGTGTGAGAAAGTGAAAACTGCAATTTACCATCACTATATTAAAAACCTGACTTTTATATTTCATTAATCTGTGATGAATGTTTTTGCTTGCTATAAAAAAACAATTCTGCTTTAATCTGGTGATTCTAATTATTAAAAACTGCTTTAGTGTACTTAAATTGTGTTGTTTCTGGGGACTGGAAAAAATCACTCTAAATATGAATTACTCTTTACAATTTTTATCTTTCAGGGTTCTTAAAGCTTAATACTCATATTAAAATACCTAGTCTAGCCCAAAATTCTCCTTCCCGAGGCCAGAATATAGTCTGAGAATTCACGGAGCATGATACGAACATTAGCACATTTAAAATGTGAAAACGTTCTGAGATGGCCATAGCAAATGCCATCAAAAACAGAGCAGAATAATTTATGTATAGAATTATTTGAACAAATACTTTCCAGTCTGGAACCAGTTGTGATTTGTAGAAAATCCATAACAGCCTGCTTTGAAACAGATTAATCATACTGGTACTCCAGACCCCATTCCTCCTGTATCCCCACACTGTTATTTTGCAGTATTTAATACAACAAATTCTCACCAGCACCTTCAGAACTTGCAATGCTGGCCCTCTACAAAGAAACACAAGGAATGTTGATGTTGCTTCTCAAAGAATTCAACCAGAAGAGTACTAGACGTTTCTTGACACTCAAAAATGCTACAGGCATCCCAAAAGGCAGCTTCTTAAACAAATAAGGAAAAGACAGAAATTAATTAGGATAGTGGTATACCAGGAGGAATGCCTTTTGGCTTTTCATGTGTTATCTTCATTAGAGAACCTTCTAAAAAAGTTTAATTTTTTACAAAAGTTTAATTGGAAACTTAATTGTATAAATATGTTATGCAATGCATCAAAAAAATAGAATCATAGAATATTATGTCATGGGAAAGATTTTAAGTTAAGGGCATTCTCCTTAAGAATATTACCTATAATCATATTCCAAAGTGTATTCAGGTAGTCAGTAGGGTGAAAGCACATAAAGTGAGAGGAAGGGATTTTGCTATGCTAGTAATGAATTAAAAATGTCTCCTGGGTACTTGAACTAACTCCTGCAGCTTTTGGTGAAATCAGAAGCAGAAACCACCTCATCATTCCTGCAAACTTCCTCATTTTCTTGCTTTGTGGTAGTTTTTTCTTTTTTAATTTGAACACAATTTGCTTCTTTAGGAAAGGCCATGGAAAAAACATGAAAGTCTTGAGTGTCCTGATGACCCACACTAATCAGGGACTCTGTCTTGTGGCCACCTCCCAAGGTGAGGGCTGAGGGCGCCAGCCAAGTCACATGAGAGGTCATCATGCATGATATCTCACAAAATCTTCAATAAAGCTGAGTTCTTCTCTTCCCACAATTCTGGGAGGAGTGCAGCACCAGGCTTGACTTGCAACAATTTAGCTTGAACTCAACAGGATTTAGGTGGTTCTTTTCTCTCCACCTGTTATTTTTAGGATAATTTTCCATAAGGCATTCATGAAGTCCAGAATCTCAGGCAATAGCAGTCTCCTAGCCAGGAGTATAATTATCTGGGAGGAAAATGGAAGGTGGTTTTCACTTCCTACAGTTGCCTACAAAGCAAATAACTGCTCCCACTCACAGCTTGTCACAACACAAGACTCCTGCTCAGCCCCTCAGCAGAGTGATCTGATTGACACATACACAAGGCAGAGGCAAAGGGCAAATTGCGTGTGCTGCTCCTGCCTCTGACCAGGAGTCGTGTGAAGGGCAGAGAAACTGAGCACAGGACCACTTGCAGGGGGAATATGGTGAATTTAGGAGTTAAGGAAGAAAATCGAGCCTCACAAAACTGTCTGCTCTTAACAAAAAGACAATAGGAAGTAGTGGGCAATGAGAAAGATCAGAGACACAGGACATACACAGCGTCACACTCAGAGCACCATCCGTCACACAGAGAGGGATGGATGTTGGTGCCAGGGAGCTCATGCAGTGGGATGCTGAAGGTGCGCACAGAGCAGGATCTTAGTGAGCCAAGAAGCGTGAATGCATTTTGCTCTCAGAGAGGAAAGCTTTTGCTGAGGTTATGTTGCCATGGAAGCACAGGGGAAAATAAACAGAACGAAGCAGCTCTCCTATATGAGATATTCTTTATTTCAAGGTGTTGGTCAACAGAGGCAGCTCTGTTGTACTTACACAGCAGCACAGCTGCTAGCACTCTATTTCAGGAATATTCTGAACTCAATTCTCCTGTGGTCCTTCACAGTCCTGTTTACACTACTCTTTGGTGTGGGAGATGTCCTGTTTTCTGATCTCATGTTTTTAACCGCCATCTGGAAATTTACTTATCCACTTACTGTGCCCATTCAAAGCAATTGTGGACAACTGAATGCACTTTGAGAACTCCTGAGAGCTCTCATTTTTGAAAAGCCACATACAGAGCTCCTCATTGGAGGAAACACATTTTGGCAGAGATATCAACAGGTATTAATCTGAACCTTTGCTTCGTCATAGAAAATGGGGCCACAGAGAGCTAAGATATAAAGAGAGTGTTTTAATAGCAAAGCAGAATGAAAGCTGGGAATTGCTTCAGCCCACTGCAGTATAAGGACTGCAATTTTTTGTGTGGTGAAATCTAACACAGCAAGTTTATTCTATGCTTCTATTTCTTACTGTTTTCCTCTTTAGACATTGTATTTTCTGTTACTTCAAGGCTCATGAGTTTATTTTCCTCTCAGATGAATTTGTTTCAAGTCTTGTCTTTCTTATGGCATTTAGACACATGATATTTCTGAACACCACTTTTGAGGACTCCTGATCTTTGCATTACTGTGCATGAACCCATTTAAAGGCGGACAAACAAACCACTATCATTAAAATAGATTCTCTAAACACATTTCCACTTGTGCTATTTCTTTCACTTTCATACATATCTGTGTCCTGTTACTACTCCTGACCTGGGAAATGCATCCACTACCATACCAAAAGGGTACATTATGCATATCTGTATATTATAGATTTTCTATATATATAAAAAAGGAAGTTACTGGAGTAACTGGTAATACTGGAGCTAAGCTAAATATTCCTTTATTCATCACCATAATATGCTTGATAAATAACTGCAGCTACAATGAAGTGTGTATCTGTTTGTCAAATTACCATGTCTTTCAATGCAATAGTGCACACATTTCCTAGACCAGGCAGAGCTAGAGAGAAGCAATTTACTGCTAACTACAGTGATTGAGAATGAAGAGACTGAACAGTTCAACTTCATTAACTTGCCATTCATAAATCTTTTAAATCATTATTATGCTTAATTTATCTGTATCAGTTTTCAACAAATGACCATTTCACTTAAATTGGAAGCAGCTGTATAAATGTAAGAAAGAATAACGACCTTTCTGAAAGCTGAATTGCACATCCTTGTAGATGATAACGCTCATGAGATTACTTCTCTCCTGCTTCCCATTCTCTTTGATTCTTGCACAGTTTTCCTCTCACAGTTGCCTCTGACATAATCTTAACTCAGTAGAATAGTTGTTCTGGCTTATTCTTTGACAAGAAATACTGAGCTACAGTACAGCAGCACCCGGAGACCTCGTGTGAACTGTCACAAAACAGCAAAAGGGAGAAATAAGCCCTTCATATATCAAGCTTTATCCTACCTTTTCTTCTCATCATTTCTGTAACATTTTTCTTCGTTCGCAATGTGTTCATGAATTTTAGAGGTTCATATATAATGACACAAAAAAGGTCAGACTGCCTGGCTGGGATCTCAAACTACTTCCTATTGATAAATAAATAAAACTGTCATTGAAATCAATGTAAGCAGATCCACAATTCCTGTTTGAATAGTGGAGTTCAAAATTAGACTTTTATGTATGATTTTAAATGTATGAAAAATTTACATCATTTTAGCATTTTAGGGGTTTAGAGATAACATAATAACATAATGTATGCACAAAAAAGCTGTTTGTAAATCAGGTATTTAATATCCTATGCATGTACTTTAATTTTCCCTTCTTTCACAACCCAGTTCTTTCATGTATTTCCCTTTTCTCTTGCAGATTTTCTTTTCAATATTCTCCTTTAAAATATATTGAAAAAAGTCAAAGGAATAAATGAGAGAAAGCTTTATGCTCTCTCTTTCATATTCATTTCAATTTCATATAACTAACACTACAATAGGCCATGATTGCCCCAAATATGCCCCCTAAATAGCAAGTGTAATGAATTTAAGGAAGAGGGAAATGTGAAGAAAAATTTGAAGATATGAAGATATTTTGAGAAATATAAAGGTTTTTTCAATTCTTGTGTTTTAATTCCTCACACACTACTGGTCTTAAAATAAATAAATTCTAACATCTGCAAAGACCAACCAAAGATTAAGAAAAAGATAAACAAACAAGAAATAGATTTAGAGTATTCTTTCACAAAGCACTAACACAAATGGATACAGCAGAAATTAAACAGACAAAAGATAAGAGGCTTCTCTTTGGGGCCCTAAGGGAGTTTAATTAACTTATTTCTAAAATGCTATGGAAGCATCATACTGATTTTACTGTCAGGTATTTGGCTAGAAATCAAGAGCTTCAAAAGACATTAATGGTCAAAAAGGTAACATCTGATGATGTAGAGGACAGGCTGATATAAACTGCTTAATTTAAGAGTTCCTGAGGACATTCTGAGAGCAGAGAAATGATGGGCTGCAAAAAGGAATCTGAAGTACTAAAGATGAATCATATAAAAAATAGGTTATCAGCAAAACAGCAATTTCCTTTCCATGTAGTAAGAGCTACCAGCAGTCTGAAAAATGAGCAATAAAGCTCAGAAAATAGGTTACAGGGTTTGCTCTGACCTGCTGTGGCTGCTATAGGATTCAAGCTGTCAGCATATCAGTATTGCATGTAAGTACATGAAATCATTACTGCACATAGGCACGCTAACTCCTCATTTCCATTTATTACTTTTTTGCCAAGGTCATGAAAAAATATCTGATGAATGTGCAATATTCCAGATGAGGGTACAACTAACAGAGCAGCCCACGTGCAAGTCTTCATTTATTTAATATTGCTTACTGACTGATACTCTTTTCAAAGGTGAATTTAGGTTGCTCTTACTTTCTGTGATATTCTACTTTTGATTAGCAGTGTTATCAGTGCCCTCTCCTACAGCAAAAAAGGATCCATCATCCTCAGAAATTTACCATATGTAACTAGAAGACCTAAACTACATGCACTTTTTTTCTCAAAAAAATCAGAAGTTTGTTAATGGTACTATATGCAGTTCTCCAGAGACAAAAAGCTTTCTAAAGGAATGATATTTATAAATACAATCTACTATACTAATTAGATCTGATCAAGTACAGCCCCTTTCCAAACATATATATTGTAGATGTAAGCATCTAAATTCTCTATTTGGGGGTAGAAATTCCAAACACAAGATCTTTCAGAACTATGATAGAGATACTGTGGCTTTCAGCAATACTCTACAAAGAAGCATGGGAACTTTTTTTCTCTTATAAAATATTATTTCAATTACAGCTGTAAGCAAGAAACTGTTTTCCTAATTGCAATTTTCATGAATGGTCACTAGTTTGCTTTTACAAAATCATTTTCAGCCACTCCCATACTACCTGTTTTGCCCTTACTGTTTGTGTGCCCTCAGGGCACCCACTGGACTGGACATACATGACAACTGTAGAAACAAAAGATTCCTAATGATTTTCTAAAAATATTCAGATTTGATTGATGGTTGTAAGATCCACTTCAAGTAGCTGTCTGATGCCTGGACTCTCACCTGCTTTTTGTCTTTCCCATATAGATGTCTTCACACCCTTAAATATGCCAAACCCCAATACTACTTTTTCTGTATTGAAACTATAGCTGAAGTAGTAAAACCTCAATCAAGGAGACAAAAGTGAAAATGAGGGTTACTCTTATCCAAGCTGCACACCCTGCCCAAATTAATGACAGGCAATACATACAAGGACCACTAAATATTTCTTGTTCCAACAGATGTAAGTCCAGTTTTAACATATATAATTTCTAAATAGTCCTGTCATTTGAACTGTAGCTGCTATGATTCCAGCTCTCTCTATGCTTATATTATATTGTCTAAAATTTTTAGTCCTTAGAGCAATTGAATACAGAAATTGTGTAAAAGAGATCCCTTGAGAGTCACAATGACTGCAAAGCAAAATTTGGAATGGTACTGAAGGACAGAACTTAATGAAAATGGCCATTGTAAATGTCAGAACATTTCAGTAAATTGCTATGTCTACATGGCACTGTAATGACTCTAAGAGAAGAATAGAAAAAAACCTCTCAGACAAAATCGTTGTGAATGCAGTTTCTGTTTTAGGAAAATAAGATAAAAAAATAAAAAGTATTGCTACTGGCCTCTTTAAAGAGTGGGGGGGGGGAAGGAATAAAACCACAATGACTCTTACTTCCTTTATTCCACACTACTTCCAGGGTATGATGATATGCAAATTAGTTGCAAAGAAATTGGCAGGATACTCACCAAGAATAAATCAGTGTAGCTCCTCCAACATCACCTGAGTGTTGTGAATGTGTAATCACTCGGTCTGATTCTTCAACACACCTATGACATTTTTGGCTGACTTTGTGACAACAGACCAGCTGAGGAAACAGCCTTGAGCAGTGTCAGTCGTAACATTTTTTTAAATTGTAAAAAATTTAAAATATTTCCCAGGTGTAGTACTGGCCACAAATGCACTGTATGACTTTCCCTCTCTTTCTCATATTCTACACAGAACACAAGTTCCCAGAGTTACAGCATGTCTTTCAGCAGAATAAGAACCAAAGACAACTTCTAGTCAACTCCCTTAAACAATGGTCAGTAATTTTTTTCCAAGGCAACAAAAACTGAAGTTTCAAAAGCAGTTAGCCTTGAGCATTCCTGGACACACTCCTCTGCACCTGGAGCTGGCAGGATGTTTGCTGTTCCAAAATACATTCTTTCCAGGCTTTAAATTTCAAGATGATGTGAATAGTGATAAAAGATATGAATGTGTCTGTGAGTAACTGACAATTACTAACCTTACACCTGCGAGAGATATACATACATACATGAACGCAGAGTTGAAATATATGCCATATACTCCCATGTGCAAAATATTCCCCAGATTCCCTCCCCAGAATCCAGACGTGGATAGGCAACAGTGTAAAGGAAAAATGGGACATTCACAGATTTTCGCGGGAAAGTTAAATTACACAACATTTTTGCAGTTAAATTATTGATGTTCTTTTTATTTACATGCAAAACTGCCAGGACCGATTTGAGATTTGGCTTCTGAACTTTATGCCAGCAATTCTTCTCCGTATGCTAGTGATAATGACATTAGCCTCTCATGCCGTTACTGGTGTCCATACCTCTGAGCACAACTCTGAATGAGCAGACTGCCAAGAAGAATACATGCTTACAAGAATAACAAAGCAGCAGGTAGTTTGAGTGTCACAGATGTCAGTATTTCGTAGTTCCCAAATTGCCACATTTGTGTCTTCAGGTCCCATGACCTGTGAGTTGCTTCCTGCAGCACTGAAAGGCAAAGAAGAGCAGTGTGGAGGTGGCTGGGAGAAAATATTCACTGCAGAAGGTATTCACATTCCTCACACGCACAGCTCTCGACTCAGAGCATGAACAGCTAAGCTACAGTTTGATTACAAACTTAAATCAAAATCAATGAAATTTACGTAGGAGTCATTCCTCTGACTTTAAGGATCTTTGGACTAAGAATAATCCTTTCACAAGTTTTAAATCATTCTCTCCATGTCTGGTGACAGTCAGCTGGTCCAATATACAAGAAATATAAAGTATTCAGTTTTGCATGTTTTGCAGAGAATTGAGTCACCATCTTGGTGGGCACCACCATAATAAGAAAAAATAGTAATAAAATCTCATTCATTCCAATTATTTCACAATAGGAGGGTTTGTTATATGGTTACATAGTAAGACAATACATATGGTAAATGACAGTTGTCTCCAACAGTTGGCCAGGTGACCCTAGCCATAAAACAGAAAAATTATTCAGTCTTATCAAGTCACTTGAGTGACCTATCTGAAATCAAACTGCTGAACTTAGACTGGAAACATGCCCCCAAATTCTTGAAAATACTCATGCATGCACTAGCTCAACAAGCTAGTGGGAAAAGCAAATGGGAAGGATGAAAGTATTTCACTTCAGAAGAGATTTATGGATGTTTACATATATTTCACACAAGTGAAGAAGCCTCAAAGCTAACACTTATTTTTCAGACCACTAATTCTAAAATATTACTGGTGCTTTATGAGCTAGGCAAAAACATTTTATCAACATTTTCTTTGCTGAAAATGCTAATCTGGATCAAGGTGCATTTCCCAGATTGATATGGTTCACAGTTGATGAAAGCTGCCAAGTACAGTGCTGGAGATACGTTCTCTGTGCTTTACAGTTTCTTTTTATGATGATAGCCAGATTATTTTTTCTACAATGCAAAACGTTCTTTGTTAGAAATGTTCAGCACTACTAACATCTTCTCAAAGCATTTGATGTGAAATGTGATAACATGTTTCTTTGGATATAATTCTGCACACTCAGTAAAGTCTATCTTTCAAATGTTGTAGTTTGAACTATTTATTATTGATAAATTCAGCTGACAATTTCCCACAAGCCCAAGCCACTTTTAGGCAAGAATAACTAGCCAAGAAGAAATAAATAAAAGTCAAGGTCATGTAGCTAGAAACAGACTGCCAAGAGGCAGATGTTGCTGCCATGCAATTCTGTAAAAGTATTTGCAAATAATTTCAAAATTTCTGATTTCCCAAGCTCAGGAAAAAACAAGCTTTGCTGATGGTTTCAAGCACCTTTTTTCTGACAGTACTCAGCTCAAATGTTCTTTCTATTCTTTATCATGCTCCTAAATAAAATGCTTTTGCAGACTGTTTTGAGCTTTTAATTCTCTTTTATTTCTTTGATTTTCCTTTCACAAGCTTTTACTTCCAAATTAGCCTGGATTCATGCACTGCCCATAGGTGTGCTGTATGCTCATGTCTGTGTTTGCTCTTGAGAATGATATTATTTCAGGTAGTTAAAAAGGAGTTTAAATTTTCTTGCACTTACGTTGAGACACGTGTTCCCGTGCAGTTTTTAACAAAGTATCACTGCTGAAATAATATTTTGAAGCCAGGTCATTCTAAGGTCCTTGGTACATTTTGATTCCTAAAAAGTCTATTCATGTTACAATTACATGATACTTAGCCCTCTGAGCAACCAGCAGTAAAGAATAATTGGCTCTGTACATACAGGAGGGTTTCTTACCCAGAGAACACGTCACAAATATCCTCAGATATTACATTGCATGATCATGTATTTTTGGTCATAAAGTTACAATGTCAAAGTACTTTTCAGCAGCATATGAATTACCTGTGAAAGCTTTGCTAGAAATATTAACATTCCTTAGCTAATTAGTGAGAAGTAAGTAAATGTTAAAACTGTCTTGTTGATGCAGTCACCAAAGAGCATTGCACTGACAAGACCTTAATTTCTTAATTTGAGGCAGAGAAACTACTTCAATGCTGAAAACACTCACTTCTAATTATTTTTTAAAAAAACCTTTTGATGAATTTAGAGCTATAATTTAAGCAGAGGGCACCCTGTAGCAATCAAGTTGACTGTGATCAACTTTTTTCCTAGGTATTAAGTTCTGTAAATTAACACAAATCTAATAGAATCAAAGCCAAATCCCACAGTTTGAGGAGCCACCATGAGATAAAACCAAGTATCAGGTAGCAACTTTCAATTTCCTCTCCCCAGAAAATCTTCTAAATAATAAAGAATAGTCTCCTCATACAATGACTTTGCAATAGTAATGGGCTACCTGTCTACAGGTTCTTTCAATCTGTGTGACTGGTGTGCATGATGTATCTAAACCCAATACATCTAAAGAAGAAAGAACTGTCTCTCAGGTTCCTTTTAATAGTGTTTTGAGTATGCAATTCTCATTAATCTTTTGTGGGATACCAAAACAAGACCTGGCAATATATAGAAGGCAAATATTTGGGAACTTTCAATAAACAGAAGAAATATGGGTTTCAGAATAATACAGAAGAAATTTAACCTCTTGTTGTAGTTTGGAAATTTTGCATAAATTCTCTCCCCTGTCACTGACTACCCATGCCATTAGGGAACAAAGGAAGCAGTTAACTGATACCATC
>JAOXXN010000001.1:17680098-17697834 GCA_026770055.1 Myrmophylax atrothorax | reverse complement strand
AAGTTCCCTTTCTTAAATTTGATAAAGGGTGGTGTGATTATTGTGGAGGAATTCTCCTCCCCCATTTCTGGGTAAACGATTTGGTTTTCCCCTCAAACTAAGACACCTCTACAGAGACAGAAAAGCTATAGAGACAGAAAAGGTAAAGAAGTGTCTCACATCCCTTTTTACTAAGCTGGAGAACAAATAATTGCACAGATGAGAATAGAAGTGAGAAGAATTTCTTGAGATTTTTTTCCCCCCAGAAGTGTAGTCTCACAGCAGGCACAATGCAGTCTAAGTTTCTGTCTCAGGAGGTTGGTCATCCAGCCAGGTCTGAAAAACCATGCTGCAAGGCCAAGTTCCTCCCTTATATGCACATATTTAATTCCCATTAAGAAGACAAACCATAATACATGCCAGACTAGAATCTGTTCCTTTTCTGTTCTCTGGTTTCCTGGTTGCTATTAAGGGGTGGACTAGAACCAGAACACCATTAACTAGTTGACAAAGTTCCCTGCTTACACGCCAAACTTGTGTGGAATTAATGCATTTAAATGATAATATTTCATTTTTCTTTGAAAGTGTGCTACAAATTAACCCCTGATTTGTTGAAGCAAGTGCACAAAAAATACAAATATACAGACACTCTTAACCAACATCATAACATAATATCTCAAGAAATGGGCATTGCACAAAAGCTTGAATGTATTTGAACTGGTTTCCATTAGTTTTTATATCCCCAACTCAGAAATACTATGAACACATTCCTTCCTGTTCTGGTGCTTAAGAGAGGGTAAATGATACCTTGAGATCTGTGTTTTGCTACAGAGACATAGAAACACAGACATTTGTGACATGAAACATGTGCTCTTGTGTTCAGAATTACCATGAAACATGGGTATCCTGTAGCTGAGGGAAGCAGTGTCCCCCTCTGCTTAAAGATTGCATTCACGAGACCCATTAAAGGCTCTGGCAAACCCTGACTCTGGCAGACTTAGTGTGGCTCAACAGAACAGGGAGAAGCAAGGATTAACACAGCCATACTACTGATACGGCACACCAAATGCAAGCTTGTTTGTGTTTGTAAGTATCAGTTTATCTATTTATATCCATAGATGTATGTAAATATGTGTAAAGAAGTGGCTTGAGTCCGTGGAGGTTTGTCTTGGAACAGGTGACAAAACAGCAAAGAGAAATCACACTGAACCAACCTGATTGTTTTCTGTGAGAAGGTGAGTAACCTTGGTGGCTAGTAAAGCACAGCCTTTGCCACAATCCCCTTATCAACAAATTTGTGGCCAGTAAGGCAGGCAGAAAAATGGATAGATTGGTGTCTCAAAGAGTTGTGTTGAGCAGTGCATAGTCCACCTGGCAGGCAGTGATGACCAGTGGCATCCCTCACGTTTAGTTACTGGGGCCCATCCTGCTTAACATCGGTGGAAGCACATGGTGCATCCTCAGCATGCTTGCAGCTGGCACTTAGCTGACATGGGTGGCCAGTATATGCCAGAGGGCAGGGTTGCTTTTCAAACGTTCCTGAACAGTGTGGAAAAACGGGCTGAGATGAACCTCATGAAGTTAAATGAAAGCAAATGCAAGTTCTTTCATCTGGAACAGAATACCACCGTGCAGCAATACAGGTTTAGGAAGGACTGGGAAGCAGCTTTGCAGAAGGAGCTATGTCCTGGTGAGCAACAAGCTGGCAAGAGACAGCAGTGTGCCCTGGCACCAAAGGCAAACTGAATCCTGGATTGCATCGGCCAGTGTGTCAGAGGAGATGATCATTTCGATCTATTCAGCACTTGTGAGACCAGATCTGGAATGGTGTGTCCACTTCCATGTCCAACCGAAGAAAGACACTGACATGCTGGAGTGAATTCAGTGGAGGGCCACCAGGCTGGTCAGGGGGCTGGAGCACATGACAGATGTGAAAAGGCTGAGACAACTGTGTTTATTCTGCCATAGCAAATGGTAACTTTAGGGTGTCTTCACACCTCTCTGACAACTTGCCCTCACCTGGATTGCCTGCATCATGTTTACACACCTAGAACAGTGGATAGACTGGCAGTACACACTCCCTAAATATCAAACTTCCATACTGAGTTTTTACTACAGAAGCTCATCAGTGATTTAATTTTGTGGTTTTTTGAACATGAGGCTTGTTAGAAGGGACAAGGAGGATTCCATATTCTCAATCCCTACAAAAATTCTCCTCAGCCAGAAGTACAGGTCAATCTAATCCTCAAGAAAAAAGTAGCACAAAGAATACATGAAAAAATATGGAAAAATAATTTTTCTGATGAGACACTTCTTCAGTAAATTAGTTGTTCAAGAAATATATCATAACATTCCTATATGGACCTGAGTAAGAAAATCCATGCTTGGCTATTTAGTTCCTGTCATAGGCCAGGGCTCAAAGGCTGAAGTTTCTGAGGAATGCCCCCAACACACAGGAACTGAACTACTCACTTCTAAATCAAGAGCTGCCTTCTAGGCAAATAAAATACATACAGTTATGAAATAGGAAAAAGAATGCAACACATTGTGTGCAGCACAAAAGAGCACTGTAAGATGGCTGGGATTTCTCCATTTTGTATTTCCTGCCATTCTTTCTTACATGGGGCTGTTTTATCAATTAGCAGCACATGTGTGAAAAAAAGTGTTCAGTTAAATGCAGAGAACCAGCAAAATTATGCACATTAAAACAGAGACACTGGCATTTATTCAGTTTTATAATCTGCCTCCAGAAAACAGTGAGCACTCTGTTACACAAAGCAATACAATTGTTTCTAGAGAGAGATTTTCTCCAGAGACTGCTCTTGTTCAATGCAGGAGATGTAACTTTGCTTTCTTAAACAGATTTCTGGAGAGAGACAGGGCACTGTACATTGTTTTCCAAAATGAAGAGATGCAAACACAAAGTTGACTCTCTGTACATTATTAACTGCTAAGACTTATACTGTAAACAGTATTAATTTTGAGAACAGAAAAGCCCATCTTCTACATAAAGGTCAATGAGAAAGACAGCCCTCTTCAAACACTGAAACAAAATATTTTTAACACTCTAAAGCTATTACGTATTTCTTCTTTTTTCTCATCAAGATGCTAAGCCTATCCTGGGCAGTTCAAAGTTCTGGATCAGAACTCATCTTTTTACTTCTAATTCTCCTTCTCAATGCATTCTGCTGCTTGCATAGCCCACAGGGTCTGCACAGCTTCCACAGTCACTAGAGCTCACTACTGCTCCATTAATGCACTGGATGCCTTCCGTAGGCCAGACTCTTCTTTTTAACACACTGCATATCACATGATTTATATCTTAATAAACATATCTCTTTTACTAATAATGGTATCAGAAATGTAAGGCTGCTGCGAAATGTTATGTCAGACAGCTTTCTGCCAGACTCAGAATCAGAGACACTGAAGGATTCATTAGCTACTAGTGCAATTTGAAGCCATGGCATATCAAGTTCTGCTTGCAGCAAGAACATACTCGATTTCTTTGTTGTGCTGACTGTCAAGATATGATCAATGGACAAAGAACTCCTACTTCTGGGATTTTTTTCCAAAAAATGGTGATTATGTGACTCCAGTGGGGTTAGGGTGCAGAAACATTGGGAATCACAGTCAACAAGGACAGAAGTACTTGGAAATGTTGTATAAACACAATTCAGATTTCCCTTTAACATACTCACAGACCCACAGTGGGAAAGGAGAATTGATACTGTAAGAAGTACAGAGAACGCTGAAATCAATAAACATTTCCAGACCTCAGTTTCATCTTGAAAGCTTCTGAAATCTGTGCACTTCATCTGCTATAGTTTTGAATTATAGGCCTGCAGGACATTAGAAAACACTTGTTATGATGAGACTTATCCTACCCTAGTATTTTATCCACATAGATCTAAGATTTTTGTAGGCATCTGTTCACTAAGGAATATCACAGTGTCCAATTCCTCACAGTGGCCATTTATGCAGGAACTGTGATTACACCGCAACCGTCATTGCACAAACACAATTGCAGACGAGTGAGAAAGAGTCTGTAATTCTTCCCAGCCCAAACTGGATTTTAATTTAACAAGGTAGGATTAGCCATTACTCATTCTTATAAACAATCTGAAGTTACTATGCATGGTCAAGAATGATGATACACAAAACACACTGTGCCCAATAAAATCGCATCAAGGTAATGGCTGCAACTGCTGATATGAGTCTGGTTTTGCTACTAGCACTGTAGAGCTCTGCAGATTACATCATACAGATAATTTCTGCACCTGGCATCCATTCAACCGGAATGTATACTTATCTATCCCCACCCATCTGCTTAGACAAAGCAGCAAAGGAAAGAAAAGGCAGCATATAAGTCAATCTGCACTGAATGCACAAAGTCAGTATTAAATGCTCTACGATGCACAAGTACTTTATATTTCAAAATGGAAACACTACCGTCTAGAGAAGCAGGGAGTTCAGTCCACAGTAGGAACATAAAAACTGAACACTCTTACATGTTTAAGCTCAGCTAATGCTAGTGAGGTACCACATTTCAAAATAAAACCAGCAAGTGTACAGATGTCTGTTCAATCCTACCATCAGTCACAGAATCACAGAATACAGTGAGTTGGAAGGTCCCCACAAGGATCAGCAAGTCCAGCTCCTGGCCCTGCACAGAACCATCCACAAGGATCACACCATGTGCCTCAGAGTATTGTCCAAAAGCTTCTTGACCTCTGTCAGGCTTGGTGCTGTGACCACTTCCCCAGAGAGCCTGTTCCAGTGCCCAACCACGCTTGAGTGAAGAACCTTTTTCTAATATTGAACCCAAGCCTCCCCTGACACAATTTCAGACCATTCCTTCAGGTTCTGTCACTGGTCACCACAGAGAAGAGATCAGTGTCTGCCCGTTCTCCTTTCACAAGGAAGTTGTAACTGCAGTGAGGTTTCTCCTCAGCCTCCTTCAGGCTGAACAGACCAAGTGACCACAGACACTCCTCACACTACTTCCCCTCAAGACCCTTCACCATTTTTGTTGCCATCCTTGGACACTCTCTTAATAGTTTAGTATCTTTCTTACATTGTGGCACCCAAAACTGCACACAATATTCAAGATGAGGCCTCCTCAATGTATAGCAGAGCAGGACAATCCCCTCCCTCGGGCGGCTGACAATGCTTTCCCTGATGTCCCCCAGGACATGGTTGGCCCTCCTGGCTACCAGGGCACTGCTGACTCCTATTCAACTTGCCATTGACCAGGATCCCCAGGTCTCTTTCCAGGGCACTGCTTTCCAGCATCTAATTCCCCAGTCTACAGAAACACCCAGGGTTGCCCCATCCCAGGTGCAGAATCCATCACTTCCCTTGTTGAACTTCATTTGGTTGGTGATTCTCTCTCATTTGTTGAGGTCTCTCTGCAGGGCTTCCCTGCCTTCAAGGGAGTCAACAGCTCCTCCCAGTTTTGTATCATCTGCAAAAACTTGTTTAGTATCCCCTCCAGTCCTGTGTTCAAGTCATTTATGAAGATGATGAAGAGCACAGGGCCCCAGATGGAGCCACACTTGTGACAGGTCACCAGTCTGATGCCACCCCATTCACTATTACCCTCTGTGCTCGACCCACGAGCCAATCACTCACCCACTCCATGGTGTGTTTCTCCAGCTGTGTGCTGGACATTTTGTCCAGAAGGATGTCGGTGTTGTATCCCACTGTTACCCTGCAATGTCCATATTCTTCAGGCCTGTGTTATGGGGTCCCTGTTTCCTAAAACACAATGGCATTAAAATCCCAGAGTTTATTGCCAGGGGATGTATATGAAGGCACAGAGCAAATGCCTTTCACAGAACAAGAATTCTGACATAGGCCAGTGCTAAAAATGTAAAAAATCCATTATACTAAAGAGATAATTATATCATTCTTTTTCTCCTTTTCTCCTCAAAAGAAAGAAAATCCTCAAGCTGGAAGTTAAAAGTTTCCTCAGTCTTAGCATTATGGCACATAACCTAGTAGTATTTGAATGGGACAGAGAGATTCCCTCTCCTTGACAAATATTGCATTCACTAGTACATTTTATGTGGCTATTAGTGGCTGTGGGGTTTGGTTATATTCTGCTTTCCTATTAACTTTAGAGTTATACATCTTCCAAACCACATACAATTATTTTCTTTTCCCGGTATGGGGAAAGCGTCAGTTATTCACATTGCCTAAGTCCTACACAGCTGTAATTCCAAGGTTTTCCTAGAATTGTAACCAGGAGGTAGAGACTTGTAACCAAGGTATTGAGGTTAGCAAGAATTCATTATGAATGGAAACATGTGAGAGAAAAAGAAAGCAGCAGAAGAAACAGCAGAACAAAGGTTAAAAAATTAACATAATGAGGAAGGCAGTCCATCACACTGAGGAATGTGTCAAACCCAGACAACCATAGCTATACCATCCTCTCCTGTTATCACAACAGGAGGATAAACACTATTCCTAAATGGACATCAAGTATTTGTTTAAAAAGGAGTTTACTGATAATCATGAAGAACCCCAGAGCTGTGACCAGGACTCAGTAGCCAGTATCCCTAGTCCTTTGCGTCACACACAGTGCCAGACCACTCAGACACACTTGGTTCTTGAGGTAAGTGGAAGTAAGAATGAGTATGGGTAAAATCAACTTACTCAGAGATTTTGCAAGTAACTTTCACCTTTCCTTTTAAATCTGATCTGTTTTGTTACATCACTTACCACGAGTTTCTCTGTATGATATCTATACTAACACCGTACAACCAGGTCCACAAGGGTGGCCTGTCCTATGAGGTCTTAAAAGAGTTCAAAAGACTTTTAACCAGATAATAAAAGCATCTAGAAATTAATATTCATCTATATAATGTTATTCACTTCCTTCTCCATCAGGGAGTTTTTTGTATAACACATATTCCTCAACTTTCTTTGGACAAAGGGAAAGAGCAGGGCTTTCCATCTTCCTGAACTCAAACCACAAGTAACTGTAGACGAAATAACACCTACCAAGCAGTCTGAAGCACTGATTGCTTCTGAGCTTTCATTAACTGACTGGGCTAATTTAGAACCATGCTGTGCATTCAGAGGAATAAACTGCTGGTTAGTGTTGTGAACAAGGAGATTCAGAAATATTGCATAAGTTTTGAAACAACAGCTATTATTTTAAAAGCAGTCATTTTCCAGTTACTGTGGTAAGCACACCACCCAACGTGATTGAAGCCTGAAGAGTGTAAAAATGGAATATTTCAGGAGGTCACACCTCCAGGCAAGAAACTGAGCATCATGGCAGAGATGCTGAAAGCCTTCTGAAGAGTTTATGGTGAGAAAATAACAAAGCTCTTCGAGAAAAGTCTGGGAGGTCCTCTTTCTCTGAAAGTTGCCATGCAAAGGTTAAAAATGGAAACTACTTAATGAGCACTGTTATTGTTTTCTGTTTGACACAGAAAGTAATAGAAAGCAGATGTTTCTGCATAGCCACCTTTAAGGAAAGGAGAGGAGGAATAGATGAGGGAGAAAGGCACTTGGACATAAACACTATGTCTTCAGAGTACAAATTTATTTACAATATGTACACAGTTGGGAAGGGGGAAAAAAAAGCAGCAAAAATATTTTCCAGGAGGGACCTAAGGCATGCACTGAGCTTTACATTACGCATATTAGCAACAGATAGATGTTAAACAGATGTTTATTGTAAAAATATCCATAGTAATATATTTCCACATATAAGCTTAAGAAATATGTGGCTCACATGCAAAATTTAAAGGAGAGTAATACATGTTGGAAGGAAAAGCTGCAAGACAGAGGCATTAAAACCAAAGAGATGGATGTTTACTCAGAAGTGCAAGTCCTAGAATCATGTAATAGTTTGTGTTGGAAGGGAACTTAACAATCAGTTCAAACCGTTCTGCCATGGGCAGGGACACCTTCCACTAGACCATGCTGCTTAAAGCCCCATCCAGCCTGACCTTCCAGGAATGGGGCATTCACAGCTTTTCTGGGCAACCTGTTCCAGTTCCTCACCACCCTCACAGCAAGGAATGTCCTCCTAACATCCAATCCAAATCTCTCCTCTTTTGGTTTTAAACCATTTCCTCTTGTCCTTTCACCATCTGTCCATGTAGAAAATTGCTCTTCCTCTTTTTTTATAATCCCCCTTTGAGCATTGGAGGGCTCCAATGTGATCTCTTGGAGGCCTTCTCTCAAATGCAGAAGTGAGATTAAATGCCACTCTGGAAGACAAAGTGACATGGGACAAAAGTGGTGAGTGATGAAAGATCTCTACATTACCTAAGGAAATTAGTAGTTTGCAACTCCAAAAGTCCACAGAGATTTATATCCCTATGTGCAAGGCAGCAGTTCAAGAGGACAGTCCTGATTATGAAAGAAACACAGATAACAAATCTTCTACCTGGATCTTAGACTGAGACCAAAGCCAATGACAACAGTTTTAAAAACACTGACACAATAAATAATGAAGTGTGTGCACTTGTAAATATGAAACTGTATCTACTGAATGTTTATGTGAAGAGTCATTACTGAAAAATAAACTAAGTTTTATAAAATATTACTTATTAGGTCATTTTTTTTCATTTTACTTAACTCTGCATTACTTCTATTTTTTGTTAGCTCTTCTCTGCATTATATTAAGATTTGTATTAGGGCAAAAGTAGTCACAACATTCATGAGAAAAAGAGGTAAAGGACACTGACCATACGTTGAGGGATTTCAGACATTTCAGCTGAGTAAGAACTCTGCTTACTCTGCTGAGTAAGAACACGTCCTCCAAAATTTTCATTTGACATTTCAGTATTGTATTTGACCGGACTCCAGAATCCTGAATGATTCCTGCATCGCTGTTGGGCAGTGGAGAGAGCATTAAAGTAATAAAATCTCTTTGAGGCTTTTCCTTTCTACATACGATTTTAATCAGGGAATGTTTTGAAGCTTTTTGTTGTTTTTGATTTTAAAATTTATAGAGGGTGCATGAACGTTTGGTTAGTTTATAGCCAGCCTCATAAGCATTACAAGATGCCACAAGAAGGATTATGAAGTATGTTGTACTAGAAAACCATTGTATATTCAGAGACCGAGAGACATTTTTGCAGAAGTTTCTAGGAGTCCAGAAACTTAGGTGATATTATTTATTTTGTCTTGCTTTGCCCCCACACCTTTTTTTTAATACTTCTGAGCCAAATCAGAAGGAGAAAGCATGCACAATATTGATCAATATTTTCTGATCTTCCCATAATATATATTAATAAAAGACTGAGCACCCATCATGACAATGCACCAAAATCAGCTCACAGACAGACACTTCTTCAGGCCAGATGTTTTGATGACCCCAGTAATATCAGCAAAGATCCAGTAACAAATTACAAGAATCTGACTGCAGAAGTGAAAGATTAATATCACAAGTGTATGTCTAGAGATGTATTAGTGAAGTGGAAGAACAAAGGGTCAGTGAGTGACTTAAAAGCAAAGGGCTAGAAACTAGATATCCCAGAAGAAAACTAAGACAGAAAGAGTAAAACATCCCATTATGGAGGAGACTATAGACATATAAAATTACCAGAAACATGCACAATCTCATTTCAAGTAGGATACACTTTTGGCCATGCCAGTTTCCACTTAAGAACAGATTGATCACTACAGTAAAAGCCATATCTAGATTACTTTGGCCAAAAAGAGAAGCAACCAAGGCAAAAAGTCATTTCAGAAGCACAGGATCACAGAATGTGTTGAGGTGGAAGGTCCTCAGAAGGATCAGTGAGTCCAACTGCTGGATCTGCATAGGACCTTCCCAAGAGTCACACCATGTACCTGAGAGGATTGTCCAAAGGCTTCTTGAACTCTGTGCCCAACCACCCTCTGGGTGAAGAACCTTTTTCTAAAATTGAACCCAATCCTCCCCGACACAATTCCAGACCATTCCTTCAGGTTCTGTCACTAGTCACCACAGAGAAGAGATCAGTGTCTGCCCATCCTCCTTTCACAAGGAAGTTGTAACTGCAGTGAGGTTTCTCCTCAGTCTCCTCTTCTCCAGGCTGAACAGACCAAGTGACCTCAGTCACTCTTCACACAGCTTCCCCTCAAAGCCCTTCACCACCTTTGTTGCCCTCCTTTGGACACTCTCCAAGAGCTTTGTACCTTTCCTATATTGTGGCAACCAAAACTGCACACAATATTGAAGGTGAGGCTACCCCAGTGCAGAACAGAATGGGGTAATCCCTTCCTCTTACCAGCTGGCGATGCTTTGCCTGATACCCCCTAGGACATGGTTTCTCATGCTATGTATTATGTTTTGTGACAGAGTGAAAACAGACTAAAATGTTCACCCAGAGGATATCTAGAAGTGGAAAACACTTTCTATGCAAAATGGTTCTTTTAGGAGCAGACATCAGGAGGGGATTATTTTCAGAAAAATTATTTGACCACATTTTTGAGCATTGAAAATTAAGGTTTAGGGAAGAGGAAAGAGCTTACAAAAGGAGTCAAACAAAACCACGTGTAGACATCCAGATAAAAAACTTGAGGATTTGAAGGAGTCACTTTGGAAAGATTTTTTACCAAAAAGCAAGTATTTATTTATTGTATTACTAGTACTGTCCATAATGCAGACACAGATGGTTTTTCTACATCTGCATTTGAATCCAAATTAGAACTGCACTTCAGAAGTAAATCTTGTGACTGTTTAACGTGCTTAGGTTGATGCAGACCTGTGAAATGACTTCTTGGATTTTAGCTGAAACCTTAAGATGCACTTCAAAAGCATACCTCACACAACTGTACCAGTGATGAACATCCATGCCAGAGAACCATACTGCAGCAAAGAAAACCTTGACTAGACATTTCCATCCATTTTATCTTTGATTCCCTCAGATTTTTTATTAGTTCCATATTGTCTTACTTTCATTTAATAACCTTTGTCTTTGCTGCCAAAATAAAGTTTGTCAGCTTTTGCTGAGTTCTTCTTGATGTTCTCCTGAACCACTCATCAAATAGGCATATATATCCTTTAATTCACTTACTACTGCCAAACAAATTTATAACCTCACTTGGAACTCCAGACTGTGGAATATAAACCTAACATGTGAAACTTCTTACTTATATGTTTAGAAAAGTGAACTACGGCCTGATGGTATAATTTTAATAGCTCTTTTTCAAGTTGTGTTAGGCCACCCACCATCCTGAATGTATGACTTTTAATTATTTAGACATAATAAAATACAAGCATTTCCTAAACAATAAAATTAATACTTTCAATTATTTTGGCGAGAAATAAGGATTCTCTCACAGAAACCGTAATTTGGTTAGATATACTGGAGCCTTCTTAGCAGTATCTGGGATCCATGGTAGCACTGTCAATGCACTTACAGTCTCTGCTGCACCGAGAACAGCAAGTGTTGCCCTGTGGATCACAGAGTGCAGTTTAACCATGGTAACAATCTGAGAAATGTTATCAAATATCAAAGGAATGTAAACAGACCACTTTTGGTGGGCATTTCAGAACTTCAGATAGAAAAGTAGGTTGAGGTTACAACTAAATTTTCCTAGTGGCAGATATTGTTAATCCTGGTGTTTTGCCTTTAACAATCTAGTCTGCCAGCTTTTCCTGATGTGCCACAGTGAAGTAATATTACCAGGTCTCATAAATTTCTGGGTATTTGACAGTTTTCCTAAAACTTCAGATCACAGTTAAATAAGATGGTCTGAAGCAATACTAAATAAATTATTTCAGAGACTCAACATGTTAAAACAAAAAATAAGCACAATTGATATTATAATCATGATTCTATTCAGGCATCCAATTCAGAAATCCCATTCATGACTTTTTACTACTTCAAAATGGTCTGTTAAAGCTAATAGAATGATTCATGAGAAGAAAGGAATGGTTTGCTTTTATTCCTCTGTTTATTCTACTCCATGAAAACCCTATAAAATTACTTGATCTAAAACTACTTGGCAATACAAATGGAACTTCAGGTAACTGAAAAAAAAAAAAAGAAAAAAGGGACATACACAGGATTGTTATTATAGCAATGTGTCAGTCCATAATGCTCTGAGTTATTTTTCAATTTACCTATAGCTTAATGTAAATGTTTTAGCTAAAATACTTTTATATTTCCAGTTCATCAGTCTTTTGTGATTCCTAATTAGATATTAAATAATTCATATTTGCAGCATAATAAAAATTAAAATCTTAAACCAACACCTATTCCAAATACTAAGAGACATAGAGAACCTGAACTCATGATAACAGAAGGGTAGTCTTCAGAGCATTTTAACTACAACACACTGTCAGCTGAGAACAGAAGACCAAAAACAACACTACATGTTTGCATGTTTACTCTCAAACTGGCCTTACCCTGCTATAAAGCTTTCTGCCCAAAGCTATCTAGATGGCCATGCACATAGCAGATGATCTTTATGCATAACTTAATTACCCCAGTGGACTAGAGGAATTTCACTGTTTTGACAGATAAAAAAGTTCACTCAGTCACAGAATCATTCAGTTTACAAATCTTCAACAACATGTGGAAATATCTGTTCTAGGAACTGAGTATTTTAACATGCAGAGGCTTGATCAATTCTACAAAGCAGTTCTGCATCCTGGCTTAGGAAAACATAACTGCTCTCAAGCTAGATACAGTCACAGAATCACAGAACAGGTCAGGTTGGGAGGGACCACAGTGAGACATCTGGTCCAACCTCCAGGGCCATCAAGCAGAGTCATCCCAGAACACACGGCACAGTACTGCATCCAGGTATTTCTTGAGTATCTCCAGTGAGGGAGACTCCACAACCTCTCTAGGCAATCTGTTCTGGTGCTTGGTCATTTGCACAATAAAGACGTTCTTCCTCATGCTCAGGCGGAACTTCTGTGCGTCAGTTCCTGCCCGTTGCCTCTTGACACCCTGTTGCTCAGCCTCACTGAGAAGAGCTTGGCCCCATCCTCTTGACACCCTCCCTTCAGATACTTACAGACATTGGTAAAATCTAGAAAAATGACGGCATACAAGAGTCCTTAGACCCTTGGCTTCTTCCTGTAAGTGTAGAGTCCTGGTGCCCAGTTCTCACTCCTATAATCCCAGGTGCCTCACAACAATTTCCCTAAAATATCAGGTGATTATGAAGAGATGTCACTATCATTTTTAAAAAAAATTTCTGGGCATCTTATCTGAAAAAAACCCTTAATTCTCTTAATAAGAGAAAAAGAAGATTCATTACTGATCTTAAGTCTGTCTTATAATTTAATTTTTTAATTGCTATGAATAGGATAAAGGGCACTTTCTATGACAGAGTTTGTAAAACACCTTACAGGTGGCTGTGGTTTTTGAACAGTACTGCAACTGAAATGTTAAATGGTAACAACCACTACAGTAAAAGTAATAACAATCCTAATAGGGTTGTATCATCATGGATTTTCATGAAAATCCCTAAAATGATTTGATTTAATCAAAAGTATTCAGAGTCTTAAATAATTAGATAAAATGTCAGACCTACAAGTTTCTGATTGCTACAGTTTATGAAGTCACACCTATTACATGGGGAATGGTCTGTGCTTCACCACTAAACTGAGGTGTCTGCCCTTGTTACTGAGCATGCCAGTATTGAGATGCTCAAGGGGAACCAACAAGGATATATCTTGAGGTTCCAAGTAAAACAGATTCCTTTAAGCACTGAATTACATACAGCAGTCAATTAACATTTAACACATTATTATGATAAAATAAAGATATGAATTACATGAACTCTACTTTTTTTCTCTTGAACATAGTACTGCTGAACAAACTTTAAAATCACTATGTTTTTTCCCTCAGGAAAAAAACAAAGACCACTAAGAGGCAGCATGTTATTGGGTTACCATATGGAAAGTGTTATATCTAAGAGGATCAACAATGACTGAATTATTTTTGTTACAGGCTAATGTAGTCAAGCAGTGAAAGATTCCTGTGTTAGTATGTAGAGAAATAATATGAGGGGAAAAAAAGTAAAATTCTTTGACAGGAGAACTGCAACTAAACAAACTCACATGAAAATCCAGGAAGTTGTACTTATAAAATTCTTCAATGAAAACCACACAGTGATCTCCTATTAAATTCATTCATAAAACTGCTGGAAATTGCAATCCCTGGTGCACACATGGATTGCACAGGTATCAGTTAAAATAGTCCAAGTAGGAAACAGGGGCTCATATTTGGGGGGCATTTTATATATTTAATACTTGGTGTTGGGTTCTTCACATGGGACTTGCACCACTTTCCAGAGCTCAAGGTTTCATTTTAAAATGTAACCTTTTCCTTTCTATGGGGAAGGGATACTCGAAGTGTGGTAAAGAAAGAGGCAAACCTAGTTCATCTCTTCAATAGCCTCATAAGCCATCTTCCATCCCACCCTTCCACCCCTTTGAGTACAAGAGCTACTGCCTGAGAAGAAGAAAGTATATTAAATCATGGTAGAGTTTTGTTAGGGCCTGTACTTCATGTACCTTCAGCATGCTGTGGTGACTGAATCTCTTCCCCTACATGGAAGCTCCAGGGACCATGAGTCTACAGACCAGTTTCACAGTAACTGTCAGAGAGGAAGCAGCAAGTGGGAAAAGTAGGAAAAACCTAAGCAAATACAAATTTTGTGGATTTCCCAGCATTTTGCAATATACACCATGAAGAGATTGAAGTGCATGAGAAGACTTAAGGTCTTAATTGCCTAGACTGTATGAAGTACAAAAAGATTTTCCTAAAAGCTGAGGAGATTCCTGTAAGATGTTGTATATGACTCTAAAGGCCACAGGCCACTCTTATGTCAGCTTGGTATGAAAGAGTCCCTGTGAGAGCTCAGAGCAAGACTGGGAGGATGGTCCAAAAACTGCCCATTAGCTTTCACTCAGGAGAGAGCCATGACTACAGCCTCAATAAATATTTGCCTAATAAATCACAGGGAATGGGCAGACCCTGGACCAGGCCCATTCCAGCAGGCAATGTGAAATAGTACTTAGCAGGGACCACCAGGGCTGATAGACCCTGGGGGAGATCATGCTGCCCTCTGGGATCAGCCCAAAAAGCCAGTGTATTCCCTTGAGCCCTGCTGTGGAATTTTTCCTCTCCTTTATACGGGTGTGAAGGAGAGGTTATTTCACTGAAATTTGCTACTACCAAATCAATGCAGATGTACTGGTGCAAAAGTGCAGTATTGATCAAAACGGAAAAAAATATTATACAGGTGGCCAAGGAATGTGAATGAAGAGGAAGAGGTGTCAGGTGTGAGACTGAAATACCTCTAGAGTTGCAATGAATCTCCATGTCCTATTGGCAAATCAGCTTGTTTAAACTCTAATGGAGATCATGATTTACACGCTGTGGCTCAGGCTGATTTTCCCCAGTTTTATTTCCTATTGTAACCAGGTGAGGATATAGGTGAAGTCTTGACATCTGCTGTGGAAAAAGATACATGTAACTTTTGGAGTGGTCAAAGCAAAACCAAGTTAAAATGGTAAGTGTAAATGTGTGCCCTGATTCACTTTGTCCCATTTTGTCAGGGATGAATCATGTCCTGAAATCTGAGAATTTCTCACCTTGGGAATCATACAGCAAACCTTCATGACAAGGGGCTCTCAAGAAACTTGGTATCTTGCAGGCTAGAAGTTCTAAAGAGTGCAAATATGAATATCCTAGCACATACAAACATGCTCCATTAAATCCATTGCTCTTGTTTCTCTAATTATTGTTCTGAGGAAGAGAGTTTCAGGGAATCATTTTATTATCTCTCCACAAGTCACTCTTTGTAACAAATAAAGATTTTTGAGGAAGTAATTATAGCTCATAGCAGACTACATGCACAACAATTCAGAAATTGTCTTTTGACCAATAAAACTTGTCTTGAACACTGACCAATATTTTAATGGCAAGCCCAGCATCAAATGATGCATTCATATCTATTTGTTGGAATAAATGTGCATAATAAAACTGCAAGTCATTGAATATGGTTTTAAGTAATTAGAATGCTTTCTACATGGTGTTGATTTAACTAATATTAAAAGACTACTCCTCCCATACAGGAAGACAAGTCTAATCAAGAGAGTTGGAGAGTCTCAAGGCACTACTGCACTTCAGAAAGACAGCAGAGCAGCTGCAAACCAATGATGGCTTTTGCATCCAGCATCCAGGGAAAAAAAAAAACAAACTGTGTTTTTATCATCCTTTGTAAAACACAGTCAGCATTGCACATGCTTGTTTATTTTAATTAGATTAGATTTTAATTAGGTGTAATTTGAATCATGGGACTAAATTTGCCATCTTTTGGTACCTCTGACTTTATACTACTCCACTCTACAAAGTGACTTAAACCTACTTGGGGGGGCATATCTGTAGTTTCAGGAGTCTAAAGAAATCAGCAGTGGAAGCCAAGAGTAGATGAGCAATTGAGGAGAACATCTGATGCTTTTAGGATCCTTGGAAAAGTTATGTTGTTCAAAATGTTTTGATACAAGCATTGTGGAAACTCCTGGAAAACCTTATTGGCAGAGATTTTAGACTGACCCAAATAGGCACCATTGCTTTAAATACCTCTCTTGAATGTAGGTGTTGATATTGCTCAGCAGAGGATTAAGCTGGAGTGACTAAAACAGTTGCCATCCCAGAATTTCTGGACATTCCCCTTCCTATGGCAAAAATGAGAGAAGAAAAGCTGGCCAAAGGCTTATACTTAAAATGCTAAATTCAATAGGCCAGCATAAAAGTGCTCTCCTTCAGCATTCCTGGTAATCCCAGGGGACTGCAGACAGCCAGCAGCACTGACTAAGCCAACCATCCCAGCCTCATCTGCTGAGCCCTGCTTGTTGCCCCCTGCTGAACCAAGCAGAAAGACATAACCTTCTCCACCTGTGTCCTTTCGTAGTATGAGGAAGTTATCAAGGGATACAACACAAGCAGAACATCTTACCAGTATTGCACTGAAACGCTGGTAATTTGCTGGCAAACATCAGTCACTTTTTAAACAATTTCTCCATTGCTGCAAACAGATAGAGTTATTAATTAACCTTGAGAAGAACCCTAATATGAAACCCAGCACCCTCAAAGTGCAAGCATTGTCGTAGGAAGATATAGCGGGGGTGAGGCAGTTCATATACAGTGGCAGCAACACCAAAGCTGAAGGACTAGCTAACAAGAAAGAATGTCAGCAATGAGCATAACCCTAAATAACAATTTAGAATCATGGAATCGTTTAGGTTGGAAAGACCTCTAAGGTCATTGAGTCCAACCTTTAACCTAACACTCCCAAGTCCACCAGTAAACCACGTCCCCAAGCACCATAACTAAACATTTTTTGAACACTTCCAGGGATAGCGATTCCACTGCTCTCCTGTGCAACCTGTTCCAATGCCTGACCACCTTTTCAGTTAAGGAGGTTTTCCGAATGTCGAAGCACTTTCCTTAGAGGCTTGAACAAAGTTTCTTCAGCGATGGTCCTGCAACTGAAAGGCAAAGCCTGGAAACCTTTCAGTGCAAGTGCTCTTCCGGATGATGGAGACGCACCGCAGCGGTGCCCCGGGGCCACCGGGTGCCTGGGGAGGCAGAGCCCGCGGAACACGCCGGCTGTGGCACCGGGTAAGCCTTCAGCAGCGGCCGGTCTCCGACGGGGGCCGGGGGCCGTACGGCCCACCTGAGGGGTACGGCTGTCCCCAGAGGGACACCGCCGTGGCTCCATGTCCGCCCCGCCGGGGGTCCCTGCCCGCCCCGTCCCAGGACGCTCGAGGGGAGC
>JAOXXN010000001.1:17647914-17667561 GCA_026770055.1 Myrmophylax atrothorax | reverse complement strand
TCAAGTGGTTAGAAATATTAGGTTAGAATATTCTTTCTGCATGATGTGGTATATCATAGTTCTCCAGCTCTAAAACGATATAGTGTGTTCCTGCAGGATAGCAGAACAAATGCTGTAAGATACTGGTAAGTGTAAGATACAATAATACTTGGGCATTAGCCACAGAAACAGCATAAGCAGTTAAGCATTTGAAGATTTCTGGCTGTTAGTCTTAGCTTAATCCTCCTAAATAGATGCATTATTCCTAGACCTGCAGAGCAACACATTGATGTGCTTCACTTTTCCTCATCTATATTTGTAAAGGTGAAAGAAATAAATAACAATTATAGAGCAAAAATTTTAATAAACCCCAAATCTGTTGTTTCTAAGAATACAATTAGTCTTCCAAATTCACTGCAGACATCAGCTTAACACTTAGGATCAGGTGCAGGAAGTTGTCCTTTAGTTTGTGACAGACCCTAGTACTGGCTGAGGCATGGGGAAATGAGAACCTGGAGAGGCCTGGGAATGCCCTGGAGGCTCAGGAACATAGGCACTCCACAGAAATGTGTAACATGGGCAGACAGAGGGATTTTGACTACAGGTTTCTTTAAATATTTTTCTGTTGTCCACTTCCGTTTGATCACCTAAGCATGGAAACAAATCGTAGAAATTACACAAAGACTGACTGTGGTGTCCAGCAGCACATCCCAGCAGTTCTAAACCATCATGGTCAGCAGTGTGGCATGACAAATTACAGTCCAAGTCACTACTATGTGCTAAAATGTGCTAATAGGAATGACAAAGGCCAAGTACCAGAACTGGCACTATTTTAAATTTGATGTTGCAACAAAACAAATTTAAATTAGTAACATTCAATTACAATGGTTGTTGAATATAATGTTCTTAAGCTCCTTCCATGCCAAGCATCCTTCTCCAAAATATATGCCTCTGTCACCTGCCTTCCTGGACAGAGCACTCACAGTCTGGAAACCCTCTCCCTGTTACATGTCTTGCCTTAGCCCAGCAAGTGGACGTGCAGAGGTTCAGTAGAAAAACTGCTGCTGCTCTTGGTTTCCCATTTCTTGAACTTTCTCTTAAAATGTTCTCTGGCATTTCCATTCTCAGGAAAATAAAGGAATTTGTGGAGTTCCTTCTGACCCTGCTCCAAGGCTTTGGGGAAATCACTGACCCCCATGAGGAGAATCCCCACTGCCAGTTACCCTGTATTTTACTATGTTCACATTTTGCTGCTTAATTAGTAAGGACACATGCAAAAGCCAAATGCCATCACCAAGTGTGAAATTACAGGACTTATTTATTAAACAACTTGGGATAGTCAAGACCAAACCATTTCCATGCAAATCCCAACTAGTTCTCACTTTCCCATTTTACCTTCTCATGGACCTGACCAGCATCCCTTCTCCTGCTCTAGACATTGATGAATGCTCCTCTGGCAAAGCTCTCTGCTCTTACAACCGCAGATGCATCAACACTTTTGGAAGCTACTACTGCAAGTGCCAGCTTGGTTATGAGCTGAAATATGTCAGCGGCCACTATGACTGTGTAGGTAAGAGTTAGTCCAATGAGTTTTCCTTTTTCATTCTTTTTTATTATTATTATTCCCACAGTGTGCATCTTCCCTGTCATTGTCTGAAGCATGTTGGCCTAGCCTGAGGATCCTGCCTCAGAAATGGATCAAAGATGTCACACTAAGAATATTCTTGATGGCACTTTGAATTTTCCTCTGGGTTTTCTCTGTAGCCTTATGAAAAACTTAACCACTGGCACTTGAAATTTAAATTGCCTCATTGTACCAAGTCAAGATGTGCAAGAGTTTGTAGTAAGTTAGCAACAGTGGACTAAAATAAACGCCACTTCTAGTACAGTTTTAGTTAAGGAGCCATTTTTTGTCTTCTTGGCTTTCAAACTGTGATGAATAAGCAGTCTCTCAATGTTTCTTTTCTTTTTTGTGTGTCATTGAGGAATGTGAATCAAATGCCTTTGTGACTTTAAAAATAGTTTTTTGGATGAACAGTACAGAACTTGGGGGGAAGAAGTGTGAAAATAGTAGGCTTCAATTACTTTTGGAGTCTCATTGCATGCCAAAGTTATTGCCTAACAAAAATAAATACAGGCA
Source organism: Myrmophylax atrothorax (assembly GCA_026770055.1). NCBI lineage: Eukaryota > Metazoa > Chordata > Aves > Passeriformes > Thamnophilidae > Myrmophylax > Myrmophylax atrothorax. The sequence continues at coordinate 17,665,442 of JAOXXN010000001.1, read as the reverse complement.
AAAAGTTATCTTGACATGCTCAGGTGTTAAAACAAATGTCAAAACACCTTTGCTCCTGTTTCCATTCATTAGTTGAATAATGGAAGAACAAGCAAAGTGTAAGTTACTGCAGCAGGTGCCACAGGAGCATTGAGCATTGTTCAAGCTGCTGACCACACAAGGGCCTGGAAGGGTTGGAACTACTACAAGTGCATAAAAAAGAGAATTCATGGGGTTTGTTTAGATTTGATTGATACTGAGTGAGGGGTGGGAGGGAGATCATAAGGCAAGTTTGTAGATTTAAATTTGCATTTCCTGTTGTCTGCAAACCCTGAGAGTCTTAACGTGGAAAAAAAAAAATGTATTTTTCATACAATATTCATGCATGGAGGGGAAACTGGACAGGTCACAGCAGTTAGGATTTCACCTGCAAATGTAAATTTCACTCTCAGACATACCAGATTTTTGAGTCAGTCTTCCTGCTATTGTCTATTTGCTGACTTACACTATGAGAGGGCCTGTCAGCTGCTAAAGACAATGCAGTCTGGCTAAAATGCCAGTGATGCAAACATTTGAGCACCAACTTGACTTCCTCATGTGGGAGAAATCAGAAACATCTTTGTGATTGAGAAAAATAAGGAAAAAGGAGAACAAAATCAAATATTCTTGGTGCCTGTCCATTCTGCTGTGAGTTGAACATAGAATTTTCTACTGAATTTTCCTGATTATACTTTTTTCATACCACATTATATGTATGCTGGAATGTTAAAGGTAGAATTAAGATCTCAATATGGTGGCATGCTAAGGGTTACTTTTCATTGCATTCCTTCTACAGTGAATGAAAGCTTGAGAAAGTTTTGGTGAGCTGTTTTACAATTAATGTCACACATTCTTTTGGTGCCTTTTGCATTTTGCTAATAGAAGAGTCTGTTCAACTTAGAGCTTGAATCCTATTCTCAGTCATAAAATCACTACATTCACTTTGTCTTTACTGGGATGCTCTACATTATCCATGAATGCATATGGCAGTAGCTGTGCATTTGAAGCTGACATTCAGCATTCTCTTCTACCATGAATTCTTCTGCCTCTAATGGTCGCTGGACTGTCTTGATCTAATGTTGGTGCTTACAATATCAGGAAACGGATGGCAAAAACAGTCTGTTATGAAGCTTGGATTTTCACTGCAGTGTTTATATCTTTCCTTAGATGTGAATGAATGTGTGACAAATACACATGGGTGTAACCTCCATGCAGAGTGCCTCAACACCGAAGGATCCTTCAAGTGCAAATGTAAACAGGGATACCGAGGAACTGGATTTGATTGTGCTGGTGCGTACCACTAAACGTCAGGAATATTGCTGTACTGTTTTTCTCCCATAATTGATCATTATAAGGCATTTTCTTGTAAATGGTGTGCTAAACAGTGCTGCAATACCAAACAAGCAAGACCTCTCAAAAAAAAAAATTGTATGAGTTGTAGCATAGTTAATACAAGTATTAGTTGTTCAGATTAAGCCTGTGAGTCTCCAAGTCTAATAGTATCTCTAGGAATCACAAGTAGAACAGGGAAGAGAATTTATCATGAAGAAACAGAGAACATAAGTTTTAAAACATACTGTGAATTTTCCATGACCTCCCAAGGCTAGCCCTTTGGAGGACTGTGCAGTTCCTTCCAGAAGAGTTTCAGGCTAACTTAGTAAAACAATGAGAAAAGGGAAGAAAGCTGTGACTTCTGTGTTAAAATATTTTCCCTTAAAATTATGCCTTGTTTTGTCTATTGAATATTGAAGATTTCCTATAAAGATGTCATTGCCCAGTTCTAACAGAATTTGACTTTCCCAGAAGAAAAAAAGAAAGGCTGTTCTTGTCTTTCTATTTAAAATGAACCTTTTTATTTATATCTTAATTAAAGCTGGCAGACGTTTCTCTTGCAATATCATCAGAGATGTTTTCCTTGGGAGGACATGGGTCTCCTGCTCAAACTTTTTAAAAAGATTTTTCCTATAGCAGATGAACTCTACATAATAAATAAACCTGGTTTTGTGGGTCATTTTCAAGTAATCCTTGATCAGATATGTATCAGGATTATATTTTATGGTCACATGTTCTATGAGTCCCTCTGTTATTCATGTTCCTGCTCCCATAATGATAGTAATTGAAACTTCCAATACACATTAATAAGTTAGTATTTTTGCAGAATCACAGAATTTTCTGAGTTGAAAGGGACTCACTAGGATCATCCAAGTCCAGTTCCTGGCCCTGCACAGGACAGCCCCAAGAATCACACAATTTGGTTAAGTTTCTACTTCCAGTAAAAAATGTTTATTTTTAATGAGCAAAAATAAACACACAAAAACCTGACTGGTACTGAAAGGTTTGATTTTGACATAGATTGCCACAGCAGAGCTGTTTAGAAGGTTCTTCTGCTCAAATTAAGTGTTATGAGCTCATTTCCTTGTTAGACCACACCCCTTGTGATATGTCACTGCAACTTACTGCAATGGAAGGATGCAGTGAGGATTGAGACCTGACTGAACCGCACAGCAAGCTGTCAGAACACATGTCAACGTGGTTCTGTTAAAACAAAGTGTACCACTGATGAAATGTTAAACAGCTACATCTCTGAGCAAAATGACCTGGGTGCGTTTTATTTTTTTTTTTTATTTTCTCTTTATTGAGATGCTGACAAATCTCCAAGGAAAAACTCCTTTCAGCGAAGTCTATGTAGAAAATATTCCTTCCTCAAGCTGAAAAGATTCAGCAGGAATGATTGCTCATATATGAACAATGGAAATCTTTTTGTTTGTGGAGAGGCAGTTTTTTTAACATCTAGTCCTGAAAAGAAAATCAGTCCTGAAAAGAAAATCAGTCCTGAAGTCAGGTGATTCCTATCTTCTCACTGGTGTTTCTCTTACATAATTTGCCTGCCCTCTGCCTACTTCATCACGTCATATTTCCAATTAGTCTGTTAGTTGTTCAGCAGAGGAAGGAGACATACATTCATAAACTTAGTAAAATACGCTAAATGGAAATGAGATTTACTACATAAGAGAATAGAGGAATACCACATACTAATGAGAGAAATCAGAGCCTCAGGCAGAAAGTCAAAAGGTGGGTGTCTGGCTAGAAAAATGTATACAACAATTGAGGAGGAGAAAAATACAGAGTCAGTGGTAGGTAAAACCTGAAAAGCACTGGTGCTTAAGACAGACTGTTTTCTCTGATGGTAATTCCGCCACAGAGACCTTTTATTTAAAGGAGGAGATTCCCCCATATAGACCTTTTATTTAAGAGGAGGAGATTCTTTAAGCCTAGTTGATTTTTGTTGCAATCCTCAAAAAAGTCTGACCAGTGTAACTGATGGGAGCAGGACATGTGTCTTGCTACTGGGGAAAATGTTTTTTCAAACAGCGACACAAACACCAATTGGATGTATCAGCCTACACTGAAACACTAAGTGTTCTCCATGTCATATGGCAACTGTGGAAAAGCTTTGGCTTTACTGAAGCCAAAAGTTTTGCTATTGGATTTAATAGGATGAGGACACTATGCTGGGAAATTAGGGGGTTTAGTCTTTTTTAGGGACTTCACACTTCTTTTGGTGAGAGCAGCTACAGCTCCTGAATCCCTTCCCAGCTCTCAACAGATGGGCCTGCTGTTGTGCTGCACTTAAATAAAAGGCTTCTTAAATATGTCCTCAGTACTCCACATAAGTATTCCCACAGGGCTGGAATCCTGTTTTCACAAGGAAGCATTAATTCTTTATAGCAATTGCCTCTAGTATGTAACAAACTGGCTACCATGGCAGCAGTATTTGCTTTTTCTAACAAATGAAAAATATTTTAATATATAGCTTAAGTTTTGGAGTATGAAAGGAGAGTAACTAAGTACATTGTTTATGATGAAATGCCTATGGCTACATCTCCTCATGCCAGCAAATAACCTAATACGTGAGGTAATGTATAATTCAACTTTGTACATAAGCAGGGGTAAGTTCTTTAATTCAATTTTCATGTCAATATACTAACTTAGGAGAAAGGTGCTGAAATATCAGACTGCAAATACTGCTGCTGGCATGGATATGACCTGTGATTGTTCAGGCACCCTTTTGCCATTTAACACTTCTATACACATGAAGCTCTAGAGGCTGTTTCTGAACTGTCTCTAGCCCCCATTTCATTTGAGAATCCATAGAGATGTAACCTTGTGAATGATTCCTAAAAAAGTCCTAGTCATTTCCACATCTGGCCTCTATCTTGCTGCAATCTGTTTCTCTTCTCAGGTTCATGTGTTTCCTGATTTCCCACTGTGCATTGAAAAACCACATTTCCCCTGCCACCTACTTCTATGTGTATTTCAGCTATTATTTAAAAATAGAGTCTCACAAGGTTCAATAAGCAGTTAAGATTCCTGGAGGAAAAATGAACCTATTTTTATTCCATTTTTTGGTACTACAAAATAACAGGAGAAAGCTTTACTAACTTGAGTCTACAACCTTTGGGCACTACTTTGAGGAGCTCAGCAATGACACTCTTGTTATTGCTGGGCTGGAGACAGTGGTTACTACTCTTAATTATGCTTTTTTGAATATTTAAATGTCAGTAGAAATTCATGCCACCTCTCTGTGTGCCTCTTGTATTACTCATCCGTTTTTTGCTAATAGGGTAACCCTCAAACTCTATATATGATTTTGCTTTCTTATTAACTTCCCAGTCCTGAGAAACACTGGGTTTGACTTTATGAAGTTTCAAAGCTTAAAAAGGGATTGAGGCTATATCATTGGTGATATTCTCACAGTTCAATTTAGCATGAAGTCAAATACTTCTCTCATCCTTCAATAAATAACACTTAGGCTTTTCTCATTACACATTTCCTCCTGGAAGCATTGCTGCCGGTGTAGCCAAGTAATGAACACAGTCCAGCATGATGAACTTGCCTTGATTTCTCCAATTATCCTTCCCTAAAAAAGACAGTAAAAACTTCAGAAATGAAACAGGGTAGGAATACATATTGGTAGACGATATTCTGTGGTGCTTAAAAGAGAATAATAGTCCAGAATCCGTGTTTGAATCTATCTACAAAAGCTTTCAGACTCTCTTAACCATAGAAAAGATGTTGAGAACTTTTAGAATGATCTCTGAAACTGTATCATGCTGATCTAGTATTTACTCACATCTACAGACTCTACCTAAATGTGGTAAATGGTAGTATGTATCCTTCGTCACTTCCCCAACTCTCCTACATAGAAGCTACAAAGGGAGCTACAACAGGATTTGTAAGCCGATCTCCTAGGCTTGTCTCTCACCAAGTTTTTAAAGATATTGGTAGGTGTGAAGGTGGGAGCAGTGGGGAGCCTGCTGGAGTGTACAGCAAGCTGTCTCCTCCTGCATCCCTTGTACATTCAGAGCGCTGGCCAGCACTGGCTGCAGTCACAGGGTGTGTGGAATGAAAACGGATCACTGTCTGTCCCTCTCCCATATCATGCCCTGAGCATTTCCCTTTACACAATGTAGCACAGAGTCAAGGGGTTGGCATCTGTTTCTATGTATTTGTTTCTACTCAACTTTCACAACTTGGTCATTAGGAATCCTACCCCAACCTATTCCTGTGATTTTATAATCTTATACAGCAACTGATGACAGAAAAGATTTACTTTTAGCCCTCAGCCACCATTTGCCTTTGTTTTTCTACCTCTCGCTTTAATTCTCTCTAATTCAAAGAAAGAAAATACCTTTGAAAACTGAGATATTTTCATACTAGGGCAGTAAACACAAACTGTAGGAGCAGGAGGTATTAATCTGAATGCTTCCTGATGGAAGGTACACAAGGAAGAGCTGGAATGAAATGCATTACATTTCTTTTCACTTTCCAAAATTCTCCATGCAGTCATGTGAACAAATTTTTATGACCAACATCTCTGCATTTATCTCCATGTCCTGGGCCAAAGAGCCCAGAAGAATCACTGCCTCAGCTGTAGCACCTCCAGTTGCCAGAGAAGGTGAGCTGCTCATTCTGGCAAGTCCACAAGCAGTGGATTCAAAAGAACAGACTGACTTTAAGGTGGGGTATCCTTACAATGTATTATTCCTCTTGCGATATAAATGTAGACACAAAAAGCCTTAAATCCACATCTCCAGCTACTCTAACACTGACTGCAGATTAGAAGGGGACTACTGCTATATCCTGAAATGTGCTTGTTGTCTTGCCCCTCTTTGTCCCCATGAGCATGCAGATTTTCATAGTGCCACAGCAAACTGGAGTCTGCAAGTGCATGGGGATTTAGCCATTTTCATACCCCTGCATTTGCCACTCTCATCGTTTGATTTTCTGCACTTTTTAATTTTGCACATACAAGGAGATTGGTTTTCTCACACCATAGAGGTTATTGAGTTGTGAGAATTTGTCATTTCACAAGGAAGACTTCAAAGCAGAAACTGAAAGCAGATGCTCATGTTTGCTGAGCAGTCAGCCCTGCTTTGAAAATCCCCATGGCCTCTTTATTAACAGCATGAAGTTTCTTGTTACTGATTGTCATGAGGAAATTTGTTTGGAATTAAGCTTTCCTGTTAATTTTTATTGCTGCATTCTGAGTTTAGACCCAGAAAACCTTACATCCTTCATTATATCCTCCAGAGGACATTAGTGGAGTATTAGTAAAAGTGAACTTGCAAGTATTTGAAAAGCAAGGCTACAAGTTTTATCCAAAGGATTAAAAAACCCACCTCAGTTTTGGCTTTTATTTTATTGGTATCCATTTGCTCTAACTGCAACCTCAAAAAAACCTTAATGCTCCAATGAGCACACCAAAAGGATCTGTTTCTTTTCCTGAGATACTAAATGGCATGTAGTTGCATTTACCATAAATAAAATGTGAAAAATTCACAATGATAGGATTGTATTTTGAAAGAGTGAATATAAATTCAGGGAACCTTCCCTTTTTCCTACTAGACCACAGTTATATTTTATTAACTGGTGTTTTTACTTCTGCTATGTCTCTATTAAAAGAAACAGAAGAAAGCACTACCCAATGTTACAAGTCCAGTACCTCTGTCCCAAAATGCTACTATGAAGTTTTAATTATTACAAAATAAGGAGCAAAATAGGAATATATTCCTGCTCTGTTAATACAATCTCTACACAGCAAAAGCAGAGGGGGACAAAAATAGCTGACTTACCCCACTATTTTCAATCCAAAAAGACTGTAGGTACTGCAGCATCAATGCTGATCAAGAATTGAAGACAGAACGTAGTATATAAGGCTATTCTGACTCACTGGTAAAAATAGTCCCTCTCTATGGAAGAGCTTTCGTAGAGCACACTGGAACTGCTCAGCTCTCATTGTTTCCTAAGGTACTTCACATAAAGGACTCAGACTGCAGAAGGCTGTCTGTAGGTTACAATGTGTTTGAGCTTTCCTATTTACCAGTCCTTCTTCCTCACCCACACAAATTCAGGCGGTGCCCAGCACTAGAGGACTTGAGTATGTGATTATAAACTGATTGGTCATGTCATACCAGTTATGAAGTCCTAAGTTGTTTCAAAAGCCTCATTATCTCAAGCCTCAAAGTCCATTGCTATGGACTTTAAACCCCAAGGACATGCTCCTCCTCAGTAGCTCTGGTACTGTGGCAGAAAAAAACTTGGCTAGGTCTAGTGGAATCCTTATAGTTGGATGGGATTGTCTCATAAACTAGAACTCCTCAGATTAATGTCTTCTCTAAAACTTGCATATTTCTCACACAAACCCTTCCAGACCTTGTTTTGGCACAGCACTGTTCCTGACTGATGCTGAGCAGCAACTGATGTTGCTGATAAAAAGCAACACCTGCAGTATTGCCATAATTTCTCCTTTGAATTTGCTTTGCACTGTACACATACCTTGAACAAACTGATCTAAAGTAGTCCTGGCTTTAACCCTCAGATACGATTTAGCCATCAGCACAGAGAGCCATCAGTCTTTGTCAGATGAGAGAAGAGTACATCTGGAAGGGACTAAAAAAGATTAGTTAGGCTGTTCTTCTGCTCTGAGCAAATCATATCCAGCAGGTTAACGACAGATGGTAGCCAAAAATTTTTCAAAACTTCTAGTGATACTATTTGCTTCTATGTTTCATTCTCCTATAGCAAGGATAGTAAGCAAGTTTTTCAAAATATGTAACTAAAATATATTATTTCATGTAAACTGATAATTTTCCCATCTTAAGAGAACAAGGAGAACAGCTGCCCAACATACTATCTGAAAGGAGCAATTTGTTTTGCCACTGGGTCCTACCAGTGGTGGAAAATAAATGTTGCTTCCCCACATGTCTAGAAATTCAACTCCAAATGCATTCCTATGAAAAACCTCCCTCATTCAAGCATCCAAACATAGTTTAATGATTGTAGAGAGAAAAAAAATTGAATTCTATAGGAAATAAAAGGCTTGTGTCTTGAAACTCAAAGAAACCATGATTAGAAAATGTCCCTTACCAATTGATGTTTTTAAGTTTGTGCCTGGATATGGACTATATTGACTTCATTATACTTCATAATACATAAAACTCCAAACTCAGATTTTTTTCCTTTTATTTTGCAGCTTTGAGGAATCTTGATTGAATTTTATCCTACTCTTTAATTTTTCACTTCTGGCAGCCCTTGTGTTTCTGAGCAGGATCCAATGCTGGAAGATACTATAAGAATGGTTATTCAAAAAGATAACCAGTATTATCCAAAAGGATAATTCCAGGATAGTTAAAAGGATAATACCAGGTCATCCAAAAGGATAACCTATAGCATTTCATGGCCAAGAGGAATCATAAAATAGTAAAAATCTCAGGAAGTTTTACATTTATGTTCTAGTCCATCTTGGAATTACCAGACAATAATAATTTGGCATTCTGGGATGCCTCTCTGAATTTTGGGGTTTACCCCTTACAGCTAAATATCCCTTAGAGCAGAATGAAATACGATGGAGCAGTTTGATGTACATATTCTCAAAATATGCTCCATTTCAGTGGCTTTCAGCCTGTCATTGAAGGAAAATTAGGCCAGAAAAGTCCATGAAAAATATTTAAGAAAAATGCTTATTACTGGTAGGCCGACAGTTGTGCATGGAATCTTACATCCATAGACAATTTTTATTAGCTCACAAATCAAAGCAACATTTATCTTTTTTTTTCCTTTTCTCTTTTTTAACCCAAGCTCCAGAGAAGAAATAGTTAATGTAGGGGGCCTCTATAGACTGTGTTAGACAGGAGTCCAAAACACTTATGACAGAGGATGCCTTTGGTCTTTTCACTATAACTCAGCTAGAGAACTGTCTATACAACATGTCTAGAGGGGCACATGTGCATGTGTGTTTGGTTCTGTGCTGAACTGAACTTATAGCTCATAGCAGAGAATTTAGCTGTATGGGTCTCTGGACATTGTAAAGGACACCCTGGCCCCATTTAAAAATGTTTTCATTGCTGAATGATTCCTCTGAATGTTTACTATTTTCCTCTTGGTTCTAGTTATCCCTGAAAAATCAGTGAAGGAAATTGCAAGAATCCCTGGAACAGCTAAGGACACAATTAAGAAACTTCTTTCACATAAAAATAATGTGAAAAAGCATGAAACAATCAAGAATGTGATCCCAGAAGCAGCTGTAACACTGCCTTCTAAGACCCACTTGCAGTTATTGGACTATAAAGGTGGTATTGATCTTGGTGGGAGCTACAGTGAGGAAGAGAAAGAAAAAGAAGCTACTACAGAAGAGGAGGCAGAAGAGTCAGATGAAGAGGAGAAAGAAGATTTTGAGAATCAAATTGACGATGAGCGAAGCCTTAGAGGAGATGTCTTTTGTAAGTTCTTTGTTTTTAAAAAAATCTGGCTTCAAGACCATGTCTTACTCTCAGCCTTTCACTCCTGAGTAGCTTATGCCACTCCTATCCATCTTCTAAGGATACCTTCATAAATTACTTACCTGAAAGGGGCAGCAGGTGTAGGAGCTGATGCCAAATTGTGTTGAAGTTTCACTAGATGGCAAACTACCCTTAGGGTTCAGCCTTGCCATGCTGGTACTGCCAGATGCATTTCAGAGTTTCAGAACAGAGGATTAAGTGACTTGTCTTTGTTCTCTCCAAAGAAGCAATAAAACACAGGTCTTCTGATGCTTTACTCTTAAAATTAGAGAATTCTGTTTCGTCACATTTCCACCAAAATACTACCTAAAGAAGGACGTAACTTTCCCCATTTATGCTAATTAATCCAAAGCTGGCCATAATGTTGCAGAAAGTATGGAGAAAGTGAGCAGAAGATAGTTGCAATATTGTTAAGAGTAGATTCTTGTGTACTCAAGCTTCTTCATGACGTTAAATTAATGAGGAGCTTCTGTGTGCCAAGAGGGTGGTGTGAATTGACCAGGTAAGTTGGGCTACATGTGGTTAGACTGAGGAGGACTAAAAAAGATTGACTAATTAACAGCAAAATGTTTGTGGAACCTGAAGGGAGATTAACCCTTGGCAGGAGGATGTTTCTCCTGACTTGTGATTTCTGTAGAGTTATAAGCTTTTCTTTCTGAACAGAATAATGGGAATGTTGCTACTCAATCACTTTTAAGGGCATAGTACTAATAGGTTCTGATTATAGTTACTGTAATTAATAAATATTTATAAATAATACTGTTATTCAGAATAGGTACATTCATTCCAAATTCTGTGGCAAAAAGGACTGTGGGCTTTTCTGCTTCTTCAATTGTGAGACAAGTCAGCCTGTAAGTGGGAAAAAAAAAAAAAAAGAAAAACCAAGTGGGCCCTCCTATCCCTTTCTGTCTTTTTGGGATAGATGAAGGGACAGAAGGAGGGAGAGGAGGAGGGAGGCAGGTGGCTCAGACATATCAACAGGTTTCTTCCGTAACCTGTTCAGACAGGTCAGGAAGGATTGCCAGAAATACTGCCCCTAGGATGGAGTCAACATCTTTTTTGTTTATAAGGACATAGGGCTCTCCTCTCTATGCCTGGTGATACAAAGGGAACACGGTCTCCCATACCAGGCTACATGACCTGATGCAGTTGCAAAGGGTGGATCGTGCAACCTTCCAGCTGTGTACTTGGTGCTACACTATTTGCAATGCACTCATTTCCCAGATCTCAGTTCAAATGAGGGAACACAGGGAAAATCCTTTGTCCGTACAAGAAGCTGTACACTATAAAAGAGATTTTTGTCATGATGATTGGTGAGATTCTTTTCAAGGGCTTTCTCAACTAAACCAGGACATCTGAACACCATATACTTGGGCTAGACAGAGACTACTTGTTTCTGCAAAATTATCACTAAGCTGACAGCAGTGACAATGAATATTATCGCTTGAAAATACTGAAGCACTGTGTTTTATCTGTATTTTTGCCTATACTGTCTTTGTTCCAGTTACATTTGGCTGGAATTTTCCATTGTAACTATAAGGAATTTATATGCTGAACGTGCTACAGAGGTTTTATTTTGGCAGAGGATAGTGGCAGAAAGTCTGTGCTGTGTGACACAGAGATAGCAGTATGCTCATGATGTAGTTCCATTAAGTGTGTGAACTCTGTATTATTTATGGCTTTCTTGTTTAATATCAGCTGACTCTAGGACTTAAAGCATTGTGTCATTTCCATTTTCATTTCAGGATAGGTAGCTTATTAATTGCATTTCCTTTCCTTTTAAATTTCCATGTGCTAGAATTGATCCTTGTTATTAATAAAAATTCAGTCATGATTTAGGCATTTAATTGTTTGAACAATTGGCTTTAAAAATCCTTTAATTTTTAATGATACTGAATAATCCTTTGGGGTACATTGTTAGCTGAAATTTATGGCTCATAAATTTGTACATCAGTTTTTCTCTTTCTTTGCTAATGTCTATTCAGCAGATTCCTTTACTACCACATTAAGTTGCTCCATATAATCCCCTCAAGTATTCACATAGCATCTGCCTCTTGTATTATTAATATTTGTATTGTTTGTCTTCCAGGAAGAGTAGTTAATTAGGAAAAATAGATAGGTCACACTTTTCAGAGATCCTAATTTTTATTTTTAAATTGATGTATTATTTTATCATAGTAGTTTTACTACATAATTAGTACATAGGGATCCACAGGAAAATACTGTAGTGGGTGGAAAAAGAATTATTATACAGAGATGGAAATTACTAAAACAGGCCAACTGTCAAAATAATGGACCTTCATGAAAATTGGTACTCACCATTTAAACAAACAAAACACAATAGTTAACCCAAAGTGAAGCCCCTGACATTTGAAAAATATCGAAATTAAGGTCATCTATGAAAAATTTTTTTGCTGTTATATTTTTATCTTACAATACAGTCTGTAATGGCTTCAAATTACTATTTTCCATGGGATCTTCAGCTTGTTCAGTGTGAAGGAAGGACCTGTCCTGTTGTGAAAGATGCAGTTTAATAAATAGGAATATTTGTTTATTAATATACTAATTGTTTATCAATTATATTTTATTAATAGTTATTAATAATTATCAAATAGGTCAATAAATATGCTCTATTGATTGCAAAATTTGCAGATGTATAGAAAATGAGAGCAAGCCAAAGTACTGGAATGCTCCTTACTATGTGAGAAATGTCCTTTCTGCACATGGAAGAAGGTACAGAGAGCTGGACCAAAGTACTTGGTTGTATAAGCAATTATTGCAGAGCTGCTACACTTAATTAATTAATCACAACCTTAATTCTGACAGCTTCTAACGTTTCATTGCTTTCCAGGTACCATTGGTAATCAAGAAAGGTACTGATGACTGCAACCGAATTCTCTACTTGATCAGTTTATGAAACTCATATTGTTCTTAAAACTCACGTAGTATCATGTAACCAGCTATGTTATTGCAGTGACATTTCCTTTGGTAGCACCAAGAGGTTTTGGTTTCTGGTTTATTTGGCAATACTAGAAGGGCACTGTTTCCCATATGGCTTCAGGGTTCTTAATTCTGAATAAGAGCACTCTCTCAGTTAATCATGATGCTTGCTCTTAATCTGACTCTTTTCTGATAATTACACCACTCTACGAGCAACTCAGACCACAGCTCAGTCCAGTGCTGTAGACATCAGACATCTGGCAACTGTAATACTTTCAGAGCAGGATGTGGTAACAGAGATATGGTATATTCCTTTGAGTCTGACATAGTGATATACTGTATACAGAGAAAGCTAGTCTTAAATTTACTACTTATATTCTGCTTGATTTTTTTACAGCACCCACTCTGGCTTTCTGGGTTTTGTTTTTTAATGAGCTCTGAGCATTAGAGAACAGTGTTAGAAATACAGTGAGTACCATTTTTGTGACAGTTCCCACATGCTGCAGTTGAGATTCTGTGTGCTGGAATTACCAAGAGCTACTTTTCCCAAATTTACTGTGTTGTTTTTACATTAAACTGACTAGACTACCTAGGCAAAACCAGCCACCACCATTTTCCAAGGGAGAGAAAAATCAAACAGTAGTAATGAAAAATAAAAATATACTGCCTTGCCCACAACTAGCACACTTAAATACATGGGTGCTTATATTCTGCTGTATATCTGCTCTTCCAGTATAGCTGCCTCAGTAAGAGTTCAATGTGATGCCACAGATGATTTATATAAAAATACAGTCACAATAATGGGTTGGGGTAGGGGGGGCGGAGATGGAATCAAAGCTTTAAGGATAACACATGGCATTACTGCAGACAAATAGAAAATTATTTCCAGGCAATAAACAAAGCCATACTTTTTCAGACTAAAATACGTTTTCCAAATGCACTATAAGTAACTTTACATACAGCAGTTGGCGAAGCAGAGAGGTGAAACCAAGTGCACAGAAAGGAAAATCTACCAGTGTTTTCGGAAAGCTCCTTTAGCACCAGTCACTTGCCAGATGCTTAACAGTGTTTTTGTGCTGTTTCTGAGAGATGTCCATAAAACACTGCTACACAGACCTGTTCTACTGAACTTCTGGTTGTTGTGTTTGGGATTTCAGCTTTTGGGGTTGTTTTTGTTTGTTTTCTTCTCTTTCTTTTTTTTTTTTTTTCCACTTTGAATCTTTGCTGTTTACTCCAGGCAATGCTTTTCCAGATGTGCTCCCGAACCTTCCTATTGCTTTTGTGACCTCACTGGCCCTTATTTGACTTACGGACTGACTTGAGGGTCTGTCTACACGGTATTTTTCAGACAGACCTGAGCTCATTCAAGGTGTCCTCCAAGCAAGCCAGGTGCAAGCCAGCTTCAAAGAACTCACATTCTTCAAGTTGGCACAATTGGCAGACCAGTGCTAACAAACCTGTTTGACAGGCAGACTTTCTACAAGACCACTTGACAGCAGGAGAGCTAAAAAGAGTAATCCTTACTCCTGCCTACTGCTTACAAGGGGGCAAACTTTGGATCATGTGCTGATGGTCTGGTGTAAAATGTAGACCCTTTCCAAGCAGTAAGGTTTCTTGGAAACCTTTCTCTAAGCTGAAGTTTACAGTTTCTCATTATATGCAGTTGATATCTTTCAGTAAGTGGAAAACCTTTCTGTCACGCCTGATTGAAAACAAACATAGATCTGGATACAAAACTGGACTCTTTTTCTCTGCATGACACTTCTTCACTTGATAGCACACAGCTACACCTGCATGTATATCCCTCAAGTGAATTCAAGTGTAATTCAATAAGTCCACTAATAAATCATTCTGGCAGCTGCTGTCTTCTGTTAAATCACTCTTTCCAGAACTGATCATATTTTAATAAGTCTCTTCATTTTGGAAAGGATTTTCACAACCTGAGCCTCTTTCACTAAGTATGAGGCCAAGTTTATGGCAAGACAGTAAACTTAACACCTCATTTCTATATGCCTATTCCTAGTTGTGTATATGTAGACATATTATTTTGGAGAAAGACATATTAATCCTTGCCTTAAGTAAGAATATTATCCAGATGATTTAACCAACAGTCTGGGTGAGGAGAAGGCTGCAAGGACAACAAGAGAGGACATGCTCCTGGCAATTCTTCAGAAAGCTCATAAGATTGCATGAGTCTCCTTTCTCAGCTGAACTCAGCCCCTCTGGAAATACCTCCAGGGCCTCTTCATTAGTGTGTGTTTTCACTGGTGTACACAGAGCAATTTTTGACAGTTACAAAGGAAAAGAAAAGTTAAATAGATGTCATAGCCTTTATGGTGCTAGGAGGCTCTGGACTGCAGCAGGTTCTAAGTATATTCTTAAAACTGAATATGTGTTTACAACTGTATGTTGGAGTATTTAGATGGAAAGCACTAGTTCAGTCAAACTCACAGGAAAAAGCTCCCCTCTGAACAAATACACATGCATGTGAAAGTAGTGACTTTTTAAAAAATTGGCGTTTGCATATATGATACAATGCTGAGTAGGGAAAAGTAATTTCCATAGTTCCTATCATCTGGCATTGATGAGGCAGTCTGAGCTTTTCTTAGCAGAGAGGCCCACAGGGCATGGCTGAAAAGAACTTCAGTCCTTTGGGCCTTTCACTAACACCTTCAAAGGATCCTCCCTCACACTCCTCCTCTGAAGTGACACATTTACACTCCTCCTGTTTTCAGAGGTGGACATGCATATATCATAGGTGTCATCGGCTTATGTGTTTGCAAAGGATGAAATCCTCCACCAGTGAAAGCAGATCTTCCCTTTATCTCATGTGTTATTTACACAGGATATGCATAAAGAAGTTGAGACTGTAATTTTTCCTTAGTGAGTGCACTTCTCTATTAGTCACTCAAAATATAACAAAACAAGTTTAATCACAGAACTTTAAAATACTTATAGTATTTTAAAGTATTATTCAGCATAAACAAGGGTATGTAAGCTTCTATAACTTTGTAGGTCACCAGACAGGAGAGGTTTTCCCTTGGTCTCTGATGCTGTTACTGAAAAATAATGCTTCTGGAGTAACTACCTCCTTCAGGCCAGTGTCTTAGAGAGTGCACCTGACACTTACTGGCTCTACTGACTATTCCAGTTTGGCACAAGACATGTCTCATTTTTACAAAATAACTTGCTCAGGGGTTTCCACTGGGGTTGGTTATCAGGCTGTGCTTACCAGCTGTAGCAGGGAGGGTAAGCAAGAGGAAGGGCAGTCACCACAGCCCTCCTTCCTAACTGCCAGCAGAGTTGATCAGGGATTGAAGTTTTAAAATTCAGAGTTAGTATCTAACTGGGGTTAAGAATGGGAGTTTAGGAACGGAGTAGAAAATACATACACTGACATTTAAATAAATTTTGACAACTGGTATAAAGAAATAAAGTTCCATTTTCTGTTCCCATGATGGCTTAGCACTTGACAAGTTGTTTTCCCTAGTTCCCAAGGTGAAAGAAGCAGCTGCCTTTGGCCCTCACCTGGCACAGAGTAAAGTTTCAATGTCAAGACCTGAGCAAGAAGGTATGTTTGGGGGTTTTTTACAGTATTTATTTTCTTGTGTATTTTATGTTTTCAGGACAACCTATATCAGCCAAGTCAGAACCAGTTTAAAAGACTTTAATGAAACAAAGATTTGGTGAACATGTTAGAGACAGTATCTGGCCAAACAATTCTGCCAGTTCCAATGTGACAAGCTGGGTTTGTGTCCTTTTCCAAACAGTAGCTGTTCATAAGCCATAGTTCCCCCCCATTGGAACTTGACTTGCAATTGAATTTCACTTGAATAATTTCATAGTTGTAAAAAAATAAAGTAATTTCTATAATCTAAAAAATAAAAACACGTTGCATAGCACACAGTAATATGCCAACAAGTGTCTGCCGTGTCCTCTTGATTTTACTCCTGGTCTTCTGTTAGCACTCAGCAGGAGTTTCCCCTGAACAAGACTGAATAAATATTTACCCTGAATCTTAGATACTCTGGTTATGAATTTATGATAGTTCCCTATTCCTCAGTGAGACCTGTGGATATCACAGTAAGATGGTACTACCTGTTCTTTCTTATATTAAAAAATTGTTGCAAAATCAGTCAGAGGAGCACAGAAGGTCCAAGACCTGTCAATTTATACACAAAACTTAAGCTTCTGCCATGCCTTAAGAAATGCCTTTGTGCACTTTGAAACAGAAAACTTTGCTACCTGTTGAGAACTGTAAAAGACTGCTGTGTAGTTCTGATAAAAGCAGAGCATAAAGGCATAAAGAATTTATTCACCAAAAGGGTTGTCAGGCATTGGAACAGGCTGCTCAGGAAGGTGGTGGAGTCACTGTCCTTCCAAGAGTTCAAGAAATGACTCGGACAGGGCACTTGATGCTGTGCTGTGGTTGATACAGTGGTGTTCAGTCAAAGGTTGGACTTGATCTTGGAGATCTTTTCCAACCTTAATGACTGTATGATAAAAGGGCACTCTCCCTCTCTCCTGGTGGGAAACAGTTTCCCTGTGATGGACAGAATCATGAAGCTGACTATAAGAACATGCTTTCTGAGAACCATGATTAAAAAAACAGAAACCATAAGGTGGAGCTGAGAGATCTTACTGTGGAGTTACCAACAAGTGGGCAGGGATGGGCTGTAGCTGAGATTATTTTCAGGACAAGATGGGTTTCACCCCAAACCAATCCAT